>CM069595.1:12986226-13630734 GCA_035771175.1 Paratinospora sagittata | reverse complement strand
TATTTAGGCATTTTGAGATATTAGTTGGTGCTGGTGAAAAGATTGAATAGATTCAAATTCAATAATGAATATGTGCTGTCTCCTAAGATGCATGGCCATTTGCCTCTGATGGTATGACAATATTATAGATAGGACACGCAGAAAGCCATTTGGGTTGGTTTGCTTAAATGCAAATTCTTTAAGTGCAATATTAGTCTACGGTCGTAAGTTGTTGTTCTTATTTTTACACTTGATCGTAGGAATTTTCTTTTTGAGCACCAAAGCCTTTAATAATTAATACTTATTCAAGAATTGGAAATTTAAAGTAGGCTTATAGGATTGTTGGTTCATTGTCCAAATTTGATAATTGAAGGAACTGATTGTAGCCTTGTATGAATATATCAAGCAAATACAGAAAGAACATAGAATCAATGATGGATTTCTTTTTTAATCATTAGATTTGGTTGGAGAAGGTGGGCCTTGACACGATGGTTGAAGTTGCTCCATTGTGACCTAGAGGTCACGAGTTTCGAATTTGGAGCAACAATAAGATTCATTTTCTAATAAATAATTGTGCATATTAGGATTCCTAGACTTGTGAAACATGACTCAATTATGATAAAGAGTGGGCCTTGGTGTAATGGTTGAGGTTGCTCCATGTGACGTAGAGGTTACAGGTTTGATTTCGAAAATTTCTTCTTCATTCAAGATTTTAGGATGCGTACATCGTCTTTTTCTGAAACCACACAATGGTGGGGGCCTCATGTCTGAGTACGACCTTTTGTTTTTATCCTAACCTCTAGTGCATGTTGGA
The DNA here is from genome assembly GCA_035771175.1 of Paratinospora sagittata. Taxonomy (NCBI): domain Eukaryota; kingdom Viridiplantae; phylum Streptophyta; class Magnoliopsida; order Ranunculales; family Menispermaceae; genus Paratinospora; species Paratinospora sagittata. The sequence goes on along the minus strand of CM069595.1, from coordinate 13,629,941 downwards.
TATCTTACATGTTTCACCCTATGGTTTATGTACTAAAATATCCTACCCCTATCCTTAGTTGACATAATGTACGTGTGATTCTTTTACTGTGTGACCAAGTTTTCCAATTAGCTTAAAGATTGATCTCTAAAAGTGAGTGTACTGGTTAAAGATTATAAACGTGACAGAAAAGGACTAATTCCTTATTTTTCAGGGGTTATAAACGGTTCTTCAAAAGAACGTCTCTTGAGGCATCTGATTACCTTAAAGATGATTGCCTTTCAGTCCATTGCAGCATTGGTGTTGTTAAATCTCACACAAAGGGACCTAAGATTTACTCCATACCAATGCCGCCTTCTAGCATTGGTCTGCATTTTGGGATGCTGTTGGAAAGTGGCAAGGGAACTGATGTTAATTTTGAAGTAGATGGGGAGATATTTGCTGCTCACAAATTGGTTCTTGCAGCTCGGTCACCTGTATTTAGGGCCCAACTTTTTGGTCCAATGAAGGATAGAGACACCCAAAATATAAAGGTTGAAGATGTGGAGGCTCCCGCTTTTAAGGTGATTATATTTTTTTAACACAAAGCAACAACTTGCTTGATTGATCAATTTCTCATGTCTACTTGAACAGTTCCCTCTCTCTCTCTCTCTCTCTCTCTCTCTCTCTCTCTCTCTCTCTCTCTCTCTCTCTCTCTCTCTCTAAAATGCTCTTTATTTTTTTTAAGGAGAAACAACAATAAATTGTATTAAAAAAGTAAAGATGGAACCAGAAGCACACCAGAGCACCAGTGGTACTCAAGCTCTACACAAACCACAAACTTAAAATAGCAGCAGCTGCAGAACATCCCAAATCTTTCCCAAATCTTTGTGCTTGCTCTGTGTATATGATAGTTTTCTTTTTATTATAGTTAACCATGGGAATTGTTGGTGTTAAATTTATATTGTATCTGCAATTTTGGAACCTATAGTAGGACAATGGATATAAAGTTTTAAGTATATTGTATCTGCTATGGCATCTATTTTTCTTTGATTATTATTTTTACACTTGCAGATTTCCTACTTACAGGAGCATTGTATTTTGTGGTTATAAAGTTTTAGGTATATTATCAGCCCATTATTGATATCAAAAGAAAGAGGCTGAAAAGTTGGTTATCCCTTACAGTGAGTTACCATGAGACTGTGGATGACGATTTCATGTTTCACGTAATCGTATGCCTGTATCAGTCTGTTAGGGACCTTTTCTATGATCTTATTGAGCTAGTCTGTTGATGGGTACCCTATGTATTTCATGGGGATGTTTTAACAGTACTGCTACCTCTAATTTTAGTTGTTCTATTTATAGTATCCGGTCTAATTAACCGTCTTTTTGGTGGTTATAACATATATTCTTAATTAAAGTTGCTGCATACGGCTCATAAAGTTTGAGAAATCCAACTCCGGCTTCACAGTTACTATTTGATTAAGTCTAATCTAGCTACACCACTATGAACTTTTTTAGCCATTCCCTATACGTGTTGGAAATATAAATTTGTTCATTTTAGCTTTTATTTCCCAGAATCTTTTTAGCCTTCAATGACTTAGTTCTTATTTCAGGTTTTGACACCATATATTATGGGCCAAAATCAACTCCTGTAAGATTGGAAGCTATTTCTTTTTTTTCACTAGAAGGAAGCTATTTTAGTTGCATTGAGTTTGATTTGCTGCTGTTTCTATGGTTGTGCATTGTGCAGGCCTTACTCCATTATATCTACTGGGACGACCTACCTGACATGGAAGAACTAACTGGATTAAATTCAAAGTGGGCTTCCACACTAATGGCACAGCATCTTCTTGCAGCAGCAGACTGCTATGGACTTGAGAGGCTTAGATTGCTCTGTGAAGCCAAGCTCTGTGAGGGTGTTGCGATAAACACTGTAGCCACTACATTGGCATTAGCAGAGCAGCACCACTGTTTCCAGTTGAAAGCTGTTTGTCTCAAATTTGTCTCAATGCCTGAAAATTTGAGAGGTAGATCTTTTCTTATACCTTTTATTCTTTGACCAGAGCTCGCTTTCTCCAGTTTTTGTTCAACGTAGTTAAAATGTTTTCTTGTATATAAATATGATGAAAGTACAAATTTCAATTAAATGCACACAAGAAAACGCGCACACGACAGACGCACTCTCCTATGATGCAAGACTTAACGACTATTACGTTCTCTTAAAATAATTTAGATAGCTTCTATTTGAATCTTTCATATCTTTTCATTCTACCTGCCTAGTTAATAATTTTTTAGTGACACAAAGCAAATGGGTGGGTTGAAATCGAAGCTCCTATATTTTATGGTTTTTGTAATCTCAGTAATGATGTCCTAAATGTATTTTAACTCAATTTCATGTATTTATTGAATTGTTGGTTTCAGCGGTGATGCAAACAGATGGTTTTGAATATTTGAAGGAAAGTTGCGCTTCTATTTTGACCGAACTATTGGAATATGTGGCAAGGGTTGGAGAACATTCTGTCATGATCTCCAGGCACCGAAATGAAACCATCTTTGACGGTGGTGATGTCAATGGGAGGAGGGTGAAGCAAAGAACTTAGTCTCACGTTTAACACTTATGCTGCTTCCATATAACCCAACTGCTAGAGGAACAAAGTTAGAACATTTTTCTGTTTGGTCTCTCACACCTTTTGCATTTTGCTTAGAGCCTTATTATTAATGGGAAAAGGGGTTCGTTTGGTGTCTTGTAATGTGTAGGTTTTACTGTTCCATGTTTCTTTTGAAGACACAATTTGCCGTTTTGTTGTTGTACGTATTCTATGTTGTGTACATTCTGCATCAGGATGCATCATATGCTATTATGTTTCGTCAAAGGCATCATTCATGTTCAGATTTTGTGAAGCCTCCTTTTCCGAATTGTTGTATGACAATCACTAGTGCATTGCAGTAATATGGAGCTTTTTAACTCTAAAAAAATAGGCTGAAACTTTTTCTAAAACAGATATTGGTCTGAGGGAAAACTGTGATGGATGTTCTTTTTCTAAATCATTTGATTTGGTTGGAGATGATGGGCCTTGACGTGATGTTGAGCTTTTTAACTCGTTAGTATTAGATATTGGAGTTTTGTGAGTTATGCCTCGTTTATAAGTTGCTTGTTCTCTTACCCTTTTTTTGACAATGTTAGCATTACTAATTCTTAATTTCCTTCTTCCTTCGGTGTCTTGAATTTCAATTTATTACATCAAAATCTTGATTGAATCTCTTAGATTTTTATTGTTTAGGGGTATCTATCTTTGAACAAATGTTTAAGTTAGCATTAATTATCATTTCTTTACTCTTATGTATGAAAAGTTAAAAAAAAAAAACTCGAAAGGACTTATTTTATTTACAAGTTATTTCGATGGGGTATTGTAATATTTTGTTTACATTTATTTTATGCCTTAGGTGGAAATAATACTTCTTTGCAGTTGTTAAAATTTTACAGACTTTAAAAGAATTTTCAAAATTATTTTAAAGAAGTAATAAAAAGGATATCTAAATCTTTTCATCTAATTTATCTCTTCCTATCTGATAAATACATAGTTCAAGGATAGAAATGACTTTTTTTTTTAATCTTAAGAAATCAACCTGCTTTTTTAAAATTAAAATCTAGCATCTAATTAGCAAATAATGATACTTCTTTTAAGATGACCAACATAGGAGAATGAGTAAGATTAATGGGTCATGAATGAGCCTGATACCTTTCTGAGAATCTGATTTGATGATATAACTGGTTATACGACTAACTACTAACATTGTATCTTCTAAAAAAATAAAAATACTTCTTTTAATATGGTAATAGGTATCATTATTCTCTGGCATGTAAAGTTAAAAACTTAACTCAACTGAATAGAACTATTTTTCCACTTGCATAGTCTAGCAACATAAATTTGCTTCATCCATGTCACTCTACCAAGGGCTAATTGTTATATTAAGAATTGCTATACTTTCTTAATTACCTCTATCAATACTATTTTCAGATCTTTCTCTTTTATCATTACCATTAATTGTTATTGCATTTTTTTTTCCTAATTGACGCATCCTCTATTTTAAAAATCAAATGAGGTGTATGCCTTGAGGCACGCCTCGAGGAGAAACGTCTGAAAAACACCTTGAAGCTTAAGCCTGAAGGTTAAATTGTGAGGCTTATGCCTCACAGTGTTGAGGCATAGACCTTACAATGAGGCTTAAGCCTCAGTTTTTACATTTAAAATTTAATTTTTTAAAAATAATTTAATGATTATAATTTTTTGGATTATTATAACAAAATATTTTATTTTTCAAGAATCAACTCTATTGGCTTTTTTTTCCTTAAATAGGCCAATGTTGTAGCTATATATTTTGAAATTTACTGAAAATAATATAAACACTAACCCATCAAATTAAATACTGTCGGACAAAAAAAATGGTTCAAAGTCGAAAAGCAAAGACCTAATAATTTTTATTTTTTGCACCTAATGTGAAAGTGATTTATTTCATGCACTGGTATACTTGTGCAGAGTATACTAATGCATTTTGGATATCTTACATTACATTTTACTTTATGGTGTATTTAGTAAATGTCCTTACTGTTATATATTGGGAGGCTCGGTCCAGCCAATAACTTATTTCTATTTGTATATCAAATAGCAAATAATGAAACTTCTTTTAAGATGGTAGTTGCTATAGCTATTCTCTCACACGTAAAGTTAGAAACTCAACTCAATTCAACTGAATAGAGCTATTTTTCTGCTACATGATCTACCTATATTTCGTCCAAGGCATCATTTATGTTCAGACTTTGTGAAGCCTCCTTTTTAGAATACTCCGGTTACCAATGCATTGCAGTAAGGAGCTTTACAACTCAAAAACATAGGATGAAACTTGTTCTAAAACATCATATTGATCAGACAGAAACTAAGAGATGAGATGCTCCTGTGACCCAAGTACGAGATTTATTCAAGGGTTTTATGAAGATCCACATCTCATAGTGGCTTGCTTTTATTCTTTTAAGTATAATTTCATACACATTGAAACATTTAGAAAGGAAGGGCAACCAAAGCATGTGAAACAATTGATCTCTACCCATCTCTCTTCTTTTCCTTCCTTCCACTTTTGGAAGAAGTTATAATAAAATGTCAAGGTCAGAGGATCCATCACACACCCCCTTTCCTAAAATCTACTTCATATTAATATCATCATCATCAAGGCACAATTCGGTAGCATTTCTAAACAATACAAAGGGAAGCGGCCTCTGGCGCACAGCCAAGCCGAAAACAAGTTGGTGCGGTGCATACCTTAAAAGCTAAGGTGGATTAGATTTAGTACCAATGACCTCCACCAGCTCCACTTTGAGCCGCTGCTGCCACCTTCCTTGCAATATATTGAGGCTTTGTCTGCAAACCATTTGCTCCTTCCAGCCCTTCACCGTCTCCTTTGTCGCTTTTACAGTTGGGGTTCCTTCTTGGATACGAGCAGCTGGGAGTTATATATTGCGGTGGAATGGCTGGGTCCGAGATCATCCTTCGCTGTTGAAAAAGATCTGTTGCTGCAGCCCCACAGTTGTTGTAACGCAACACTGAACCAACAACTTTCCCTGGCTTTGCAGTACCACCTATTATCATAGTAATAGGCTATAGTTACCAACACCGACACCAAGATCTTATAGCTCAACATAGGTGCAACTTGCCTATCAATATATATTATGGTTGATTTTATGACGACTAAAATTTAGAATAGACAGTGAAAACTAGCCTAAACGAGAAACAACCTTGGCTAGTTGGTTATATGAAGTACAGAAGAAGCTCATGAAATTGAATAGAAAAGTAAACAAAGCTCTTAATGTCATGATGCTAAAAAAAATATAAGGATCAGAGTGTACTAATTTCACAATCTTTCATCAATTCTCAAGCTGGGATGGATCAGGGTGCTTGCTGCCTCATAAAAACTCAACTAGATTATTGGTTCGATTCTACTGGTGTAATAACATTTGAATGTGTAAGGAAGTGTCCTGATTTGACATAGGATAATACAATTCAGATGGTCTGAACATGTGAAAATTAGTACAAAGTACAAAATGGTAAGGGGTCAATAAAAAATACTTGGAAACACATCAGGTCTGAACCAGAGAAGAAAATCTTCATCTTCAGTACCAAAACCTCATCTTTCTCACATCTCTAGTGGATCTAATTCCTAGAATCTTTTCTGTCAAGGCTTCTACAAGCTTGATATAATCATCTCATCCCAACAGGCATGATTTTGTTCATTTATAGAAATGAAAATGTTTTGGTAAATTTACATATAAACTTAGTAAGAGTACCCACTAGCCAGAGTGCACAAGGCTCCATCCATTGACAAGGTATAGGACGAACAATATACATAAGTTCAGCAAAGAGGTTAAGATTCAAACCTGTGAAAAATCAAAATGGGATTATGGGATCACCTGCTTCAAGTTTACATTTAAAATTAATGATATTTTTTTAACTTTGCTGTAGAGCTTACTAAACAAGCTCAACTCAACTCAACAAGCCTTTGACATGGAGTTGACTTTCCTGCACTCCATTCTATTAAGAGCTAAATCTACAACTATATTATAAGTTGCTATATCTTTCTTAATTATATTTATCCATGTTATTACACGTCTTCTTATTATTCTGCCATCATTGTTGTTAATTATCAAGATGTCAATCATTCTAACTGCTCCTTCAACAGTCTTCCTTCTGTGACAAAATGATACTTAAGAAATGTTTTATGTCAACCTATCCCAAAATAGCAATCTGATAGCAATTAAGCTTTCTTCCTCTTTAAGGTGAAATCAAAATTAAAGTGATAAAACAGAATACAAGTTAAATATAAAGAAGCATTCATTAAAACAACCAAGCAATAACAGTAAAGAATAAGTTCACCTTGGGCTCTCTGTGGGACCTGAATAGGAATCCTGGTCATGGGCATCCCAGAGCTCCTGTCTAGTTGTGATTTCTCGATTTCCTTGATGTAACATTTCGAGAAGTCATCAGTCACCTCAGTAGAATTCTGTGTCGTATTGTCTGAATATAGAACACATGGTCTGCAAATACAAAATGTTTGTCAGTTTCTTTGAAGACACTTCAACACAAAACAATACACAGCATAAAATATATACCTGGGTAAAGATGCATGTTGTCTCTCAGGTGGAGCAACTGTTGTGCCATTCCCATAATGCTCCTCAAGATAAGCAAACTGCTTCTTAAATTGGTCCACTGCACTGAAAGAAAATGGAGAAAAGTATTAGTAATCAAGACCCATCCAGAAAGAGCATTTGGATTTGAGATTTTGACAGAAAGCGTAACAATAAAGGCCCACTCCTAGTTCAGAGTAGACATGAAATGTCATTCAATTAACTTATACAAAAAAAAAAAAAAAAAAGGAAAGAAGAGAAATATCATCTTTAATTATTCTAAAATTAAGATATCATGATATGCAATTCTAAAATTAAGATATTAAGCTACGTGATTCTAAAATTAACTTTCAAATTTATATCAACAGCTTTCCTAGAACAAGAGGCTCCAAATAGCTATCTCTTTTACACATTCTCCTGAAACACGTAAGTTTTGTGCTTGTGGCATGAAGCTCATAAGACTGAAATGCACATAAAAGCTAGAGAAGGTCATGCACTTGACAGTTCATTGTTTTAAGCCTCCAAAGACTTAAGTTCAGACAAGCTCTAAGCTTCTTTAGAATAACTAGGAGAATGTCCAAACGATCATAATACTAGTGAAAGCTTCAATACAGTCTGCAAGGAAGTTTATTCAATGTGTACAAAGGTGTCACAGAGAAAAATCAACAAATGAAACAAGTCCATACATTAAATACAGAATAAGCATGTCTGTACCTCAAAGTTAAATCTCTAGATTAAAAAAATTTGAAAGAATATGGAGCAACATTATCGAATCAATACCTTGGATACATGAAGCCCATAGAGTCCGTTCCTTCTAAGAACTCTTTCAACATCTGAGGATGGTACTCAAGAATTTCTCGATAAATGAGTTCCCTCACATCTTCCTTTGTTATTCTTCGTCTCTCAAATTCAAATTCCATCTTTGTTACTGGCTGAGCAGAAGGCTCCCTCTCTACCTTCGCCAAGCCCCTAAAATAAGGATCAGTCAAAGCCTGAAACCTTGTGGCAAAAATTTGCCCAGTTAGATGGAGCACATAACATCTTTAAATCTAAAAGAGAAAATGAGTATGGCCACTGTACCTCCTCAGCAGTAGGTCTATCCTTGGGTTCAAATGCTAGCATCTTTTCTAACAAGCAAAGTGCTAGTGGGTCTGCATTTGGAAATTTTTGGGAGAAAGGTATAGGCTTTTTCCTGCGCATACTGCTTAAATACCTTCGGGCCTTCTCATTGCGTACCTGTAACCAAAAGACGTGTTTACAAAAACTGGGTTCACAGAGTGGGGCAGTATTTTCTTTTTCTTTCTTTCTTTTTTTTTCCCCTAAAGAGGAGCAGTATCATCTATTACAAGGCCGGAATTGAACCTTCACTCATACGAAACCTCAAATTTTTTAAAAGAAACAAACCCGTGCAATTGCCTCGGCAGAAGGTGTTCCTAACATATCAGTCATCAGATCCAACTGGTGAACCACATTTTTTCCAGGAAAGAGAGGCTTCCCAGTTAAAATCTCCGCAAAGATACATCCAATGCTCCATATATCAATTGCTGGTGTGTACTGCATTAAATGTACAAGAAAAAGAGACCTGTCATTAAGTATAAAATCAAGGTTATATAACTTATATTGACCACTTGGAGTCTCAACAATTAACATATTTGTAAAATATGGCATGCGCAACTTTCTCCTGTCAAGATTGAAAGTCTTGCAGTAGTATTGGGAAGATATATCCATCTGAACACGGACAGCAAAATTTGAGTTCCTCTAGTCAAGCAATTCGCACCAAAAGTAGTTAAAAGAGTTTTGATGCTGAGAATAACATGGTAGACATACTTCCTAGAAATTTCAAAAAACATCTCTCTATGATATGACTGTTAGGATGGTAAATTTCTATAAATGTTTTGTTATTTAACTACTTATCCTCATAAATCTACAATATAAGAAACATATATTTTCAATTTTAAAAAGATTCTTAAGAATCATTTGAATGAAACTATTTGAGTCATGAACATAAGATTCTACTATTTTTTAGGATTTGCTATAAGATCTAGAACCATGGATAAAGTTGTACGTAAACTTTCTAGCCTTAGGAAACATTACATGCCATGTATAAGAACCACAGACAATAAATGCAAAATCAATGTGATGCAGTTTAGGGATCACCATGGCTTCCATGGTTCCACCCATAAAGCCTCATAAGTAACATAGAAGAAAAGTGAATGCATTAAGCTACTGGCAAAGTTAACAATAAACTAGAGTAGTTCATGAACCTTGGAGAAAAAGGATCCACACAATTCTGGAGCTCTATACCATCTTGTTGCAACATAGTCCTGAAAGCGCATGAAATTGACACAATGAATTTCTATATAAGACACAAAACCTCAAAAAGAAAAAGAAGAAAAGTTCCTAATGAAGTTCATAAACAGAAAACTGACCGTCCAAAATATTGCTGTGGGAGTATCATTAAAGGCTACTCTTGCAAGACCAAAGTCACAAATCTTGAGCTTGCAGTCAGCATTTGCTAAAATGTTTTTTGGTTTCAAATCACGATGAAATACATTTGCTGCAACACAAACAAAGATGAGTCCAGACAAAGAAAATAATCGAACAACTAAAAGCAAATCAGAAGTTACCAATCTCTCTATTTATTAAGAGGTCAACAAATGCTCATAGTGGAAGAAAAGTTAGTTGTATTTGCATCTTCAATCAAGCTGTGTAGAAATGGTTATTCAAAAATGCTAACGCAAAGCTGCTGGCAACAAATAACCTGTGTGTATGTACTTCAAGCCACGAAGAAGCTGATAAAGAAAGAACTGATAGTGTTCAGGTGTCAAATCATCATTTGCTTTAATAACCTGGTGCAAATCTGATTCCATCAGTTCAAAAACAACATATATGTCTTTGAATTCCCTTCTTGAAGGAGGCAACAGGATGTGCTTGATCTCCACAATGTCAGGATGTCGCAGGAGTCTAAGAAGCTTAATCTCTCGAAGAATTCGTGTGGCATCAGACACATGTTCGAAGATATCATTGATCTTTTTAATTGCAACTTTCTCTCCAGTATGAGTATCAAACGCAGAGCAAACCACACCATAGCTTCCTTTTCCAATCACTTCTTCTATTTTGTATCTGCTTCCCTCACCATATTCAGTGAAAAAATCTAATTCTGCAGATGCCTGCATCAGCAAATTAATAGACACCAACTTAATCAATCCAACAGTCATTTTCTCCAATAATAGTAGTTCCACATTACCGTCAAACAAGGTAGTCAGGTTCGGGATCCTAACTAGGATTGTTGAAAGGTTCTTGAGGATCAAATCGTGTGTCGTAAGATTCTACATATTGGTTAAATTATATTTTAAATATATATAAAGATGTCAAATAAAAGTACACTAACACTTCTAGTACATAAACTAATTCAAAATATTGAGCATGTAACACAAAAGGTAGATCTTCACTCTACAAAATGTTGACAAGAAGATCAAGTTTCAAATCCATGCATTCCCTACACCATTTATTAAATCAAGTTCACATAAGTATAAAGGTAATATATCAAATTGCATGTATTTAAGCGTCCAACCCATATACCACAAAAATTGTCAATGTATAGACTATAAATACGCTAACATGATTTAAATTTCAATGTCTACACAAAAACATATCATATATATGACAAAATCACAAAATTTGGTGTCACAATTGAAGGCCAAACAATGACATAGAAGAACAAGGAAAAAAAATGAAAAAAGTGAATCAACCAGGATCCCGATCCTGACCCATGTCACTCAATAAAACAATCCTACACCAATCCGAATCATTTTACAAGATCCAGATCGTAGGATCTTACAATCCTACGATCCGGATCCGGATCCCGATCCTGACTACCATGCCCTCAAAGAAGTGTGAGACGACAAGTCATGGTAACTACATATTTTACATGAGAAGATCGACCGTGATTTTGAATTTTTTAACATCATCGAGCAAAAAGGACCGTGAAGATTCATTTGCCCATGTCCTGTTAAGAAAAGTTTCATTTTAATTCTTCAGTCATGAAACTATACATATAAGACAGTGAATACATTTGGCTTATATCTTTGGCAAAGACAGGAAACTGTCCCAAGCAAGAAAACTGTGATAGGTTGGTGGTTGCAAAAGTTATTTGCACCAACATCAGTAGGTTGCTGACACTGGCTTTCAATCTAAAAGGAACTACGGTCCAAGGAGCGAAGGATATGATACTTATGCAAATCACTAGATTGAAACCAGTGTCAATTGACAAACGAATTACAATAGTGTGTTTTTGTTTTTATCCTATCCAGGTAATACCAAAATTCCGAAGGTAAATCTTTAATATGCCAGTCTAGACATCCAATAGGTGTAGGGGGGAAATAAGCCAAAAATAAAGATTAAACCTAGTGGTAAAACTGGTAATTCAAGTAAACCTTCCAGTATAAAATAAATTTTCTAAACTACACTCCACATCTGCCAATCAGAGTGAAAACAATATCTTAACTAGGGACAAAAATAGTAAAGATCATACGCTCTGATTATTGAAAAACAATGTTAAAAAGCTCTATCGCGGATAGATTTAACAAGATCCGCTGAAACATCTGTTCCACAACCTAATTTCATTTCGCTAGCGTTATAACATTGTAATATATAATCTAGATGAAAAGTACTTTACCTTTCTCCGGGGATCCTGCTGCATGTTGGGAACAAACGCTTAAGATCCTCCAAATCTGTGACCAGCTACAAACATCTCACAAACTCGAAGAATAAAACAAGATGTCTCCTATCTTGACCACTAAGATCGGTATCCAAGACAAATAAAATCTCAGAACCACTACGAAACTAAAAATTATTAGCAATAGAATTCCACGTTCTTCGGAAATTTTATATCAACGCAACTTCGCTAAACCTCAACTCACAACTAAAATTAACTTAAAAAAAAAAAAAAAAAAAGCGAGAAACAGAGATATTCAGATCCAGAGGAATATATAAAAAGAATAAACAGGCCAAAGACACTAGGATCAAACAATAAAAACCATCACTAATTTTTCTCCTAAAATTAGCTAGAAATTCCAGCTAAACAACGCAGCAATCGCAATTGCACTACAGGAGAAAAAGTAAACCAGTGGTTTTTCAACCAGAATAACAATCAGAGACGGAAATCAACCTAGAACCCTATTTTCTATCAAAAAAAGTGGACGGAATTCCCTAAAATCTGCCGATGAACACAATAATAAGAAACAATTCTTCCAGATCAAACCGAGCTCCAAATCCCTAAATCTTTCCGCTCGATTTAGATGAAAACCAGAACTTCAGAGAATCAAGAAAGGCGATATTCTCTAATCTGTCAATAAATGTAGCTATAAAACGAGCATTTATTTTATTTTTCGCAACAAAACCTTAAAAAAGAAAAAACCTAATTTTACTCCAACAAGCTTAGATTTGATCGGAAAACGCAAAAAAAAAAAACAGAAAGATTTTTGGAGGAATTTCGATTCGATCACAAGGCGACTGAGTTTTGCCACTCTGAACTTTTGAAGCGCAGAGAGAGAGAGAAGAACGGTAGTGGTTCTCTATTTTATTAATTTTAAATAAATAAAAAATAGAATAGTAACGTAAATGCCACTAGATTTTAGACAAAATTACGGATAAAACCTGCTTTACGAAACACTAGGGTCTCTGGCCTACGCACTTAGGACGCAGTTAATTCAGATTTGATCTCCTGGTAACGCCGCCTACTTTACTGTCTCACTAGACTGACGTGGCAGAATCTAAAAGTGTCCATCTGTCAAGTCATGATTAGAGCGGCCCCTGTTAAGCTTTTCCGCCTTCAATCACGTGGGATGGAAGAGTACCACATGCTGAAATGCATAGCATTGGATCAGTGGCATTGTTGAAATTGTTTTGAAATAAGAGGGTATAAATGTCTATGTATTTTTTTTTTCTAACAAAAAATAGAAGGGCCAGATTTTAATTCTTTATTTTCTTTTGTGGAAAAAGACAAACTTCTCCCTGGAGCATGGAGGCTAAAAAGTTGCAATCTTGACCGTCAAGTTGATAGATTTTCCACGTCACGTGGTGAAGTAAATTGGTTTGACTAAAAAGTCAATAAAAAGTCCAAAACTGTCGTCTTCAAATCACTTAACATAGTGGCAATTCATTGTCGACCAATAGGGCCCATTAATTTCTTAGAACAATTACTAATTAAAATGTGCGTAATTCAGAAAAACAAAAAAGATAAACTTTTTACTAATATATAACTGTTTTACCGTTTTACCACTATATTAGATTTACAAAATACACTTACATTTTTTTGAACACATTTTTTAATACTGTATTACATTAATATAACTATTTTTTATCACTTTTAAAAAAATATAGATATATATGTTATATGAAAATAATGTTATATCAATATAATTTAGAAATTGTATTGAAAAATAAAATTACTCTAAACATGCAGCATGAATTAAAAATTACATTAAAAAATAGAGTTACTCTAATATTTTAATTTAGAGTATTAAACACGAAACATCAATGAAATACCTGGCTTCGTACTAATCTAACAGAGAGAACGTAAGAAAAAAAATAGAAAATGTGCACGTCTCAATTCAGTTTTCTAACATTATATACAACACTTTCCAAAAAAAAAAAAAACATTATGTGTGGCAAAAGCAAAAAATGGAGAAATATTTTTCTCTGCCACTGAATTCTTGACCATTTTTTTTTTTGGTCTATAGACAATGTCTTTCTCTATTTTACAAGACTAATCTATTTGAATTCGACTCAAGTTAGACCATAAAAGTACAAAAGTCTCTTAATAAATAATTGGTCGATAAAGAATTTAAAACCCATTATCTTACTTAAAAGAAATGGATGTGTAAGTCATTTGAATCAAGTTATTGTTAGTAAACTCTTGACATTATTTAATATTAGGGGAAAGAGACCTAAGACACCACACCAGTGGCCGAAGGAGATCGGCAGCCACAAGTTGGTTAGCATTGAAAAAAGTAGCAATTCGCGTCTGCCACGTTCGGTTCGAGTGGTTTATATATAAACTAAAAAGAAGAAAACGCCAGCGAAAAGCGTGACCACCGCTAATAAGCGCTAAGATCTTTGATGTGTGTCGGTGTGGTGGGGTTAGTTATGATTTCTGGCTTCCTTTGAATCCTTTCCTTTCTTTCTTTCTTTCTTTTTCTAACTCAAAAGATACTTGTCTTTATCGCGCGAAGGCCAAAGCGGTAGCTTTTAACAATTTCATTTCATCCACATCTCCGTGACTCTGAGGTTCCTCTTTTAACACTTTCATTTTTTTAATTTTTTTTCCTGCGGTCGCTTTAACAATTTCAAAGTCATGCATTTCATCCACATCTCCGTGCCTTTGAGGTTCTACTTTTTTAACACTTTCATTTTTATTTTTTTTTCCTTTAATTAAAAGGTGTTCAAGCCTCGAAGAGCATCAGCTGATTAGTCCTTTGGAAGCCCATCCACATCTTCTGTCTTTAATAAAGCTACAAATCAAATCTTATATTTTATTAGTAATGTTATATTAATTGGAATAAAAATTATAATACAAACTACATAGCCTAATCATTTTTTTTAATTTTCATTTATTCACATGTCAATATGCGATTCAATGTAATTCAACAATCCAGTGATCGATCTAAATATTGATTAGTTCTAACGATATGTATCTGAATTTATTCATTCGAAATCAGTAGTTCGATTTCTTCTCCTTATAAATAAATGAGAATTTTTTCTCTTTTAATAAAAGTGAGAGTGTGACTATAGTAGTTGGTTCGCATGATCCTCGTCTAGGCCTCTTATGTCCTTCATCATTGTACTCGTCTTCTTGACCCTACTAAAAAATCTCGATTTCTTCTGACCTTAGTGTCGACATCCTCTAACTTTCTGTCAACACTCAAAAAAATAAAAATTAAATTAAAAAAAAAAAAAACAATCCAATGATCAATGATGAGATGCTATAATTTGTATTGCAGGACACACTACATTCAATTTAACATTATTCTATATTTAAAGATCATCGCATTAGATTTATAGTAATATGTTTAATATTTTTCTTTTCTTATCTATATCATTACCATTATTATTTTTATTCAGGTTATTGAGTATTCAAAATGCAACACTCATCATTTGATGCGTAGACATCTTCTTTCGATCATGAGATTGAGAGTTCGATTCACCTTGAAAGAGTTTTTCTACCAGCACAGAGTTTTTCTACGGCCCAATGACATGATTACCCTTCAAAAAAAAAAAAATTTCACAAATGTCATCTAAATACAAATAATGACCCATTTGTCATACTTTACTGTTCATTGCACAGTCAGCACGCCAAACAAGCACCACGTCAGCGCGGAGGTGGCATTTTTTTTAGGTGAAGGGAAGGCGTCTTTTCAAAAGACGTCTTCCCTTCACAATTTTTTTTTTTTTAACGTGAAGGGAAGACGTCTTTTCAAAATACGCCTTCCCTTGCTCCCTTCACGTTAAAAAAAAAAATTGAGTTTTCGAATTTTCTGTAAAAGAAGTTCTTTGAGCAAAATGAACGTCGATTTATGTGATTAACTAATTGCTATGAGTTCTGAAAAGAGGATTTGCTGCTAATGAAGCATCTCTGACATTCCACTGCGATAGATGATCAAATAGGAGTTAGAAAAAGACGAGAGAAGCTGTAGTTATGGAGAATGAAGTGTGGTCTGGGGCTAGTAGTTGGTTTAGGTTTATTGAGTTGCATCTGCAACCTAATTTGACTGCTCTAAATTCCTGAGAACAAGCTCGAAAGGGATTGAATCCACTTTATTTTTGTTAAGATCACCCCTAGCAATGGAACCTAAGTTTCCTTGTGAAATCAATTCAGAGAAACCTGATCTGCATCCTTTTTCTGAGGAAGATGCCGCATCTTTAGGTATGGGTAACATTGGCATTGTAGCATAGGTGCTTTGAGATAAGAAGGTTTGTATTCCACCAGCAAAAACACTTTTTCGCTCTATCTACAAACTTTTATGCACTTGTTCGAGTCTTGAAGATCCAATTTCTTCATGCTTCTATCATCGACCACTTGGTTCTTCTATCCTACTACATTTCTTTCTCCATGGAAGGGAAGGCGTCTCCCTTTCATTGTAAAAAAAAAAAATTGTGAAGGGAAGGCGTCTTCCTTCCCTTGCACTTGTAAAAAAAAAAATTTGAAGGGAATGCATCTTTTCAAAAGACGTCTTCCCTTCACGTTAAAAAAAAAAAATTATGAAGGGAAGGCGTCTTTTGAAAAGACGTCTTCCCTTCACCTAAAAAAAAATGCCACCTCCGCGCTGACGTGGCGCTTGTTTAGCGTGCTGACTGTGCAATGAACAGTAAAGTATGGCAAATGGGTCATTATTTGTATGTAGATGACATTTGTGAAATATTTTTTTTTTTAAGGGTAATCATGTCATTGGGCCGTTTTTCTACCAAGGGTGCTGGTTTAATACTGACGGTTTGATTGCTCTGATTTAAATAATATTTTTAATAGAAAAAGATAAAAGTATTAGTTTTAATAAAACTAGAGAGATGAGAACACCTTTAAAAAATGAAATTGGAAGGAATAAAGCAAGATTAAAAGTTAATGCCTCTTGGGTTTCTTATGAGCGTCATCAAGTACATTTTCTTTATCTTTTGGTTAAAAAAATTGGTGCACTATATTAATCTTTTCTTTTGAATTTAATAAAAATGTTATAATAGTGCGTGACCTACGCCTTTCCACTTATTATTATTATTTTTAAAGATATAGTGCAAATGCATGTTAATTGCACGTAACATCCCGTGCATTTAATAGAAGCTTAGTGCCAGTGTTGGTCGCCTGCGTTAGTTTAACATATTTATTAATATTAATGAAGTTGATTGGTTATTGAGCCAATGAAGTGTTGGGAGCTATCCTGATATTGCTAGGTTGTGGCTCCATAATTAAGCAAAAGTTAGTTAAATCTTAGTTGTGTTTTGCTGCAAGAAATGGCATTGTTGATTTGAATCTTGGTTGATTTATATTTTTTAATGATATCCGAACCTTCAACCCGACTAATCCATTAAGGTTCTTGGCGAAGTCGAGTAGAAAATACCCTAATGGCCAACGCTGACAAGGCAAGAGTCGAACTCGTGACCTGGTTTCATGAGATAAGAGCTCCGAGCCAATCAAGCGTTGGTTATGCTTGTATAGCTAATTAATATAATATTTTAAAGATCCCGCTATTTTCACCCACCATTTCTTATCTTTTCACCACCTCATTTAAAAATTAAAAAGACAAAAAAAATTTCATGTGAAGTTATCAAAAAGGACAAATATTAAACTCCTTAAACTCTCCCACCTCTCTCTTAACCCACCCATCCACTCTCTACCCTAAACCCTTCAACCCATCAACTTTCCAACTCATCTTAATCTTCAATCTTGTTATTTTTTATATTTTTCAAATAAAAAACATACATTTCTATCATTTTCACCCTTTTAAAGTATTTTTTTACAAAACAAACCCAAAATCAAAAAGAAAATGAGGCAAAAATAAGTTTCAAAACCTTAAAAATTCACCTTTGGATTGAGTGTGTCTGATCCTGCGTGGGTGGACAAAATAAAGTTTGTCCGACCCTAACAGGCTGAACATATCTCATTTGTTCGGCCCATCAAGGTTGGTCAAAAAAGAAAAAGAAAAAGAAAAAACCAAAAAATACATTGTCCAACCCACTAAGGTCGGACATTTGCGATTCTAGCACGCATAATGGATTTTTGAAACCCATTTTCGCCGCCTCATTCTACCATTTTCACTTTTTTTTTTTTTGCAAAAAAAACATTTCAATCCAACAATGTAGCATTGAAATCATTTTATAACATTTAAAAATCATGATTTACTTATCAATTTATGATCATAAATTACACATGAATCACTTTGACTTCGAAGCCTTCAAAACCCAAAATAATCTAATTTTTTCACAAAATTTCGAGACGACGTTGCTCACATATCTTTCTAACGATGTTCTAACCCTTTAAATGATTAAAAAACTTGAAAAAATGGTGAATCAATGGTGAAGAGAAGAAAAGAAATAAGAGAGAGGGAAAAAGTTTAAGGCCATGAGATGAAAAGGGTAAAATAAAAATTTAAGTGGGTGAAAAAATAAAAAATAATTAATTTTAAATTTTCATATAGGTGAAGAGACAAGAAAGAGTGGATGAAAATAACCTGACCCATATCAATTAATATATTATAATTTGTAGAATTCTTTAATTGAGAAATTAAATGCTCTTACAATTAATTAATTATTAGAATATTTTAATTATGAGTTTTATGTAATTAATACACCATATTATAATTGACGGACTGCCTAAGTTAACAATTTAAATACTTTTACGACTTATCAGTAGATTGTTGTAATTAGGGGTTTAAATCCTGTACTCAATATATTAGATGCCCAGCTCAGCGCCTTTATTTAATTTCTATACAACTTTAAATATAAAAAAAGAGTTTAAATGAACAATTAAAGCAAAACCCCTCTAGTTATATATAATTACATAAATGCTAAACAATGAAAGTAAGAAAAATAGAAAGAGTAAAATTATATTAAATATGTGGCTTAAGGAAAGCCCTTTCTTGCCATATTTTGTAATATTAATTTTGCTCTTCCTCAGAGAAGAAAATAAATAAATAAATAAATAATATGAATTGAATACTTAACTTTGGTAGCTCCTTCCTTCCTTTCTCCCTTTCCCATCAAAACATGACATTGTTAGGACTTTTTTTATTGTTAGGAAATGGATATTCTGAAAGAATAACATTGATAAACTATTTATTTGTAAATAAATATTATCAACTTAAGAAAATAATAATAATAAAATTTAAATCTTTATTCTAGGAAAAACAAACTCTTAGATTAAGTATTTAGACAAGAAATGCACTGAAAATCAGTAGAGAGGCCAATCAAAGTCCCAAATTGAAAGATTATTCTAAGTTTTGCAGCTTTTTTTTTTTTTTTTTTTTTTTTTTTACACATGTTTAAGTTGGACTCAATTTGCATAAACACAGTGCAAATTTGAGATTATCGACCAAGTACTGCATTCGAAGAGAAAAATGTAGACATATCAGAGAACAAACAATCATACCACATGCAACAGTATTCCAGCAAGTGATCTAAATCTAAAAGAAAATAAGAAAGCCATACATATATATATATACATGCAGCAGTTTCCTTTCAGAGTTAAGTCAGATGCGCAAACCTGATATAATGGGACGCTCTATATGCGAATTCCTTGGTCAGAAATTAGAGGTAAAAACAGAACATTCAGCACTAACCGTACAAATAACCTGCAATGATACAATACCACATGATATTTTTGATGCAAGAGCAAGACAACCACTCACTCTTCTACTTTTGCTAAGCATTCTTTACTGATCCTAATTAATCTAATTAACAAACTTCGTATAGAATTTTACTAAATCTCTATTTTTCTCAGCATACTACACTTAAAAAGAATAAATTTCAAGAACTGAACTATATTCATCAACTTTACCAAAATAGGTGAGAATTTTAATATGATAATGGCGAGTCAGGGGATCAGATATGTACACCATTTGAATGTCTCATCTTAGCAGGGGCAGTACTAAGGGCCGCTGGAAACACATGGGCAGAAGCCACACAAAAAAAAAAAACATCTTGACCTCATAATAAATGATCTTTTGAAAAATAAATTATGGTCACCCTGCTGAAGACTTGCCACAGAATAATGAGAAAGCAATAAGGCAGCTTATTCTGCTTTTGCTTTCACCTTCCATGCCAAGTACTTAGCTCGCTCTTGCTTGTACCGTCTCCACTCTTTGATGGCTGCAAGAAGGACGTGCAGCGAAACTGGTAGGAAAAAGGGCTGCCCAAATTCAATAACAAAGTGTAAATGACCCAACTTCAAAAGATCTTTTAATGGACATATTAATTGCATGGGCCCTACAAGCCAAATACATGAGAGGGTATAACTACTCCCAATCATGTGAGGGTCAAAACAACCTTGATAGAAATAAAAACAGATTTATTAATTGACTGCAATTATTCAATATGGCACTCAAAAGAATGTAAAAAGTCGGAGAGGGCCAATCACCCATTGCTGACAATGTTAGATGGGAGAAATGATAGCTGAAATTCAGTAAAACTGAAAGCACAAATTGAGTAACTAAGGACCCAACAATTCTCTATTATTAAGATTTATGTTCATCGAAATGTCCTACACGTCCTGGTCCTACAAAAAGGAAGGACCTTAGCATGTTGCCTGCTAATTAGTAATTACCAAAACTCAAAATCACTAACATTGCAAGCTAAGTCCCATAACATTTTTTTTTTTTAAGCAGAAACAAATACATGCATTTATTAGAATAAAACACAAAGCAGAATAAAACACAAAGCAGAATATACAACCCACCAAGGGCACCCTATATGCATCATGGTGGAGATTCCCCTTAACAAATTGGGAAACCAAAGGACACAACGAAATGTTGTGCGTTGAAAGTACGAGTCATCCACCCATTACACTTGAAACAGGCAACTACCCCAATCGGGCAACCAGTCTGAAAGAGAGGGGCCCTCAACAATATCCACTGCGTGAACCCAGGAACTAGCAACAAATCTAATGTCCTCCCAAAGTTTGGTAGGCTCCTTACATATATTGTTGAAAATCCGACTATTCCTCTCTAGCCCAATGAGCCAAAGAGTGGCAAACGAAGCAACAAGGGCCACCTCTTTCGCCACAGTAGAAATGATAGAGCCATGGGGCATAAATAAGCAGTCATCAATGCTTGTTGGTGGATAGAATTTTCCCCCCGAGAAACTAAACCAACCCTCCCACAGCCTCCTCTCCATAGGGTAAGAAATGAAAAGATGATCCGGATTCTCTTCCGCCCGAAAACATAAGATACAGCACTGTGGAGACAAAGACATGTTAGGCACTCTCCTTTATAATAAGTCTAATATGTTTAACCTCCGATGAGCCAGTAGCCAAGTAAACACCTTTACTTTCGATGGAACCGGTGATTTCCATATAAATACCGCTATGGGAAAGGGAGAGGGATTTTGATTGAGGGAGAGGTGTAGTGCATGGATTAAAGACTTGCAAGAGAATTTTTCTATTGGCCTCAAGGGACCACTCTAAGAGATCTAATGAATTTGACAGACGAACATTTTCTAATCTAGCTAATAGGTTAATTGCTTCATCTTGCTCCCTTGTGGTAAGAGCTCTTGGGAAATGAAAGTTCCATGTTAGGTTTTGAGAGGCAAGAATGTGGCTAATAAAAGACGCGATAGGATGATTGTGGTTGGTAGATAGTCTATATAAATGTGGAAAAGATATTGCCAACGAACTGTCTCCCACCCATTTATCTTCCCAAAAACAAAAGATCTCCCCATTGCCAACCACTGGGCGAACACGCTCAATAATCGACGGTGCTAAAGATATGATGAACTTCCACAGACCTCTGTAAGTGAATCTTCCACTTCTATTCCACCCACCACCCTGTTCAACAAGAGAAAATGGCCCATATCTACTAACCACCACTCTTGCCCATAGTGATTCTTTTTCATTCATAAACCTCCACAACCACTTCCTGCATAAAGCCACATTCTTCAGAGAAACATTCCCAATACCAAGACCCCCTTCCTCCACAGGTCTTTTTATTATCTCCCATTTAACTAAGCTTCGCAACTCATGACCCCTCCTTCCCCCCCCCCCCCAAAAGAAAGACTTAATCTTCCTCTCAATGGATTTAGCCACGCCACTTGGGATCTTGAGCAATGACATAAAGTATGATGGGATAGCTTGTAAGATAGATCTTATCAGGGCAAGTCTTCCCCCCTTTGATAGAAACGCCTGCTTCCACCTCTCCAATCTACGTGAAATGGTGAGCTAAGTCCCATAAAGTTCAATAGTGAAACAAGCACCGAGTAATGACTTAGTATTAATTGCTCGCATTGGAAATTTAAAATTAGTTCACTATAATCATCACTTATTTAAAAAAGTTGATAGAACATTGCGACTTAATTTAAAGAATCCCAAATACTCTCTACAAAATGGGGATAAGGATGCAAGCATCTACCCTTCCTAGACTTTGCAATAGCAAAAGCTGCATTCACTAGTTTGCTATTTTACTTATTTAGGAAATTGATAGAACAGTTTAGAGATGAGAAGAAAGATGGAGACTAACATAAAGAAAGCCTCTAATAGGTCATTGGTGCCACCACAAAACAAAAGAAGAAAAGAACTCACAGGTAGATACATTGATTTAATTTAGAATATTATCTCATTGATTTGCAACTTGCACTAAACAATTAGGGCAAAGCACAGCAAGTTTGCAATTATATAATGACTCCATTGAGAAGTGAAGACTAAAGAGTGTAACTACATTAGAGCAACGACTCCAAATAAAAATGGATTGGGTTTATGTTGATGTAGATTGTGTTATTACCATAATCAATCAACATTAGGTGTTGTTGAAATGAGTATGCAACACAGTATGATAGTAACAGGTCAATATTGAAAGACACATCAAAATCTATGAAATCTATTTACTTATCGTGCATTCGAATCAATATTCAGTTGGTAGACTCAAGACTGACCAAAATGCTTCAAAAGAAAGTTCCTTGAATACTCCATTTCAAAGGCAGTCCAGTGCAAATAGGTATTGATAAGTTAGAGTTACCAACCGTATAGATTGCAAAGCAATGCTCAAATGAATAGTAACTGATTGACATGATAGATGGATGAAAGAATGCATCCTCAGCTAAAGCCCTTGCTTGTCTTGATGATACTGAAAAAAGAAACACTGATATAAGCCGTTTGCCAGCCTCATATGTTTTTCACAATAAATACAAGAAACAAGTGAAAAGAATCTAACAACTTAAGGTTTTAGAGTTAGAGAGACAGTGTACCTGTTGATGCATCATATATCCCTAGTGATGCATTGCTTTCAGCCAACCTAGCAGCTTCAAGTGACAGTGTCACCTGCCAAATATGACGGAAATCAAACAGTTGCAGTGGGCTAAACAAAGACCGCAATTGGGGGGGGTGGCCGAGAATATAACAAGCCTTCTTCAACTTAACAAAGTTACATCTTATGTTATCTGGACTCTTCAATCTAGTCCAAAATAGACTACACGACAGAAATCAACAATCAGATAAGATTTCCATCTCAACAATTCTAGACAATTTTCCAATGAAAGGAAAGAAAAGAAAAAGATGATGATGATTAAAAAGTGATGGCAAAGTGTCCAAAGGCCTTTTGATGTAGGACATGGATAATGTTTAGGAAGGTTCCAAGATTTTAATATTTAGTTTCTTTTTTATTTTTAATCAAGCTTCTTTTTTAGAAAAGCTCTTATTTTGGTATAGCACCTAGTCTTCTAGATAGTTTTTAAAATTCATTTTTATTATTTAAAGTGTATTAGAAAGTGTTTGCAAGTGTCCAAATCGAGTTATAATAGAATTTGAAAGTTGCTAAAGTATCGTAGTAGCTTAGGAAACTTATTTTTAAGTGTTTTAGGAAATTTCTAAGTTGTTTCAATGGAGTTATCTATATAAGGAGCTACAATTACAAGTTTAAGCATTCAATGATCTCTAGCAAATGTCTTTAGCAATGGTCAGAAACATACACATATCACCGATCTCTGGCGTCATCAAACTCCAAAGCCATGCCATAATCATTGAATCATTCTCGTCCCTTGCATCAAACAGAGGGTCTCCTTTCTTAGGTCCAGTTCTCATACAATGACTTAATTTTCCTTTACCTTTCAAAAAGATACAAACAAGTTGAGACCACTTCAAGTAATTCTACCCGTTGAGTCTTAAAGCCGCTTGGATATTTTGTAGTTCTCTCGTCCCATGATTGGAAACTATTTCCTCAGACGACACAGTTTCTGACACTACCGACATATTTTTTTAGGTATCTCAAAGATGAAAAAAGAAGGAAAATCGAGGAGAGAAGGAGAATTGAGAATAGAGAAAGAGAGGTGCTAAGAAAAGAAAGAAAAGATGGATGAGAGAAGTACAGATAAAGATGGCGGAAGTGAAGATGGTGAAAGCCATGAGAAGCTAGCAATTAACAAAGAGGCGTAGGATGGCAGCAGTGACGGTAGTGGCAATAGGAAGAAGCAGTGGTACCAGTAGGGTGCAGCGATAGCAGTGGTCGGTGAGATCCAGCAGCAGCAAACTTAGACGAAGAAGAAGACGACAATGGTGATGGCAGCGGTTCAGCGATTCAACAGCTACGATGAAGAGGGAAGACGGTGGTGGCAACAATGAAGAAGAGAGGCGAAAGAAAGCAACAGTTCACAATAGCAACAGTGGTGGTTTTGGATGATTTTGGCGATGAAGGTCGAATAAAACAATTATGGCGATGAAGGTCAAGAAAAAAATCTTTTTTGATTCTCAATTTCACGAGCCTGAAGCTCTGATACCATGTTAGAAATTGAAAGAATTGAAAGAATTGAAAAAATAATATTATTCATTGATAATCAATTTTGCATAGAGACATCTATATATACATATAATTTTTCTAAGACACCAAAAAGAAAATATACCTTATTACAACGGATACCTATGATTAGGGAACTTTCTAACTATCTCTAATTCAAAAATATACATAACTATATATATAATATACAATATTTGTTGTCTATGCTATTGTTTGGTCTGTATGGAAGGAGAGGAACACTTGTATTTTTTATAATCAAGAGAAGGGTATGGGAGTTGTTTGGGATAGCTCTTTTCTTTTGGGTTCAACTTGGGTTAGTGCTAGTAAGCTAGCCAGAGGTTTTTCCTTGAGGGAGTGGTTAAGGGGATGGACCCCCATTTTGGAAAGTTTTGAATTATAATTTTGTTCTGTTTGGACAACTTGTCCGTCTGTAAATCTTAATGTATATTCTATTTAGTTTAATACAATACAAAAAGTTTTGTTTCTTGTCAATATATATATATATATATATACAATATTACTAACATGTTGTGTTCCTTAATTACACGGATTGTGTTTTCCCACAGTGGCAAACAATAAAAGCTCCTATGCTTCCCATTTCCCCCCTTTCTAGACATTCTAAAATAGTGTTGTCAATTAAAAATAGTATTTTGAAAAATTATTTTATATTGTTAATCAAATTTTCGCATTTTAAGATTTCTTTCAATTCAAGATTGGTAGTGTTTGGTAACTCTACTTAACCTCTACTTCTACTTTAAAACCAACCTCTAATTGTAGTAGAGATTTAAGCTCTACTAAAATGAGCAAAGTTTTTTTGCTTATTCTTGTAGAGGTTACACCTCTACTTCAATTAGAGGTTGAAAAAAATAAAAAATAATCTAAAAAATAATTTTTTTCATAACCCTCTACTTTTTTTAGAGGTTGTAAATAGAGTTATCAAACACCACCTAATACTAAGTTACTAACTTCTTTTTCATTTTAATACAATTTACTTCCATTCATTACCAAGTTTTTCTAATATAAAGACCAACCACTTCATTGTAGTAGCAGCAACAACAACAATAATAATGCATTAGAGACATTTAAGATTTGTTACATCCAAGATTTTGAGTTTTTTCTGCCTTTTCCCTTTTGAAGTTTAAAGCATATTTTTTTGCTAAATTTGAAGGTGAACGAAGCTGTCAAACATTATCTAGTGGTGTTACCATGAATCAAAAAGTATGTTAGGCTTGCATTGCCAAAATAATTTCAATGGAGTTCGCAAATATGTAAACAATGAATATTATATCACCTCTAGTGTTCTACTATTTCTCTTCTTTTTTTGTACCTTAAAAGTCGTTAAAAAAATTCTATGACACATTGGAGATTTGACTCCCATTTAACAAGTATACCAAGTTACCAACAAAAGCCAAGGAATCAAATGCACGCGGAACGCCAAAAAAAAAAAGAAAAAGCAAATGGGTATGTGGTCAAAGGGTTGCTTCAAATAATAATCTACACGAAATTATTTTGACTGCTGCTAGCGTTTTCATGAAGAAAGTCAACCAATACAAAATTTCCAAATGTATAATTATTTCAATGGATGGCTACAATTATTTAATTAGATTATAAGCTTTTGGCACAGGAGATCTCCGAGATGAAAAGCATCAAATGGTGTTTCAACCATTTGGCACAAATTTGTCATGGCTAACCAAATTTTTTTACAAGAACAAGAGACTTTATTAGAAACAGGAACAGAGAAAATGCATAGCTCTAAAAGCTGGGAGGACAAGAACCCACAGCGAAAAGCTCGCAAAAATTCAAGGTTACCCCATTCCTTCAACCAGTCCCCTAGCCATACCCGAGAGAAAACTTTCTAAATCAATTAATAACTTAGAATATTCTAGATCAAATTTAAGAACTAACACACAATGTAATATTCTAAATCAAATTCTAAATAACTTCCTTCTAAATCAATTAACAACTTAGAATATTCTAAATCTGGCATCAGATTCAAAATCAAGAATAATGGCCACAAAATTTAAGAACTAACACACATTGGAATGAAAAGAATCATGACTCAGTAGTTAACCTGTTTTCCAATCTCATCCATGATAATCATCCTCGGAAGTGATTGAACCTGCATATTCAGTTATTGTCATGTCACGGCAGATGATCTGAGCCATTCAATTGATCCACAAGACTATAGACGCCAACCAAAACAAAGCTTGGAATGACATTAAAAATATACCAATCTAGATAGAGACCCAAGAGTTGTAACACATGAAATAACATTAAAACATGTATGATGCCGCAATAAAACGTCCAATTCCCTGCATAAGAAAACCATTGAGAGCATAATGAGTGACCTTTTGTAACTCGGACTAATAAAAAAAAATTAGAGATGGCAGTAAACAAGTATAGGCCTTATGTGTGAACAGATGTTATAAAGAAGTTATAAAAGGAATTTTGTGGACCTCCCAAATTCCTAAAATATTCAGTACACTACATACGGAAAGAAACCATTGTGAACACAATGATGATCTTATGCAACTCAAACCAATATAAAATTATTGAAGGTAGCTTTGAAGTTTTTTTTATATAAAGAAATGTAGCTATGAATTATAAAGAAGAAATGAACACACATTCAAAAGAAGACAAGAGGGACTTTTAGGATATTATGAGTTCCTAGTAAAACTCTTTCATCGGCACCCAAGCACCCATGTAGCACCTCTTGCCCATTTTTTAGAACACCTGGAGGTAGACACAACCTGACACTTATCAGAGACGTCTTAGCCCTTTGTGTAGTTTGATTAAGTAGATTCATGTCATAGTTGCTCTGAAAAATTGTATCTTTAAAAATCAACATTGTTTTCTTTTAAGAAAAACTCTGTTCAACTAGCAAAAAGTGAGACATCTTTTGTGATGATACAACTTTGTTTAAAGTTCTAAATCTAAAAATAGAAAGGAGTAACCAGTGCACAATGCTTCCGCCACAGCAAGGTCTGTGAAAGGAAGATGTATGCAGCTTACTTCCACGTTAAAGTTGTTTCCAAACTCAAACCCATGACCTCCAAGTCACAAGGGCGCAACCTCAGCCATTGCGCCAGTGCCTTCCCTTAGTTTTAAGTCTAGAAATACCATTTACAAAACCTAAAGCCCTTTCCCTTGAATGTATATTAATTACTTTAAGTTTCAAAACCTTAAAAATATTTAAATCTCTCATTATGTCTAAGTTAAGCAGTGTCTTTAATTTTTATGGCATAGGCCACCACCAGACAATAATGACTAGGCACTACATGGCCTAAACAAGGTAAATCACCTATGCATTGCCTTGATGTGTTAACAGCACATGTCTAAATTGGAGGAAAAATCAAGGGACAAATGGCTCCAAGAACAAGAAAAAGACACTAAATTTGAAAATTTCTTTTGTCATATTGTCAACCAAAAGAACATGTGTAATGCAGTATTTGAAGAGTTTGAGAAAAATATAGCATAATTTTGATGTATATTGTATTTTTTGCATATTCTTTATGTTTTTTATTTTAGTTTCTTTTTTTAGGGAAGTTTTCATTTTGATATATTTAATCTTTTAGTGGTAGTTCTAGATAGTTTTTAAAATTCGTTTTTATTATTTAAGTGTATTAAAACGTGTTTAGAAGTGTCTAAATAGAGTTCTAATAGGATTAGGAAGTTGTTTTGTGTTATAGATTGGTTAAGAAACTTATTTTTAGGTGCTTTAGGTAGTTCAGAAATTGTTTTAGGGGAGTTATCCATATAAGGAGCTCCAATTGCGACTTTTAGGAGATGAAGATCATTTTTTTTTTCTCTTTGAACATTTTATTCAATAGAATATATATTTGGTTATTTTTTGAGTATTTTCGTTCTTGCTTCCACAACGAATCTACATCAAATTTTAACCCATAGCAAATCACAACGAATTTTGACCAAAACTTCAAAATCTCATATATTGGTAGCCTAGGCCATAAAGGAGGAGAAAAACCTCAAAACCTTGAGATGATTGGGCAGCAATTTGTGCCTCAAGCCTCATTGGATTTTCTTTAAACAAATTGGGGTTTCAAGAGAGACGCCTCTCATCAAAGGAGTTCACATATTAAACTTACAGCTCTCAAAGCACGGTCCTAGAATTATGAGAGGGATATTCACATTCTTCATAAAATTAGTATGGTAAACTTATCTGGAAATGCCACTTAATGCATCAATCCTAGTCTTCAAACAGGACACCAGACATCATTCCTAAAATTGATATGGAGAATGTAAATGAGTTACAACACATTTTCTCTTTTAGGACTTGCTCTATACTTGACATCCTGGAAAACAAAATAACTTGGGAACATGTGGTCATGGGTTCAAGTCGTGGAAACACCCTTTTGCTATGCAAGGTAAGGTTGCTTGTAATAGACCCAAAAGTACTCCAACCCTTCAGCGGGACCCCACACGTAGGCACATGCTTTGTGCACCGAGCTACCCTTTTTATCATGGAAAACAAAATGAAATATAACTCGACTCAACTTAAACAAAACCTTCCCAACAAAAGCAAAATGAAATAAGTAACTAAAAAAATTGTTGTGGAGAAGAGCAAAATCTATGGGATTTATTTCCTTTAAGGAAAGATGATAATTTTAGTAGTTGTTTTATTTAGCAGTTACTAAAATTTTACTTATAGCTATATGTGTGTATAGCCCTGTATGTCTCTATATATATGTTGTCCCTCCATTAAGACATCATCAAGAATAAGAAAATATTCCCTCTCTTCTCCCGTGGACGTAGGCCTTAGAGACGAACCACGTTACATCTTTGTGTCTTTCATTATTTTATTTTTACAACAAGAATAAATAAATAAAGGAAAGAAAACAAGAAAGAAAAGAAAACCTTCAATATAACTTGTGATGTTATCATGCATCATAGAAAGACTTCCATTACCATTCTGTAAAACCTCTTTCACTAGCCAAGAAGCTGGAGATTCCTGGTTGTTGTGCATCATATTGATTGCTAGACTTAAGACCAAAAAGTTGTCGAAGTTGTCCCATGAAAACTTCAAAGACGCTTTGAAGATCCTATTGCAAAGATACGAATGCACATATTATGAAAATAATCTAGAGGCCATGTCCAACAGTCAAAAGTGAACACACTCGAACTCATTTTATCACCAAGTATTTTTTTTGAATGCATTTGCTAAATTAACATGGATAAAGATAACTAAGAAAGATATAATCACTCTACGATATAAGTTATAGCAATAGATTTGGCCATTAATATAGCAGAGTGGATTGAATAGATTCATGCACCCAATCCTAAGTAGTTGATAAAAGACTTTATTAAGTTGAATTGAGTTGTGTTGTATTTAGTGCATTTTCTAAATTAATGAAGAAAAGCATAGGAAATAGATGAGAAATCCAAAATAATAAGCACCGGTTTACCCTTTTTCTAGAG
The DNA here is from genome assembly GCA_035771175.1 of Paratinospora sagittata. Classification (NCBI taxonomy): domain Eukaryota; kingdom Viridiplantae; phylum Streptophyta; class Magnoliopsida; order Ranunculales; family Menispermaceae; genus Paratinospora; species Paratinospora sagittata. The sequence goes on along the minus strand of CM069595.1, from coordinate 13,599,893 downwards.
AAACATGTCCTCACAAACAAGTTTCCTACTCGCTGCCAGTTTGCCTCAAGCAATAGGACTCAAATCAATGTAGAGTTAGTTTTAGCTCCTTAAAGGTCTATAAACACAAGCACATACACAAAGATTGTTGATACATGAGCTAGGAAAAGTTACTTACTGAATACTAACGATAATGATAGAGGCAGAGGAAGACCTAAAATAACATAGATAAAAATAATTAAGATAAATATGACAACTTATAATAAAATTGTTGCATTAGCCATTGGTAAAGCAAAGTGGAGAAAATAAATTCATGTAGCATGTAGTTAGGGAAAGGCTCTCCTGAGATGAGTTGAGTGTATCTATACATACATACATACATACATACATACAAACACGTGTATAAATATATATAGTAAATGCAATACAAATGATATATAAAATAGACCAAACAAAGATAGGAACCCAAATACCAGTACCACTTTGATGCTTGTAATTCATTCTAATGCTTCAATAACTAAGATAAGATTTATTAACATTGGTGTCTAGTTATCTTGCTTTCAGGGTTCTTGTCGCACTAAGTGGTCTATGGTCATACAGTTGTTGTTTTTGTTGTCTTTTTGTACGGTGGGTCCTCTTTGGTTGCATAGTTTGTCGATTTAGTAGTGATAAGCACCTCTGGTGCTTTTACCCAACTATGTACGACATTTTATTTTATATTAATCTAATACACTTGTTTCTTAAAAAAAGATTTATTTAAAAAAACAAAACAAAACAAAAACTTTTTCTTGTCAAAAGCCATTATAAAAAAAATGCTTGAGAAGCATTGACAAATGCAAGAAAGCATGGACCAAAACTTTGAAGTAACTTTCATTCACTCTAACGCTTGAAAATGGAGAAAGCGTGGCATATAAATTAGGGAAGTCTAATTCAACAAAGAAAATTTTTAAAATTAAAAATCATCATAAGAATTTTAAACTTTTATGTGCAAATCAACTCAACTAAGCCTTTTTCTCAACTACATGAATCTGCTTCCTCCACTCTACTCACAAGAGCAAAGAGCCTAAGACAAGTCTTAAATTACAAATAGACGTAGTTATAATATTCTTAATTTTTAAAAACCATTTATGTGTGTATATATATATAACACCATGTCTTTCAAGATTTTTTAAAACAAATGATTATATTATCAAAATATATTAAATTCAAATTTCAAAGACAGAAATGATTAGAGCAAGATATATATTCCCAATAGTTTTTGATAAACATTATGTATGCATTGCTTCATTTTATTATTTTTAGTTGTATGATGACTTATGTAATTAATAAGGATTTCAATAGGTGTATGAAATTGATGCGTCAGGTTGACCAATATTTTTATTCATATACGTTCTTTTCTATTCTATCCCTTTTTTCCTGAGTAACTCTTTAGTGTTCACCCATCTTACCAAGATTGAATTGGAATCTTACATATTTGCAACTTTTAGAAACATTATCCAATAAAAAATGAAGTTAATATACTTTATACAATTTTCCATATCAAAAGGTAATTCCAATGGCTCTTTAATTTCATAGCTTTTTTCTGCATTTTTATTTTCATTTAATATGAAATTTAGTGATCAAAACTTTCAAAATTCAACAAGTTTTTTGGGCTAATTGAATTCCATGTAATAAAGAATGACAATCGAGCAAACACTTGATATGAAATGTGTGCAGTAGAAGCAAACAAATGAGAGGGATGCCCACACTTTCTAATCCAATATCAACTTCCCTCCAGTTATATTTGGTTTCCTAAATAACATCAATTAATTTCAAAGTTTAATTATAATAAGCTTTCTTCACACGTATCGACCAATTCCTGGGTCAAGACATCTTGTATGCCAAATCTAATGCAATAAAACATATTGCCATTCTACTATTGAAAATAACTTCCTCCTACATCTTGGATATTGACAAGCAATACAACTAAGGTGCCACAGTCCACAAAGCCATTGTCAATGTACGTGTTTTATAAGAGTTTCTCCATTACTCTCATAAAGACTTCGTTAGACACTATGTCACCTAGATTCAAGGGATGTTGGATCAGGTAAACTAGACGTTGGACTTGTTCATTCTCAAATTTTGGGACATCGGGATAGGTAAAAAGTGTTACAAAAAGTAGACCCAGGTAATTAAACAAGGTTATGTTCATTATGAAGCCTATATTCTTTCTTCTTCTTTCCCTTTCTTATCTCATTTTCAGTCTTTCATTTTCTTCGTTTTTCTCCATTCTTATGTGGATTATATAACCCAAATATTGACACTGACACTGTATGAGCGCTGTTTGAGTGCCATTCTCTTGATGCAACAGCATGTCTGCCCATATAAAAAACATTATTTCTCATATTCTTCAAGGTCAAACTTCTTGAAGTGCTGACACTGAAAAGTTATAGAAAGCAATAAGAAAAAAATTAAGAGATGTCCTGAAAAGATCCAAACCATTAAAAAATATCAATCATCTGCATACACATACATATAAATGCAAGAATTATCAAAACATATATTTTGAAATAATAGAGAACAGAAGCATTTTTTCAAGAGTTGATGTACTGAAAATAACCACCCTCAAGTGGTTTCAGATTTGTATTTCTAACCTCAGGAGACAATGTGTGGCTGACCAAATGCTTATTGTTGGGAGTTCTCAGACAGCCAGGGGCGTTCCAAACAACAACACCACCCCACATCTACACAAGCCACGATTAGATTGCAGTTACACGAGGGCTCAACATTTAGAACATTATTGAAAAGTCAATTACCTAGAAGCTTCAAAAACTTACAGGAGAAATAAAACCATTACTCAAGGAAATCTCTCCATTTGGAAGCTGCAACAAGAGTGGGCATTCCTCTGCTGATGGTACATAACTGGGAAAATCAAATGAAAATTCAACAAATACCTAAATTTAATTAACAAACTCATTTGAAGCCGCCATTACAAGATAAAAATGCTTTAGAAAGGAAGCGGTTGCTTAAAGAAGGCCATCAACAAACAAACTGAGTACAACTTGTTTTAGCTTGAAGAAGACCAATAGTACAATAAAATAAAATATATAGTAGTTCTTCAAATCCAGACTTGCTAGCCATAAGAGCTTTCTTTTCAAGTTCTTTGGTCTTATCAGGAGATAACTAAGGCCTTGTTTGGTATAGGATTTAAAAACAGTTTTTTGTTTTTAAAATTAAGATTCCCTAAAAACTTGTTTGGTTGAGTTATTTTCAGAATATTTAAATACTGTTTTTAAATTTGACTTTAAAATTTGTGAAGAAAACAAGAATACAATAAAAAATTGTTTTCCTTGTTTCCTAAAAATGGATTTTAAAAACAACTTTTTAAAAACTTGTTTTTAAAAATTATTTTTAAATTGGATACCAAACAGGCCCTAATATTTTAGGAGCAGGTGTTGATATTGGACCAACATTTCAATTCTCTGTTTTGTTGTTGTTGGTTTTCTTTTTCTTTTTCTTTTTCTTTTTTTAAATAAGAAAGAGACATGTATTCATACCTGCAGTCAAAGCAATTCAGTATTTTCTTGGGGTGGGAAAACTTGGCCAGACTCATTTGCGAGGTTTTGTCCAACCCGATTTAAAAAGGGTTTGAACCAAATTATTAATAACCAGGGCTGGTTTGGACAAAGGCCTTATGTTCGGATTTAAAACCAAATCGAGTTCAAACAAGGCAAACAGACAATGAGGTCTTTACAATATGATTGTCACCCTAGAGGCTAAACATTTCATTCTCACTAGTTTACGATGTCACATAGCCTAGTAGCACCACAGAGCACAGAATTTAGTTGACAACGTATATGCGGCATTAGAATAAGTGAAGTTGAAGTTATTGAGAGTTGTGGCATGCTGGATAACAGAAACACTGCCTTATGAGTGATGTGATTCAAATCACACTCACGCACAAGAGCCTCAGATCGTCTAATGTCTTGCCTTTTGAGAGGGGCAGCCAAAGCCATGTCAATTGGAGGTTGCTTAGAATCGTGACATCCAAATACATTGAATAACCATAATTACGACAAATTAACAATAATAAAAACATGGATCTTATAATTTGAACAAAACCAACGGCCTAGTTTCGGATTTGAAATCAGGCTAGGTCCAGACACACTATAAGCCCGTTAATATAAGGTGTTGTCTAGACCCAATTTTGTCCAAACCTAACTTTTTCCAACCCCTAGTAGTTTCTACTCGTATGGAGGTCTAAGTTTTAATAAAAGAAGAAATAAAGCTAGGAATGGGCCTATAGGTCTTCCCTTAGCTCCACAAATCTGCCAACCACTTCTTTGAAATCACAAAAAATTGTGGTTCATGATCTCAGGCTCAGTATATTGTGTAATTACAATATTTTTTAGTTAGTGTTCGCCAACTCTACTTAATACTTATAACCTCTAAGAAGAGTAGAGGTTACCAAAAGAATTTTTTCAGTACATATTTTGACCATCTTAGCATGATTTTTGTGTTTTTTTTATTTAGTTTCTTTTTTTAGGGAAGTTTTTATTTTGATATATTTAATTTTTTAGTGGTAGTTCTAGATAGTTTTTAAAATTCGTTTTTATTATTTAAGTGTATTAAAAAGTGTTTAGAAGTGTCTAAATAGAGTTCTAATAGGATTAGGAAGTTGTTATAATGTTATAGATAGATTATGAAACTTATTTTTAGGAGTTTTAGGTAGTTTAGAAGTTGTTTTAGAGGAGTTATCTATATAAGGAGCTCCAATTACGAATTTTAATAAATGAAGATCATTTATTTTTTCGTCGTTGAATATTTTATTCAATTAGAATTTGTTTAGGTTATTTTTTGAGTATTTTCGTTCTTCCTTCCGCGACGAATATACATCACTATCTTTACCCCTAATTAGAAGTTAAGGTATAAGCTCTACATGAATATGCAAAAATTTTATGCTTATTATTTAGAGCTTAAACCTCTACAACAGATAGATCTTCATTTCTAAATAGAGTAAAGGATAATGTAGAGTTCGAAAACATGCCCTTAACTTCCAAAAGCTTTGGTCGAGTATATGGACAGTTTTTGAGAGTCTATTTTTAAAATGAAAGTCTTGAAGTCCTTTCCATTTTTTAAGACCAAGAACGAGAAGAGATTGGGGTTTGGGAGAATTCTTTTTTTCTTGGCTTCTTTGTGGATCAATGCAAGTAAGCTTGCAAAAGGTTTGGGCTTGGTGATTGGTTAAGGGGTCGGGTACCTATTTTGGATTGTATTTCATCGTAGAAAAGGACACCTTGTGGCATAATCTAGGTTGTACAATTTAACATTTTGAATAATTAATTTTGTTTCTTGTCACAAAAAAAAACATTGACAAGTCAAGCTAGACTGGGTTGGCCCAATTTGTTCAAACATTAGCCAAGCCCTACCCATAATTAAGGTCGAAATCAGGTTGGCTTGCCCTACCAAGCCCTAGCCTAACAACCCTTTCGAAAAGATAGGGTCGGGCTAGCCTAAGTCATTGACAAGTCAACTTTACAAGCCAAGGTATCAAACTAATCAAAGCTTAATATGAGATGATGCACTAATTTTTTCGTATAACACCTATAATCAAGGATAATTTTGTACCCGAAATTACTTAATTAGGTAGAAGTAAGATTCAAGACTTTCATAGAAAGATGTAAAAATATGTATATATGATATAAAAATTAGAGTGTAGAGGTTTTTTATTAGTTTTTATATGCATTTCATATCAATTGGTATGTCATTGGTTCTATGAACTTGAACAAAAAAAGGAGTATGTTTAACACCTATAACAATGGATAATTTTGTTCCCAAAATTACTTAATTTAAACAAAGTAATATTTCAAGACTTTCTTAAAATAGATATTAAAAAATATAAAATAAAATTAGATATGGTAAAAAATTATTAATTTATAAAAATTTCATACCAATTAGTGTGTCCCAACTCCCAAGTACTTTGAAATAAGAAAGGAACATGTATAACATTTTTAACAAAGATAATTTTGTTCAAAAAATTAGTTAATTTAAAAAAGTAAGATTCCAAGCCTTTGTTAAAATGTATGTGAAAAATATAATATAATATTGTGGTAATGACTCTTTTACTAGTTTATATGAATCCCGCTCCAATTGGTGTGTCCTAGGTGCTTTGAGATGAAAAAAATAAAGAAAAATATATGTACACAGTTAAAACTAAGGACAAAAGTAAAAAATATATATACACACAGTTAAAAGTAAGATTTCAACTATTTCTTAAAATAGATGTGAAAAAAATATAATATAAAAATTGCAAACTTTTTTATTAGTTTGTGTTATTAATAAATAAAATCAATTATAGTGGATTTTTTTGTGGTAGATATATGGAGTTTTAGGAATTAAATGTTACATCCAATGCATCACATCAAGGGACATTCATGGATTAGGCCACAAGTTGGCCCGGCTAGGACTTTGTATTAGGTCGTTGGGTTGGGCCTATAAGGCAAGCCAACCATAGAATGGTACTTAGCCCACCCACTATATGATAATCGATGGGTTGGGTCAACCTAACATTTAAGTTAGGTACGAGCCTGGGTCGAGCTGAACAAGGGCCAAGCCCATGGTATGTATCCCGAATTACCTCCAATCCGCAAGAGATTCATCTTGGTCCTTTTGTTTCCATTCACTTCACTTACGCCCTTTAGTTTTTTTGTTGGGTGCACACGGTCATTACAGAAAACAACAGCAGCTATGATTAGAAAAGTCTTTCCTATGTACCCCAACAAAACAAGTCCCTTTTCCCTACTGGAAGGCCAATAGGGCTGGTATCAGTTATCCCATCCCATTTCGAGTCAAAGGACCCCAAGTATAATGATTTAGCCATAGACCAATCAAGTGTTTCTACCATTGCGTTGGACAAAAAGGGATAAAGAGAATGTACATATCTTAGGCCTTCAAGATCTTACACTGCAAAAAGAAACATCGAGGAGAACCAACCACTACCACCAAAGAACATTCATGGAACCAAAATCTTAAGCAATTGAAGTAGGCAATATACCTTTGCGAATTTAAGGAAGAAAAATGAGATAATGAGACTAACCTAGCAATAAAAGATTAAAAAGGAAACAAGAAAACAGAGGATAATGAGTGAAAGAATATACACCACAAATTGCATAACTTTTGATCGCCCACCAGCTGCGATAGAAGTATCCAAGTGCCATTCATTTGAATTGACCTGTTAAATTCCCCTTGTAGAATTAGTGAGGACTCATCAAAATAGTTTTGGATAGTTATGACAAATAACAATCATAGCTAGTAGCCATTAAAAAATAGTATAGGCAGACTTGTGAAAACCAAAGTTCGGACCTTGAAAAATACTCAACTCAACTAAGCCTTTTCTCAACTACATGGGGTCAACTGGACCTTGAAAAATGCAAGACATAAAAATTTAAAAGTTGTTTTAATCATAAATTGACCACTAATATTAAAAATAAAACTAACAAGCTCGACATAGTTTATCTACTCCACTCGATTGGTGAGTTTATTTAGTACCCATCAATTGGGCTGCATAAAAGCTCTCCATGTCCGATGACTGTCACCGTAGTTTTCTCCATTTGTTCCACTTCTACCCTTTGACCCATAGCCAAGCTCTACCACTTTCATACAGCCAAGCTAGAACAAGGTTGTTTTCTTTGCTTATGTTTGAAACAATGAGGATAAACTCTCTAATGCTACAATGTCAATTTCGTTAGAGGGAGCCTACACCTCCAAAAGTCGAAGTTTTTGAAATAAGATCAATAATCCTTACAACTTCAATCGTTGTATATATACACAAAAAATAAAAATAAAAAATAATTAAAAAATACCATTCTTTCCACCAAAAGAGCAACGTTCACTTGAGCAATTACACATATTCACTACTTGAAGCTCTACCACTTTCATGTTTGTTTCTCCTAGCTGGTGTGTGTTATGTAGGAATGTCTAGGAATCGAGGGACCATCTCTTCATCCCCTTTGCTTGTGCACTATGGGCATGTTTGGTGCGCAGGATAGGATAAGATTATTTTTATGGATTGGAGTGGATTGGATAGGATAAGATAGAATTAAAAATAGAGTAATCTTGTGTTTGGTGGTATGTTTGGTATTGGAATAAAAAGTAATTAAATATTTTTTTAAACTTAATTTTTCTTTAAAATTATATTAAACCTAAAAAAAAAAAAACAAAATCTTGGTTTTGCAAATAGCAAAACCAGCGATGTTTTGAATTTTATTTATTTATTTATTTTTTTAAAGAAGAAAGATGCAGGAAGAAGAAGATGAAGAAAAAAAAAAATGGGCAGGTTAAAATAATCCCGACCTTTATCCCGCTACTACGGGGTAAAACGGATGGGTAGGATTATTTTTTATCTTATCCAGTTGGTAGCCAAACAAGGGAATAGGATTAAAAATAATTCTATCTCATCCAATCCCACATGCCAAACGCACCCTTTGTCTTGTGGGTTTGGTTCTAAAGTGCATGATTGTTGTTGGGTAATTTTGAGAAGTTGTAGTGACATCATTAGCACTAATTTCATGAAAGAGATGAGCCATTCTAGATGAAAGGTTTGGCACTATTCCATGTTTGCCTCTTTGGGTGTTTGTGGTTGGACTAAAACCAAAGGATCTTAGAAAACAAATCTCATGGGGCAAATATGGTGTGGGTTGGATAAGGAATTCATTCACTTCTCGAGTTCAGGGTTTAGGGATTAGTCCTCTTTATTCTAATTTCTATTGCTTGTTTTGATGTCCAAAGTACGTGTTCTCCTTTGCATCTTTTTCTTTTCTTAATGCACGTCCCTTTCTTATAAAAACAAAATCTAACAAACCAAACTAATTCTTTAATCATATAATAGAAGAGATAATTGAAATAAGGACACATGTCAACCTTTTTGTTGTTGATAGGTTATCAAAATACACATTTCTTTACTATTTCGGATCCTTCCATTGTTGTTGGATTGCTAGAATATTTTGTATCATGTTTTAAGTTGCAAGAAATGCCCCACTCAATTGTTTGCAATAGAGATTGCACCTTCACAGGTTTACTAGCAAGAGTTATTCGTCTCAATGGAAATTCTTTCAACTATAGTTCCTATTATCACCCATGAACTGATGGTCAAAGACAAGGGTTGAATCAAACTCTCAAAATGTATCTTTGATGCTTTACTAACTCTCAACCAAAGAACTGGACTCAATGGCTTACTTCGGCAAAAAATTGCTACAACACCAACAAGCATATTACCATCATACTAACACCATTTAAGGTAGTTTATGGAAATTCTCCTTCGTCACTTTTATCTTATGTCTCGCAAACAACAATGGAGGAAATAGTAGAAGATGAGCCCAAGTACAGGGATCGAGTCATCAAGGTTGCTTGTGATATGATCAAAGAAACTCAAGTTGGATCATGGTTCAAAAATTCCCCGAAATTCGGCGAACTTCTATGAACTTTTTCTCTTTTTTTAACCATCGAAATGCGAAGTGGATATAAAATAAAAAACGTAAAAATTCGCCAAAATAATTCGACAAAATTCGATAAAATTCAACAAACTTCGATGAAATTCGACAGAGAAGTAAAAAGTTATTTCATCAATAAAAAGCAAAAAATACCAATAATTATGTATCATTTTCAACTTCATCAACCAACATAGCAATATAAATTTTAAAAAATAATTTAACAAGCTAACAAATTATGTAGTTTATGGGATATGTTTTACCAAAAAGCGAAGAAAAGAAGCAAAATAAATAAATAAATAAAGTTGAAATAAGATAAAAACTTAAAAATAAATTAAAAGAGTTCCCAAAGTCATTTTCTTTTAGTTAACTCTTACAAAAAAAAATTAAAAAATAATACATTTAAATAATAAACTAATAAATTAAGCATGGTGGAATTCAGACTAGCAAAGTATATGGTCGAGAAGCAAGCCACCAAAAAATTAAATATCAAAACAAAAAAAGGAATTAAGACCAAAAGTTGTCATGTCAAATACATCAACCCACACTTAATAAGATTGATTTTGTTATGTCACTTATTGGTATTTTTATGTATTAGAAGTGTCTATTTATATTAGTTTTTAGCTTACTCCACAATAAATCTAGATATTTAAGCATATATGCATAAATTCTCTAAACTTTTCTAATTTAGCAAAGTTTTCCAAAATTCTCCATGTCTAATTAAACTTCTCTGAATTAATTCCAATTTTCAAGTGACCGAAGTCAAGTCGAAATCGAATTTGAGCTAGATTAAACAGGTTTATGGTGTTGTCAAGGCAACAAGGCAATGCCTAGGCCATTAATCCCATCTATGCGAGGCAATTTGTGGTCTTGCCTAGGCGAGGCCATGCAAACAATATTTTTATAGCCTTCTAAATAGATAAAAAATAAAATAAAATAAAATTAGCTTTACACATACATACAAGACCTGAATATGTAATTACATGCATATCCCATAAAATATTTAAAATTGCATTCTTTGCAGATCTACAAATAATTACCTTTATTGAAGCTTTCAGCCGAGTACCATGGTCCTTAAAAGATTGGTAAGTTGGTGTATAAGTTGGAGCTGTTAGCTTCTTCACAATCACAAATACACCTAGTTTTTAATGTTTAATTAGTAAAGAGGAATATTGGGGACTTCTTTTTTTCTAAGAATTGAGGGGATTCAGGCTTCACCTGACTAATCCCTAAGGCCCCTGTTGGCAAAATGGTAAAGCCACAACTTCCCATAGTGGATATAATAGATGAAAAAATGATTCTAAATCTTCAAGTTGTAATATATCACAAAATGAGGAAAAAGAAACAAGAAACATTGATTCATTGGCAAGGGTTGCCACTTGCTGCAACTACTTGGGAAGACATAGATTTTGACAAGAATTAATTCCTGACAAGGCTGACATTAGGCCTTAAGGACAAGGTTGAAATTTAAGGGTAGGGAGTTGATGCATGTCCTAATTTCAATTACATCTTTGCTTTGTTGTCATTTATTTGAATCAATCTATTTTAAATCACTTTGTTTTCTTAGAGTAGAATAAACCATTACATGTTTAGTGGGAAGTTGAGTAGTGAGAATGTGTAACTGCTTCAAGTGAACTTTGTTTAGTATTTTAGAGAGAGATAGTGCCCGCATAAGCGCGCTTGTGTGTGTGTTCATGTATAAAGTTGTAGGAATGATCTATCTTATTTCAAAAAGTTTGTTTCTACTTTTCGAGGGCAAGCTCCCTTAAACAAACCCAATATTCTAGAATTAAAGAGTTATCTTTATTGTTTCAAGAGAAGGCAAAGGCAGACAACCTTCTTCTAGCTTGGTTGTACCATATACATGGTCATTTACTTGTGAGGATCAACCCCCTAACAGGATGCCATTTATCAGTAATTTATGTAGCAGATACATTTATAGGCATAAGCTCTATGGGCAAGCATGTCTCCAAAATAACCATTTCAACCCTTGAATACCACGCTACATGATTACAATCTCGCATCATATCCATGCTTTTTTTTAGAGGAAACATGGTTATGGAGGTGCCTCCATAACCATTCCCTTTTTTAAGAGTAAAAAGAAAAACCATTCCCCAAATTAAAATCTTTGAAATGTACCAATCCTACACGACGCGTTTTGAAAAGACAAATCATTTCCCATTGATCAAATTAAACTAAGATTCTGGATCATCCTCATCCTAAAAGTCCTAGACTCTTATCACAAACCTCTTGGCTTTCATGACAAAGAGTTGAATAAAGATAAGAAATGCATGGAGAGGTCAAATGGCATATTCCAAATCGAGTGTCTTCTCCTCCTCTACACAAAAGAGACTGCCTACAACGCTAATTTTCTGCAAACTTCTCCACCATAAACCACATCTTTGGTAAAAGGGCATAAAGAGATACTCCTAATCCAACCTCAGATGCTCAAGGATCTTTTTAACAATTTCAAGTCAAGAGATAGATAAATAGGCATCAAACTATCAATGAATCAAAATTTAAATAGAATCTATAGAAAATGAAAATATAAATAAACGCTCCACCCTTTCTTACCATTTTAAGTCGAGTGATAAATAAATAGACATCACATTATCAATAAACCAAAATTTAAATAGAAACTATAGAAAATGAAAAAGTTAAACATAAAGCCCCTCCTTGACATAGACAATGGCCAGAAAAAGCAGTGTGTTGATCAGTAATTCAACTTTCCATTGTTGCAATTTAAGTACTTATCTATTTGGCCAAACAAATGTTAACTGCTCAAGGATTCATATGAATCAGGTATGAGGACAGAATCCCACAATTACTACAGATACAAAGGAATAAAAAAGACAAGGTTGGAAGCTTACAAAGAAAGGAAGATCTTTGGTATTAAAAACGAAGCTGGACAACTTCTCATCCCAATAAGAAAATGATGACTTCGGTGTATGGTATAGGACCTGATCGTTAGCAAAATAATGTAAGAAAACCATCATGATGCAAGAGCTTTAACATTAAAAGAAATGACTGAAGCAAATACAAATACTAGATGGTATCAAAGGAAAGCATAAACAAGATTTGGCAATCTATTTACCTGACTCTCCACACTTATGTTTGCTACAGCTGCCAAAGCCTCTATAGCAGGAAATAACAAAACCTCTTCTATTTTTTGGAAATCCCTGAAAAAGTGGAATGGCATATAAACAAGATCAATAACTAAAGAATTACAGGTTGACATCGACTCATAGGAAAGATAAAATAAGATACTAATAAATAAATAAATAATGTCATTATCTCAACTCAACAATGCCTTTCTCCAACTACACAGGGTCAGGTATTTGAATCCAATTCCTCCACTCCCACTGTCAAGGATTAAACCTACACTTATATTACTATTAAGTATTAGCTATATCTTTCACAAATATGTCTACCCGTGTTTCTCAAATTCAGGATCTGGTTCGTAGATCCTCTCAAGTTTCTTATCTTGTTGAAGAATTTTTGTCTTATCATTTGAATTGTTTTCCCCAAACATCGAAGAGCTTACCACATTTTAGGTCTTTCTTGTACTTTGTCATTACCATTAATTGTCAACACATCATTCTTTCTAACTGGTAATCTAATGTCTTTGTTATACATGTCAAACCATCTCAATCAATTCTCTCACTCTTTATCTCCAATTGAGGCTACTCTTACCATTTCTTAAATATCTTGATTTCTTAGTATTTTACCATATATTTATCTTAATATTTGCATTTTCATTACACTTACTTGAAGTATGGCTTTTTTATTGCCCAACCTTTTGTTCCAAAGAGGATGATTGGCCTAGTAGCAATCTTACAATTTTATTTTATTTTTAGCTTTAATGGAATACATAGATCTAATAATATTCCGAAAGCATTTCTTCACTAAATCCAAACTTTACTATCTCTCCACCTGTATCACTATTTTCATGAAAATTATATTTAATGTATCTTTTTTCTTACTAATAATGAACACTTTAAATTCTAAAGTTTAGCTCCAAAGTCCAAACATCTACTCTATCATTAACTCTTGATTTAGTTTCAACAATTAACACAATATCATCAACAAACAACATTTACTATAGATTATAGACTATCTCTTTTAATATGTTTAGTCAATTTTAATCCGTAAATAATGTAAAATTAAGAGCTTAAGCCTTAAGATTGGCCTCTAGTATAAACATATTGTTATTAGGAATCACTAGGTTCTCCAACTTACGGGTGTAATACAAAACCTAAAGGCCTGGTAAACTAGAATAGCCCAACCAAAACAATCAGGCTTGACAAAGTTTAAACTCAATAAACAAGTTGGTCGAGTTGAAAATCTTGAAACCGCAAAGGGTCAAGTCCATCATTAAGCCTATATAGTGAAGATCTAACGACATCCAACCCAATTTGAAATACTTATAGACATATGTATATCCTCTATATACATGTTCATTACTAATACATATATCTATATAAATATTTAAAAAAATAAAAAGAACCTTATAAGAGGGCCTTAGAAAGACCCCCTCATAGATTTATACTAATACATATGTCCACGGAGGTAGGCATGTCATCTAATCTTGTTTAACTTGTGATCTTTATGTATGATAGTTTTTTACGGGTTGACCCTTGCATTCTCCAATGATAATTATTATATATTGACACACACAACGAAGACCATTAGATACTTCTAGTAAAAAAGAGTGACATAAAAAAATATTTGCAATCAATGAGACAGAGCTCCGTACCAGTTGTAAACCCAATGCTGCGGATCAGCATTTAGGAGGCTGAACGAGAGAATTATCCTCCCATCTGCGCCAACAGGCATGAACTCCTCTTGCACTGATGCATCTTCCTTTCCACCTTTCACAAAATACTTCATAAAAATATTTGCAATCATTTGAACTGCAGCATTCTTTTCCATAACTCTACCCGTTATCCACGCATGCCGATGCTTCCCAACCACAACCCTAGTCTCCCCATCACCATTCATCACGGCAACAGTGTAAACTTTCCCGCCATAAGCCGAACAACCGTCATTTCTTCCCAAAATGCAGTTTAGCCACTCATCAACAGCCTCATCTCCATCGTCAAAATCATTAAAACCTGGCCCCTGACATGGCCACGTACACTCAGTTCCAGAATCCAGGCTTCTAACGCAATCTCCGCCACCAAATTGAACTGTCACCGAGACAGTGTAGTTCTTTCCACATCCTCCACAGTTTCCATCATTCACAGAGATCTTTCCCATCTCCTCGGATATCATAACCCCTAATTTCTTCGCGTCAAAGAAATCGCCATTATCTCTGCGATCAAAACCTAAAAACACGGCCTGGAATCTACAAGGAAGGTGCAGCGGATTCGATTCTAGTCGGTCCGCGAAAGAGTCTATATCACGAAATGGGAGAGGGGAACGGTAAATCTCGATGGATTTCAGCAAGAATGGCAACCCTAGAATGAAAATGGTGCGAGAATTTGAACATGATCGCAGAAAATGAAAGAGAATAATTAGACGCGGAGAGAAATAGAGAGAGAGAGAGAGAGAGAGAGAGAGAGAGAGAGAGAGATTACATACCAAAGACGAAAGATGAGAGTACTGTTAGGATCAGAATCAAGCGTTTGAGCCCTGGTTTCGTCGTTCGCATTTTGTTGAGATCGAGATCAGCAATGGCACCACCTTTCTGGTCAGAATTCTCGGATGTTTGGGGCATATTGGGAGCGTCTGTGACGGTACTTTCTAGGGTTTCTGAGATTTCCGCCATTTTTTAAGCTTCTACGAGCTAACGCAGTGGAGTAGAGCTACGAGCTCACCTTGGAGTCGACACAGAGAATCAAACTTGTTGCCTTCACTATTTTTTCATGATTTCATCATTCTCTGTTAAAGCTGTTTGTTAATTAAACATTTTTATTGTTGGCTGTCAGTGGGTACTGGGTAAACCGAATTGTGTGTTCGGATAGGTTTTAGTTGCATGAAAATTGATCGTAAATTAAACTGAACCGATTATAATTATATTATATTATTATATATATATTAAATATTTTTATGTGAATATTGATGTACCAATGTACATTGATATATATATATTTGTGAAATATTTTTATTTTTTAACATTACATGGTTATGTTGTAATATTTGTAATATATGTTTCTTTTCATTTTGAAAATATATATTTTATAGGTAAAAAAATATAAACTGATTAATCTAATTCAAATTGATTCGATTCAATTTAAAAAGGTATAATCAGTTCAAATTAATTTACAAAAGGTCAATAGGAGTAACTAAACATACTACAAATATTATATTTTCAGGTCTTTTTGAAGATATGACCCATCTAGTAAATTACGGTAGTAGTCTAACTTATTTGTTGGTATTTTTTATAGTTTTTGATGCAACTTGTATATCAACGCACCGTTAACCCCTATAGAGCATCCTATCGCTAGCAAACAATACACCGACACTCAAATAAAGTGGAAGGTACGTCGAAATTGGCTCATGTCGCTTTGAGGGTCATAAATATATAATTACACATGAATATCTTTGGAAAAAACTGAAAATATAAGGTTCGATAAGATACGACATAACCTAATGCGTAGGTTTGGTTAGACATTATTGAACCTTCTACACAAGTTCAGTCTTGTCTAGCCGAACCTCGTATTTTTTTATGTTTTAAGAATATTCGTGTGGTAATTATATATTAATGGGCCTTTAAGTGAAATAAGTTATTTTGACGTATCTTTCACCTCATTTGAGTGTCGGTGTATCGTTTGCCACTGATAGGCAGTAATACAAGGGTTAACGGTGTGTTGGCATACAAGTTACATCAAAAACTACAAAAATATTAACAAACAAGTTAGACCACCATCATAACTTATTAGAGATTTCCTCAAAAATATAAGGTTTGGTCGGGTCCGATTGAACCCAAAGCATAGGTTCGGTCAGACCCGACCAAACCTTATGTCATAGGTTCGGGCACGCAGACCTAAATCAATAACGATTTTTTTTTTCATTTAAAACCTATAATACACACACAAAAAATGGCAAAAAACTCATTAAAGATTGTTAAACTTCGTTCCAACTTGAATCATCCTCCACTATAGTTTTAAATGGTGTGAAGATCGAATGTTTTAATTACTTTGAGGTTCCTATATATTTGAGAAAACTACTAAAAAATATCTCAAAAATAGCTATAAAATCTTATAAAGGGTGTTTAGGGAAAGAAAAGTATGAAGATAGCCGTAGGAACATTAGAATTGAATAATGATTTAGGGTCTACGGGGTGAAGATGAAAGGTTTAGGGTTTGTGAGAAGAAGATGATGAATAGTATAAGAGTTTATGATGAGATAAATTTAGTAAATATAGAGTTAAGTGGAAATAAAATTAATTTGATGGTAGTTTAGATATATCATATAAGGATATTTTAGGTAAAAAAAAATATATATTTTTTTAGGCGTGGTAGGAACATTAAAACTTGCGGTATGTTTAGTTGTTCTCAAAGTCAATTTGATGTCCATAGGTTCAGTTTACGATTTAGGGTCTAAACCAATCTTCAACGAATCAATGACACCACTGAATACTCATTGATAGAGTTAAAATGTCTTTAATATTTTTCTTTTTCTTTTTTTAAAAGAATAAGAGTAAAATGTTACGAGTTATATATGGATAAAATGATTAAAAAAAACAACATGAGACTTTTAGCATAGAATAACAACTCGTTAAAGATAATTAATTAGGTGATTGACATTTATGCATGGGGGAATATTTATTTATTTATTATTTTTCTAGTGGATATGCCATATCGGAGTCTTATGCCTCCTAATCCGTCTGGAGCACGGCCACAAAGCCTTGGCCTCCTAAGGATGTGAGTCATACATTTGTAATTTAACCATTGTTGAAACTACTTAAAAAGGTCATAACACAATCTATATAATATGATGGTAGAAAAATAAATTTCTTTCCATAAAATTTTAAGGTTGCGAGTTTACTTCTTGTTTTCTCTGAGTGTTGCCATATCTCTTTAATGATGCTTATTTTAGGTGAATTAGTATTTAAAGTGCACAAAAGTTTGCCAGAGGAATGCTGCCTCAACTGTCAATAAAATAAAATAAAATAAAAAAGAGTCATGATAAAAACAATGTGGCAATAATAATAAAAGTAAGTTGCACACACCAATTTGACAATGAAAAGAAACAAATTTAGTTTTTATATTGGTTTCGAACATCATATTTCTAACTAATGTTGTAAAAATAATAAATCGTCAATGCAAAATGATGTAACTCTTGCATTCGTCTTTTAATGTTTCAAATACATAAAACAAATATTGTGAAAAAAAAAACACCTAGCTATTTGTATAAAACTTTCTATCACCACTCAATAAAAGACGAAGTGGTAGCTTATACTCATAATTCGTAAAAACATGAATTAGGAAAAAATATTTTACAACTTGAACTAGGCATGAGGGCACCTACACACCCATAAGAAGATGTCACTCTTTTTCCAAATCAAATGTTTGCATACAATAACACTTGCCACCAAATAATGTCCTCTGTTGTTGTTGTTGGAGTAGTTATTTAGTTAAGTTAGTCCCTTGAAGGATTGAGTAATTTTGTCTACTCATTTCATTAAGTAGAGGTAACCGTTTGTAGAATTGTGGACTGATTGGTCACTTGGATATGGTAAAACTATTATAAATTTTATGGAAAGTTTGGAAACTTGATTAGTTGAGGAATAAGACATATAGGCTGTGATTGAGATATGAGATATTTGTTTCGAGTTTGAATTCGAGTTCGTGCCTACGCTTATGTGTCACTTAAAGAGGAGCTGTCTAATGTTATGTACCGTTTCTGACTCCATAATAATCTCGTCCTCACAAAAGGTTACCATGTCAAAGACAAAAATAAAAAAATAAAAAAAATAAAAATTCACAAGCAAATCTCAAGTTGAACAATTGAAAAGACATAAAAAGAAAATATTACCAAGCAAAAAGTGCTAGGCAAAATTACATAGCCACAAAAAAAAAAAAAAAGCATAAAAAACAAATAAAAGATTTACATTATAGTAACTCTAATTTAATTACTTTGAAATGTATCAAAAATATCAAGGGCCTACCATCACTGTTAATTCAATTAATTGACAAGTCATTATCTGAAATATTGGAAGCACTAAACATATTCACTTACATAAATAAATAAATAAACAAATTAATAAACTACAATGACCCTACCTAGTCATTTAGAGTTGTCGCTCCCTCAAAACAAATATAAAATCTTTCGACCTCCTTTACATGATATATATGCCAACAGAGTTTGTCTGTATTCACGAGAGGTTTTAACAGGGTTTATAAAGAAGAGATAAAAGAGAAGAGCAGAGCAGAGCAGAGCGAGAGAGGTGGGTGGGTCAGAATCGAGGATTTAGGAAGAAGAAGAAGAAGATGGGTTCTCTGGAAGATGAAAATACAAAGGCAAGAGAAGAAGAAGAAGAAGAGCCATTATTAATGGAACAGTCGCAGAGATTTTGTATGTTTCCCATCAGATACAAGCAGGTATGGGAGATGTACAAGAAGGCCGAAGCCAGCTTTTGGACTGGTACCCTTTTCTTCTCCTTCTCTCTCTATCCTTTTCTTCAGTGTTTTATGAACTGGGTACCTTTCGATTTGCTGAATTTTCTTGAATTTTATTTTTCCCCATCTTTTTATTTTTTATTTTTATTTTCCTGAATTTTGTCTTTGCCCACCCTTTATTGCTTTAATTTTTCTGGTGGATTTTTGGGTATTTGTTGTAATTTTTTTTTAACATCCTGTCCGGTTTCATATTCCTTCCCTAATTGAATTGTGTATCTTTTTGTTCAATTTGTTTCCCTGATTTCAAGGGAGTCTTGAATTTCTGGCTCTTGTTCTCTTGACAATGTATTTTGTGAAGTTTAAGAATTGTTTTTTTGTAACCCATCTTTTGTGGGTTGCCATAGTTTTTTGTTTTTCCAAGCTGTGCCATATGCAACTATTTCATTGAAATTGTGCAAAGCTTTGACCTTTTATTTATTTATTTATTTATAATCGTTTCCTGTTGAAATGAGGATTTGATGCTGAAATTTACTCAGAATTTTTGTTGAAATATCAAATTCTGGCATCATTTCAAATATAAATTATGTGTTGTTCATGATTGAAATACACAAGGAGGTCTGAAGGGACCAAGGTATATTTGGAAGGTTTCCACAGGCTCGAAGCCTTCTTATTTTGCAGCCTTTCTCCCAAGTGTTATAGAAATGTTAAGCCTTCTTTATTGGGGTAGAATCTAATTTTCTTTTTGTTTGAGAAGTTCCTAAATTTTTATGACAAGACTTGGATTTTTTTTTTTTTTCTGCATCTTAACTCATTCTCTCGGAACTTGTCAATGAAATTTCTCCTTTTCCTGAGACTTGTTATCTGCCTTAGTTTGTTGACCTGTCACAGTAGAAGCAGCTTTCTATGCATCATTGGTGATTTAGTCATCACATTTCTATTAAAATTTGGGGCTGTTTTCCTTGGAAGCTATCTATCTGTTTTTGTTTTAACTGTCAGAAATTTTATTTTGTTAACTTGTTTAATGAGTTGCAGCTGAGGAGGTTGATCTTTCCCAAGATGTTCAGCAATGGGAAGCTCTATCAGATTCCGAAAAGCACTTTATAAGCCATGTATTGGCTTTTTTTGCGGCATCAGATGGTATTGTTTTGGAGAATTTGGCTGCGAGGTTTCTAAAAGATGTTCAAGTTCCAGAGGTCTTTTCTTTGACCTTAATTCCTTCTGTCATGTAATTCATACATACATACATACATACGCACACACATATATATAAATATATACTCCTTTCAACCTTTTCTGCTCTGTTAACATAAATTTTTTTCCTATGTAGGCTCGGGCATTTTATGGATTCCAAATTGCTATTGAAAATATTCATTCAGGTAGGGCTTCATAAGTTAACTTAGCGTATTTTTTTGGGTTATTTTTTATTTTTTTTGTGTGCATGCGCACTCGCGCGTATGTTTTTAGCATTCTGAATCCGGTCTCTTTTGTGTCCACAGAAATGTATAGCCTACTCTTGGAGACGTACATCAAGAATTCGCAGGAGAAGCACCGATTGTTCAATGCCATTGAGAATATTCCTTGTGTTGCTAGGAAGGCCAAGTGGGCCTTGGACTGGATTGAAAGGTATTCCGTATTTTCTTATTTATATTAATATTTTTGTTGGCTCAGTTAAATATATAGAAATGCTACCTTCAAAGGGCATCTATGGCATTTTGGACACCTTTGATAGATTCACCAAGATATTGAACTCTCATGCATGTAATTATTTACTATTCTTTTCATTTTTTTTTTCAAACGATTTTCTTGTTGATGTAGGCACTGCTGTTTCTCTAGTTCTGACTTCTATAAATATGTTGGATCTATTGAGTGCAAGCAAGTTTAGCTCTCCACTTTCTTGCTTATGGATATTGTCGTGATATGGCCAAACATTTAGGCTGCACTTGGTTTGTCATACGAAAACAGGGATACAATTCAAAGACGAAACTTTCAGCTATCAATATTTTATCATTTGCTGAAACCATCTTGTTTCCTAAGTAAAATCTTTATAATTGTTTTCGAATTCAAACAACCAAACGTGTTTTTTTGTGTTTTCGGATTTTTGGATATAGAAAGCCGTATTTGAATCACAAATTTACCATACAAAAAAGATAAGGTGTTTCTGATGTTGTTAACATTCCAAATCGATAGCTGTTTGGTCAAGTGTACTTCCCTTTGTTATTATATCTAATTAGAATATTACATTCCATTCTTGTGTCCATATCCTCTCATGGTATCCAAAGCATGTCGGAGTCATTTTATTATTTCTCTTTTTGTTTCCTTTTCCTAAAGCATGTTGAAAACAAATAGAAATGGGCATTTTGTAACCTGTCTACTCCTAATTTGTGTGAGTGGAAGTATTGAATCATCTTTCCAATGTTTTTCATTTCATCCTGCCAATTTGCAGCTCCACCTCTTTTGCTGAGAGACTTGTAGCCTTCGCATGCGTGGAAGGAATCTGTTTCTCTGGAAGGTTTTTTTTTTCCCTCATTCCCATAATCTTCTGGATTGGTATGTTCACACCTCACATTTTCAACTCTCAGTTTCTGTGCCATTTTCTGGCTGAAAAAGAGGGGACTTATGCCGGGTTTGACCTTCTCAAATGAACTTATATCAAGAGACGAGGGGCTGCATTGCGATTTTGCTTGTCTTCTCTACAGGTAAGACGGTTTTGATTTTTAATCTTTACTGCCCGGGGTCAAGCCAGTGTCTAAATTTCAGTTTGATCAATGTCTCAACTTAATCTTCCTTCTAGTTCCAGCTCAATTCCTTTGATCATTTTGAGGGAGCTTCATGTCCCAGTATTAAAGCCAAACAGGCTCTATGCCGGATTTCCAACTGAAATGATGTAGTAATGGCGTAACTTTTACTGCTAACAGCTTGTTGAAGAGGCAATTGAACTGGCAAAGAGTGCATCAGATTGTGCATGAAGCTGTGGAAATTGAGACTCACTTTGTTTGTGATGCCCTTCCCTGTGCACTGATCGGCATGAATTCTGCTCTCATGAGTCAGTATATTAAGTTTGTCGCAGACCGACTTCTGGTAAATGTATTTCCATCTAATATATATATTAAATTACCTGGGAACAAATATTTGATTTCAATAAATTATCAGCTTAAGATGCTTGAACCTTTTTCAGGTTTCTTTAGGCTGTGAGAAGAAGTATAACGTGGAAAACCCTTTTGATTGGATGGAGTTTATCTCGTTGCAGTAAGTATTAATTAATTATCTGCATGTCTAATGTGGAAATATCATCTTGTCCCAAATCCCAAGTAAAACTACTATTTTCATATGGTATTTGCCTTTATAAAATGAAAATCATGTATTTATTTTGCATAGTTAGTGCTAATCAGAACGTATGATTTTGTATAACTCCATATACATGCATTGGTTACATGTTGGGCAATGAAAAAACTTCAGAATATCATGCTATCTTCAACCTGAGACCTCGGGACCCTTTATGGCTAAAAATATGATAAAGCATGTAAGTTTGATCTCTTTGTTGGGTGGTTCTGATACTTCACGCACTATATTGTTTGGACTAGGTGCCAGTTAAGTCTGATTAATTGAATGATCATGCTTTCTATGTTTAACTTTGATGTCTTATATAGTTTCTGTCATTAAGCTTGTCAACTGAGTTATAGAGTTTCTTCTTCTTCTTCTTCTTCTATTCTTTTTTTTTTCCTCTCTGTTTGTTTGTTCATTCTTTCTCAATTTTTCTTTCTTTTTTTCATTTTTTTTGAATGAGCAGAGGAAAAGCGAACTTTTTCGAGAGGAGGGTGGGGGATTATCAGAAGGCATCTGTAATGTCTAGCATAGAAAATGGAGGAGCAAATTATGTCTTCAAACTGGATGAGGATTTCTAGCCTTCATGATCTGGATGTTACCTTCCTTCTCCCTTGTGTTGAAGAATGCAAAACCAAGCACCAGTATTTTGTAATTAATCTATTTTCATTCTTTTCTTTTCTATTTCCATGGTCAGCCCAATTGATAGCATTTTGAAACTTCAAAGGCTCCTCCCAATCTTTGAACTTTGTGTTATTATATATGTTACAGTACTAGAATTATTGAATTTGCCTTTGAGTATAGTTGAGGTGATATCCTCCTAGGTAGACTATGGTACATGCATGCATACATATATATACAATTCCATCTCCTAGGCTGTGTTTGATTGATTAGTTGTAAATTACTTTTGAATCAAAATAGTTTTTGAGTTGTTTGACAATGTCTGCTTTTTGACCAAAACTGTAGTGAAAAAGTAATATTTATGTGTTTTGAAGATACTGATTAAGACCAACTTTTAAAAAAAATATTTTTTCAAAACAGGCCATTTGTGGCAACTATTCAAGGCAAAATCATTTCATGGAGTGGTTTAACCTCAGGGAATCTTGATTATCAAGGAACCCTAGATGGGACACAAGTTGGTACCAAAGTTACCAACCAATTATTCTATTTCATGAATTAGGGCACCAGCTTATAGTTATAGCCAATCACAGTGATGTTCTCCATGTGCGTATGTAATAAGGAAATGTCCTACTCATGTGGTAAGATAGAAATGAAATCATCATTATTTAAGTAAAGAAAGAAAAGCTCCCTCTAACCAACCATCTTTAAGGCCGGTTTTGGAAACAAATTTGTTATGGCATTGCTGTAATCACTTTTACCTAACCAACAATGACTGTTTTTAAAAGTGAGAGAGAGACTGTTCATATGTTAGCCAATATTATTGGATTTTATGAAATTGAGCTCGTGATCTAAACCATTAATTCTTGATCGAATGGTTGTTATTGTTTTTTGGCATTGTAAATGGTTGTTATTTTCTTTTTCTTTTTGCGGTCTATGACCCTTTTGTCCTTGCTAACTCTTTTGCGAAGATTATTTTGGAGTTAGAAATTACAGAGGTTGTTAGGCGGTCCTTCTTCAAAGTAAGCAGATAAGGGTGGGTACGAATTCGAGATTTTGCTTTTTAATCACAACTTATACATTGTCTTTCATTCAATGAGGCTACCCGATTTTGGATAAATGGTTGTTATTTTCATTTGTATTGAAGACAATACAAATTACATCTACAAACATATATTATCTTGTACCAATATTTGATTTAAGAGCATCTAATACATACTGTAGAGAGCTATATGCTAAAAATAATTGTTGAAATCGTGCATATTAATCATTTTCATATTATACTTGAAGCTCTTGAGATTGGATAATTTAAATGTTTCTCTTTTTTTAAAAATATTTTAGAGTATAGTAAAAGAATCTAAAGTATCAAACTCTACTATTGACAATTTCTCGGAGCAAAACCATTAAAATATTACTTAATTTCTATGCCGTGTAATACATGTATGACTTCACAAAAGAAAAATGACCCTATTTTTTTTATAACTTATGACTATATGTTTGAGCTCAAGAATAATAAAAATAAATAAATAAATTTATAGTTTATGGCTTTTTACTGTCCGTGTATGAAACTAAATTATACACTCAATGTCAACGAGGCGTTGGCCTGATGATAAGGACGCAACACAATAAAGCTTTACAAGTAAAGGTTTTGGGTTTGAGACTCAGGGACAACAGTTTATCAAAGACAATTCGTGCAGAGAGGCCGTAGTTTACCAAAGTCAGTACGTTCTGTCTAGGGTTGTGGGTTTGTGCTTAGAGACCGGATGATTAGTCCTCGGCCGGTCGATCGTTACCATCCTTGTATATAATAATAATAATAATAATAATAATAATAATAATAATAATAATAATAATAATAATAATAATAATAATAATACACTCAACAAACAATTTAAGTATTATATTGGAGTCTTGGGGTCCACATATGTTGATTATTAAACTCGAAAAAGTCTCTACTGCATTCAAAGAATCTTGGCAAGAAGTCCATTTTTTTTTATCAAACCCTAGCGCTATCAAATGCGCCCCCACCATTGAAGTGGACTCACTTTTCGGGCTTTTTACATGATTACCCTTCAAAAAAAAAATAATTTCACAAATACCATTCTCTAAAAAATAATGTCACATTTGCCACATTTTACTGTTCACTGCACAGTCAGCGCACAGTCAGCTCGCCAAACATGCGCCACGTTGGCGCGGAGGTGGAATTTTTTTAAGTGGAAGGGAAGGCGTCTTTTGAAAAGACGCCTTCCCTTCAAATTTTTTTTTTTTTACAAGTGCAAGAGAAGGCGTCTTTTCAAAAGACGCCTTCCCTTTACACAAATTTTTTTTTTTAAAACGTGAAGGGAAGAAAGACGCCTTCCATTCACACAATTTTTTTTTTAAACATGAAGGTAAGGCGTCTTTTGCTTCATACTGTTTTTTTTTAAGCGTAATATTCCCGAGACTGTCTGTGTACCTGAAGACCCCTGAAAGAGGAGTTCCATCAATTCCCATCGATCCTCTTCTTTGCTGGACCTGCTCATTACCAGTCCTGCAACTAGGCAATTTCTGCTTCTCACACCCAACACTACCACTCCCATTATCTTGGCATTCAATTACCACCTGAATTAAACCAACACTCCTTTGGCTAATAATATCATAACTCTGTAGTTCACCCATCGAATTCAGCACCCAAACTAAAACTGGGTAATCCTCATGAGGGTAATTATAAGTGAAGTACCTCTCATCCTTATCCACAACATATCTGAAATTGACATTATAACGAAATGTTTCCCACAAAAGGTAGTTTTTTGTGGCTCTGAAGAAAAGATGCTTGGAATTGAGCAATTTCCGAACTTCTTCCTTCATCTTAGGCGAAAGACGATCCATTGTATGAAGAAGGCTCTGGTTTTCTACAACTCTACAAGCTGTGCCTCTGCCCAATATGTCATTTACTCTCTTGTACCTCTTGTTGAGATCATTGAACTTGTCTTCACATTGCTGTGGTGACACATAGAAGCCTTTCTCCATCATGGCTCTAGACACAGATTTCCACTTCCCTTTCTTCTGTAACACTCCTCCGCCACCTGTCTTCACATTGTTTTCACATTGTTTTGTATGTTGTTGGATTTTTAGATGGAAAGAAGGAAGTGGATTCGAGGAAAATTCGAAAGATTTTGGTTGATGAGCTGCCAATGCTTGCCAGGGAAGTGCGTCGGATTGAAACTGTTCTTGCATATGCTGGTATGTAATCGAGTTGATTATCTGAGACCCATTTCTGATATCTGTAAATACTGTTTGATATTGTTAGCAGACGAGGAGAGCTTGGAACAAATTTTCTTAGTTTTGTATCTGTAAAAAAAAAAAACACTACGAAGGTAAGGCGTCTTTTCAAAAGACGCCTTACCTTCAAGTTTAAAAAAAAAATTTGTTTGAAGGGATGGCGTCTTTTGAAAAGACGCCTTCCCTTCACTTAAAAAAAAAAATGGTGAAGGGAAGGCGTCTTTTCAAAAGACGCCTTCCCTTCCACTTAAAAAAATTCCACCTCCGTGCCAACGTGGCGCATGTTTGGCGAGCTGACTGTGCGCTGACTGTGCAGTGAACAGTAAAATGTGGCAAATGTGACATTATTTTTTAGGGGATGGTATTTGTAAAATTATTTTTTTTTGAAGGGTAATCATGTAAAAAGCCCCTCACTTTTCTCATACAAACCCGTCTTCGAGGTTTAGAGAATAATAATAATAATTTTAGAAGTCCCCATTCGAGTTCCCGTACTCTATAAGTTGGATAACCCACTAATGTTTTGAACCCCACTACATGATTGATCTCATTCAGTAAATTATAATTATAGGACCGACGATGAATAATTCCATTAATAAATCCTCCAAAAAAAAAATGCTCAAAATATTTAGTAAGAAAAATAAAAATAGAGAAATGATTTGATAATACAAACCCATTTTATGTCTAATTTTTTTTAAAAGTGTCATTAAAGTTGTATTTGATTAGGCATTAAATAAATAAAAAAATAGAAGAATAGCATGAGTAAAAATTTTATTTTATTTTTAAAAATTAAATAAAAAAACAGGTTTTTCTCCCAATTTCCAAATTAAAAACATTACATCTGCATTATAAATTAAATCAAGCCTAGATTTAGTATTGTAATTTGTGTTTTAATCTGAAATTCAATAGTCTCCCATATTCCCGTTGTAAATTCAGAAGTCTTGAATTTTTTTTTTAAATATTATAATAAATCTTCAAAAACTTGAAACTTTTGGGACTCGTTTGGTGTGTGAGATATGATAAAATTAATTTTATGAGATTAAATTAGATTAGATATGGTAAGATAGGATATGATTAAATAATTAAAAAAATACAAAATTCATTACGATGGGATAAAAATAATCTCTCATTTTGGTTATTATTATTTTATTCTATTACAATGTGATAAAAATGAGGATACGATTATTTTTTATCCCATCCTGGTGAGCCAAACATAGGTTGGAGACTAAAAAAAGTCCTATCTTATCTAATTCCGCACACGAGTTCTTAGAGTGTATTTGCTTTAAATTTAAATATAATTTTTTGTATTTAACAAGTTAAAAACACGTAAAATCCGTTTGATTAAAGTGAATTCAAAAATAATTTTGTAGTTTTTATAAAAAAAATATGTTGATTTTAAAAAATAATGAAATATAATTTTCTGAATTTTTTATTTACTCATTGGATTTAAGTTTTTGAATCATTTGTCCATCCCAACCTTTAAATTCCTAAATTTGAATGATAATACTAATAAGTGAAGGGACAAAGGAGAGAAATAAAAAATAAATAAATAATGTCTGCCAGGTGGCAATTAAAGAAGACCCGAGGCCGGATACCCAACACATTACCGGGACTGGAGTACCAAACCAACAATTTTATAAAGCCCAACTAGAAACAGGGCTGTTGTGTTGCTGGTTCCTCCCATCTCCATGAGAAGAGGTGTGAGTGTGTGTGTTGGGAGGAATGGCGTTGGCGGTACAGACGGGAGTATGGGACGGTGTGGCAGAGCTAACGAAGAGAGCGCAGAGCAAAGGAAGCGATCCTCTGGGATGGGCACTTCAAGTCCTTTCGAGCTTGAACTCGGCCGGCGTGTCTCTGCCGTCCACGGACCTCGCTTGTTTACTGGTCTCTCACATTTGCTGGGCCAACAACGTTCCGATTTCATGGAAGTTTCTGGACAAGGCCATGACCGGCAAGATGGTCCCTCCGATTCTGGTCCTTGCTCTGCTTTCTCTCAGGTTTTATTTCAATTTTATGTTTTTTTTTTCTTTGTTTGGTTAATTGAGCGGATCATGGGAAGATTATTTATTGATAGGAGAAGATTTCATTGTTGTGTGGATGTTGGGAGGAGAATTGTTTGCAATTAGAGGTTGTTATATGGGTGAGGAATGAGAGGATTAATAGTGTGTCAGTTGATTTGGGTTTTTAGTTTGTGTTTCGGTGAATGTGATTTGGCGTTTTGTTGATTTTTTGTGTTGGGAAAGGTGGGGTTTTGGTTTAGATTCTGATAGTTTTGGTGATTTGGGTATTTTGAAAATTTTGAATTTTGTTTGCAATTAGAGGTTCTTATATGGGTAGGCAATGAGAGGATGAATTGCGTGTCAGTTGATCTGGGTTTAGTTTGTGTTTAGGTGAATGTGATTTGGGGTTTTGTTTGTTTTTTTTAGGGAAAGGTGGGGTTAGATTTTGGTAGTTTTGTTGTTTTGGTGATTTGGGTATTTTGAAATAATGAATTTTGTTTGTTTGTTTCTTTCTGTTTTGGAGATTCGATGGGTTCTTGTCTGTTTCTCCGTTTTGTGTTCCCCAGGGGAATTTTTCGAAGATGTTGGGGTTGTTTGTCATATACATATAGCCATTATAAATTCTCTTTGAATGCGTGAATTTTCATTTGTGTTCTTGGAAGTAAGACGGATGGATCTCCAATGTTCTCTCCGATGGTTCATGGTAGATGTATGTGGACTGAAAAAATAGTCCCACATCGGGAAAAAAGGTATTCATCATTCGAGGAGATATAAGTGTGGATCCCCCTCCTCCTCCTCCATAGTAGTACTAAGGCCTTTTGGGATAAAATCTCATACCTGGCGCAATAGTGGGTCTAGAGGTTGTTAAGTGGGGACAATATTGGTACTTGTTGGATTTAGGTCCACCAACAAGTTATATTAGAGTTGACGGTTTTGCTGGACATGACACATTTTCAGGTGAAGTTAGTGCGGGCTCAGTTGCTCATGGTGTGTGTGTTGAGGCGTAGTGACCTCATTAGAGCCCAACTTGCTCACGACTATGAATGACCCCTTACATTTAGTTTGAGTTAGAGATTTTTGGATTTGTATAGACTGAAAAAATAGTCTTACATTAGAAAGAAAAGAGTTCATCATATGAGATGTAAGTGTAGATCTCTCCCCCTCCCCCAATTAGTATTGAGGCCTTTTGGATAAAACCCCAGACCTAGCCCAATAGTGGGCCTAGAGGTGGTCAAGTGGGGATAATATCAATATTACTAATTGAAATCCATTGCCGCCAACAATTCACACATAGATGGTGCCAATTATGTTCAACCCATGTTTAAGTTATTTTTAGCTCACTTTGGCTTTATTTGTATAATACTATAATTAGTTCCCTATTTAGTTTAAAAATCTTATTTTAGTACGAGTAATGCCATTGGAAATTAGAGAGGCAAACTTAATTGATTTGGAGAATTCTTTCTTGAAGGAAGCTAGTAGCCTAGTATTTTCTCGTTTGGTTTAATTCATTAATTTAATTTTCTTTTTAATAAAAGTCAATTTTCTATTTGTGATTGATGAATTTAGTTCTATTCTTTTATTAACCGATTTATGTATCGGATTCCACTCGCCTCATGGTTGGGAACTAATGATTGATTCTGTCTACAAAGATTTTGGATTTGCTCATAATGAGCAAATTATATCTGGTCTTGTTTCCACTTTTCCAGTCGTTCTAGATACAATTTTAAAATATTGGATCTTCCGTTATTTAAATCGTCTTAGGTAAAGGAAAGCCATCGAAACTTCATTAAATGCCATAATTTAAATTTAGTGAAATAGAGATAGAGTATATGTAGTGCGATTTTAGCAAGATTACCTATGAGATGCAACAACATTAACAACAACAACAGCGACAACAACAAAGAACAAGTTCTTTTGGTCAGCTTATATATATCTTATCCCATCATTCTGTTCTATTTTGAAGTAGTTTTTTCTGGACTATAACTTCAAGATGCTAAATGCTTTGAAATCTACATTGGTTTCTTTGGGGTTTTATGCTGGGCTTTTGACTTGGCATTGCTCGCCGCATGAATAGTTTTATGGCTCATGTTTATAAAAACAAGGAAATGTAAAAAGGTTCTTGTTCAAAACTTTAGTTAGGATTTGAAATTCAAGATGGTAACGAATAATTGATATAAGAACTATTTCACCCAAAACTTTAAATCATTGAGGATGTCTTCTTGTTTGGTGAGAAAAATTATGGGAATCAAGCCACATCCCCACTTAGTCTTTCTTCCCTCGGAAAAGTATAGAGGAGAGGGGAGATAGGTGTAGTCAAGCCAGGACATGCATGCTGGAGTGTTAGGTATCATGAGCACGTATACATTTTCAAGGACATGCACACTTAAGAGATGTAGGATTATTTGGAATGCTTTAGAATGCCTATTTAGTATGCTAAATGAACGATGCATTCCAATCAAGTTAGAAGGAAAACTTGTAGAGGAATCAAATGATGCACTTGCTTTGTATTGGTAATTAGATAACAAATTGTTTGCATTTGAGCACGAAGAGATGAGAATGTTGAGTTGACTTGGTCATAGTTGTCAAAATCTTGAACCAGAATGCATTGTTTTGGAGCTTGGTGAATCAAATTAAGATTCGTATCAATGAATTTTTAGATTCTTGTATATAAATATCTAGGTCAAGATCTATGAGCTCATAAGTACTAATTTTAATTTATAATTTTCCCATTAGTCACTTTGCCCAGGATAAAGTTCTGAAGTAGGTTAATATTTTGTGAGGTTGTTTCTATCACCGAGGAGATTGTTCTTACAAAAATTCAACATATTCTAAAATTAGTAACCTAATCAAATTATTTTTAAGTTAATGACAAAAACAAATACTTCATACTTATTCATCTCATAATTTGAAACAAAATAATTTCCAAAAATAGTTTTCTTGTTGAAGAACTCGTCTTCGAAAAAGATCAGTTCTTTCCAAATTTTTCGTCAATTGTTCTGTTCAATAATTTTGTGTTTCAATATTGATGTAATAAAAGTCAATTGGAGTGGCAGATTAAGTCAAAGTCAATTGGATTGGTTTAGGAGTGTTAACAAATATCATTAGTGGTCCAATTTAGAAAGATTGTTGAGAGGAAGACCAAATTGTTATTTTTATGCAGGTAAGAACTGATTTGTAGATGAACAACTGGAAATCATGAACTTTTACTTGCTTAGCTGGTATATGAATTTTTGATAAGGTTGTCAGCTGTACTGATGATGCTCACTTGATTCACGATTCAACTACCTTTAAAAACATTACCGTTTCACTAGTAGCTGTGTAACTTGCACTGCATTTGTGATAAAAAAAGGTTGTTGATAACATAAATGCTTATTACTCTTTTAGAGAATTCAAGAAAATTTAAAAACTACATTAATCTTGAATTTAGTAATAGTATTTGTTTTTTTTTTAAATTAAACCTTATTTTCTACATCCTTTCCAGTATATATATATATATATACTATTATAATAAAACTTCTTCAACCTTCCTCACTGTGTGGCCATTTTCGCCACCTTTCCAAAACTAACCTCCTCTACTTTATCATTTATTCTTTTTTTCTAAATTTAAATATTTAAATATTACGGGTTGAATAGGTATTTTATCTTAATTATCTTTATCTCTCCTTTCCATCTAACCACAAACCGGAGATTAAAATGAAAACGGTTTATCCAGAACGGTGGCTACCCACTCTCCCACCTTTTCATGACTTATACTTAGTGGTTGAAGTGGTTACAAAGGGTTGGAATGGTTTTTTAAAATGTTCTTTAACCATATTCTGGCGGTTGATTTTTCACCAAATCAAAGCTTTCCTGTCAAAACCAAATCATGCTATCTTCTTCTTCTTCCCCTCCGAAATTTGGAAGCCGTGTAATTGCGCCAATTGAGTCTTAAATTTCATGGTTTCGTACTTTCGTTCGAAATGCTTGACGTTTGCACTTCGCTTTTTGTACAAGTGTTTCACTAATGTAGATTCATCTTTGGTCGTTTGCACGTACGGTTTGACTCCCTGTTTTTATTTTCTTCAAATTTCACTTTCTGAACAGATCATGCCCTTAATCATTTTGTAATTGTTGATTCATAGACCAATTTCTTAACAACCGCACATCTCAGAATTTACACATTTTAAAGTAATTTTGTGTTGTTCTTGACCAAAAAAAGTAATTTTGTGTTGTCTCTTACACATGATGCAACGTAGAATAGATCTTAGAACATGACATTTTCAAGCATTCGTTATTCCTTTTGTCATTCAGTTATCTCATATTCAATATTTGGTGGGTGAGTGAAATTTATTTGATTCTTCAAACTGCAACAGTAGCCGAGAAATGGGTACTCTTTTATTCATGTTTTTCCTAACATTTGATTCAAAATGGATATTGTTGTTCATAAAGTTAGTGTGAGGCTGTGACATTGGACAGTTTTATTAAGGCTTAGTTTAAGTTCTTCAACCCTTTAAAATAGCAAGAGGGTTTTACAGAGTTAATCGATTTGTAGAAGTTTGAATTTGAATGTATAACAACTGGACAACCATTTTTTTCTGTGTATTTTCTAATTTCTATTTTTATTTTGTGTGTGTGTGTGTGAGGGGAGCAATTTTGCAGGAGTATCTTTTAAAAAATAAAAAAATAAAAATTGCAGGAGTATTGATCAGGTGTAAATACCTAATTGAATCTTCTTTTGGTTTCTTTTCTTTCATTTGAAGTTCTTTCAGATAGTAAGGGTTAGATGACCATGGGTCGTTTTTTCCAGTTCTTTGCTCATTCTTCTCCTTTTTATTATTTGATTATGTTTTGATTGCCTTTTTTTGGGGCATTTAATGGAATGTATTTCTTCAATATTTCCTTTCTAAGACCTTATGGTATGCAATGTGTTGATGTATTAATTGAAGAAAAAATAAAACCCATATTGGAAACCAATTTTTCAATGAGAATAATTTAAATTAGAAGACGAAAATTTATGATTTTGTATTTCATTTGTAAGGGCCTATAGTTTATATTTTATTTCTTCTAAAAAATAACTCTTCTTCTAATTTAAAAAAAAAAAAATCTTCTTCTAATTCCCCATTCCATTCTAGTTTCTACAACTTTTATAATTTCTATACCTACCATAACATTTATATTTAATTACCTATAGTTTCATTACTTATTACAAATTTTGTTGGACACTATAATATTACAATTATCACAATATTTTATTTAAAATTACAACAAAATAATTATTTTTATAATATAATCATTTTTAAATTTAACAAGCAAACCCTTATCTCAATAAACTACAAATATTCATGTGCAACGCACGTGCACTACCACTAGTATATATAATATTTCTTTTGCTGATTTTTCAATTTCCAAAGGAAGATACATTGCTATTTGCTGATGTTCTAATCATTTTTATTTTTTATGTTAAGAAATATTTAGTTTCCATTATTTAGAAAGAGATTTTTTAAGTCATTTAAGAGCAGTGTTAGCAGTTTAAGGATGACTGAACATATAAAACAAAGGCTCTTTTTATATGCAACATTGCAACTGTAGCAATATGCTAATGTCTCCCTATCTTCTAGTTTAATGGCTTGATATTGATATTCTTGGTACTCCTCTTTGCTTCAGGGTGATTCCAAGTAGACGGTTGCGGCCTGCAGCATATAGACTCTATATGGAATTTCTCAAGCGACATGCTTTTTCATTTGCATCTCACATAAATTGTCCAAATTATGAAAAGTAAGTTTTCATTTTGTCTCATTTCTATCAAGAAGAACATAGTTGATTCTCTTCTTGTTGCTAGACGCTATTAATTTAGTTTATGCCAACGATATTAGATGGGACAAATTGATCTAAAATATATTGTGCTTCATTGTTGCAACCAAGATAAAGAGAACTGAGTGATGTGAAACCTGCGCCTCCAGAGATTATTGCAATATTAGAAATTATGTTGTCACTCGTCAGGTTCTTCATTTCTTTTTAAAATGGTGGCCTGGTGGGAACCTTCTTTTCATTTATTTCCTTTAATTGTTTGAATAGATAATACTAAGTCAACTTCTACCATATGATGCATCATGCACCTATAGTTTTGTCAAGAACTTCATTCTTTTGTCACATGATCCATGACCTGCACCTTGTTCTTGTGTTATTGTAATAGTTTCCTTGCCATCCCTTCTACCGCTATTAGTAGTAAAGACGGGTATTCTCTTACACATGTCTATGATGCAGGATCATGAAGTCTATAGATGATGTTCTTCATCTTTCCCAGATATTTGGTCTTCAAGTGTGTGAACCTGGGGTCCTTGTGGTTGAATTTGTCTTTTGCATTGTATGGCAGTTACTAGACGCAACGTTAGATGATGAAGGGCTGCTGGATTTGACTCCTGAAAAGAAATCCAGATGGTTAATTAGGCCACAAGATATGGAAATAGATGGTGACG
Source organism: Paratinospora sagittata (assembly GCA_035771175.1). Lineage (NCBI taxonomy): Eukaryota > Viridiplantae > Streptophyta > Magnoliopsida > Ranunculales > Menispermaceae > Paratinospora > Paratinospora sagittata. The sequence goes on along the minus strand of CM069595.1, from coordinate 13,565,232 downwards.
ATAGCTTCAATGAGAAGCTAACTGAGCATCATGAAAGACTACAAAAAGCAAATTCCGTGATGGCTGTTGAGTTAATTGGTCAATTTCTTGAGAGTAAATCTACTTCCAGGCTTCTTTACTTGGCATGCAGAAATATGTAAGTGAAATGCTTATTATGTTCATGTGAAATTGTTAAGTTTTGTCAAATTTATTTACTATTGGCGGAATTTGAGACTTTGTCTATTTGTTGCAACTTGTTCCATTTGTACAGGCCTTCACAGTGGGGAGGTTTCATTCAACACTTACAATTGCTAGGTGCAAACTCTACAGCATTGAGGAGTTCCAAATTAATATCTCCAGAATCCCTTCTGCAGTTAACCTTGGATACACGTAAAGTTTTATTCCAAGAAAGAAAAACCAGTCTGCAGCAGGAATTTCATGCAGTTCTGGCTTCCGGGTCTCATTCTTCTTCAGCAGGTCAGTGTCATGGTGCTGGTCGTTCTTCAATTTGGCTTCCCCTTGACCTGTTTTTAGAAGATGCCAATGACGGATCAGAAATTGCAGCTACAGGTGCCATTGAAGTTCTTAGTGGTATGGGGCATTCCTTCTACTCCTGTGCTTGAAATCTACTTTCTATTATACGTGTGACCTTAGTGTTTCACTGTTTCTTCGCATTTGAGACTATGTCATGGCATTCAATGTATTTGATTTTTACAGGTTTCATAAGATCTCTTCAAGCAATTAACGGTACCACCTGGCATGATGCCTTTTTGGGCCTATGGTTTTCAGCTATTCGGCATGTTCAAAGGGTAATTATGTGTCATTGGGATTTAAATATTTTCTTTTATGCAAGTGTTTGTGTGTTGGCTTTTTGAGAAGATAAATGTACTTAGTATTTTAGTAAATTACCTTGGGATAATGGGATGTTTCAAACTCAAAAACTCGAGCAAACTGGAGACATTAAATTCAGATGCTAATGAATTTATGATTTATAGTCAGAAAGAGATGTATTTTATATTTATTTTCCAAGAAGTGCAACTGACCTTTTTTTTTTCTTTTCTATTTTTCTCATTATCTGATAGGAAAGGGATCCTATTGAGGGTCCTGTTCCTCACCTTGATACCCGTCTTTGCATGCTATTTTCTATAACTACACTTGCGGTTGCTGATATTATCGAGGAAGAGGAAGTTGCATTGATGGATGAAACAGAACACACCACGAGCCAATGGAGTGACAAAAAGGTCGTAGGAAACCGTCGTAAGGATTTGGTCACCAGCTTACAAGTACTGGGGGATCATGAGGGAATGTTGACGCCACCTGCATCTATTGTTTCGGTTGCCAACCAGGCTGCGGCAAAAGCAATGATGTTTGTCTCGGGCCTTAATGTTGGGAGTGGATACTTTGATTGCATTAACATGAATGACTTGCCAATGAACTGTTGTAAGCAACACCCAACTTTACTTCCCTTTACACTCGGCTTATATGTTGTAATTTTTTCATAGAGGAACTGAGCATAGATTAATAAATTGATCTTGATTTTCTATTTATAATACATATATATAGTTCATATTATTATAACAATAACATATAATAATTATATAAATGTAATATTGATAATTATATTATTATATCAATTCTATTTTTTTTAAATAGTGATGGCACGTTGATGCATCTGGCTTATCTGTAGCTAAGTTTATCACCTTATGCGTCAAATCTCGTATGCTGAATTTAAACATCAACCTGATCAAACTAATGTAACTATTTAATCTTGTTCAATTAGTTCTTAACTGCTGACCTTAGTTCCTTGCCATCTGAGCATCCAAATGCCCCAATATGACATGTTAAAGGTTATGATCATATCATCAGGTTGATTCCTTTTATAAGGTTATCTAGTCCTTGGGCCCCATTGAATAAGAGGTCTTGCTTTAATACTTGTCTGCCATTTTTCCTTTGTGCTTGGAATGCGGTTTTACAAATTGCACTTGGGAGAGGTGGAGGATCATGTTGCAGCTGGATAGTGTACCAAACATGACCAATCTGTGTCCGTTTCCTGTGGGGGAATGGTGCCCTAGAAAACTTAAACACTGTTAGCGGGCGGTAGTTTTTGTGGTGGTGTAGTCAGTATGGATTGAGAGGAACCACTGAATATTTGAAGATGAAGAGCGAATTGTGGATAATGTATGGGAGAGTTCCTTCTTTTTGGTGTCATTATGGGCTAGTGTTAGTATATTGGTGAGAGTCTTTACTTTGGCTGATTGGCTTAAGCTTTGGGGACCTATTTTGGATTGTATTTAGAAACTGCATGTGGACTACTTGTCCTCTTTGTGACTTAGGTTGTCATATCTTTTAAGTTTAATATATATATATATAACTCTTGTTTCCTGTCAAAAAAAGAAAAAGAAAAGAAAAGAAAAGAATAGTTGAAGTTTTCACTTTCATCACTTATTACGTTTTTCCTCTATCTTATCAGTGTTTCTATTTTCTAGATGGCTGATATGCTATTCTATTGTGCTTGAATCTTTGCTATAGTTGGTACTTCTGTGATTTTTTTTAACTATATACTTATTTATGCAGCTGGAAACTTGCGACATCTGATAGTTGAGTCTTGTATTGCTAGAAATCTACTGGACACATCTGCATATTTTTGGCCAGGATATGTGAATGGGCGCATCAGCCAAATACCTCATAGTGTGTCGGGTCAAGTGCTTGGTTGGTCATCATTAATGAAAGGGGCCCCATTAACTCCATCAATGGTGAATGCTTTGGTTTCAACTCCTGCTTCAAGGTATTCTGATGCTTTACCTGTAAGATTGTGGAAACCACAGTTCAAAACTTAAAATTAAAGTCGGGTCATTAATTGAACTGCTATACGTTGACATCAACATCTTGTCTCGGAGGACAAAATTTAGTTACAAAAAAAAGAATCTAGAAGTGTAAAAATATTTTTGGCCATTGACATGCTGTTATTTTGTTACAAATATGCTGTTTATTAATGTTGATTTCTAATCTTTCACACCAAGTATTGTTTAATCCTTTAATGCTAATACTATGATTCAGTTTGTGCTTTTGATCTTTAGTCATTACGCTTTTTGGTCTTTCATCATTACGCTCCTTTCTGGATGTTAGCATCCAATATCCCAATTTTCTTTTTCACTACCCATTATAATTCCACTTATCTAGCTCATATATTGTTGGAAGCTTAGCGGAGCTTGAGAAGATATTTGAGTTTGCAGTCAATGGATCAGATGATGAGAAGATATCTGCAGCTACCATTCTTTGTGGAGCGTCTTTTATTCGAGGTTGGAACGTGCAGGTAATTAGAACAATTAATTTCCTTAGCTCACTAAAGATTGGCTTGCACAAATTGGTAACTAATTTATTTTTGATTGTTGTTGAATGATACAAAACTTATTTGGTTCTTTGCCTTGTCAGTGCATACTGATAAAGATTAAATAGTGTCACAAATTTGGCAAGTAAAACTGGTGTGAGCTTTTATTTTGACAATTCTTTTTTCTTTCTCCAACACAAATACTCTCCAAGAGGATCTGCTTGTTCAAATCTATCTATATGTAAATTATGGGCCTATGGCATAAGGAAGATTTTATTCAATGGTTTACTTATTTTGTGTCTTATCTTTATGTAGAGTTAGGCATGCATGCATAGATACAGATATACTGCCACAAAGTTGCTGTGTCAGACACCTTGGTCTTATGTTCCAATCACTGTTTTTAAGTGTAATAATAATAGTAAACAACTGTTCCCACTTCCATCTATTCTTGGTTTACCTTTGATCTTCTTTTTCTGTTCTTTTTCTTTTGGAATCTGTACTGAAGGTATATTTTTTTTTGAATATGATTCCTTGTCCATTTCATTTGCAGGAATACACAGTCCGTTTTGTAACAACTTTGCTGTCACCACCTGTACCTGCAGATTATTCTGGCGGTGATAGCCATTTGATTGGTTGTGCTCCATTGCTGAACACCGTTCTTGTGGGAATAGCAGCTGTTGATGCGGTCCAGGTTCTATCCTTACATGGTGTGGTAAGCCCAACTTCATCATTGTCCACTGTCTTGCTTTCTTTTTAGTTTTTGCTCTCTCTCTCTTTCTCTTCCTTTTTATTATTTTATTATTTTTTATTTTTACTAACAATTCGGAGCCTTAACGAATCCATTAAAGATTAGTCTACTCTAAGATTGTTGAACTAAGTCAAACTCCATTAAAGGATATCTTGATTCTTGAATACATAATGTCTATGTTTATCTTCTTTTATCATCGTACACATGATTGCTATATTTTACATGTTAGTCATATGGTTACTTTATACTAGTTAAATGATTGTAGCATAATACTTCCAGTATGATGGCACCCAGATTTTGTGGAAAGATGAGCTAAAATTCCTTTTTAGGTATCTTTAGCTTCATGCTTGGCAATTAAGTTGATAAACCCTAAGTCCTAAGACTTTGGTGTATTGATTTGTAGTTGGTTCCAATGGAGCTGCAAGCATCTAGTAAAAGTCCATCAAAGGTCTCATGCACAACTCAACTCAACCCAACCCAACCTAACCCAACAAAGCCTTTTCCCAACAACAATTGATCACATTATCAAGGGCAAAGTTTATTTTTATATTAGAAATAGTTAGAATGTTATAAATCCTCTTCCTCTTTCATTGCCGTTAATTGCCAATATTTCACTCTTTCTAACAGGAACATCCTGTGTGTGTATGTGTGTGTGTGTGTGTGTTTATTTGGTATGAGTCTAAACCATGATTACCATCTTAATCAGTTTTCTCTCTACACTTACTATTTCTCGAATATGTTTATCTCTAATTTTATTTATTAACATCATCTTACCTCGTATCAATCTTAAGTGCTAAACATTGACATTTCTTTACACTTGATTTTTTAACATGTTAATTTTTTTATTGTTCAGCAGCCTTAAAAACACCCATCCAACTTTAGTGCATCCATGTTGGTTAACCAGTTCAGCAATGGGAGTAAATATGCTCACATAGATTTTGAACCTGAATGGAGAAAAGTTATTCTATATCCGACCATGGAAAGTTACAAAAAAATCTCCACAAAGAGTAAAAGTATTGCATCAACATGATGACAGAAACAATTGCCTTAAAAAAATATTAGAGCTCATTCTCTTTTTTTTTTTGGGAAAAAATCTAAAAAAAATCTGCATTTTGGTTTGATTCTTGAAGTAGATGTAGACTGTAGTATTGCTACACATTCTAGGACCATGTGCTTATAATTGTATGATCAGTTATCCTTTTCCTAGTACAAATGCTTTTCCAAGCATAAAGTCTTTGAGAAGATCTGGGGGCGTAGCATGTCTAGGTTGCTCATCCAATGTCTCACCCAGGAAATCAATATATGCCCACCAAAATAGGCTCATATAGCTGGAAATTCAGAATTATTAAAAACCCAAAAGATTCTGTTCCTGTATGGTTTGCCTCCTATGCCTACCTTTCAGGCCTCAGCTAAATGGCACCTTCCCACATGACAAAAAGTTGCTTATTTTCCCTCCTTTCTTTTCCTGAAATTTAAATTAACTATTGCAAATATGGGGGGTTAAGTGCAATACATGGTGAATAAGAAGCTTTTCTATTATATTTCCTGTCTTCTATATGTAACTATATGTTAACTATTTTGCTTTATGAAAATAATGATATCATCATAAAATGTGAACAAAAATATCAGGTTCCACAACTTGCGGGTGCATTGATGGCGATTTGCGAGGTTTTTGGGTCTTGTGTGCCTAATGTTTTGTGGACACTCCCAATTGGGGAAGAGATCAATGCCCATTCAGTCTTCTCCAATGCATTTACTCTTTTGTTGAGGCTGTGGAAATTTGAACATCCACCTCTAGAACATGTAATGGGGGATGTGCCACCTGTCTGGTCTCAACTGACACCTGAATACCTCTTGCTGGTGCGGAATTCCCAAGTAGCCTCTGGGAGCTCACAGAAGGATCGACATAGAATCAGGAAATGCTCAACAATTGCAATTCCATCTTCTACAGAGCCCATCTTTGTGGATTCATTTCCCAAATTAAAACTCTGGTACCGGCAACATCTAGCATGCATAGCTTCGACACTCTCTGGACTAGTTGGTACACCTGTTCATCAGATTGTTGATGCACTTCTACACATGATGTTTAGGAAGGTGAGTAAAGGAGGAAGCCAGTCTTTAACATCAGGAAGTAGTAGTTCTTCAGGTCCTGGAAGTGAAGATGCAGGTATGAGGCCCAAACTGCTTGCATGGGAAATCCTAGAAGCTGTTCCTTTCGTTGTTGATGCAGCCCTCACAGCATGCTCCCATGGAAGGCTTTCTCCTCGTGAACTGGCTACAGGTACGTCTTGATTGACAAAGCTAAAATGGCCTCTTATGATGTCCTTGTTCTTGTATGTTGTTCCTTATGCTACTTATTATAACTGAACTCCACTTGACTGAATAAAGCCGCTTCCCAACTATATGGAGTTGGTTATATAAGTCTGCTTCCTTCACTCAACTCCATTGACGACTATGTATTTTGTTATGCTGCCAGTAGTAAAATCTTTCTCAATTATATAGTTTATACTCAGCTCAACTCAACTAAGCCTTTTCCCAACCAAGGATCGAAAATTCTATTTCGACTTGACTTCGGTCACTTGAAAATTGGAATTTATTAGGAGAAGTTTGATTTGGCATAGAAAATTTTTGTAAAAATTAGCTAAATTAGAGAAGTTTAGAGAATTTTTCATATATGCTTAAATATCTAGATTTATTCTACTATAAGCTAAAAACTAATATAAATAGACACTTTTAATACATAAAAATACCAATAAGTGACCTAACAAAATCAATCTTGTTAAGTGGGTTGATGAATTTGAAATGGTGGCAAAGTCTTAATTTTTTTTCTTTGCTTTGATATTTAATTTTGTGGTGGCTTGCTTCTTGACCATATACTTTGTTAGTTTGAATTTCACCATGCTTAATTTATTGGTTTATTATTTAAATGTATTATTTTTTAATCTTGTTTTATAAGATTTAAATAAAAGAAGATGGCTTTAACTCTTTTAATCTATTTTTAATTTTTTATCTTATTCAACTTTATTTATTAATTTATTTTTTTTGCTTCTTTTCTTCTCTTTTTGGTAAAGCATATCCCATAAACTACATAATTTGTTAGCTTGTTAAATTATTTTTTAAAATTTCTATTGCTATGTTGGTTGATGAAGTTGAAAATAATACATAATTATTGGTATTTCTTTGTTTCCTATTGATAAAATAACATTTTTTTACTTCTTTGTTGAATTTCATCGAATTTTATTGAATTTTATCAAATTTTTTGTCCATTTTTTGCATTTTTGAATTGAAAAAAAGAAATTTCATGGCAGTTTATCGAATTTTGTCAAATTCTTCGAATTTTGTCAAATTTGTCGAATTTTATCAAATTATTTCGGCGAATTTTTGCATTTTTTATTTTACATCCACTTCGCACTTTGATGGTGAAAAAAAGGAAAAAAATTCGTGGAAGTTCGCTGAATTTCGGGGAATTTTTGAACCATGTTCCCAACTACATGGAGTCAGCTACATGAATTTGCTATCTCCACCCCGCTCTATCCAGGGTTAAGTCAACATTCAAATTACGAATAGTTGTATCTTTCTTAACTATTTTTGTCCATGTTATTTTAAGTCTGCCTTTACCTCTATCATTTCTGCGGATTGTTAAAAGATCACTCTTTTTCAATTATCTTTATCCATATTATTCTTAATCTTTTCTTTTCTATCATTATCACCAATAGTTAATTTGTCACTTTGCTAACCAGCACATTTATTGGTCCATTTTGCCTTTGCACATTTCCAAACTAATTCAATTAATAATCTATCATTTTATCATCAATTAGGGCTACACCTATCATTTCTCTAATTTCTAATTTTATTTTATATTACATATCCATTTTAAGTGTGGCATTCTTGTTGCACTTAATTTATTAGCATTTTTTTTTAAGTAAAGGAAGATATAACTACTTGTAATTTAGATATCAATTTGTAGCCCTTGATAGAGTGGAGTGGTGGAAGCAGATTCATGTAGCCAACCCCATGTAGTTGGGAAAGGCTTAGTTGAGTGAATTGAGTGGATTAGAGCACCCAACTACCTTGAGATGTGTGCAGACCTTCTTTCCTACTAAACTGGAACAATATGGGAAGTAGCCTGCTTTTAGGTGGTATTTGAACTCGAGACTCTCACTTCCTGAGGTGGGTTACTGGCCATTGCATTGCACCAACCACATGTAGCCTAACATTTTTCTCTTTAAAGCATTGCTGACCTAACAGTGGTTCTCTCCACATTTTCTTGTTTGTGATTGAGGTTGAAAATTTCTAACTTTAATCAGGAAACTCAAGAAATCTTTTGGGTCGCCATAAAATCATGGACCCACTACTCCAAGTTAGTTGGATATCATTTTATTGCCCTTCTTTTTCTCAATTACTCAACTGGTTTATACTCTTTTAAAAAAAAAAAACTTGTTTATACATTTTCAGTGAAGCTTGGAATTGATCACTTGTGATTCTTAAATGTTTCTGATCATGAATTTCAGGGTTGAAAGATTTGGCTGATTTTCTACCTGCATCTTTGGCAACCATTGTGAGCTACTTTGCAGCTGAGGTAACACGTGGAATTTGGAAGCCTGTTTTTATGAATGGTACCGATTGGCCAAGTCCTGCGGCGTATCTTTCCACTGCTGAGGAACAAATCAAGAGAATCTTGGCTGCAACTGGTGTTGATGTTCCAAGCCTTGTTGCAGGTATGAATACTTTCAATATGTTGCTCTGTATATGTTTTGGAGTCATCTGATCTGCCTCTGAAGGGATGTATCAGGGATATAGATCCTCCATTGAACAGTTTCTCCTGGGCATTTCATTGAGTAAAATTTTTGCTTGGTAACATCACTGCTAGTTTCTAATCTTTGTCACAGTGCTCTATGAAGAATTTAATGTCATGATAAACCTCTATGGTTCAGTGCTTAACCTAAAGAGTAAAGAGTAATGCTAAACAAACTCCAAAATAACTCAAAACTTGTACTTAAGATGGCGTGGCATCTTACAATAATATGCGTTGTTGGGAGTAACCCTGGTACTCGGCTACCCTTTGTACTTTTCTTACAATAATATGAATCGTGTGGCATCGTCTTGACCATTGACGAAAAAATAAAAACTCAAACCACCAAAAAATCAATGTTGATGATGGTTTATTATGTCAATTGACTCAATTCCTTATGCCTCTTGTGATTTTTGTTGGCAGGAGGAAGTTCTCCAGCTACACTTCCACTACCTTTGGCAGCCTTTGTTAGCCTTACCATAACATACAAACTTGATAAAGTATCAGAGCGGTTCCTCAACCTGGCCGGCCCCGCCTTGGAGAGTCTTGCTGCCGGTTGCCCGTGGCCTTGCATGCCAATTGTAGCCTCACTATGGGCCCAAAAGGTGAAGCGTTGGAGTGACTTTTTTATATTCTCTGCATCTCGGACTGTCTTCCACCACAACAGTGATGCTGTAGTTCAGCTTCTCAAGAGCTGCTTTACTGCCACGCTTGGCCTAAGTGGCACACCCCTCACCAACAATGGCGGTGTAGGAGCCCTTCTTGGCCACGGCATTGGTTCCCATTTCTACAGCGGGTTCTCCCCCGTTGCCCCCGGGATTCTTTACTTGCGTGTTTATCGTTGTATAAGAGACATAATGTTCATGACTGAGGAGATTCTCTCTCTTTTGATGTTCTCGGTGAGAGAAATAACAGCAAACGAGCAGCACAGAGAGAGGATGGAAAGGCTCAAGAAGACAAAATATGGGATGAGATATGGTCAAGTTTCATTAGCCGAGGCCATGAAAAAAGTTAAAGTTGTGGCTTCACTTGGGGCGGCATTGGTGTGGTTGTCAGGTGGTTCGGCTCTTGTTCAATCCTTGATCCAAGAAACATTGCCTACTTGGTTTCTTTCCGCTCATGGGACCCAACAAGAAGTAGGAGGTGGTGGCATGGGCGCTATGCTTGGAGGCTATGCACTCGCATACTTTGCCGTTACCTGTGGAACATTTGCTTGGGGAGTGGACCCGGTTTTGTCAGCTTCAAGGCGGCGTTCCACTGTTATTGGAGCCCACTTTGAGTTCATGGCAAGTGCGCTCGATGGGAAGATTTCACTTGGTTGTGATTGTGCCACTTGGCGTACGTACGTTTCAGGTTTTGTGAGCCTGATGGTTGGGTGCACACCAGCTTGGCTTTTAGAAGTGGATGCCGGTGTGTTAAAGAGGCTGAGCAAGGGATTGAGGCAGTGGAATGAGGACGAACTTGCTCTGGCGTTGTTAGGAAGGGGCGGAAATAGGACGATGGGAGCAGCTGCTGAACTTATAATCAGTAGCGAGTGATTGACCTGGTGGATGTGAGCTTTCTTCGGAAAGAGTTATCCTGCGGCTAACACCATAGCTTAACCTTGTAGAGCTCAGAAAGGCACTGTTTTACTTGTACCAGGTTTATATTTATATATAGTAATCTTGTCAATGTGAATTAATAGGTAGTTTATTCTCTTCCTCTTTTTGTAGATATAAATAATTATTGTTTGATGCTGCTTTTGCTGTAGTTGATCTCTCTATCTTGTGTAAAACACATATTAACTTAATGAGAGCAATGATTGTTTTGCCAATTTCAAACCCTTCTTTTATTCTAAACTTCTTTGTTTAAATCCCATCTTATGCAGGTTATAGAAGCATGATCAAACAGGTTGAGCTGTTAAAGCTCCTTGGAAATTTTGGTTACCTATTTCTAGCATGCTGCTTGCACTGCATAATAATGATCAAATGCCCAATTGCTCACAAGGATGGGAATCAAGAATTATTGTTTTTTCTTTAAGCTAACTTCCATATAGACAAATAATAATCCATTGTTTAAAATTGTAGGGCCTGTTTTTAGTATTCAATTTAAAAATGGTTTCTAAATATAAGTTCTGAAAAAATTGTTTTCAGAGTTCATTTTTAGAAAACAATGAAAACAACAATTTATTGTATTCTTGTTTTTTTTTCAACTTTTGAAGTCAAATTAAAAAACAGTTTTTAAATATTTTGAAAACACTCCAACCAAACAAGTTTTTTGATAATCTTGGACGTAAAAACAGAAAATAGTTTTTTAAATCTTATACCAAACAGGGCCATAGTTTTTGGAATACAGATGGAATAATATGAACCTCTGCAATAGTATAACACAAATAGGAGATTCTTAAGAATATTAGGAACAACATGAACCAGTCATACAAAACCACTGCACCCTGGCAACTTTTTCATTTTCTTGCTTTGCATTGCTCTCCTTACTATGAACACATCATCCCATCTCCGTGCATTAGCATATATATTCGAGAAGAGAATTCTACCAGCACCATGAACAGGATCCAACCTAGCTAAATTCTCTGCAACTCTTTCACCTATTTCCAATCGAGACCCGATTTTAGAACGAGCGAGTGGATTTGTTTCTTGAAATAGAAACCCATTTTCGATTTGAGGGTAAAAATGAAGGAGGAATTAGGAATTGAAGAACTCTGATGGATCTGAGAGCATAAAACATGAGTTTCAGAACATGAGAGACGTTAAAGAAGTTTTTGAACTTCTTAACTAACGGTCAAGGGAGGGAAGGGAGCCGCTACCGGTACCAACAAAAAATTCTTTTCTTTCAACCCCCAATAACTTTTTAATTATTTTTATTTTCTCATTGCACCGTTTTGTATCTCGTTATTACCCATCGATACGTTCCTACTCTCGTAATAGAAAAAATAAAATATGATAATTTTAAATTTTTTCTTTTAATTTAAATTATGTATTATACTTTATTTTAATAAAACTTAAATAGAGAGTAACAAAATAAATATAAGATCAAAGAAGTCCTTGCTGTTAAGTATGGTATAATGAAGTTCGCCTTTTTCTTAAGGCCTGCTCAATTTGAAATACAAATGGATAATTCCTCATTTCCCAAAATGTTGGAATTCAGGAACAAAATGGTTCCCTCTGCTCAACTTCTTCGTCTCCAGGAATGGTTTACTCAGTACCAATTCACAGTTAAACATATTCCAGGAACCAAGAATGTTTTGGCTGACTTTCTCTCAAGACCTATTCAGAAACCTAATGTGCAACAGGTTTCCTTATTTCAGAATGGTCTTACTTTTCCCTTGCTACTTCAGCCCAATACTATTCCTAAACATAGGCCTGTCCAATTAATTCATGCCCATGGAATATTCCCTCTCATTGGGGCTATATTTCCTCCTGACCTACCTAGGCCCATAACTGCTCATACAGTCCTTACTTTTGCTCAACAACATTTGTTTGAGTATGCCCATAACTATTTCATGGACTATCCAGCCCATCTGTACCAACAACCTCAGGCCCTCCATCAAACTAAACCTTATCTGTTTCTATTTCACCTTCGGCCTGATATATCTGAAAAGTTGTTCTGGTATATATGGTGTATTTCCTGTTTATACAAAATAGCTTTAACCTTTATTCCTTTGGAAATACAGCAACATTTACAGTCATGTACTACATTATCTCTCTTAGATTCCTGCATGGAACTTTTTGCTCCACTACATACATGGCGACGTCATATTACTACTATCTGCAAGTTACAGCCTGTCCGCCTTCATGCTATATATATCGGCTACCAGCCCTTCTCCGCTTCATCCCAAGGCATCGTTGCAGAACACTATCTCCAAAAGTTCCAGAGTTACTCTTGCCATCTTACTGAGGCCATCCAATCAGGAGTCCGAAGATTTTTAGAAGATATTAATGGTTCTTCTCCTCCTGCAAGTTCTCATACTCATATCGGTCCTCATGAATTCATTCCCTCAGAACATTTGGATGAATTGATACAGAGTCAATCTCCTTGGCATATTGAAGCTCCTGTTCCTCAATTCAGAGATCCTCCTGCTAGATCTCCCAGTCCTCCTCCTCTCAGACAACGTCTCAGTGATTCTCCTCCTGTTTATGAAGATCTCTATGACAACCAACAACAACAGGACATAGAATATCACAATCAAGTTCGACCACACTTCAACGATCCTCCCAGAAGATCTGTAAGTGATCCACCTCTTTCTTATGAAGAGATAGTCGAATGCCAACAAGCTCAAGACTTTGAAGACAATGCCCGTATTGCCTTAGGTCTTCTACCTCCTCCTCCTATCGAACACCATGAAGACTGGCTCGATAACTTTGACACAGGTGACCCTGATGTAGATATGGAAACTCAGTGTGACACTTCACCATGAACATCCATCTGTTTTCTCGCTATCTGACTGCTTACCTCGCCAACAATACCAACAGTTTCAATCGAGATCGCATCCTCACTACTTATATGGACAATAACCCACATAATCAGTTTCCCCGTCTCCGACGAGAACTCGCTCTCCTCCGACTTCGACGATTCCGTGATTCCCGACGAATCATCCAACACCTCAACAACATCGACCTTTCTGAATCTTCTCCCTCGACAAGATTAACAGCACTCCGCCGAATCCACAATGCTCACCGTATGATAGAACGACAGATGCAACCCTATCTCGCTGACATCATCGATGACATTAACATTGCACAACAATCATCACCAGCTCAGCCAGATTCCTCCTCATCTGCTAGCTCATCATCTCAAGCTGTGGTCCCTACCACTGTCTCCCACTCAACTGAAGATGCTCCCGACAGGTCACATCCACCCATGTGATGAGCATCTGCTTTACTTTATGTACAGTATAAAAACAGAGCATCTTTGCTTTATGTCTTGTTGCTTGCATGAGTGTGTTTGCTTTCCAGCTCAGTGCACGTGATCTTATCTTCAGCCAGCTTAAAGACTAACAGCTGTCCCGGATTTGAAGCCTTCTGAAGTCCGCGGATTTGAAGATGTTTGAAGTCCGTGTATGTCTATAAATAAGAGTTTGTAAGATCATTTATGATCATCGAGTCTTCTACTTTTCTATCCAGTTTTTAATGTTTGTGTTTAACATTAATCTTCCCAGCTTTGTCTACTTTTAACTTTGCTTGTGTATTGTTAGATAATCCTGTGTACACTTCGTGTGTGTGTGCCGTAATAGGTGTTTAAAGTCCTAGCACGTCTGTAATGGACAAAAAAGTTGTCGAATTTGATTTTTTTTAAATATTTATTCTGTTTTATTAATTTAAAAAAAATAAGAAAAGTAAAATATTATATGAAAATTTGTAGATTTGAGTTTTTATATTCTTTTAATTATGAATTGTCAATTTTATCAGAGCCACTTCTCTGTAAGTGTGTATGTATTCTGTAATATTAAAGTGTCTTGCCTCTATCGTGATTATGTCTTTACTCAGTCATCTTCCTATTTGGTTAATTATTGTGTTAATTATCGTTGGTATTCTATTCTTCGGTTTGATTCGTCTTTGTTTTGTTTGTTACATATGTGTTGCAGTAGAGCTTGATGATTAAACGATCGTAAGTTTTTCCAAATTGGTTTAGTGTCTTTAATAGAATCAAAGGAATCTGTTTTTTCACCTGTTTTATCCTCTGGATACAGAGACGAGGTCTTGACGGGCAAAGAGTACCGACGTAAGACAAAGGTCTGCTAGTATCCATGGATCCCTTTGGTGACAGTCCTCCTCCACATTCTACGTCCGACCCTACTCCTATTTTAAAATCTTCGTCTTTTAATTTTTCAAGTCTTCCTAAGTCATGTATTAAGCAAGCATCTAAGATCGATGATTTAATCGAAGTTACTCATATTCCTGAAGATAGTAAAGTTAGTGCAACTATTCCTCCTTTGTTAAACCCGTACTGGTTATTTACCAAAAAACAACAGTCGTTTTCTACGTCTGTCAAAAAATTAATTAGTCGTAAGAGTTCTCCTGTTAAGGAATATATACAGAGTACTGCCCTTACTCATTGTCAACTTGAAGCTACTCTTCAAGAACAGTATGTTACCCTAGAGTTTGAACCTTCGTTCATTCGTCACTGGTTGGCTAATGGATACACTCATCTACATATGGGTGCTATTCGTTTGGTCCTTTCATATCATGGTCGTGGTGACCTACCCATGTATGCACGCATAGCTCTTCTTGATACAAATCTACTCGATTATGAGCATGCTTGTATAGGAACCGTGATTACTACTCTGAGTCATGGATCTATGGTTTTTACCATCACTCCAGACTTTAATGTCTGTCTTAAAGATCCTACTCTCCCTACTCGGTTTAAGGTCCAAGTCCAATTTACTGGAGTTCAACACAGAATGGATAGTATCATGGCTACTCTCCATCATCAGATGGCTTTTCGCCTCCAAGATAATGTTATCCACCTCAGAACTCAGAAACCGTCTGGAACTATCACGGCCTTTGTCCATGATAATGATGTTCCCACTATTGTGCAAATTCCCAAGCAAATCCCACAGAAAGATCTTCGTCAAATGTTACCATTGACATGGTTCACAAACTATGAGCATTTCTTAAAACGCTCTGAACCTGTCACTAGTACTTTGTGCCCTCTATTGAAGAAGCAAGCTGATGGTGCTGTCAAAATCTCATTTGACCCACCTCCTTCTACTAAGGATGTACTTCCTGTTCATCACTCTATGATGATCCAGCCTGTTTCTACACATGAACCAGTCGAAGATCCTCCTCTCCATTCATTTCAAACTAATGGATCGGTCCTCTATCATTCACATGTAGATGGACATTTTATCTGGGATTGTGCTCCTGAGATGTGTAAACCTGGTTGCTCTTGTTCTGATGACATGGAATTTTATTATGATGATTGTCGATACGATGAAGATTATATTCGTCGTCATAAGTCCAAGAAAAAACAAACTTTATCTTCTTGCAGATCTTATACACGACATCATCCAGAACCGCCTGCTCCTCCAGCAGCTCCATTAGTTCCTCCATGTTTTCCAGTTGGATCTTATGATACAGATTTTCCTCCTCTTACCAGAGTTCAAGATCCTACTTATCAGACAACTGCTATCTTTAATAGAATCAAAGGAATCTGTTTTTTCACCTGTTTTATCCTCTGGTTACCGAGACAAGGTCTTGACGGGCAAAGAGTGCCGACGTAAGACAAAGGTCTGCTGGTATCCATGGATCCCTTTGGTGACAGTCCTCCTCCACATTCTACGTCCAACCCTACTCCTATTTTAAAATCTTAGTCTTTTAATAGCACATCCTCCGCCTAGTAATCCTATTTATCCCTATGAAGATCATCATGACATTTCTCCTGCTGATGATATATCTGAAAATTTTGAGTCTATTAATTTAGATTCTTCTGAAAATGATGAGGATAATCAAAGTCTTGGCCTCCAGACGGTTTCTGAGTTTTGAGGTGGATAGCATGAGCTTGGAGGCGAAAAGCCATCTGATGATGGAGAGTAGCCATGATACTATCCATTATGTGTAGAACTCCAATAAATTGGACTTGGACCTTAAACCGAGTAGGGAGAGTAGGATCAGTCATCTTCCTATTTGGTTAATTATTATGTTAATTATCGCTGGTATTTTGTTCTTCGGTTTGATTCGTCTTTGTTTTGTTTGTTACATATGTGATGCAGTAGAACTTGATGATTAGACGATCGTAAGCTTTTCATGGAAGAGTCTGATTCTGATAAGAGATACCAGTAGGTAGTATTCTTAGCTTGGAACGTGAATATAGGTCCATACCAAATAAAATAAATATTTTTTATTCTAAAAAATAAAATAATGAGTAAAGAAATTAAAATAATAATTAAAATATTTTCAATTAAAGTTTTCTATTTTTTATTCAAAATATTTATTTTATTTTATTTTAATAAAACTTAAATGGAGGGTAAAAAATAAAATATAGGTTTAAATTTTTTTCAAATTTCAAGTTTTTTTCTTTTAGTTTTAAAATGAATTCTTTTTTATTTGAAAAATACAAATAATAGATGAAAGATTGATTGATTTAAGTTTTCTGTTTTTTTAATTTAAAAATATTTATTCTATTTTTATTTTAATAAAATTCAAACTTTAAGTTTTTTAAAATATAATAATAGAATAAAGTTGTAAGGGGAGGAGACGAAAAAACTTTTGGATATAAATGTAATTCTTAAAAAAAATTATATGTAACAAAGTAATTTTACAGGAGGGTACTCTAGTAATATTAATAAATAAATTTTGAATAAGTGTTTAGAAAAAAAGATGCTGTGCGATAATCGGTTCTCGGGAGGAAAATTTTATAAGTTACTTTAAATGACAGAAACACCCTTCTATAAAACTATTATGACCAACTACTTAAATAAATTATAAAAAATTACAAATTTTTCTATGAATAGAAAAAAAAAAGGCTTTCTTTGTGTGGAAGTTTTTTTTTTTTTTTTGAAGTTCCGGCGCACCCGAAATATTCAAAAACTTCATTAAATGAATAGAAAAATTCGAATTCAAGAAGCCATGTTGGAGAAATTGCTACAAACTAGTTTAATATTTTGTGATTTCTCATTTACAAAAAACAAAGGTGATCATAGTAAAGTTCAATAAACCATTATGGTTAGTACACACTAATTAAGATGTAGGATTCACTATTAAGAGGTAGATTATGATTGTCTTGGAAAAATAGTGTTGGACTTTTATGTATTAAATGTAAAAATTAATAGTCTGACATTGAATTTTGAAGTCCTGAAACTAAAGATTTAAACTTTGAGAGGATATTGAAGAAGCCCATGAGGGATAACCTACGGGTTTGGGTAGTCAATGTGAAAGTTATTTAATTCGGCGTAATGGGCATATGTGTTGCACGCGTTGCAAATCCTCAAAACAAGTTGTTTTTAATAAAATTGTTATATTTTAATTTTTTGTCAACAAAAAAATAGATAGATTTTATTAATGAACTATCTACACTTTAATTACTAATACAATCTCATCCTAATATATACATACACTTTTTTTTTTATCCTAGCCAAAAACTAGAAAATTCTTAAACTATCCTTCTTCTCCTAATCTATCCCACCCTTCGTTTTTTTTTTCTTCTTCTTCTCTTCCATTTTTTTCTTCTCTAAAATCTTAGCTTTTAATTTTAAAGCCTACCATTTTCATCTTCTTATCTTAGTTAGAAGAATATTGGAGTTTGAAAAATATCGTTTGGACCCCATTTGGGCAAATCACTACTCGTAATCTTCAAAAATTTTCGACATTTGATCCTTTGAATCGATAAGAAATGCATGTTTTAATAATTTTTTTTTGTTTTTGTTTTGTTTCTATTCACTTTTATTCATGAAATAAAATATTTAAAAGTATTTTTTAATGTGTTTTGTGCGAAAAGTAGACAAGAATGAAGTTTGTTCTTGGGGTAAGCCACGCAGGGCCGACCCTTGTACAGGAGGGTCAGCCATGGCCGACCAACCATCTTTTGTAAAGGTCAGCTCTATTCGGCCGACCCTTTTATTTCTCATTTTTTCTTTCATTATCACATACCATATTGCATTAGAATGCATTTCGTGATAATTTTGACATGTTTTCATCTATTCTGGGCTAATTTGGGCGGAAGAGCACCATTTCCCATTCGTTACTTTCGTGTGGGGTATGAGTAGAGTATGATACCCAATTGCCCAAATGAGCCCGGACTGAGTGTAACCATAACAAACTTATCATAAAATACATACTAATACAATATGGTATGTAAAAATGAAAAAAAAAAGAAAGTAAGAGGGTCGATCGGACATGATTGACCCTTACAAAGGATGGCCGACCCTCCTGTACAAGGGTCGGCCTTGTAGGGTCGACCTTTATGATGATTTTTGAAAAAAAAGTCATTTTAGTAATTTTAGTTGAAGGTATTTAAGAAATCACATAAAATAGATAGAGTGAGGTATAGATAATCTATTAATAGGGATCTATCTAGTTGCCTTCTAAAAATATTGTTACTTTTACTTTCGTAGTATCATCGTAGAGAGTGAATGTTTACTAAATTGTAGTATGGGACATGGAGAAATTTTGTTTTAGAACAATGCTATTGCATGCCTTACTCGATTACAACATAAAATTGCTAAAAGTAGTTACGCATTTTACATATAATTCCACAAACATAAGGTTTGAGGTAACTATGACCCTAATAAAACATAACAAATTAATTAGCAGGCAAGCTCAACAACGATAAATAGTCATAGACTCAACAAACAATGTCAATTGAGTAGCGGATCTAAACCTTACTCTTGAGGGCTAGGCAAAAATATATAACATAATATAATTTATAAATTTTTTTAAAAAAATATTAGAAAAAGACAAATAATAATAATTTATTAATTTTTTTTATAACATAATATAATTATAAAAAAAAATATACGACTTATTATTTTTTTTTTTTAAGAAATGAAGCGTGTAAATCTTAGAATAGAAGAAGAGGATGATACAAAAGGACATGGGGGCCATTTTCGAAGTTGCCCTTCTTGTCCCCACACGTTTACCATCAAAATTAATGCTTGATATTAATATTTGAATTCGTATATTGTATTTTGAGGACAGATATAAATGACAACTACCCATTTCAGTTCTCGTGGCCGTAACAATTGTATCGTGGACCAATTTATACCAGGGATGTTCTGTGTGGCTGGTATTCTTTTTATTCTCTGTTTGGGTGGAGAGTCTTTTAATATCTCTATAGGCTTTGAGCTTTAAGTTGTCTCTTTTATTTTTGATTTTTCTTTTTTATTATAACTACATCAAGATTTGAAACTGAACACACACTAATTAAGCACTGGTTAAAACTTGTAAATAATTAAAAATACAAACTTGGGGTTTGAGCAAGACAAACATTTCGATTCCTTTAATAGGTAGAAATGGAATGCTTAAAACATCTCCAATGTTCTCATAAATTATAAAATTTTTCTTTATAGGATAATGTCCTTGTGGTTTAGAATATTTGAGTCATTTATTCAGCCTTTTTGTTTTATTTTCTTGGAATGCGTTAGGTTCATCTATTGAATGCATATGCCAGCTTTTACATAAAGACAAACTAACTACTTATATCTAGAGAGAGATAGAACATATTCATATATACCATTTTAATCTCGTCGTGCCCATCAAATTTGAAGCAGCAGATTGCGCCATAATTTTAGTTATTTCTCATTCATGGATCCTATAGAACACAAGTTAAACGTATTAGAGCTCTCCCATGTTGCTCCAATCTCACCAAACTTGCTCTCTCAAACCACTCTTCCTCTCACGTTTTATGATCTTTCTTGCTTATTAAGAGCACCTTCAGAACTTCTCTTATTCTATGATTTTCCCAATCTTCAAACGCCTCATTTCATGCAATCTCTTCTTCCTCAAATCAAACAATCCCTTTCTATAACTCTCCAACACTTCTACCCTTTAGCCGGAAACCTTACGTGGACACCGGAATCCGACAAGCCCACCATGACTTACACCAATCGTGATTCTGTACAAGTTAATGTATCCGAATCCATTAATGGCGATTTCAACCATTTATCTTCTCGCGATTACGCGCACCCAAAACAGTGTTGCTCACTTGTGCCTTCTTTATCTTCTTCTACCAAACATGTCCCCCTTCTCGCAGTTCAAATCACTTTGTTTCCGGATCATGGAATTTGCTTTGGAATTACTACAAACCATGCGGTTGTCGATGGATCAACAGCGGCGAGGTTTATACGATCATGGGCTTCTAGTTGTCGATTAGAAAGTTCAAATTCGTCGAGTTTTTTGCCACAAGATCATCTAAATCAATCACTTATTCCTTTCTACGATAGAGCTGTGATCAAGGATCCACATGGGCTCCAAGAACTGTATTTGGACTCATTAAGAAACTTCATGAGGTCTAAATCCATGTCGGAATACGATCTCAATAACTGGTTGTTCTTGTCCAAGAACAACCCTTATCCTGAAAACGCCGTTCGAGCGAAGTTCGAATTTAGCTTCGCGAATGTAGCTAAGCTCAAGGAATATTGGAGCAGCTTAAACAATCAAGAAACTGCACCATTAGTGTCGCCTCCAACAAGGTTCGAGCTTGCGTGTGCTTATACGTGGATTTGCACAACTAAAGCAAGAGTACTTTATAAACAAGCTGGTGGATCAAGTGATGTTAATATTCATGGTGACGATCAAACATGCATTATATTTCCTGTTGATTGTAGGGCTCGATCGGATCCTCCTGTTCCAGCAAATTACTTTGGTAGTTATTTTGGAAATATTAGGGTTGGTGGAAAGACAAGTGAGATTGTAGGAGAAAGAGGGCTGATTATTGCGGTGAGCTCTATTAGGAAGGAGATTAAGGGGATGAGTGATACAATTGTTAAGAACGCAAAGCTACGGATTTCGCGGATGATAACAAATGGGCCAGAGAGATTTTTTATGTTTGGTGGGTCTAATAGACTTGGGATCTACAAGTTTGATTTTGGGTGGGGAAACCCTAAGATGTTTGAGTATGTATCTTTAGGTACAACAGGAGCAATATTTTTATCAGATAGTAGAAATGAAGGTGGTATGGAGATTAGCTTGGTTCGTAGTAAGGAGGAAATTGATGCTTTTGCTCTTGCATTTCATGATGGTCTTAAAAGTCTCGTCACGTCCAAGTAATTACCATCTAATGGTGCATGATGAAAACGTTGGCTGTTCCTTTTTGCTTTGTTTTGGTGTTGAAGGGTGTCTCTTTCGATCGATTGATGTTTTTGCGTTGAGTAGGTTTGGTTTTTGTAGGCTGTCTTTTTTATTGTTCTTCTGTTTTCTTTGAGTACTACTGCTGGTGCTCAGCTTTTTATATATATATGTCACCTTAGAATTTTTCATTAGGATCTTCGTGTCTTTATGATTTGGTGCCTACTTCTTCCATCTCCACCAAAATAAATTTTGGAATGAGGTAAAATCTAACAATTATTATCTTTGGAGTAGGTTTTCATCATGTTGTGATGCGTTCTTGTTATTTTCTTCAATTCATTGAGTGTAAAAGTAGGAACTTATTTGAAAAGTAAAATGCTATTCCAATGAGAAAAAAAATTAAATATATATATGCTTTACCACCAACATTAGATTTGGCGAGTGGCAGAGTTGAGAGGCATAAGGTTCTAATATAATAAATTGTGAGTTTAAGCATGCTCACTCATACAATAATGTTCTAAGGTGTTTGTTATCGTGCTCTTGGGGACTAATGGGGTGGGCGCTTCGATATCCAGACCTCAATAAATAAATAAATATATGTATGTTTTATGCATTTCAATTCATAATATATTCATTTTTTTTTAGTAAAATGTAAAAAATTAATTTTACATTTGACTCCAAATGCATTTTCATGTTTTCAAAATTTTTAATATAGAAAATTTTCTAAGTCATAAGCCAAAAGGCCAACCCAAACAGCCTCAAATATCACATTCTTCATAAAGAAACCTAGAGGAATTCTTCCTTAAATAAGTTGTTTTAAAAAGCACAAAAGTCAGCTGCAGCAGTAGCCTCTCTCCCTCCGGGTGTGGTTGATTGAAATTGAACTACTACTACCTAAGTTTTCCTCTGATATCTTCCTTACAAAAGGAGTTACTTTATATGGTTGGAGTACCACCTTATAAACCTATACTACTCGAAGTGATCAACCGGGAAGTTAAGTAAATTTTGGAGAAGACCTTAATGTCACTAGGAAGGATTGGTCTTTGAAGCTTGATGATGTTTTATGGGCGTATCAGACTGCATTAAAAACTCCTATTGGGATGTCTCCTTACCGCTTTGTGTTTGGGATGTATTGTCACTTACCGGTGGAGTTAGAGCATCGAGCTTATTGAGCAGTGAAAAAGCTCAATTTTGACTTAAAGGCATCCGACGATTAAAGGTTACTGCAACTAAGGGAGATGGAAGAATTTAGGAATGTTTATTATTCAAATGCAAAGATCTACAAGGAGTGGACCAAGAAGTGGCATGACAAGAACATTGAGAAGAGAGATTTTGAACCGGGGCAACAAGTACTTCTATTCAATTAAAGATTGAAGTTGTTCCCAGGCAAGTTGAAGTCAAGATGGTTGAGACCTTTCATGGTGAAGCGCGTCTTCACTTTTGTAGCGGTTGAGCTAAATAATAAGAGTGGTGTATGCTTTTGAGTCAATGGACAACAATTGAAGCACTACTTTGGCCAAGAGGTACGGCGGGATGATCACATCATTCTTGGGGAGCTGTGAAAGCGTTATGAAGGAAAGTCAGGCTGAGGACTTTAAACCAAGCGCTTGTTGGGAGGCAACCCA
Source organism: Paratinospora sagittata (assembly GCA_035771175.1). Lineage (NCBI taxonomy): Eukaryota > Viridiplantae > Streptophyta > Magnoliopsida > Ranunculales > Menispermaceae > Paratinospora > Paratinospora sagittata. Next base: position 13,542,041 of record CM069595.1, on the reverse strand, counting down.
TCAGTTTTTGAGCTTTCCTATTCTATACTTTTTATGTTTTTAGTCATTGTAGTATAGATTTGAGTTTCATACCATTGACATATTTATTTATTTTTCCTTTCTAGGTTCTAAAACAAGTATGAGGGTCTTTTTGGAGCATCTAGGAGAAGCGATTGGAGTGCATCATATGAGATCTTCACCCATTTGGGCTACGGGGGGTTTTTCTAACCTCTCTTCTTTTATATTTGCCTCCATTTTTCTGTATTTATGTTATGCATTGAGGACAATGCTCCCTTAACGTTTGAGGAAGAGTTTTGAGTTTTTGTCATGGCAAGTTTGCTAAATATGCATTAGTTTAGGTTAGGTAATCACATTCTTTTACAGTTTTAGACTTACTTATGGAAGGCCAGTGACATAAGAACACTTTAAAAATATGAAACGATAGGGGAATATAGAGAGCACCTATATATCTGTGTGTTTGATCCTTTTTTGTTGGAAAGACTTAACTAATTGTACATGGTTTTGATCATTAGATTGAGATTGTTGGGAATGGACTTTTGCTTGTTAGGTCATATTTTAGATCTCTTGGGATTCTAGAACAAGTTTGATCACTACTCGATGCGAAATCCTAGAAAACCCACCATGAGGAAGATGATTTAGGCCATGTTTCAAAATGTTCGAGCCAAATAGCCTACCTTACTTTTTATTGTATCCATAGTTCCCATTTTGAGCTGAATATCATTTTCTTTTGTTACCTATGCATCATGAACTTTGAGCTTGTCATGTTTAAATTCTGTGTTTTTCAACCTATGTACCTTATACACTTTGATTATGTTGGAGTGTCATTATTTGGAAGGAAGAACAATGGGAAAGAAAAAGTGAAGAAAAAGGTGATAAAAAAGAAGAAAAAAATGTGAAGTTTGCTTATGAGAAAAGAAAAAGAAAAAGAAAATAAAAGGGTGTTACATTTATGTGTTAAAAAGAAATAAGTTTGGGGGTGTAGCATTTTATGAAAGAAAAAAAAAAGAATGATAATAAGAAACAAACAAAAGAATAAGGAGTGAATGACAAGTTGAATTTTACAGAGGATATATCCATTACTCAAAGTGTTTGTAACGCCCATAACTTAGGATGACGTCATTTTGGCCCGTATAGTACCCGTATACGTGTACGTATGACGAGCGGTGGTCGAGTGCTTTTGCATGAAGTTTAAGAATGATCGGAGACCCGTTCGACGACAAAACGTGTCGAAAACGGTGTTTTGGATCAGTGGAGCTCGCTCCATGAAAGAAGAAATTTTCATCACTGATTACATCAATTGCTTGATCTCCTAGATCTGTGGTCCGATTGAGCTAAAATTATTCAGCTTATTCTTCTCTGATAAATCTTCATTATGAACGATGAAGATCTTAATCGGAGTTGTCTACTGTAAGTTATAAAGCTCCTAACACTATTTTTTGAATTTACGAATTTTCTTGTGTAGTTGTGATCACACGGCTGGAGCTCGCAATCCCACCGTTGGATTGAGTTGACATTTTACCATAATGTTGGTAACTGACTCATAAAACTTCTGAATGGTTAAGATGTTAAATTGAAGAGGCATTTGCATAAAATCGAGTATCTAAGTAGAAGTAATTGCAGCCGAAAAAAATTGTTCCTTTTATTTATTTGTTTAAATGTATTTTGATTTGTGGGCCCAAATTTATATATAAATACAAACCAAAACGAGATTTTCTCACACTTGCTCATTTTTCCACCTTCAAGAGTGCTAGAGAGCTTGGAGAAAGGGGAAAGAAGAGGAGAAGTGAAAAAGAAGGGAAAAATGGAGGTTTTTGGGTGGATTCTTGCTCAAGGATCATCAAGGTAACCATTTCATTCCCATTTTTCTTCCTTCCATCAGTCTCTTACAAGCATGCAACTGATTTTTTCGACCTAGAGTTCTATTAAATTCCGTTTTTGAAAGGGTGATGGAAAATCAAAGTTGGAATAAGGTCTGGAAATTAATATATATGTTGGCCTAGAGTGTATGAGGAGTACTCTAGAGGTGAAACCCCCAAATTCTAGCAAGAAATTGAAGGAGTTTCATAGACTTGACCTAAAACTAGTGTTTTGACCTAGGGTTTTCTATTCAAATTTCTTGTGATTTGTATGAAATTGATGAGTAATTATGGATGTATGACACTTTAAATTACTGACCTTGAATAGGGGGAACCTAATTGTAGGGTGATTTTGGCTTAAGCCATGTAAATTGACATTCCCATGCAAATTGGGGATTTTCATGTAAATTGGGGATTTTGCCCAAATTAGGGCTTTTGACCTAATCCAATTCAATTGACCAAATTGACTTAGGAATCATCTAATTGGACCTCATTTGAGTAGATTCATGGGTTTAAAATGTTTCAACCTATGTTAATTTGGTATGACTTAGTTCAATTTGGCCTTAGGTTATGTATTGCCAAAGTGAGGATTTTAACTTGAACTTAGTCAATTGATCTAATTAACCCTTAATATGATTGAACGTTTTGTATTATAGTGTTTAGGATCATGGGAATCAACCTATGGCATTCAATTTGGGTTAAGTGGTCTAATTTGATGATTATATGGTTAAATTGAGCAATATGGGTTGACTCATGACTATGTCCATGCTAGAATCTCAAATTGACTATAGAATTAGGTTTGAACATGGTTATTAGCATACATTGGCTGATCTTTAGTATTGTATGGACCATGTGTTATATGTAGAGATCTTGGTTGGTTTGAGTAGGCCACATAGGCAAATTGGTGATTGAAGTACTCGAGGTGATTCGTGGATCTTCTAGTGCTTTCTTGGATTGAAAATTGGATTGGCTAGACTTAGCCAATCAATTGTGAGTGTTTCTTTACTTGTGTCTTCTATGTTTGACATTTTATTATAGAAATGTTTTAAATGCTTAATTATTATGGTATGCACGATTTGATATCTCATGAAAATTATTTGATCATAGTCAGTTGGGAAAACAATATGGGTTGAGTCTCCTAGTTGGGGTTTCCTTCGAGAAATTCTGTAAGTCTAGTGAAATCCCTGGTTGTGGACCTTGCAGAGGGTTTCAAGGGTAGGCGCAACCGTAGTTCACCTAAACCTGAAATAAGGTTTTGAATGAATAGTAAATCGGTGACGTGCCCTTGGAATTCCTATTAGAATACGGGTAAGAAGTCATTCGGGCATGGGTCTCAAGCACTCATGTTCTTGAATCTATTCTTACCTAAGAGGTGTTTAGGTGCATGAACATGTCATAAGTGATATGCATTGTCTTGATATGACATGAGGTCTTATATTGAACATGTATGTAACCTCGTTTACATTCAAGTTGTTTAAACTATTTTAATGAATCTTGCAATGTGTTACATAAATGCACATGTATGTAGCTACTTGTAGCAAACATTCACTGGGCTTGTTGTAGCTCACCCGTCACTATTATCTTTTTAGGATCGGATAGAAAGGAGAAGAGAAAGGCTTAACTGCGGAGCATTTCCCGAACTCTGGTTGATGTAGGTGTTAATACTTTTTCGCATTTATTTTGATAAATTGTACTTTGTAACACCTAAATCGTATATTTAACACTTAGATGAGTTGTAATCATTGTTAAGTATTATTTTGTACTTTTGATCACTGTAGAAAAAAAAATTATGGCTTATATTTTGGGAATGTAATATTATTTGATTATGTCCATATGTGTTTATTATTGTGTATTTGAGATTATGATGTGTAATAGAAGGCTTATTGAGATGTCGTGTATATCAAAGGAAGATATACACGGGGTTCCGTGCCGGTCATGATGTCACATATCGTGGGTCGTGACAGTGTTTAGGGTATTTTTGAGTTACAATGTTCCTATTTTTCCTTACTTTTGAACTTAAGCCTTGCATTACAGCCTAATGAAAGACCTTTTTGATTATTTCTGTGGCAAACAATTTGAGAGAGATCTAATTAAACAATGCAATACATACGAGAATAGAAAAATAAAATAAAATAAAATAATATATATATATATATATATATATATATATATATTAACTTTTATTTTTATTTTTATTTGTGCAGTTTTATTTTAATAAGATTTTGGTTTAAAAATATAAGATTTAATCAAGTTTTATTTTAAAAAGATCTTAATTTAGTAAGATATTATTTTAGTAGTAATCATTTTAGGTAATTTAGATAATTAAGTTTTTTTTTATATGAATTGTAATAGAGTTAAAGATCATGTTCTTCCTCTTCTCTTTCTCTTCCCTATGCTGTCCTGTATCACTATTACTTCCAAAAAAAAGAAAAAATTAGAGATCAAGTTTTTTATTTCCTTTCTCCTGAGGTACCTGGCTCCATCCAGTAATTATCCATCCAATCTCATTTTTCTTAAAAAAGGTGCATGGTTTTTACACATTTTCACCTAAAGAATGGAGAGTAAAAGAGTCTTCCAACCATTTTTTTTTAATATATATGTATATATCCCATTTAAACAACACAAAAAAGATTTCAAAAAAATAAAAATAAAAATTGGAGAACAAAAAAAGGTGTTTATCTCGAATAGCAAGAAGACTGAAAATCAAGATAGGGCAATATCTCGATGGGGGTACTCATTGTTGGGAAAATTATTACAAATAAAATTTCTTTTTCCATTTACTATGCGTAAATCAACAAAATATTAAATGCATAATCCACACAAGATCAAGACAAATTTTTAACGTAGAAAACCCTGTTAAAAATGAAAGGTAAAAAAACTACGGGACACTAGTTTAAAAAAACTTTCACTATGAAAATAATAAGATACACAGTTCTCCCTAAACAAAGGAGATATACAAACTTTGTCTACAACTAGACAAAATACAAATAGAGAAAAATCCTTTACCCACTAGATCTGAAGAGATCTAGTAAAACACACTTGATGCCGTAGATTATCTTCACAAGCACCGATACCCTTTTCTATTTCTTTCTCTGAATCTTAGAACTCTCAGAGAGATATACAAGAAATTTAATTCTTTTAGGATAATCTAAAACGTTTAGAATCTCTTCCTATTTATAATATAAATCATGCGGTTTCAAAATGCGTTGATTTCTATTTATATTCTTTTTTTATTATTATTATAACCACCGAAAGAAAAAAAAATAAATAAGAATGCGCCGAAATGAGAGGTGCATGAGAGGAAGTGGGAGGTGGTGGTGGGTCCCACCACTATGATGAGGAACCCAACAAATCTCTCCCTCCGATCATAGGGTGGGATCCACCCCGCTTAGACCTGTAATTATGCAACATACTCCATGCTTTCCTTTTGGCAATGCCTTTGTCATCATGTCGGCACCATTCTGGTCAGTATGGATCTTCTCTACCTATAGCTGCTTCTCTTCAAGCACATCTCTAATCCAGTGATACGTCACACTGATATGTTTGGACTTAGAGTAGAAACTTGGATTCTTGTTGAGATGGATTGCACTTTGGCTATCACAGAAAACAATAAACTTATCTTGTTTTTGTCCCAATTCCTGAAGAAACTTTTTCATCCACAACATTTCTTTGTAGCTTTCAGTAACGGCTATATACTTTGCTTCTGTAGTAGATAGAGCCACAGACTTCTGCAACTTTGACTACCAAGACACCGCTCCCCCTGCTAGAGTAAATAGATATCCAAATGTATACTTCTTGGAATTTACGTCTCCAGCATAATCTGCATCTGTGTAGCCCTTCAACATCGACTGATTACTTCCAAGACATAGCTTTGTCTTAGAAGAACCTCTAAGATATCAAAATATCCACTTGACTGTTGTCGAGTGTTCCCAACCAGGATTGGCAAGGAATCTGCTGACTACACCAACTGCGTATGCAATGTCGGGCCTTGTACACACCATGGCATACAACAAACTCCCAACTGCTGAAACACAGGGAATTTTTTCCATTTCTTCCTTCTCACTGTCTGTAGAAGGACACTGATCATGACTGAGCTTGAAGTGATTGGCAAGTGGACAACTAACTGGTTTTGCCTTGTCCATGTTGAACTTTGAAGTATTTTCTCAATGCACCTTTCTTGTGATAACCATAGCTTTTTTGATTTCCTATCACGAGAGATATGCATACCGAGAATTCTTTGAGCTTGACCCAAATCCTTCATATCAAAGGACTTGTTCAACTCAATTTTCAACCTGACAATTTTGTTAGTGTCACGTCCAACAATTAACATATCATCGACATATAACAAGAGTATAATAAAATCATTATCGGAGAATTTTTGGACAAACACACAATGATCTGAGGTGGTTCTTCGGTACCCATGATTTGTCATGAATGATTCGAACTTCTTGTACCACTGCCTTGGGGTTGTTTCAACCTATATAGGCTTTTCTTCAACTTGTAGACCAAGTGTTCTTTACCTTTGACTTCGAAACCTTTAGGTTGCTTCATGTAGACGTCTTCCTCCAAGTCGCCATGAAGAAAGGTTGTTTTCACATCTAGTTGTTCAATTTCTAGATCCAATCTTGCAGCTAAAGCCAATACAACACGTATTGATGACATCTTTACCACCGGTGAGAACATTTCTTTGAAGTCAATTCTTTTTCTTTGTCCAAATCCCTTCACAACCAATTTAACCTTGTACCTTGGTTGTGAGTTCTTGTCTTCAGTTTTGATCTTGAAGACCCATTTATTCTGCAACACTTTTTGACCTTTTGGTTTCTCAACCAAACTGTAAGTGTGGTTCTTATGCAAGGACTTCATCTCTTCCTGCATAGCTTTTAACCATTCAATTTTGTGCTCATCATCAACAACTTCATCATAGGATTGTGGTTCACCTTCATCTGTGAGCAGAACATATTCATGAAGTGAATACCTTGTTGATGGCTTGAGCACCCTTCTTGATCTTCCGAGCTCTGTGGGTGGTTCTTGAGGAGGTCGCGTCTACTGATCATCATCCCCCGTGGAAACTCCATCATCGGTGAGAACATTGATTCATGAGAGATATCTCCATGATTTTCTGCTTCTGTGGCATCATTTGCTGGTAGCCTAGAAAGAATTAGATCCACATCTACGAATTCTTCCAACGTAGGCTGGGACTTAGTTTTCTTGATGTCTTCAATGGTTTGATCCTCAAAGAAGACTACATCCCTCCTTCTGACAGCCTTGTTGCCAATTGGATTGTAATACTCTGGCGTTGCCCAAATAGTAATTTTTTTTTTTTTGTGAAATACAGAGTATTACATGGATCCCATAATCTATACCTGAATTTGTTATCTGCATATCCTAGAAAGATATATTGCTTGGTTTTATCATCAAGCTTCATTCTTTCATCTTTGGATATGTGCACCGATGCACTGCAACCAAATACTTTTAGGTGATCATATTTAACATTTTTACCTATCCACACCTTTTCTGCAACTTCTCCATTTAACGGTGCTGCTGGAGATAAATTAATTAGGTGACAAGTTGTGCTCAATGCTTTTCCCCAGAAGCTCTTTGGTAATTTTGCATGTGACAACATGCATCTAATTCTTTCTACAATGGTGCAATTCATTCTTTCTGCTACACCATTGTGTTGTGGGGTGTAGGGAACTGTTAGCTCATTCCTGATGCCATGACTTTTGCAATATTCATCAAATGGCCCAATGTATTCTCCCCCATTATCTGAACGGATACACTTTAACTGCTTCCCTGTTTCCCTTGCTACCATCATGTGAAAAGTCTTGAATACATCAAGTACTTGATTCTTGGTTTCAAGGTATATGCCCATACCTTACTAAAAGCATCATCAATGAAAGTAACAAAATATAGAACACCACCCAGCGTTCTAACTTTCATAGGACCGCATACATCAGAATGTACTAGTTGTAAAATATGAGATTTCTTTTTATGAGACTAATTATGAAAGGAAAATCTATGTTGTTTTCCAATCAAACAATGAGTGCATTTATTTAAGTGCATACCTTTCATGTCTGGCAAAGCCTTCTTCTTGGTGAGTGCTTGAAGTCCCTTCTCACTCATGTGTCCAAGTCGCTTGTGCCACAAGTCAATGGTGGATGTCTTCTCAAGTGCATTCAATTCGCTTTTGCTGACTTTTGCTTGTAACTTGTATAGGGAACAACATCGCTTTCTTTTACCAACTACAAGCAAACCTTTGGTTAGCTTCCACTGTCCACCGGTAAACTGGCTTATGTACCCTTCTTCATCTAATCTTCCTACATAAATTAGGTTCATTCGGAGGTCTGGTACATGTCGCACATCTTTGAGAGTTAAACTGCATTCGGTACTAGTCTCGATCATGATGTTACTCATACCTTTAATTTTGAAAACTCCATTGTCTCCCATTCTTACAACACCAAAGTCTTCAGTTCTGTAGGAGGTGAAAAAAGTTTTGCAAGGAGTAGCATGATAAGATGCTCATGTGTCAATTACCCAATCAATATCATGACACGTAACATTTGCACATACCTCTTCGCAATTGGAGAGTAACAAGAGGTCTCCAGCAACAACTGCAGTGTCTTTTTCATGTTTTTCTTCTCTTACATCACTTCTTTGATCTTTCTTGGGCGTTTTGCACTCGCTCTTGTAGTGGCCTTTTTTTCGCAGTTGTAACATTTTACATCTTTCCTCCCTCTAGACTTGCTTCTAGACTCTTCTTTGTATTGATTTCCTCTATTCTTGCTTCTCCCCCAAATCTCGGTAACAAGTACGTCAGCTTGAGTTTTACCTTTAGCTTTTCTTCTGAGGTCTTCATTCAGTAGACCGTTTGTCACCATCTTCATGATTTTGATACCATCTGGAGCTGAATTGCTTATAGACATTGAGACGGTTTCCCAACTTTCTGGCATTGAGCTGAGTACCAATAGTGCCGTTAATTCATCTCCTAATCTCAAATTCATGGAGGAGAGCTGATTAATGATACTTTGGCCAGACTGAGGTGATCTGCAACTGAAGTTCCTTCTTGGTATTCCAAGTTTGCTAGCTTTTTGAGCAAGAATGCTTTGTTTCCGCCAGTCTTCCTGTCGTACAGATCTTCCAACTTTTTCGAGGTTTCATAAGTAGATGTTTCTGTGTAGATGTGATGAAATACACATTCATCTAGCCATTCTCGTATATGTCCAAGAGCTCTACGATCTAATAAGTGTCAATCTTCATCGGACATATTTTCTGGCTTTACACCATGACTCGTTAAAGGTTTTGAGAGCTCTTTTCTGTACAACAGATCTTCCATCCTTGGCTTCCAACTGTTCCAGTTGATTCCGTTTAAGCTGATCATCCTATGTGTGGATTTTTGTTCCATGATTTATGCCGCTGGATCTGATATCACTATTCACTGTGAATAGTACTATATATATGAACAATATCGTATACTTGAATAGTATAATATACGGGTCTGTAGTCTCTGATATTACTTGTTGAGAAAATTATGACAAATAAAATTTTCTTTTACTTTTACCATGCGTAAATCAATAAAATATTAAATACATAATCCACACAAGATTAAGACAATAATTTTTAAAGTGAAAAACCTTTCTAAAAATAAAAGGTAAAAAAATCTCGGAACACTAGTCCAGAAAAATTTCTACTATAAAAATAATAGGGTACATAGTTCTTCCTAAATAAAGAAGATATACAAACTTTATCTACAACTAGATAAAATATAAATAAAAAAAAATCTCTTACCTCACTAGATCTCTTTGGATATAGTAAAACACACTCAATGTTGTATATTGTCTTCATAAATACCAATACCCTTCTCTATTTCTTTCTCTAAATCTTAAAACTCTTTAGAGATTTATTAGAAACTTAATTCTTCTCAAACAACCTAAAACGTTTGGAATCCTTTTCTATTTATAATAAAAATTATGCGGTTTCAAAATGCGCTGATTTCTATTTATATTCTTTTTTATTATTATTATAACCACCGAAAGAAAAAAATAAAAAAGAATGGGCCGAAAGTGAGGTGCATGGGAGGTGGCGGGGGATCCCACCACTGTAGCGAGGAACCGAACACTCATGCCCTATCTACTAGATAGGGTACCCAGCCCTATGAAGATTTGAAAGTCATGCCAGCATTTGTTTTTATGCAAATATTTATTTAGATAGGGAGCTCATCCTACCTGATCCTACCCTAAAAAGCTCTATGAAAATCTGTAATTTTACGCCAGCTTAAAGGAAAAAGAGCACGACACCTGACTATAGAAGGCAAAAACATAAATTTTCGTCTTTAAGTGCATTTATATCTGACTACGTACTTTACTACATAGTTGTATGTTGGTTCATGTGATTTATATTGTATAACTTTTTTTTTTTTTTTAATTATAGGTAACTAGATTTATTGGTAATGTATACATGAAATGTTAAGTATAACATAAAGCTAAACTAAAATTTTAGTAACTTGTTTTTCAGACCATGAGGGCATGGACAAAAAACTTGATATCTTTTCAAAAGCTGGTGAGTATAAGGATACAATTGGTGTAAGGGGTGTTTCACTTGCATTTTTTTGTCTCTCTTAATTATTTATCCAAGTTTAACATGACATGATGAATTGGACCTTTTTGAATCTATTTAGGCTGTTGATATGTTAGACTTTGACATATTTTTTTGTTGTGAGAGCCCAATGTCCCTTAGATGTTAGGAACCATGTATAATGTATAAGATCTTTAACATCTAAAGGATGTTACGCACATATATCAAAAAATGTCTTGAGCCCTGCATAGCTTTAGTATTATTTTTTTTTAATTAGTTAAATATAAATTTTATATAATTAGTGGGTCTCAATATTACATTATTTATTTTTTAAAGTATAAAAAATACTTTAAAAATATATTTTTTTAATATATTTTATTAATATTATTCTTAAAAATAATTAAATGGACTCGTCTCACTTATTAATCATCTCAAATCACATGTCAAACATGTTATATGAATTATTCTAACATAGAGTTGGCCCATGGGATGAGACGACAGCTCGGGACCCCAAACTTTTGGATATATATATATAGAGGGTTTGATCAATTTTTTATCATGAGCCCCCAAAATTTTAGGGGCCTAATATATATATATATATATATATTTTAGTAATAATAAAACCAAAACACTGTACATCATTTAATGCTAGCATTGAATGTTGTACAGCATTGTAAAACGGCATTTATTCATTTTTTTTTCTTTTAGAAATATTTATCTTTTTCCTTTATTTTTTTTGGGCATCGGCAACGTTAGTCTTAAAAAAAAAATTGTGTTAGAAAATTTCTTCATCCGTAACCGCCCTATCAAAAATATAGTCCCCTGTTATCGATTAAATTCTTTAAATTCTTTTATATAGTATCCTTTGTCTATCTCCCCTTATCAAAATAATTTATAATATTATATTAAACTCTAATAAAATAAAACTTTTAACTAAACTAATCCAACTCAATCTACCTTGTTGCTTTTAATCAAATAGTATGTTAAAATTTAAATTTTATTTTTGTAACCAAAATATGTCTTAGGATATAATTAACATTAACATCTATTTTTTAATAAAGTCGTCTTAGTTTTTCATTATTTGAGTTGTATTTTTATTTTAATATCAATTATTAAGAATTTGTAAATTTATTAATTTGCAAAGTTATTATTATTTTAGATTTAAAAATTTATTATTTAGTATAGTATCTTATATAAAAAAAACTAATACACTTATAACAAAAATTAAATCTTAATTATATATATATATATATATATATATATATATATATATATAATATTAAAATATATACTTATTAATTATTAATAATTTATTTATATGAGCACGTGCATTGCACGAGTTTATACGCTAGTGTTTATATATATATATATATATGTATTTAAAGTTTTATATTTATTTTTAAACTTTATCATTAATTTTTTACTTACTGTTCATGCTCAAAATCTTATCACAATCTAAAACCTTAAAGTGTCAAAAAAACTATGATTTTAAATAAGAAGTTTGACAACGACAATCTTGTGACTAGCAACAAAATCTGGAGTCAACGATTCTGTGATTCTTCTTCTTCTTCCGATTCCTATTTCGCCTTATCCGATGGCCACTTGTTTTTATTTTATTTATTTTTAATTTTTTAACTACAACGCTACAATTTAATCACATTTTTTGCCATATCCGTCAACCACTATCTCTGTCCGCCAACTATTATTTAAAAAAAAAAAAAAAACTTCTTCTCTAGTTAAATCATTTTTTTTTTGTTTCCTTATTTTATATTTGTATCAGATACAATAATTTTATTAGTGAGCACAATGTTGAAGTTGTCAGAATAATATATTGGTGTTTTCTTAAACTTGTTTCTATTTGATATTTGCATAAAATTTGAAATAATTTTTTATTTTGTGTTAATTTTGTAGTTTAATTGTATATTTTTTGTAACTTTTATTACATTAATTTTGTAATTTTATTTTACTGATCTTATGATTTTATTATATTAATTTTGTGACTTTTATTGTATTTGTGATATTTATAAAAAATATTTATTTATTAATATATAAAAAGACCTCATTTTATGTTCTTTGTCCCGGACTCCCAAATCGTTAAGACCGGCCCTGATCCAACAACTCTTAAGAGCAATGTCACTAAGTGTGTTAGTCTTCAAGTATTTCGTAGAATGAATATGAAAATATAATGTAAAAAAATACTAAGGTATTAGCATGAAAAAATAACAAATAATTTCAAACCAAACATGTTTTCAACACCTTTTTGTATTCTTTGTTTTTAAATACTAAAATCTAAATTTAAATATTATACTAAACACAACCTTAGATACCTAAGTTTTTTCGTTTGTCATAGATTTATAGAGCGATGGGAAATAGACGTTGCATAAAAATGTATTACATCATAGAAATATTAAGGGTTGTTTGGCAACTAGAATTGGAGAAAATAAGACTAAAAAATAGTCCTATCCTCTGTTTGGTATGAAGTGGGATGAGATAAAAGTTATCTCACCTTACAAATCAATCTCGTGGGATTGCTTACCCTTTTTGCTTTATTATTATTATATTTTCCCTCTTCTTCTTCTTCTTCTTCTTCTTCGTGATATTTCTTCTTAAAAAAAACAAAACTTCTCTAAGATTTGCAAAACCAACCAACTTATTTTTTTTGTTTAATGTAATTTAAAAAAAAATTATTTAATTAATTTTCATCCTAATTCCATATATTGCACAAAATACAAGATACATTATTTTTAGTTCAACCTAATCCAAATCAATTCTATAAAATTAATCATATCCTATTATACGCACCAAACGCACTCTAAGGGGCTGTTTGTTGCATGAGATGAGATGAGATAGGATAAGGATGGAATAAGAATATTTTTAGTCTCAATCTCATATTTGATAATTGATTGGGATGAGATAATTTTTATCCTATCAATTTTTTTATCCTACCACAGCGAAATAACACAGTGATGCTTCAAAGGGTTGGATTATTTTATCTCACCCACTTTTTATTTATTTTTTTCCTTTTCTTCTTCTTCCATTATTGCAATTGCTGCAACTAATTAATTGCTACAACCATTTTCTTCTTCTTCTTCTTCTTCTTCATTTCGCAAAACCCAGGGTTTTGCATTTTCTTTTAAATTTTCTTTTTATTTTTTTATATAATTTTATTTTTTTAAGTTAATTAAAAAAATTAATTATTTTTGAGTTTTAATCTTAATCACTACAACTAAACACAATATTACTCTATTTCTTATTTTATCGTATCTTATACTATCTAATCATAAAAACATTCTATTCTTATCCCACGCACCAATGGTGTATCGGCCCGTCTATTACCGATACAACTGATAACTGAAATAACGGATTTTTGAATTTTGTTTTAATCTCTTCTAGCGTTTCTTTACTTGCTCAATGATGACCCATCCAATTCCAAAATGGCCTTCAAGTCAATAATAAAACCCAGTGATTATTACAACTTCTCCTTAAGCTCCATATTCTATAGATGCAAATCCATGATGGAATTCAAACAAGCCCATGCTCACCTTGTTGTTCAAGGCCTGGCTCACCCTTCATCGGCTCTTCGACCTGTAATCTCCTTCTCTGCTCTTCACCCCTCTGGTGACATTGATTATGCATTAATGCTTCTTTTCCAAACCTCAATTTCTCCCAATATTTTCCTCTTCAACACTGTCATTCGAGGCCTTGCTCGTTCGTGTCGTTCTAGTTCTTTATTTGATGCCATTATCGTGTTTAATAGGATAGGCGAATCGGGTCTTTCACCGAATAGCTTTACATTCACTTTTCTCTTCCAAGCTTGTACGAAATCAGTGGCATTTGATCTGGGTCAGCAGTTTCATGCAATGGTGAGCAAGAGGATTTTTCAAGTGGATTTATGTGTTCGTAATTCGATTATTCAGTTCTATGCAGTTTGTGGGAAATTGGATTATGCCCAGAAGAAGTTTGACGAAAATGGTGTTATTGATCCTGTGTCGTCAAATTCTCTGATAAGTGGGTATGTTAGAAATGGTGACATTCTGAAGGCTCTAGATGTGTTTGAGAAAATGCCTAAAAGAAATGAGATTTCCTGGAACAGTGTAATTGGTGGGCTGGTGAAATTTGGGTTTTTGGGTGGGGCTCACTGTCTGTTTGATAAAATGCCCGAGAGGAATCTTGTAACATGGGTTGTGATAATTTCAGGGTATTCTAAAAATGGACGGCCAACCGAAGCTTTGGTCTTGTTTAGAGAGATGCAATTGTTGGGTATGAAGCCAAATTCTGCAATTCTTGTTAGTGTTCTTTCAGCATGTTCTCAATTAGGAGCATTGGACAATGGTAAGTGGATTCACTTTTACATTCAAAAGAACTGTATAAAAATCGATTCAATACTTTCTGCTGCACTCATTGACATGTATGCTAAGTGTGGTAGCATTGATCCGGCAGTGCAAGTGTTTGAATCATCACAGGAGAAGAACGTTTCAAATTATACTGCAATTATATCTGGATTGGCAATGAATGGGCGCAGCGAAGACTCTATTAGACATTTTGAGCTGATGAAAAGTTTGGGCATCAAGCCCGACTGTATCTCCTATATGGCAGTTTTAAGTGCATGTAGCCACATGGGTTGGATTCAAAAAGGATTCCACTACTTTAATTCAATGGTTGATGTCCATGGGATCGAGCCAGAATTAGATCACTATGCATGTATGGTTGATCTTCTTGGCCGTGCAGGTTTGTTGGAGGAAGCAGAGAGATTTATTTCCACAATGCCAATAGAACCTGACAGTGTCATATGGGGAGCCCTTCTCAACGGATGTAGGATCCATGGCAATGCTAAAATGGGAGAAAAAGTGGGAAATTTTCTGATAAAGTCTGATCAATACCATGATGGCCGTTATGTTCTTCTTTCAAACATTTGCGCAGAGTCTAATAAAGTAGATGGTGTTGAAGAAATCCATAAAGCAATGAGAAGAAGAAGAGTTAAACGGGTACCGGGTAGGAGCTCAATTGAGGTGGATGGTGTTGTCCATGAATTTGTTGCAGGAGATATTTCCCATTATAAAACAGATGAAATATATATGGT
The DNA here is from genome assembly GCA_035771175.1 of Paratinospora sagittata. NCBI lineage: Eukaryota > Viridiplantae > Streptophyta > Magnoliopsida > Ranunculales > Menispermaceae > Paratinospora > Paratinospora sagittata. Next base: position 13,526,534 of record CM069595.1, on the reverse strand, counting down.
CTAGGAGGAAATAAGTACAGAGATAAGAAAATTTGGATACAATCCAGAGAAAAGTGGGGTTGTGTTTGATGTGGAAGAAGAGGGGAAGGAAGCAATTGTTGGTTATCACAGTGAGAAATTGGCTCTTTAGTTTGGATTCATTAGCTCCAAACTGGGATTAGGGCTGCAAATTGTGAAGAATATTTGGACATGCAGGGACTGCCATTTAGCAATGAAGCTTGTTTCGATGGATTTTAAAAGGAAGAAGATTGTGGTTAGGGACAGAAAACGGTTTCACCATTTTGAAGGTGGGCTCTGTTCTAGCACGGATTACTGGTGACAAGTTTACTCAGATGAAAATTGGAAAGAGTCCTTGTTGGGAGGGGGAGAAAAAACAAGTTCAGAAGAACACATTTTAAGGAAGAAAGTCATAATGAAATGGTTCCCTATGGATCCATGAGAATTCCATTTATCAAAATGTGCAATATGAGGAACTTCATTTCTCAAAAAGAAGTATTTGACTATTTTCCCTCAGTTCAACTTAACTTCTGGGTACAAAAAAAAGGATGTAAGCATTATCGACTAGGCATGTCAAGGCCCAGCTTGCTTCTTGCGATTGTTTGCTTTGGGCAAATCACACTTTTATGTAACATGTGCTCGTGCAGATCCTTGCACGAACTAAGAGTTTTGACTTGGGATTAATTGAAATTAATAGAAGGTATGCTTGAGCCATATTGACCTGAAATTCTTTTATTCTCATGCAATTTTTGTTTCATGTCTTTATGAATTTTCATACCTTTCAAACTTGATACTTGCCTGTAATTTAAAAAAAATTTAAAGACATCTTTCAATTGCAGAATATTAAGGCCCTCACTACTTGGGAAATTTCTTAATTCAAAGGTCGTAAAGATTGAATGAGTTCTAACAATCTGGCATGTGGCCCTTCTAGAGATTTCATTAGTTTTTCCTAGCAAGGAGGAAAATTACTTAAATTGTTTCTTCCTATATATTTGGGCTGGAGGACCTCTTCCACTTCCAGGGGACCACTAAACATATATTGAGTTTACTGAAATACACTTAAAATTCATTGAATCTTGTTTTCCTAGCATTGAACCATAGTTTTACAATATTGTTCACTATATTAAACATTGTGTTTTGCTCTCATCATACAAGGTTTGCAACACTTGGCTGTGCCTAGGTTTGTCCAAGTATTGGTCCATCCCATTATTTCAAGTGATAACATAGACATCCATGCTTAAGTGGACATATGTTTTGTCGAGAGACATGAAAATTCTGCTTTTCTATTTTTATTTTGTCCAAGTATTGGTCCATGCCATTATTTCAAGTGATGACATAGACATCCACGCTTAAATGGACATATGTTGACTTGTCGAGAGACATGAAAATTCTGCCTTTCTATTTTGATTTTGTTATTATGTTGGTCCTAGAGCCTTATGTTAGTTGTTGTCGATGATGATTGACTAGGGTCAATGACTTGTGATCAATTTCAACCTATTAGCATAGTCCCACATCGCTTGGGTACAATTATGACGTGCAATATATAACACGTGGGCCACCTTCTCCTTACAATCCGGTTTTCAAGGATGAGTTAGGTCCATGGGCTTTATCATGGTATCAGAGCTAGTGTTTACCTATGTTATGTGGGCACCTGTATAGGTGTCAGATATGGGTGCATAGCTAAAGGTCCGACTTGTTTATTTTCACATTCTAGGATATAGGGAATTGGCTAAAAAGTGTCAAAAATTTGGATCTAGGTACTTGGACAATGTTATTTTCACTATGAAGCCTATATTATATATTTTTCTTCTTTTTTTCTTCTTTTCAATCATTTATCATCCTTTTTGTTCCCTCACTCAAGTGAATTGTCACCTATTAGTCATTATTTTCTTTCATGTTTTTTCTTCTTTTCATTGGAGATTCCACATAATAATATTCCAAAATCTGAAGTATCAGAAACATATCCCATACCCATGTCGTATCATGAAGTGTCGGGCACGGGTATGTTAGGCTAAAGTAAAGAGTCTCGGTAACACAGGTGTTTACTAGGGATGGATCGGGTTTGTATCTCTAGTCTTGCATGGAGGGGGAAAGCGTAGTGATTCTAGCCCTATTGCTGAGGTGGAGTGTTAATATAGTCCTGTATTACCTAGGTATAATCATGACGTTCAATGTATATGTCGTGGACAACCCTCTCATTGCAAGGCGGTTTTCAAGGATGAGTTAGGCCCATAGGCTTTATCACAAGCAACATTTGAAACTGTGTCCATGCCATCCATGACAACGTGCTTTCTTTATTCTTACATGTTAAACTGTGAATGATATCATAGACTGAACTTTAAGTAATTATTATTGTACTTGTAGAATTTTGCGCTTGATCTTTTTACACTGCATATCTTTTTACTTGACTTCCATTACATTTCTGACAAAAAACAACAAAACTGCCAATACATTTTCAATTCTGCTACCTGTATGATTGGTGGTCCATCCATTGAATTATAAAACCTTATCTTCTACTGGTAACCTTCAGAATGGTGTAACCACACTTCTACCAATCAAGATTCCTCTTTTGTTCTATTCTTACTGCTCAGAAACAAAAGGACCATCACTGATGTTTCACTTACTCGGCCAAGTTTCCCAAACTTGTCTTTTGCAAATCCTATCCCTTTCAAAACCCATTCAATTTGGCAATTTCTTACAGAATGTAGGCCTTTACTTAATTTGTATTCCAGCCAATCTGCTGCATCTGTTTCTATCTCAAACGAATTTCCAGCAGGATTAAACAATTCTTCCAATGTGTGCTTCGTTGGATTGGGCGGTCTTAATAATACAATACAATTAGTCTCGTCAATGAGTTAGTTATGTACATAAATCTATGAGATTATCCTTTCACATTTTACTTGAATTTTATCTTATCTTTTCTATGTATACAACAAAATTTACAAATAGAACTAGGATAGAGACCGTTCATGAGGTTTACATCTCGATTGATAACAATTACTTGAATTACTTGCCTTACGAAGCATCCAACTAAAGATGACAGTTATCTCTGAAATTTGTTTAGCTTCATCATTGTCTAGTTTGAAACTTTGTTCTATAGAAGTTTCAATTAAGTCATGCAGATACATTAATTGATTTATAAGAAAAATTTCCTACAATATCCACGCATCAAACCCATGAATTGTTCAAGTATTATTCATCTCTATATCTAACATTGCCAACGAGTGGCTGATATAGCAAAGATGCCCACCTGAAATGAATATCTATTCATCTACAAAGGCCTCATTCTGAGTGACTTGGAACTTTAAATTTCCGTATCAAAATCTTTCCATTCTTAATTATGACTTCCCACTTCATTCCCAAGCGTTTTGCAGTAATCTTTTCGACACAAATCTGAGAGAATTGGTGAAAACTGTGAACATTGACTTTGTTCTGTGAGGCTTCCATCCTTGATGAATTAAGGCCTTGTTACTTTTCTATGGTGTTTGGAGGAGGTGGACGGTAAAGTAGTGGACATGCTTTTAACTAGGGGAATGAATGACTGCACGACATCTGTCATGAATGGCCGGTAATCGGCTTCCTGTTGCACACATACAGCAGCAATGGCAGCAACCTGAAACACCCATGCAAGAAAGGAGAAAACCCTAGTTAGAAAATACACGTTACTGCCCTTATTTAAAACAACAATCAGGATAGCTTACCTGAATCAACTCCTTTTTCGAATATTGTCCTTGTAGAACAGGGTCAACCATTTCCTCTACCTTCTCTCTGTTTGTTAACCTTGGAAGAGCCTGGTGTATCATAGAATAGTTACAAATCAGTTAGCTTTGTAAGAAAGACTTGTTCTGGTTAAATTCTTGCGGATTATGAGGAAATACAACATGAGATTGCTCTTCCTATGATCCCACTACAAATCTCTTTCAAGTAATCCTAATTTAGATGGATGAGAGTCTCTTGCTAATAATTAGTTAGTGGTCTAATCATGATTAACTTGGCATCCAGGTGAATACTAATTTTTATTAACTATTTCATAATAGATTTAGTTTCTATATGCATCAGAGATTTAGTAACCCTTGATAAGTTAAAGAGTATTATGAGAAAGGGAATTATTATATGAGAAAAAATAATGGGCTGTTTTTACTAACCCATGAAACAAGAACATGTTCTCCCGGTGGCCGCTTGGCATCCACAGGTACACGGCCTGTGAGTAGCTCAAGAAGGACCACTCCATAGCTGTAAACATCTGATTTTGTGGTGAGTTTCCCCGAGGTTGCGTATCTAGTAAATCATTAAAAGAAAAGAAAAAAGTTAGCTGATTGAATTAATAACTAATGGATGCTTAACTAGTTTATTTATTTCATCACAAAAATAATTCCTTGTCAAAAATTTAAAATGCATATGAATGTGCATGAACGCATGAAAAAATTCAAATAGTTGAATCAATTCTTAAATATAGTTGCATTTTGGTATGTATTATGCTGATACATACTTTTGAATTCAATTTTTTATTGCATTGGACCTCAAATCTTTATGTTCAAATGCCATATGACATTAAAAGTTTTAATGCAGGGTGCTTCTTATTTGGGAGTGGCGTCTCCTAGACCTAAGCCAGAAGGTGCAGGATTGCACATGGTTTCAGGGGAAAAGGGTGCAAGTAGGGACAAACATGACGGCCACAGGAAGATAGTTTCTTAAGCAAATGATAGAACACTCACTCTGGTGCCAGATAACCAGTGGTCCCAAGCACTCGCGAAACAGTCTGGCCGTTGATCTTGTCAGAGCCCGTCTTCGCCGATCCCAAATCTGACACCTTAGCTCTAAAGTTATGATCCAATACAATATTACTGCATTTGAAATCTCGGTGAATAACCGAAGGAACTGCATGCTCATGGAGAAATTCTAAAGCTCGGGCACAATCAAGGGCAATCCTCAACCGGGTTCCCCAGTTTAATGGCCGGTGTTGCTTGCAAGAAGGGTCGTGGAGGTGTTTTTGGAGACTACCATTGGGCATGAACTCAGATATAAGAAGCCGGTGGTGTTGGTCGGCACAGTAGCCGAGCAGCTCAACCAAGTATGGCAAGTGCAACCGGCTCATTAGATCCACCTGCATGGATTTCGTATATATTAGCAAGTAATCAAAGCTAAACTACTACATTTGAGAGTAAATTTCACTCTATTTGATACAATTCATGACTCTCATAAATGTTTTGGATTGATGACTATACAAATGGGAAGAGATAGTGGCTGACACATAGTTCATAAATTAAGATAAAGATGATGGATATTTCTGTTTTTTCACCTTCTTCTGAGATTTTTCCTTTGTGTGTAGGAGATAAAATGTATCATCCTAACTTCAATATTGTATCTGACATCTTGAAATTAGAAAACTTGTTATCTGTTATCTGAACTTACCTCCTTTGGTTTTTTAACTTTTCAGAAGCTAGCTCTTCAGTACAAGATAAAGAGCAAATAAGAACAAAAACTAATAAATGTAAGTAGTAACTAACCTCAGTCCTGAACTGACGCTCCCCTTGCTTCCCTTCTTTCTGTAGCATTTTAATTGCTGCAATGGTGCCATCACTTAATATGCCTCTGTAAACCACTCCAAACCTTCCTTGCCCAATGAGATTTGCTTCACTAAATCCTTCTGTAGCCAATTCAAGCTCCTTGTAAGTGAAAACTTGAACTCCTCTCAATTTACTCTGTGGAATCAGACTCAAACTCCCTCCATAAAGGCAGTTGCTCTTCACTTCTTTTGTTTCGCTCTCACACACAATGAAGAACATTAGAAAAAATTACGACAAGCACATAATTTGATATATATATATATAAGAAAAAGATTGAGACCCATTAAATTTTTCCTAATAATTTCAAAGAATGCAAGTCTAAAAATTAAAAAAATGGTTGTTTGGTTGGTTACCTGGGCTAGCATCAATTTTTATACTTATGCTACTAGGAGAACTGACCCTGTAATCTCTGGTTCTGTTGCTGCTGCCGTTACAAGTGTTGTTTTTCTTACTGGTTTCATTGTTTTTCATGGACTTGCCTCTACAGAGCATTAGTAAGAGTAAAAATGCAGTGAAAACTATGGCAACTAAGATGACTAATATGATTATAATGAGAAATGAAGTGGGAATTCCATGGTGGGTATGATGAGATTGTTGTTGGTGTTGAAGATGGTGATGGTGTTGGAGATAATTATTTGATGTCTCCATTAAAGCCTGAAGAAGAAGAAGAAGGGAAAGATAAAGAAAGTTGGAAGATAGATGAGAGAGAGTAAAAGTAAAGAAGGTGGTGGGTGTTGAAATTTCCTTCATAGGAGGTCAACCTAGTTTTTATTATGGCCACAAGGTTCCATACTTCTTTCACATGTTCTCTCTCTCTCTCTCTCTCTCTCTCTCTCTCTCGTGTAACTTGTGAGCCTCTTCTGTACTTCATTCGTCCATTCCACTGTATTACTAAGAAGGTCTCGTCTCTTTCATGTTTTCAGTGAGCCTTTGAAGCTTTTTCTTTTTTTATATTTATTTAAAGCCCCATATTAATAAATGTGTCACTGATAATCAGTTATTTCTCAGCTGAATCCTTGCTTTTGTAACCAGCTTTTTCAGGTACAGCCCAATGAAATCACATTACTTCCTTAAATATGATTGATTATATAGTTTACACATCTTGTGTTTAATTTTATCAACTAGATATTGCGACCAAAAAAATAATCTTAACCTCTCCATCTCTTTTTTTGGTTTCGCGTGGTATCCCAATTTCCACCCCCTTCGGCCACCAGACTGCTTTCTATTTGAGGCGGAGCGGGAGTGGGAGCGGAATGAATACATGAACGACTTTGAGACTCGGCCCATTTTCAATGAGTCAACCACTCGTTGGTACATATTTTCTGTCCCTCTTTTATCATTCCATTTATATATCTTTCTTTGATCTATTAAAGATTCGACTTTACCCAAAGTTGGATAGCTCGTTGGTTGTAAAACTAGGTATAAGACGTTATTGAATAACAAGGTCTTAATTTTGAGTTTGAGTTCGTGCCCACGTCTATGCGCCCACTCTGAAAAAAAACTGTCCAATGTCGCATACTATTCTTAACTTCAGAATAATCTTTGTCCCGGCAAAGGAATTAGTGAGGATACTGAGCCAAAGACCAAAAAAAAAAAAAAATTCGGCCTTTTTTTTTTGTTTGTTTTAATCTCCACCGGCTTAACGTAAATGAAAAAAATAAAATGGTGGGCAGGGTGCTTGCTACAACATTAAAATTGAATCAAATCCAACTAATGAAAATTTGTTAGATTCAAAGTGGGAGGAATTTTTGAAATGAAAGCTTTTTTATTTGACTGTTGGGAACGCTTTTCTTTTTTTTTAGCTCTCAATCAAACTTATTATTCTTACAAAATAATAATAATAATCAAATCTATTTAAAAAAAAAATCTATTGGTTTGAATTCAAAGTCACCCCAAGTGGGTGCAGTCTTATGTCAGTGGCATGGGCCCATGGCTACTATTTTTGCCGGCCATGTTGCCCCTCCTGTTTATTACTGTAATTTACTAATTTTCCCAAAAATTAGTAATTAAGGAATGATAAGAAAAAATATATATTGTTACTCTTCAAGAAAATAAAAAAAATTTGCAAAAAATTTAGTTGTCAGTTTGATTGCCGAGAAATTTTTCTCGGCCCCATTTATTTTATCACCAAAATTTTCCCACCTAAAAAATATAATATTCTCATGGGAAACTTTCAGTATTATTAATATTGTTTACATTCAATCTCCTTGCATCGTATTAATATGTAAAAATACTTTTCTCATACAATTAAACAGTTGAGAGAATTCTTGAAAAAAACTTGCTTAAAGAAATTATTTAGGAAGAAAACTACAAACCCTCTAAAAGATTTCTCAGCTATTAAAATCTTCAGTATTTGGTAGACAACACGAGCGAGAAAAAGATTTTTCCAACCCTTCTTTTTTGTCACCTTAGTTTTTTCAAGTAGGGAGCAAGAAAAAGCTTAAAAACTATATTAAGAATAGAAAATTATTCACAAGATAAATGATTTGATCCATTTAAGAGGTTGGGTTCCCTCAAAAAAACCTATTTGGAGATGACAATTCCCTCAATTGAACCAATTATCTTTTTACTTTTATTTTTTATATTTAGATTAAAGAAAACAGTTTCTCCAATCTTAATGGAAGTAAAAAGTTTACATCGCACAGCAAGCAGACATAGAGAAAAAGCTAAAAGGATGGCAACATTATATCTATTCCAACTTTGTATTATAGCAAGCAGACATAGAGAAAAAGCTAAAAGGATAGCAACATTATATCTATTCCAACTTTGTATTATATTTATTTGTATAAGCTTCCAGTCTATCCTTCTTGGCAATCATGAACAGAGATACAAGATTTCAAGGTAACAAGGATACACCAGAAAGATTGTTCAGATAAATGGGTAGAGATCTGTCGTCAGGCTGAAGCTTCAATTAATTTGTTCTTTTTTTTAGAGGAATTAATCTGTTCTTGAAAGTTCAAAATCTTCCGAGAAAAATAAATTTGAAGGGCATCAAAATCTCGAATATGAAATAAAATAAAGGAACAATTGATAAACAAACCGACGACAGGAACCACCACAATCAATCAGCGATGAGCTCCCCCTCCATCAAGAACACTCAGAGCCCTGTCAAAAAACCAATGTATAGAAGGTGTAAGGTAAATGATAAAGTAACATTGATGGCAGACACTAATTGAAAGTTAGAAACACCGCTACCAATGCATTAGTATTACTCAAGACAATCCAATGGTGCATCAGTGACAGTGTTTTTATCTATAATATTAATGTTATGGTATTGCTACAAGAATAGAATAACTTCAGTTTCACTTGGAAGTATCAGCAAACATTTCCAACAAACTGAAATAATAAGTGGAATTTCATACAAGTGACACAACAAACAAGTTATAAGTCATGGAATAATTCATGCAAAAATGCTATGTGCATAAATAAGAAGATAACACAAAAATGTTTTAACAACAGAAAAGGGCCGGGAAAGAAGGAGAAGGAAAAAAGAGCCAGTTCCATAAAATAAAGGAAAAAAAAATAGGACATGACATATGAGATTAGAAGAAGAAGAAGAAGAATGCGAAAAAAGAATAAGAGTCTGCAGCAACAATAGTGAGATGCAAGTAGGATGAAGGTGCACCAACAGTAGCAAGAAGAAGACGAAGAAGAAGAAGAAGAAGAAAGTGGGGGGGGGGGGGATTGCACAAAGGTGCAGCAGCAGGATGCCAAAACAAGACGAAAAAGAGTAAACAAAAATAGTGTTCTCTTCACATGATAGGATGCTTCAAATTAGGGGAACAACAAATCACCCTTGAGCTCTTATCTGTAAAGTCAACCCCATATAGTTGGGAAATGGCTTTATTGAGCTGAGTTGAATAGGTGAGTACTTTTAAAGCACATCAGTTAAGTTGTTCTAGAAGTCTACTACTTGCACTTGCACACTAGCCAGCCATTTGAAACTTGAAAGCCCCATTAAGACTATACATTCTTAATTTGATTTCAAGTTTGCATTTAAATGGGCAAACTTACCCAAGAAAAGGTCAATGCCTAGTGCATTCTTTAGCAAACCTTGACATCTAGCTCCAATCTTCCTTATTAATCAAAAGGGATATATATATAATTATATATATAAGAGAGAGAGAGAAAGAAAGAGAAGCTCCTCTTGTTAGTCTTTGCATAATGACTCGGCAGCCTTCAGACTCCTTTGCATCTAGGATAAAACTTTCTGACCAAATTAATGTTTCTTATTTAGTGCACCTCTGTACATAGGATATTGACATTTGTTTAATAAGAAACTGAGACTAAACTAATAGTGCAAAGTATGTGTATGCTACGCCACAGAGAGGCAGACAAGATGCCCTTCATGCTGCAAAACAACAAAATGCTGATAGACAATAACCATTAGAGAGATGTCCTCAGACAATCTAGGAAGAAACCGTGAACTTCATAAGCTCCCAAACTAAGTCCACATTGTAGAACTTTCCCTCAAAGATATATTTCCCTTTGACCAATATACCAAACTGTGCCAAACTAGCTACCCTACATGTTTTCCTAAGCTTCGCCAAACTGCACCCACTAGAAAGAAGTTGAAGAGCTCTTTGCAGCGAAGCAGCTTATTGAAGGACAAACATAGACGATCACTAGTCTTGACATGATGCTCACCACAAAGGAACACCAAGTAAACAGATGGTCAGTGATCTCACTTTCCTGTCTACATGGCACAACTGGCACCACAATGAGGGAGATGCAAAATGAAGGATTTCTCCTTTGCATTACATCGAGAGTATAAACCCTTTAAAGGCCACTAACCACCCCCAAAACCTAAATGTTTGAAGGAACCTGAGCTTTCCAAATGAGTGATGCAAGGAGGAAGGGGTTTTTTTTTCTTGAGAACAAAGGGAAATTTGCTTGTTTTGGTGAGAGTGGTGGAATTGAGTAGATTATCTTAGCTCCATTAAAGTTGCAGAAGTGGTTGGGATTGAGTGGCTGTGGAAAGTACTCCTTGTGCTTTTCTCAGCCTTTGTTGTAAATTTGTAATGACTGTTATCATATTAATATAATATATATTTTGTCTCTTCTCAAAAGAAAGAGAGAGAGAGAGCCAAGGGTATCCAAACTTTGCCCAACTAATCCCTTGGGCCACGGTTGCTTGAGTGGGAGGAAGAGAGGATGTTGGATCATCTATAAGGAACCTATAAAGAGATCTACAAGAGTAAAAGCCTAATGATTCAAGGCTCAAAACTCTTTTGTCTGATGTCTTCTCAACTAGCCTAACACACATTACTTCATCTAAAGAGATTCCATGAAGGATACTGATACTTAATAAATTCGAAAAAATACCAAATCGAACATTTCATCAACCATACTTTGAATATAGCAGTGAATCCATCAATTTATCACCTTCATATTTCTAGATTAGTATCAGTACTCACTCTAGAATTTTGTTTATTATCTTTTATAGAACATGCTCAGGAGCCTTCATGAGAATAAGGGACTTCAAGAGGAGTATTGCCTTTGCTACTTTATTAAATATCTATTTAGAAAGAACAAGAAATTTTGAAGGAGACGGAAGAGATACTTCAGCAATTATCCTTGACATAAAGGGCTTCACATTTATTGATATAAGCTATACCACTAGTTCAACAAAACTCCCTTTCAAATGTTTTAGAATTCAAGATGAGGATGTTCGTTTAGGAAAGAAATAAAATTGAGGATGTTACATTTAAGAAAGAAGTTTCACACTGTTTGCTTTTTATACCCTTTGCTTTTACTCCATGGTAAACTCCTAGCCATTAATTCAATTAAAATAGTTCATAAATTATGTGCACATTTAATATAACCCTCGATGCCCCTTTTTATTTGGTTCATTTCACCAAATCACCGGGGAGCTCATTCATTGGTACAATACAAAAATCTAGGACTAGCATGTGTGATGGAACAATTGTGAGTCCTATGAGCAGCAACTTTGTGGAAAATATGCAAAAGAATATGATTTTACCCAATTCAAACGTTCCTAAGACCAACCATTTTAAGAACACCTATAGAGTGATGATCTTATACCTCGACTAATCAAGAAAAATAAAGATAAAACAATATTGTACATACTCAATGTTTTGTTGCTTGCATTTACTCATAACATATACCAATCAATCCTCTCCTTTTCAAGATTTCTTTCCTAAATAACTTTTCCTCAATAATCGGTAAAACATATATGGCAATGTAAAACAAGATAAAAGAATCTTTACATTAGACATTGAATATGCTTATAAAATCATAAAAGTTCTTTAGATAAATAAAGGGCATCCCAATTAGCACCTACGTTCGGCCTTTACTTCTAACCATCGGCTTTCATTTTCTAGCTGAGCCCCCTTAGTGCGAGGGGCACCGCATCTGGATGGGCGGGCGGAATGGATGACTGAAAGGTGCCATGGAGTGGGTAATATCCCTTTTCTCATGTAAGACAACTAAATGCACCTCGAGGTGCTGCCAAGGAACTGGGGGGCGGGGAGGGAGCTGAAAAGCCGTAGTTTGCTGGTGACGGTATGGAATGAGACTTATTAAATGGGCACAGTCCTACATTGAACCTAAGTGTGCACTAGCACGCCTTGTAGTTTTCTTCGCAGGTTGCATGAGGTTCCCACCTTTGTAGAGTCTAGAGAAAGGATGATGTACATAGCCTCACCTCCACATTGAACAAGTAGTTTCCATATTTGAATTTGTGACCTCTAACCTCAACCGTTACGCTAAGGCCTGCCCTTCGTAGTTTTAGGTGGTGTTTTGGCAATTCTATTTAGGGCATGTTTGTTGACACTACTTAACCTCTACTTCTACTTTAAAATCAACCTCTATTTGTAGTGGAGGTTTAAGCTCTACTAAAATAAGCTAAGCTTTTTTGCTTATTCTTGTGGAGGTTATACATCAACTTCAAAAAGAGGTAGAATTTTTTTTTTTTTTCCAAATTACCAAAAAAACTGATTTTGTTCATTACCTTCAACGTTTTTTTAAATGTTACAAAATGAGTTGGCAAACACCACCTTAGCCTCCACTTCCACTTTAAAATGAACCTCTATTTGCAGCAGAGGTTGAAGCCCTACTAGACTAAGCCAATATTTTTTGCTTTTCTTGTAAAGGTTATACCTCATTACCTCCTCTACTTTAATTAGAGGTGGAAAAAGTAAAAGTAATTTCCAAAACTATTTTTTGGTAAATATATTACATCATGTTTCTTCTCAATATATATATATAAGAGTTCAAACACCACCTAAGTTGTTTAACAATTATCATGGTGTGAACTGAAGCAAATAACTTGAGTTTTAATATGCCTACTTGTTGAAAGCAAAACCACCGTCAAGTGTTGGTAGAAAATATTATCATAATGATATTAACAATAAAAGATAAAATAAAATAACAGACCAACAATCATTTTATAGGGAAAAAAGGTCATATCCCTTACTATTCTAATTTAAAATAACTGGTATTAAATATTGACCAAAACTACAATCTCATGTCTTACTTTGCAGCACTCAGCTTTGAGGCACATGGTTGATAAACAAACACAAAAATTATGTTGTCACCTCATGAGTGTGTCATTTGGGTAACAAGTTTCCATGTCCAAGTAAACAAGAATGGAATTAGATAAAATGAAAACTAGCAGACAAGGCTTGCAATCAGTCTAGAATTAAATCTAAAAAGAACTACAAAAAGGGTATGGGACCAGTGCTCACTTGAAATTGGTTAACTCGAGGAAAAAACCAACATACGAAGAAGAAAAAAAATGATAGAAAACAATCATGAGCCGGCACTTCATGGCATGGAAGTTAGGGTGAGACCTATGTTACCCGGACTCTTTACTTTAACCCAACATACTCATGTCAACGCTTCATGCTACTGACATGGATATGGGATATGTATCCACCATTTAAGATTTTGGAAGACCATAGATTCTCAAAAGAAAATAAAACAAAAGAAGAAGAGAAGAACTAATAGGTGATCTATAGAAGTCCTTGGAAATTCATTCATTCTGTTTATCCCTCTTTCCTTCCTTTAACTAGACTCAAACTGGGGAATGGTAATTTAATTCGGTTTTGGGAAGACTCTTGGTCTGGGAATGTTTGCTTCCAATCATTATTTCCTAATCTTTTTTGACGTTCTAGTCTCCATAATAGGCCTATCTCTGATTTTATTAGGGATGGTGTGTATGGGGCCGGGGGCCCTCTGTCATGGGATTTGCATTTGATGGGAAATCTTTTTCCTAGGGCTGAACTGGAATTGGGGTCTCTTCTTAATTGTTTGGAGGGTTGTTTTCCTTTAGGTGGCAACGATAGAATTCTTTGGCCTTCGGATTCCTCGGGTTCTTTTTCTACTAAATGTTTCTTTGATGCTATTCTTAATGTACCCTTTGTTGTCTCCTTCCCCTATCAATAACCTAATATGGAATGCACAGGTACCATCAAAGGTTAAGTTTTTGGGATGGGTAGCTGCCCATGGGAAAATCAATACGGGTGATATGTTGCAAAAAAAATTTCCAAATATGTGTTTATCTCCTTCATGGTGTTATCTGTGTCGACGAGATGTGGAATTCGTTGGACACTTATGTTGGAATTGTCTCTTTTCCAGAGAGGTTTGGAGTAGGTGGTGCGCTCATTTCCCGGTAATGACCGGTGTGGGTGATGTGGGCCATGCCATTAATATTTTCCCCTTTATGAAAAATATTCCTTCCTTATGGAGAGACCATTGGAAGGTTGTGTGTTTTGCAGTGTTATGATCCTCATGGAAAGAAAGGAATAGGAGGGTGTTCAACGGTGTATTGGTTCCATCGGATAAGGTATGGGAGCAATCTCATCTCCTTGCTTCCTTTTGGGTAGCAAATAGCAAGTTGTGTAATGGGTTTGCTCTAAGCGAATGGCGTAGAGGTTGGGGCAATTTTGTGTAGATTGATTTGTGGTGTGGTTCAAGTTAGGGACCACCTTTTGTATAGCTTATTTACATGCAGATTCATACATATATAACATCTTATAGTTTCTTTTAAAAAAGAAAAAAAACTAATAGGTGATAATTCACTTCAGTCCCGGAGGGGAAGAGAAGAAAATAAACAATTGAAAAAAAAAAGAAAAAAAAAAAAGAGAAGAAAATAAAATATAAGCTTAGTAATGAACATAAAACTCTATGCAAGTCCCATATCTAAATTTTTACACTTTTTAGCTGAGTCCCTATAGTATATCCTATAATTTGAAAATACACAAGTCCAACCTCTCAATAAGTACATACATCTGACACCCACACCCAAGCTCGAGTAACATAGGGTGTGACTCCTAATTAGTCAAAATGGTCAACTTTACATGATCCTTCATTCCTTCTCCTTTGCAATGAAAGAGGTGAACATATTTTCTCCAAGAATAGATCACTATAAGGTTCTAAGGTATTTGTGAATTGTGACCATAATATCCTTAGGCCTCTTGAGATGGGCATTGTTTACAAGAAGAGCAAATTTTCTAACATTATTTGCTTGAGTAGATTTTAAAACCACTGGAATTGTTAATGACAAATTACAACAAAGGACTATAAATTTTGAAACTTTTGTTAAAAGGAATCATCATAACCCAAACTTCTGGTACTACTAGGAGTAACCAGGATTGCCAAATCATGGTTAAAATCAATGAGTTTTTTTGTTAATGCAGAGTTCTCCCAATTTTCTTTTATCTTGCTCCAATGGTTCTTTTCTTAAAACAAATATTAGGTCATAGGCTCATCATCCTATAAACCATCATTAGGACACATAAGCCTTCCCCATCACGTTTGAGATAATGAGTTTAAGATCTCAAGCTTTTAAGGAGAGAGAGAGAGAGAGAGAACTGGAGCAATCCTTTGTTTCCTTAAAACAATTAGTGGTGCTTCGTAGAACCAAACTCAATGCTTTACAAGGGATAAATATAAGTATGAAATACGGAAATTTGAAGTATAAAATAGCTTTTTAGGTCCAAACCAAGGAATTCTTTAGGAATAATATAAAATGGGTCTTGTTCTATCTGACCAATTATTTCTATGCAAAAAACAGGAAAAGGGGGAAGGAAAGGAAGCCTTATGTTTGTTTGTACTACCAAGAACCATTAGAGACCCATTAGTCTCACCGCTCACAAGACCTTTTGCAAGATTATCAAAGATGCTTTCCCTTAACCTTAGAGTTGTGGTTCCTCAGATTGTGCTAACAATGTTTCTTCCTTATTCTACTGAATGTGAGAACGGATTTCAGAAAGGGATAAAAAGCATGGATTAGAAAATGCATAAACACTGCATAGTCCAAAGCAAAGCTAGGAATTCCCCCAGGAGGGATCAAAGAACATGAAGAAGGAATGAGTAAAATAGGGGACACCTTATTTAATCAAAAAAGGAGGGCCCTGCATTTTGAAAATATCAAATTCATGGTGTTTTCACCGATACATGAGTACACATGTGTAAGAATGACAGTTAAAGGGCTCTAGTCAACCCCCATGAATGGGGCAAATAAACAAAAACCAAAAAGCTTATCATGTTTTTGCCCCGCACCTGTTTTTAACTTTCCATTGATGTATCTAGATTTATATTGACAAATGCTTGTTCCCGAGGTCATCGATGAAAAGTTTAACTAGACATAAGTAAGCCTAAGATATTGGAAAGTTTAGTCAACATCAACATATGGTCCAACATTTTGGTCATGTTAAAAAAAAGCAATACAAATGCAAACTGCAATTAAATATTTTGGCATAACATCTCAAACTTTACCAGCATAGCTAAAAATTGTAACTAAATGTTGCAATCAATATTCAGTGGTTTCTTAGGTATTGTTGTTAAAAACAAAGCACTACCAGTACAGTGGATGCTGGACTTGCAAATTTGCAATCTACCCTTGAAGATACTTGATAGAGATGTTGGGCATAGAAAAGCTTGGACAACCAATGTATTCCCATCTATGAGGCATTGTCCTATTATGTGATTTATTTGTGTATTATCATGAAGGCATGATAATAATACTTTTCGCATTTTGTATGGAAATGATTCCACTGCTTTGAAATTTATATTTATGTAAATATCCTACATTTTGCTCTAGTTGTATGATTGCTATATGTGGATGTTGTATAACATACTTATATCATATTCACATGTTCTAACATGCAAGATAGCACAGCTACTCTATTTAATGATCTTAGTTAATTAACAAGGTGGCCCACAATACTTGTCTAATTCTAATGTTCTCTGAGAGAACATTTAATCTTGGTCCCCAATTGCAGGAAAATCTCCTTTCATCATTATTGTTCATCATCCAAGCAATGAAGGTTTGTCAAGGCTTTTAAATTGGTTAGGTAAGTCAAAAGAATTACGATGCAGTTAGATACTATATCCAATAAGATTATTTTGGGTCTTTAATTTTGCTTTCAAGTATAGCCAAATTTAAAATCAATTACTGAAGTAATATGATTGGAGTTAACAAAATTAGAAGGATGAGTTAACTTGCTAAATTCACAAGGTTTCGGTCAAAAGAATATTTAGGCTTCCTCTAGTTGCGGTGGTGTCAACTATCAAGTTCTAAATCTATATGCAAACCAATAGTAAAAAAGACCAATATAAAATCTAGTGGAACAACAAGGGAAGTTTTGCCAATATCATTTTCAAGTCTCGGCATATATTTTTTTTTATCCGGCTTCCCCGATCATAATAGTGTTACATCCATTCCAATTAGAATTTACAACTCAACTCAACAAAGTCTTTTCCAAGCTACATGTGGTCAGCTACATGAATATGCTTCTTCCACTCTGTTTTATCAAGGGCTAAGTCAACTTACGTCCTAGCCCTTGATAGAAAGGAAAGTGTTGTCAAAAAAATTTCAAGTCTCACCATATTTTTTAATCCATTTTCCCTATTCATAAAAGCGTTAACTCTTTCCATATGGTTAACCGAGACCCTAACACGATTAAGGAAATTCTCAAAGTAAGCATATTAAAACAACAGGTTAGAAAGCATCCATTCTAGCATTACCTAGTATAACAATTAAATTGAACAAAAACTTTCTTTGATAGGGTACAATGGAACCAAATAAGTAATAGAGATTTTGAATTTGAAAAGAAATTTGATGATTGGGAGTTGTTGATTAAATGGTATCCTTTATCGATCTTGTGAACATGAATATGGTAATATATATATATATATTAAAAGACTCCCCATGGTCTCGATATCCCCACATTGTTGTCCTTTTCGCTTGCAGGATGGTGAATCAATTGTACACATTTTTCTTGGCTGCAAGGTCTCTAGATGCGTTTGGGGATTGTGGTGTGCAGTGTTTCCTGATGGGATTGTTCCCCCATCCTCTATTCATGAGGGCATGGCATTGGAGAACAATATTCTTGATAACAGAGTCAAAGAAATATGGAGAATAGCGTCCTTTGCTGCATTGTGGACATTCTGGTCGGAAAGAAATCGCAGAGTATTTGGGGATAAGTCTTTAGATAGCTATGGCATTTGGCGAGAAGGTTAGCATGTAACTGGGTGGCATGTTCCAAAGTGAATGGGGGATATTCTATTTCTGATTGGTCTAGGAATTGGGAGAATTGCTTGCAGGCATAGGGAGATGATTTCGTATATGGTGGTTCTATTTGAGTATTATAGTGACATGGGTGGTGGTTGGGGTGACAGTTTTGTATACATTTTGTTTGATGGGGCTGATCTTGGTGCATCTCTGATGCACCGTGGTTTGCTTTTGTATTCTGTTTGACTACATTTTTTTCATATATATATATATATATATATATATATATATATATATATATTCTCATCGTTTCTTCTCAAAAAAAAAAAAAAAAGACTCACATGAAATTTTAAAAATGCAAAACTTTCCATCGAACAAATTTTCCATTAGAAAATAAAAGCACATTTCTTCCTCAGAATTATCAAACATTTAGAAATCCTATGATCTAAAAAAGAAAATAAGACTTGGAAGATAAAACACTTTAGAAATTCTATGTAGATATTCCACAATAACTACGAAATTACTTTTTGCCTTGAACAACCTTCTCTCATCAAAGCTCAACTGACTAGTTATAATTTCCATCAACCATAACTATAAGACTATTGATGCCAACACCAACACCATTAACAGAACTTATCACTTCCACTATCACTACCACAATCACAACTAGGAGCATAAAAAGCACAATTATCATCACCATCACCAACATGACATCACTACAACACATCACCAACATGCCACCAAAAAATAACATCACGTGCATTCAAGATCCACTTCACTCAATATAATCCCGTCATAAAAACAGTACAGTAAACCTCAGCCAGTGTCACCACACCTCTAACCAATAGCATATTAGCATCACAATTCTATTGACACACACGACACACAAACACCACCTTTGTCCCACTACAATTGCCAATAACCAACCACCTCCACTGGTTAAAAAAAAAAAAATCAAACACCCACTTATTCCACCATAACACTGATGAGAGCAAATTGCAATTATTTTCATTGTATATCAATCAAAAGGAAAATGAAAGGAGGTAATGAAAAAGAGAAAGAATTATGAGTTATTATTACAACCTCCATTCTAATTTTTAAGCTAGAGCCTATGGACGTGAAATCTAATGTAGAGCTTGAAGTTTGTGTGACTCATGAAAAGGAATAAGGAGTGGGCAAAACAACCTATTGAAAGGCAAGATATGCTAGTCTTAAGAGAAAATGAGAAATGGGAGGAAATAGATCATCAAGCCTCAATATATTTCCCTATTGAGTTGCTTAAGAATTGTTCAGGGATTGTTAAATGGAGGACTTTCCTTCAATAACGTTCTTCACAAATGCAATTGGCACTTCCCCACAAGTCCCAAGATACTTATAGCAAGAATCGCAAATTCAAATTTAACCTAATTTCACTCACTAAAAATTAGAGTTAATTTGAGGAATTCCTTCAATGTAGAGGATTCTTGCCAAAAAAAAAAACCAACTTTTAAAAGTTCAGAAAATTTCTTCTTAGAACTTAAAATTATTCAAAAATATTCTAGCTTCTAATAAATCCTAAAACAAGCATAACTAGACTCAATTCAAAAAAGTCTTTTCCCAACTACACGAGATTGGCTACGTGAATTTATGCTTAGAAGTTAAAATTATGCACAATTATTATAAGAGATGCTGAAACAAACATAATCATACACTTATAAGTTACAACATATAAATATTATATAATCAGTTGGAACATGGTTCAAAAATTCTCCGAAATTCGGCGAACTTCCACGAATTATTTCCATTTTTTTTACCACCGAAATGCGAAGTGGATGTAAAATGAAAAATGCAAAAAATTTGCAGAAATAATTCGATAAAATTCGATAAATTTGATAAACTTCGATAAAATTTCTAATTTTCAATTCAAAAATGCAAAAAATTGAATAAAATTCAACAGAGAAGTAAAAAAATGTTACTTCATCAATAGAAAACAAAGAAATACTAATAATTATGTATTATTTTTAACTTCATCAACCAACATAGCAATATAAATTTTAAAAAATAATTTAACAAGTTAACAAATTATGTTGTTTATGGTATATGCTTTACCAAAAAGAGAAGAAAAGAAGCAAAATAAATAAATAAATAAAGGTGAAATAAGTTAAAAACTTAAAAATAAATTAAAAGAGTTCTCAAAGCCATCTTCTTTTAGTTAACTCTTATAAAACGAGATTAAAAAAATAATATATATAAATAATAAACTAATAAATTAAGCGTGGTGGAATTCAAATTAGCAAAGTATATGGTCGAGAACCAAGCCACCACAAAATTAAATATCAAAACAAAGAAAAGAAATTAAGATCAAAAACCACCATTTTAAATTCATCAACCCACTTAACAAGATTGATTTTGTTAGGTCATTTATTGGTATTTTTATGTATTAAAAGTTTTTTTTATATTAGTTTTTAGCTTATACTACAATAAATCTAGATATTTAAAGCATATATGCAAAAATTCTCTAAATTTCTCTAATTTAGTGATTTTTTACAAAAATTCTTCATGTCGAATTAAACTTTTCCGAATTAATTCTAATTTTCAAGTGACCGAAGTCAAGTCGAAATCGAATTTTCGATCCTTAAGTTGGAACATGTTTTACGACATCAACAACTGGTACTATACATAGCCATCCACCCCAACAAACTAAAACAAAAAAACAAAGGCATCACTCACTAATCTTTTCACAGATCCACATTAGCTCCACAAAGTTAACCTGTGTACCAATTTCTATATTCAGTATGGACTACTCAAGAAGAGATGTATTACAAAGTTCACAATAAAGTTCCCAAGAAAATTGCATAGTCTATCACATTGAGTTTCTTCCTTTATTAGCCCTACCATGTTGCAATTGAAGTAAATAGCACATATTCAAATTTCAGATGTGTGTGTGACCATGAGTACAAACCCATATATGGTAATTGAACAAGCACTCCAGCAACTCGTAACATGCCAACTACTACATCTGCCAATGCACCTCCATGTCTCCAATTTCTCAATCAAAAAAGCAACTATCACAATAAAATAAGTATTGAGAAGTGAGAACCAGTTCTTTAAGCCAAAAAGAAAACCAGTATAAACATTTAGCTCATTGACCATCACTGAATCAGATCACTCGTTTCCTTGAATACTTCTCTGCCACCAAAGCAGTAAAGATTTACGTTCCGTTCCCAGTAAGAAGCTAACGGTTTTACTTTCTTCTAAGCCTAAAATATCCCCACTAATATACAAACTCATTTCAATCAAAACCAAACAAGCAATGATCCGACAGAACAACCAGAAGAACACATAAGAGAAACAAAAAAATTCAAACACAAAAACAGTCAAAAAAAGAAAAAAAAAAAAAAAAACACATTGCACCAACACAAATCCTCAAAACTCACTTCTTGTGCCGCCGACCGCGCTTAGCGCCCCAAGCCTCGAGCTTGGCAATAGGACAACCGCAGCGAGCCCTAAACAGCAGGACGGCGCGTCCATTCGGCGGCGCCATTTTCCTAAGCTCCGATCTCAAGCACTCGTAATCAGGATTCCCCTCGGTCCCTCCTTTCCACGGCAACTTATCGATCTCCTTCGAACCATTATTCTTCAAACACTCCTCCGTCTGCAACTGAATATCGAACTCCATCGCCTTCTTCAACCCTTTACACCCGGGATTCTCGCATTTCCGCGACCGATAACTGCAGCAGATCTCGAAACCGACCACCGACACGGTGAAGAACGCGAGAAACCCTAGGACGTAAGGGAACGGAGATTGTCGGAACGAATTGGAGTGTGCGAGCAATAAAGAAGGTAAGATTTGAGACAAAGATTGGAAGATGTAGGAGAAGCAAGAAGTGATGAGGAAAGTGCAAGAGAAGAGGACGAGAATTAGGATCAGAATGTCTAGGGTTGCAGATGGAGAGTGCTTGCAGAGGATAGAAGATGAAGATGATGATGAGGGTTTTCTTGGTTTTTGAGAAGGCGATGAAGAAGAAGAAGAAGAAGTGGGCATGGTGATGGTGGTGAGAAGCTGGAGCATGTTAGTGAGTTTTTGTGTTTGGGTTGGGGGTAAAGGAGAAATTGTGAGTTTTGAAATGTACAGGGAAGGAAGGGATGTGTAGGTTAAGGTAAAGCATAGGCATGTGGGGGGGATTGGCTTTGGGTGGGGATTAATTTGGTAGGGGGGCAAGTTTGAGAAGTGCATGTGATTGTGATTATTAGTGATTTTTTTTTGGATGGAGTTTGTTGTGAGATCTAAATTTGATTGAAGGGATTTATATATGTATATTAGTGAAGGTGCACATGTGTTACACGTAATTCATAGTTATATTTTATAATTTATATTTATTTTATTTTAATTTTAAAGATATGTAAAAGATTTAGTTTTATCGGTTACATGTGTTGTTGAAATAAATATAAAAAAAATGGTAGAAACTGAAAAGGTGGGTTTGTTAGATAAAAAAAAATGGTATTAATGAAATTATAATAAAAGCACTCTGACAATAAGTTTTGACTTTATAAATAGTATTAATGTCTTAGGTATAGCAATTTTATAGCATATAACAACATGAAATAAATGTACAATGTTTTTTCTTTCTTTGAATAGAGTTGAATTGGCATTTATGTTAAACATAGATAAGAATATTTGATACATCATTAATTAGAATGCTTTAACTAATGTGTTGATATACAATTAATGCAATCTAATTATATGTTGATGACACGTTGACAATGTTTCTATCACTGTCTGCTATAAAGTGTTAATGAGCATTTTTCCTAACTAAGATCATTGAACGTTCCTAAAACATTGTGATGGATTAGAAACACCAGTGTATAGCCTTTTTCTTGTGTATTTATTTTCCTTAGAAGCTCATGCATAAATTCTTATGGTCATCTTTGTCTTAATGTGCTTTCTTAGAAGGTCGTACAATCTTTCTGTGCGCATTATTCTCTTAAAAGTTGAGGACCAGATTTTAGCAGTCGTTGTGGTCTCACGTTTTGTGCTTCCTTAAACAATTGTGTGGTCTTTTTTTACATATTCAAAAGTATTTTTTTCATAAATGCTCTTATAAAAATGATTTTACAAAAATCGAACCAAACAATACCTTTGTCTTCGTATGCTTCTTTAGTCTTCTTTTATGCAATCTTCCTTAAAAAGTTCGTGTGTTCATTTGTAAAAAAATAACTTTTTTAATATTAATTTTTTAAAAACTTATTTTTAATGTCACTATAAAGATGATTAAATCTTAAGTCATGAAGTTAAGGAGTCCATCGTCCCCTTCCCCTCCCAATAAATAAAAAAGGATGAAACTTAAAATGGCCATTATACATTCAAATGTAGTCACAACATTTTTTTTTTATGAATTAATCAATCATATTCGATATAAGGGTTATGACTAAGCAAATGTAAAGAGGCGTTGGCTAAGTGAGAACACTGGAAAGGCAAACAATTGAAAAGTTACGAGTTCAAATTTTATTCACTTATACCTCCTTTAAGATGTGAGCTTGAATGAGAATTTTTCCAAAGTTTTAGGAGAAATTTTTTTGAGGGCTAGGAGTTTGTACCTTCTTAGAATTAGTCAAAAGGTGCGCGCAATGCTGGCATGAATACCTAGTTCATAAAAAAAAAAAAAAAAAAAAAAAAAAAAAAAAAAAAAAAGACTAAGCAATATTCAAAAAGAAAAAAGAAAAATGGAAATGTCACAAACACCCGTGTAAGATGTCTTGAATCATTGTAGGTAAAAATTAGAGATTTTGGGGGTTTTGCAGGGCTGAGCCGAATTTAAGATCTTGCCGTTGCTACCGAAAATACCCACATTTTCCAATGGAAGCAAAGATATTGGTGCTAACATGCGCTCCCCCCTTAACACCCATTTCAACTTCTCAAGCTCAATCAAGAAGTCAGCTCACACCAACCTCCACAACCCAATTCAAATACAAATACAGATCATTGGGTAGCTTAGGTGACTTCCAAAGGACACACCCTTCTTTATCTTTTTTATTTTTATTTTATTTTTTATTTTTTTGTGATATAACTATGGTCTTCTGTTCTTTGTAGTTCCGAGGAAGAACAAGAACAAGGAGGAACAAGACTTGGATGGTCTCCCTCCAGAGTATTATGATGATGTATACACTGTTTTACTGCTTATTTCATTCCTTTCTCAAGTGGCTTTTCCTTGTATCTGATTGTGGTTGTTCCATATTCATGGGTATTCTTCACTGTCTTAGTGAAATATGTAAAGGGTGCGTAGATTTCTTGTTTTAATGTAATGGGTAATTGTTTGTTTGGGTCAATTGTTGATTTTAATAGAACATAGAAGCATTTTTAAGCTTGTTTCATCTGGTCTTTTTCTGTTTGGCATTTATTTGAACACTTAGTGTCTGTTCTTACACTTGTATTCGGTTGGCTTTTTTTTTTTTTCCTTAATTAAAAAAAAAAATTGTTCATTCATTTTTTTATATAATTATTTGTTTTGTGTGGGGGTGTTGTCTTCAAAATCCAGATTGGCCGCCACTGTGCAGGATGTATGCCATGTCAAATTGTCAATGTCTTAGAATCTGGCCTGTTTGGTTCAGCATTCAAAAATTATTTTTGATTGATGAAAGCAAAATCTTTAGAAACTTTTTGAAGTTCTTTTTTTCAGACAAATACTCGAGGTTGAATTTTGAAACAGTTTTTGAAAATTTCAAAAATATCCTAACCAAACAAGTTTTTATGGAATCTTTGTTTTAGCAAACAGAAAACTGTTTGAGAAAAACTGGGTCTTGACTTTCTAAAGAAGAAATTGAAAACTCATATGAATCATTATTACTTAACCTAAATTCGTTCTATCTAACTTTTTTTTTAAAGATCTCCACACTTTTTTTTTTCCTTTGTACTCAGAATGAACAACGAAATTTTCACTAATGTGATTAGGAGGAGTCTCCTTTAATATACAATCAACTTACACTGGTCAATTTTCAATGGATCAACATGAAAAGTCTATAATAAAACATCAAACTTGTGACCTGAAAATATATAATTAGGATTTTTACCTTCAAATAAATATGCTGTGTATTTCCCATTATTGATGTCAATTGAGTCAGGAATGGCAAGCCCGTCAAAGAGAGAAAACCAAGGAGTTGCATCGCAGACGTGAAGAGGAGGAAGAAGAAGAGAATAGAAAGATTGAAGAGTATCGTGAAATTGGGTCAAGGTTGAAAGGGTACCCCCAAGAAGAAGTTCGAAAAGCAAGGAAATTGGTTTCTAGTTTTATCAGAGCTGCTGAAGAAGTAGAAGAGGTAACTCTACATGAGTTTTGCTATTTTTTCAGTTGGTATGGCCTTATACCTCTCCAGAAAGCTAGCAGTGATACCGGTTGCTTTATGTTTTAGGTGATGGATGTAAATATCTAATGCTTGTTTCTTTGGTATATATGCAGAGAATAGAGGAGGCTGCTGAGAAAGGTGAGCTAAATGAACTTGTTTTGATGGTCATATGGAACCGTCTTGACCTTGCTCGACGTGATGTGAGTATCTAGTGGTTTCAATTTCTCTATTATTTTCTTAAAAATTTGCTTTTTTTATTTTATTTAAATCAATGTTCTTTAATATAAAATCATAATTTAAAGTTTAAGATCTTATATATGTGTATTTTTACTTTTTTAGGGTTCACATTGTTGACACCAATATCTAGTGATTGATTGTCTACATGTTGAAATTCTAGTTTTATCATAGTGAATTGGGTGTTTCCATAACAGTCTAGCCATTCATCTCGTTGTTGTCCGGTGTTAAGATACAGAAAACATTGATTTCAAGTTAAGCATGCTAAGAAAATAATGAAAGGCTTGCTTTCCCATCTATCATGACTCATGAGTATGACATGTGTATGTAAGTTAAGCTTAAGCATAGTCTTATAACTTACTATACATGACCATAATAAATGATGATTATATATTGGTTCATGTCAATCTAATCTATTGGTCAATGGTAAGTTTAGATGAAAATGTTGATGATTTAAAAGTAATGAGGATGTTATAGAGGTTATCTGCGACAGAATTAGTAACAACAAGTGGCTGTGCTCCATTTTTGAGGGGGACAATTATGTATTGAAATTGTGAATTCTCTTGAGAAAAGCAGTAGTCTCTGCCTTATTGGAGTCTTCAAAATGAAAAAAACTTGATTGGATTGTTTCATTTTTTTTTTTAAAACTATTTGGAACATTGCAGTAGCGTGTGGTCTCTGAGATATCATAACTAGAAGACCTTAAAAGATTTACTTTCATAGTCTTAAAAAGTAATTCATAGTGAAAATAAGTAGAATGTATTTTACAAATTCTTCTCATTTTTGCTTGCTTATATATATAGATATATAATTATGCACAAAGACAATGTCGGAATGGTGTAGCAGTTTTTGAGTAGGATTTTCTTTTGTGCAGTTTGTGAGAGACCCTTATATGTCAGTTATAGTAACTGTGTATTTATCAAGTACTGAATCACATCAACATCAAAAGACCTTAATTCTCTTACAACTGCTGTAAAATAATGCTTATCGGTTATCATCATAGCAAAACAGCTTCAATTTGTTTTGGTGATGCTAGAAGCGTAAAACTCTCTTAACTTTTACCTTTCTAGTACTCCCCATTAACCTAAATCAATTTTACAAACAACTAGTAGTTTGAATGTTCATGGCTTTTAGATACTCATATTGGGTCTACCTGACAAATTTAAATACCATAGAACATATGCTTACTCAGTAGTAGTTCTATCAAGTATCAATACTACAACTATGGTTGTATTTTTGGTTATTGGGCTTTTTTCTGTGTCATGCTTTTTACTAAATGTAGTTTGGGAAAGGATTGGTTGTGTTGAGTTGAGTATGCTTTTTACTAAATTAATTCATTATTTGATAGGATGAGAAGGATGCCATTAGAGGTCTTGACCTCTTATACAGGAGGGTTGAGGTACGCATCATTCATCAATTATTATTTTTGTGTCATAAACTTGCCAACTTGAGCAATTTGTTAGATTGTAATAGGTACTAATATTAACCTATCAGTACCTTAGCATTTTAAGTTTGCATGTATTTGAATGTTGCTACCATGAGCTATTGAGATGTTCACTGTCTGAATGACCCCTTAAAATCTCTGGGTTTAATACTTGATTTTTCATATTATTTATTTTTCCTTTGGTGTATTCAAGTTCCTAATCCTGTTCACATTTTAGACTGAGATTTTAAAGCAGGAGGCTACTCCTTCCATGAAACTACTGAACGAACTTTTGAATCTCTATGACGGATTCAATGATGAAGGATGGCTGAAGGAATGTAGAAAGCGCATGGTCGATACCTTTCCAAGAGAGGATCCTTTTACTCTACTTGTACCGGAAGGATTTGACGTCAACACGGTATGCCATAAATTAATGTCTAACATGAAAGATTTTAGATATTTTTATAGATTGTGATAGTTTGTAATGTGAGCTATTAATTTTCTTAGTTTTTGCAATTTTTTCCTCGAAATATTTCTAAAATGATACTTTTGTTTGTTCATTCACAATTTTATTAATTAGTCACACTAATATATTTTCCTGAATGACAAAAATATGAGCTATCTGAAATTTATGGTTGCAATAGTCAAGCATCTCTATACCATGTTGTGGGGTTATGATATTCATTTCTCTTATTTTCTCACCTTCAAACCTCTTCTACAGCCCACTTCTCATTTCCTTGTTTCATTCATTCAGCAATGACATTGTAAGCACATAATACCTTTGTAAGGAAAAGTTATCATGTCATTTACTATCCCCTCTTGCCCGTGGAAGCGCTTCTAGCAACCTTCATTTTGTCTTGAGTAGTCTTAGGTAGTGTTTGTTAACTCTATTTAATCTCTACTTCTACTTTAAAATCAACCTCTATTTGTAAATTTGTCGCAGACGCTTAAGCTCTTACAAATAAACCAAAATTTTTAGCTTCTTTTGTCGAGGTTATACCTCTATTTTAATTAAAGGTAGAAAAAAATAAAAATATCCACCCAGAAAATAAGTTTTTCATTATTCTCTACTATCTTTTTTGTTGATCAATCCCATTTACCTAGGAGATATTGTAGAATACTAGAATCTATCGTTCTTCACATTGTCATACATAATTCTGAGTTGTAACATTGGAACAAATTTGCTTAAATCTTGATTACATCTGCTTGACTACTGATCTTTATGAATATTGTAATCAAGTTATTAATTTACTCGTAACATACTTCTTCTATCAGCATCAAGGTCAATTGAAACCACCGGTGGAGGGTGATGATGTTTTACTGAGAGTAGACTTTGTCAGAGAAGTTGATGCATTGCTACAAGAAGTTCGCTCCGAAGAAAGTGAAGAACAAATCGCACAAGGTCTTGATCCTGAATCAGTTGTAAGTAGGTTGAAGCAACAAGAGAAGCAACAGACTATACACCAAGTAGAGGCACTGCTAGATTTGGCAGCAACTTTGAAATGGTAGTAGTAGTTTTATGCGGCGTGTTTCAACTGAATCTTGTTTGTTCTATATATCTCTTTATACCAGAATTGGAGCTTAAGTGCAAGTATTGCAACAATGCAACAAGTGAAGTGAGTGGAGTGATGGGTGGGAACCCATTTTGTAAGAGGAGAGTTCAACCTCTCACCCTTCAAAGGCGATGTGGAACGGGGAGGGGTTCTCCCCTATAAATACCCCCCACACCACCCAACTTCCATTCCTCATTCCTAAGGCTCAAAACCGGAGCCTTGTAAATGGGACTTCGCTTAGTGAAAGGACCGATTAAATGGGTTTTTTTTTTTAGTGAGAGGCCTTTTGAAAATTAAGCTTTTATATTTTCTAATAGTATTAATTAAATTTTTGATATATTTTTGCTATTGATTTTATAATTTTTCTTATTTAAGTTTTATTATTTTTTGGGTTTGAGGATTTTTATAAACCTGCCCGACCCGATGGCTTACTTGGATCGGGTGGGTGAGTGATAGATATTTTTTTGGCGGGTCGGGTGAAAATTATGGTCAAACCCGACCCACTTTCGGCCCTACCAGTAATAATAAATTAAAGTAATTTTTATTTTAAGAAAAAAGAAAATCTAAAAGGACGTGTTTGACTTTTGCTATTATTTTCTTTAATGTTATTAATTTTTCCCACTTCTTATTATTCTTTTCTCATTTTTTTTTTATTTTTTTGAAAAGGGCAAAAGAATTTCAAAAGTAATATTGTTGGCGTATTTTTATTTTTAAACATTAGAAAAAAAATTAAGATATATTTTTTGCACTTTGAAGAATTTTCTGTGGCACATCTATTGTAATTTTTTTTTTATATAGTTGAAATAAGATTGATATAATATGAAAAAAATTATTGTTTAATACTAATAAATTATAATATATAATTGTTGGATGTTTAAATTTTATTTTTAAATGGATCTAATTTATAAAGAAAATCTTTTAATAGTGGAAGATGTTATTTTAATTTTGTTTCACAGCTCTTTTTTTTTTTTTTTTTAATATGAAATGCATGTAAACAAAACTTTTCTATAATATTAATTTTAGAACTTAAGAAAATCATTTCTCTCTTGGATGTCTTTTAATAATATTAATTTTATAATTTTTTTTTCTCTTTTTGATAATGAATATATAAGGAAAATTAAATCTTAAAATAATAAAGAGAGGAAACAAAATAAACTAATCGTATTAGAGAGATGAATAACAAGGATTATCCAAATAATTTTAAGATTCTCTTAAGGAGGTGTTTGGTATGAGATAATTTATGGGATGAGAATGAAAATCTTGAGGATTTTTATGTTTGTTTTACTATTTACACTTTTTATGAGTGAGAAGTGATTCTTGGGAAAATAAGATTTTCATTCAAGATGAAAAAATCAGAGCCATTTCTCTGACCCTGGTATTATGTTAAGTTTGTTCTGGTTATTTGTTCCAATCAACCCGTTTGGTTTTGTTGTTATAATCCTCCTTGGTGTTCTTATGTGTGTCTGCTTACATATTGTTATAATCATCCTCGAACATCTTCTTCGTATTTAAAACCATGTCTCTTTTAAGTCACCTACCTTTATGGTTGATCATAGTTTTAGTTATACTTGCTATCTTATTTTGTGGTTTACTTCGTCTCTGTTTTGCCTGTTACATATGTGATACAGTCGAAGTTGATGATTAACTGAGTAGTTAGATTTTCTAATTGGTTTTGGTCCTTAATAGAAGCGGAGGAATCTATTTTTCACCTGTTTACTCCGTTGGATATTAAAGACGAGGTCTTGACGGGCCAGGAAGAGCCGACGTAAGACAAAAGGTCTGTAAGTATCCATAGATCCCTTTGGTGATAGTCCCCCTTCATCTTCTACGTCAGACCCTAGTCCGATTTTAAAATCTTCCTCTTTTAATTTTTCAAGTCTTCCTGAGTCATGTATTAAACAAGCTTCAAAAATCGATGATTTAGTCGAAGTCACTCATATCCCAGCAGATAGCAAAGTATCTGAAACTATTCCTCCACTTTTAAACCCCTACTAGTTATTTACAAAAAAGTCTCAGTCTTTTACTACGTCTGTTAAAAAACTTATTAGTCGTAAGAGTCCTCCTATTAAGGAGTATATCCAAAGTACTGCACTTACCCACTGTACTCTTGAGTCTACTATGCAAGAACAATATGTCACTCTTGAATTTGAACCGTCTTTTATCCGTCACTGGTTATCCCATGGTTATACTCATATCCATATGGGAGCTATTCGTTTAGTTCTCTCTTATCATGGTCGTGGTGACCTACCAATGTCTGCCCGTATTGCTCTGCTTGATACAAATCTCCTTTCTTATGAACATGCTTGTATTGGAACAGTCATAAGTACACTCAGCCATGGATCTATGGTTTTTACCATCACTCCAGACTTCAACGTCTGTTTGAATGATCCTACCTTACCCACTAGGTTTAAAGTCCAGATCCAATTTTCTGGAGTCCAACATCGTCAGGATAGTATTATTGCTACTCTACATCATCAAATGACTTTTCGCCTCCAAGATCATGCTATCCACCTTCGAACACAGAAACCTACTGGTACAATCATGGCCTTTGTTCATGATAATGATGTTCCTACTATTGTTCAGATTCCCAAGCAGATTCCTCAGAAAGAGCTCCGTGAGATGTTACCTCTAACATGGTTCACAAATTATGAGCATTTCCTCAAACGCTCTGAACCTGTTACAAGTAATTTGTGCCCTCTTATGAAAAAGCAAGCTGATGGTGCTGTCAAAATTACATTTGGATCACTCCAGCAATCCACAGACAATCTGCCTGTTCATCACTCTATGATGATTCAACCAGTTATATTTGGATCTCTCCCACAATCCACTGACAATCTGCCTGTTCATCACTCAATGAAGATTCAACCAGTTTCCCATTATGATTTATCAGAAAGTGGCAATCCACCTCTTCACTCTTTTCACTCTGATGGACATCTGGTTTTTCATTCTCATGTTGATGGACATTTCATTTGGGATTGTGCCCCCGAGATGTGTCATCCGGGTTGTCCCTGTGCTGATGAAATGGAATTTGACATATTACTTGATGAGCTTGAGGATCAAACTCGTAGTCGCAAGACAAAGAAAAAGAAGATTCCTATCTTCTCTTCTTGCCGCACATCTATGAAGCGTCATCATGAACCACCTGCTCCACCTGCAGCTCCTCTGGTTTCTCCTTGTTATCCTATTGGCTCTTATGATCAGGATTTCCCTCCTCTTACTAGAGTGACAGATCCTACGCATCAAACTACGGCTAAACCATTTGTTCATCTCAATGAGATCAGATCAGATGGATCTCCTAAGCCGTTAACATCTGCTGAAGAAGTATTAAATTGGCAAACAAAAAATGCTATCGTCCAGAATGGTTATCTTCAACAGATTGATCAGCATCTTACTAATCTTACAACTACAACGGCCAGTCTTGTCCAGAATACTGATATCCAAGCTGCTATCAGTCAGAAATATTATACTGAACTTCAAACGAAGATTCATGACTTGGATACTCTTCTTCGATATTATATCCAAAATAATATCACTGGTCCCAATTTTGATGCTGCTGAACATGAGATCAGACAACTGAAAGAACAACTTTCATATGTTATGACTGATCTGCAAAGGTTTCAACCACCGACACCAACACCTCATGTGTTTCCTGAAGCTTATCCTATGTCTCTAGTCAGGTCATCATTTCCTTCTCCACCTGCGTACCCAACATTACCACCTCCACTACCTCAGACTGATCGTCAGTCCGTTTTTCTCAATACCCTCATCTTAGCTAGTAAAGCACCAGCTCCTAAACCACCTGTTCTACCTGTTCCAACTCCACCCGTTGTTACTTTACCACAACCGGTACAATCACCTGTCTCAACACCTGTCCGTCCTCGAGGCCCTAGACCAGTTTTTGGCGATAAAGGTAAGGCACCTATGCCTTCTTCACCCTTTGTCCCATTACCAAAATCTTTTCCTCTTACCCAACCTACACCTGTAGCTATCCCTCCAGTCATACCTCCTCAGCCATCGCCACGCCAACCTCCTCCGAGTCACCCTATTATACCTTATGATGATCTCAGTTATATCACACCCATTGAAGATCTTGATCGTTTTGAATCCCTCTCTTTGGGATCTTCTGATGCAGAATCTGACGTTCCTACAGATGTTTCTTCTGATCCAGCTTTATCTGATTTATCTGCTACTGATTCATATCAGATGGATATATCTGCTCTTGCTCAGATTCATATGGCTGATGACCCGTCTTCGTCTCAGAACCAACCACAAGCTTATGATGAAGAAGTTGATATGCGTGATCCCGATAATCAACCACAAGCACAGGATCAAGCCAATAATCCTCAGCAATTCTTCAGTCGAAATAATAATGGTCCTTGGTTTTCTCTTGATGATGTCCCCTATGAACAATGGCGTTCCAAGATTTTATCTTGGGCTGCATGGATGTCAAACCAACAGATTGCTGACCGTACTTCTAATGCAGTTATTTCTGACTTTATATCACGATGTACTGGATTTGTCCGTGATTGGCTTTCCTCTCTTGGTGAGTACCGCATGCTCCAACTTACTCAGATATCTGTTGCTGATTTCTATAATGTCATTATTCGAGAATTTGTTGGTGATGCTTCTACTTTCGAGAAAAAGTACAAACAAGAATACTTCACAATGAAATGCTGCTCTCTTCGAAAGAAAGATCTTTATCGACACTTTACTCGAATGCTTCAGCGTTATCATCTCCTTGGTGGATATGATAAAACAGATCTGAAACATACATTCATAGCTTCCCTTCCAAAGGAACTTCATCCAGAATTAAACCGTCTTCTCAAAGCTCTCGGCAGACCTTTGGAACAATTATCTCTTGCTGAAATCTTCCAGCAACTTCTTGAAGCTATAGAAAAGAACTGTGAAATACGACGACTTATTTCCGAATCTCAGACCTCATCATTCTATACATCAAATGTCTGTGATAAAAAGTATCTTGAAATTGGATGCAAATCCAATTGTCAATGCTCTCCTCATAAGAAGAAATCTCATCAGAAATTATGGAAATTTCATAAAAAGAATCCTCAGAAATTTTCAAAGTTTTCTAAACGACAACGATGGAAGAAAAAACGTCATCTCAGATATTTCAAACGCCGCACTACTCCCTCAAAAAATGCTCGGTGTTATATCTGTAAGAAGCCTGGACATTTTGCTAAACAATGTCCCGACAAGAAGAAAGGCCAGCATCTTATTCAACAGATTCAACATTCTTATTCTTTACAAGATGATCAAGATATTGAGTCTATATTCTCTGAACAAGATTCGCCAGATGACACTACTCTCTTTGCTTATCAAGAAGCTTTCTCTGATGATGAACATATTTCTTCTCCATCCGATGATGATGATTATATCGGAATGGTCAAGCCATCTACATCTCCATCTATGGCTATATCTCATGTTATGCCTTATGCCGAAATCTCCGTCTTACCTACCAAATTTGATAATCCTATCAAGGTCATTGGATATTTCGACACTGGTGCATTTAAGAGTATGATGAATCCCCGCATCCTCCCGGATAATTTTTGGAAGTCTCATACTGAATCATTTAAAGCTGCTAATAATGAGATTTTTCAGACTCACCTGATTACTGCTCGGAAGATTGGTCTCAAGTTCTTCCCTAATCTCATTATTTGGACCCATATTCTCGGATGTGATCTTTCCGATAAGGATATTCTCTTTGGAATGGACCTCTACTCCAAATCTAAGCTAAGAATTCTACCACATGGAATTTCTTACCAGAATCAAACACTCCCTTATACAACTATCCCTAAGTTGTATACAATTCAAGATGTTCCTTCCTATCAGGATAAGCTCAAGTCATGCTTCAGTGAATCTCACAAGACTTTTGCTCATCAACATCCTCTATGGAAGAATTCTCAGTTTTATGTCCATCTCCCATTCAAGCTGAATGAGGACATCAATCCAACAAAGGCAATTCACCCTGGAATGCCTCCTGATGAACTTGCCTTAGCAAGGCAAGAATGTGATGAATTATTATCTCAAGGTTTGATTGAGCCTACCACATCAGATTGGGCTTGTCAAGCTTTTTATGTCAATAAGAGAGCTGAACTTACGCGTGGCAAGAAACGTCTTGTTATCAATTACAAGCCTTTGAATATCTTTCTCAAGGATGATAAATTTCCTCTTCCGAAGATATCTTCCCAGCTTACCCTACTTTCAGGATCCACTATCTATAGTAAATTTGATCTGAAAGCTGGTTTTTGGCAACTGGGTATTCATCATGATGATAGATCTAAGATAGCTTTCTGCATACCTAATGCTCATTACCAATGGACTGTTATGCCATTTGGTCTTAAGGTTGCACCTTCATTATTCCAGAAAGCCATGACTCGCATATATGCTTCCATCTTATCAACAGCTCTTATCTATATTGACGACATTTTACTCTTCTCCAAGACTGAAGCTAATCATCACCAGCTTATTTCTCAGTTCTTAGATATTACACAACATCATGGTATCATGCTCTCTGAGAAGAAGAGTATTCTCTGTACATCCGAAATTGATTTCCTCGGTATGAAGTTCTTTAATGGTGTCTATCAGCCTGGATCTCATATTGCTGTGGAATTACTGCAATTCCCCGACACTCATTTATCTGTTAAACAACTTCAGCAATTTCTTGGTATTTTCAATTATCTACGGATGTTTATTCCTCATATCACTCGGCATACATCAGTATTATCTTCTCTCTTGAAGAAAAATCCACCTCCATGGCAATCCATACATACTGATGCTGTCCAAGTCCTCAAGAAGATTTGTCAGACTCCTCCTCCTTTAGTGATTCCTACCACTGGTTCACTCATCTTACAGACAGATGCTTCTGATCTTTACTGGGGTGCTGTTCTTCTTGAACATAAAGATTCCACTGACTCTATTTGTGGCTATCACAGTGGCAAATTTTCAGCATCTGAACTCCATTACCATATCACAATCAAAGAAGTACTTGCTGTCAAATATGGTATTATGAAGTTCGCCTTTTTCCTAAGGCCTGCTCAATTTGAGATTCAAATGGATAATTCCTCATTTCCCAAAATGTTGGAATTCCGGAACAAAATGGTTCCCTCTGCTCAACTTCTTCGTCTCCAGGAATGGTTCACTCAATTCCAGTTTACAGTGAAACATATTCCCGGAACTAAGAATGTTTTGGCTGATTTTCTTTCCAGACCTATCCAGAAACCTAATGCTCAACAGGTTTCTCTGTTTCATAATGGTTTTAGTTTTCCCATGATAATCCAACCCAATATTATTTCTAAACCTCAGCCTGTCCAACTCATTCATGCCCATGGCATTTTCCCCCTCATTGGTGCCATATTCCCTCATGACTTACCTAAGCCCACGACTGCTCATGAAGTCCAAACATATGCTCAACAACACTTGTTTGAGTATGCCCATAACTATTTTGTAGACTATCCAGCCCATCTCCATCCTAGTGCCTTGCACCAAACTAAACCCTATTTATTCCTATTTCATCTTCGTCCTGATATATCTGAAAAGTTTTTCTGGTATTTATGGTGTATTTCATGCTTATATAAAATAGCCATAACATTTATTCCCTCTGAAATACAGCAATATTTACAGTCACATACTACGTCACTTTATATTATTGTATGGATCTTTTTGCTCCACGACAAACATGGTTACGTCATGTTTCCGAGATATGCCAGCAGAAGCCGCTCCGCCTTCATGCTATATATATCGGCTATCAGCCATTCTCTGATTCATCTCAAGGACTTGTTGCAGAACATTATCTCCAAGAGTTTGCAACTTACTCCTGCCATCTTACAGACGCAGTCCTTTCAGGAGTTCGACGTTTTTTAGAAGATATTAATGATCCATCTTCTTCAACATCCTCTCATACTGTTATCGGACCACATGAGTTTATTCCTCCAGATTCTTTGGATGAATTAATCTCCAATCTTGCAGCTCCTGATGCTCCTCTTCCTCAATTCAGAGATCCTCCTGAACGATCTCCCAGTCCTTCTCCAATCAGACAACGCCTCAGTGCTCCTCCTCTGATTTATGAAGATCTCTATGACTGTCAACAACAACAGGACATAGAATATCACCATCAAGTTCCACCCAGTCTAACCAGGAGATCTGTAAACGATCCACCTCTTTCTGATGCTGAGATTCTAGAATATCAGCAAACTCAAGACTTTGAAGACAATGCTCTCATTGCTTTAGGTATTCGTTCTCCCCCTCCTACTGATCACCATGAAGACTGGCTCGACAATTTTGATACAGGTGACCCAGATGTAGATATGGAGACTCAATGCGACACGTCTCCATGAATATTCATCATTTATCTCGACATCTGACTGCCTACCTTGCTGAAGACAATAACAACCACAACCGTCATCATATCCTCACTAATTACATGGACAACAACCCACACAATCAGTATCCTCGTCTCCGACGCGAACTTGCTCTCCTCCGACTCCAACGATTTCGCGATGCTCGACGCATTCTTCAACGACTCCATGACATTGACCTCTCTGAATCTTCTCCGTCAACAAGATTAACAATACTCTCCTGAATCCACCGTGCTCATCGACAGTTCCACCGACAGATGCAACCTCATCTCCCTGGCATCATGGATGACATCGCTCTAGCCCAACAGTCTGCACCAGCTCAGCCAGATTCCTCCGCATCTGCCAGCACATCGTCACATGTCGCGGACCCCACTTTTGTCTCCCACTCACCACAAGAGAACAAATCAACATGACGCATCCACTTTATGTACAGTGTAAAGCTGAAGCATCTTTGCTTTATGTCTCTTTTCTTTTGTGAGTGTTTGTCCTTCCAGCTTACAGCACGTGATCTTATCTTCAACCAACTCAAAGACTACTAGCTGTCCCGGATTTGAAGCCTTCTGAAGTCCGCGGAATTGAAGACGTCTTAAGTCCGTATCTGTATGTTTATAAATAAGAGAGTTCATTTGTTAGAACTCAAGAAAAAAAAGAAAAAAAAAAAGAAAGAAAGAAAGAAAGAAAAATGTTTAGTATTTGAAGTTGATCTTCCAAGTTTTCGTTTCCAGAATCATTGTAAGTTTGTGCCTCCTTATGCTTTGTGTATTGTAAGATAATCCTGTAATCCTGTAACACTTAGTGTGTTGTGTGCCGTAATAGGTGTTTTTTAAAAAAAAAAAAACCTAAAACAATCACTTTCCTTATTTTACCTATTTAATATTTTTAAATAATATGATAGTTTTTTTATTAAAAATAATATTTTAATAAAATATATTGATTTTATTAACTTAGTATTAGTAATAATATTTTTTATATTTATATGAAATATTAATTTTAAAAAATAATTATATAATTATTTTTTTATCACAATTAATTTTACTATTTTTTAATTAAAATAAAGTTTATTATTTTAATAAAAATACTTTATTATTTAAAATTTATTTTTATTCTAACTTTATATTTATAATAATAATTTTAAAACGGAATCAATTCTTCTATATTCTATCATTTCCTTGTTTTGAAAGTATTGAAAGCACCATTTGTTTTTTTTTTTTTTTTTAGAAAAGTAAAGATTTTATTAAAAGAAAAACAAGACAAACCAAACAATGCAAGCACAAACCAAACTACTATCTAATATTGCACAAAACCATTGGCATACCTCTCCAAAATATCCTCCAAGGGAATAGGGATATTAGTGGAACTTAAAGAACAACTCCTGTATTCTGCCTCGACGAGATATAGTGTGTTGTTTCTTAGATTGCTATGTAACTAAATTTGGGCCAACACTCCATTGAGAACGAAGTGGATTTTCCATGTATTGACATACTTTATTGACAGATTTTAGTCTAGGGAACTTTCTTACTTAATCTTTAAATCATGAGTTTGACCCAATAGAATTATAGACACTTACATTATCTTTCAAAACCCTTTCAAGATTAAAAAATAATAAAAGAAATCGTGCGTTTCATGGATCCGGAATTGCAGCAATTACTTAATTTGCATATCTTTTAATTTATTTGGTCTGAATTCCAGAAGGAGTTACTCTTTTGAATAATTTAAGAATAATAAAGACAGACACATTTCACTACTTTTGTTATTTTATGTAATTGCATATCTTTTAACTTATAATTAAAATTGAGTTATGTTGGCTCAGTGAAAGTGGGCTAAATCCTTTGATCGTTCTTATATAAAAGTTTTAGAGTTTGATTTTTAAAGGTATTTTTGTTGGGAAAGGTCTGCTATTTCATTCTTGAACGAGGATTAGTCTACCTCATACAAACCTAAAAAAAAAATAAAAAAAAATTGAGTTAAGCTAGTTGTTTATAGCTCACCAAGGCGGCTTTTGTAAATAATTACAAATACAAGTATCTCGCAGCAATTACCAATATCTCCCACAAATAAATTAAAGAGGGCCCTACATTTCCGTTATTCCGTTATGAAATAAAAGCGTGGGAACCGAGTAAGTGGTAGAGAGGAGGAGGGGTAGTTTCGGAAAGTCGAATTGACATTCAAATTATTCTCTTGTTTGGTCTTTTTCATTTCTCGCGAACTCGAAACGTTGGAAACGTTACAAAAGAAAGAGCGAGGGAGGAGCGAAAAGAAAAAACTGCTCCGCTCTCGTTGCCGCCCTCCCTCGCCTCGCTCACGTCGCAGAGACGACACCGATTTCACAGAACCCACCAAAAAATCCCTTGTTTTTTTTTTTCCTTGTTTTCGATTGTAAAGAGAGGTTGGTGTTTTTGATTTATTGCTCGCGTCTCGAATCTCACATTTTTGTCTATATATATATATATTTTATTTTTATTTTTTATTTTTTTGATTTTGTTTCTTGTTTCGTTTGCATTGTCATGTTCAGAGCCAAATCCGATGAGATTTTGGTTTTGAGGATTTGTGGTTTGATGGATTCAGGAATCGGTTTTGGCGAATTTGATTCGATTTATTATTATTACTATTATTATTATTTTTTAACTATAAGCAATGTAGTTGAGATGATTTGATGATTTTTGATTGATAACTTGGAAGTTCATTGATTCTTCTTGCAAGGCTTGAACTTTTTTTTTTTTTTTTTCTTTCTCGCCTTAGAGGTAGAGAGAAAAATAGAAGCAGGAATTCTCATTTTTTGAGCTTAGGAGTTGTGTTCGTCAAACGGATGTCGATTGATTGTTGTCCACAAGGCAAAGGTCAATAAAAGCTCAAATTTCTGGATTTTTCATTTTTTTAATAATGATCGTTGGGTCATATTCGGTCCTCAACTGCATTTTCTTAGATGAGTTTGGAAACTGAAGAGTTGAATGGTTTAAGATGTAGGTTCGAGCGGAAATCCGACCAAAGCAGAAGTTACCAATTTAGCAAATTCTGCTTTTCAAAGTTTTATAGATTAGCTTAAGGTAGCAAGTAATGAAAAAAAGAAGCAAAATTTAGTGATGCTGCAAATATAATTGCATTTCTTTTGAAACTCAATGAAAAACAAATTCTTCGCCATTTCTTTTTTGAGTTAGATTGGGCTCTGATCAGAAATTCCCAAAATATTTGTCTTCATTAATTGACATTCCTTGAAACTTGAAACCACAAAAGAATTGTTTTTAGTTGGAGTGTAATAATAGAAACAAGAATCAAGATGACTGTTCATAGTACCTGTAAATGATGTTACAATGTTTCCCTGCTTTGTCAACCACAGCTTTATTCTTCATGTGTTTTTCATTCAAGTACATCGGATGTTTCTGAAGCTTGCATTTTCTATCTTAAAATTTCAGGGGATTATCAGTATCAGTGGAATAAATGGCTACTCTTTCAGATATTGGTGCAGCAGCAACTATTAATATTCTATCTGCCATAGCATTTCTTGTGGCATTTGCCATATTAAGGCTTCAACCATTCAATGATAGAGTATACTTCCCGAAATGGTACCTCAAGGGAATAAGAAACACCCCTACACATTCTCGAGCATTTGTAAGCAAATTTGTTAACTTGGACTTCAGAACATATATAAGGTTCTTGAATTGGGTGCCAGCAGCATTAAGGATGCCAGAACCGGAGCTTATTGATCATGCAGGTCTTGATTCTGCTGTATACATTCGAATTTACCTTCTTGGGTGAGTTCACAAGATGCATCTTCTGGTGTTTGCTTCATTTTCTGCCTCTAGTTTGTTAACTATAGCTTTTTATACTCAATGGTTAAATTAAATAACATGCTTCACTAGTTTTAGTTACCTATATACATGTGGGAGATGTGGCCTATTGGAATATAATTTTGTAGCTGAACTAACTTATTTTAGTTGCCTATGTGCACTTTGTCTTGTGATTTTCGGAAAGATGGATAAGATCATTCATTTGTCTGTGGAACAGAGATTCTTTTATATATTTCCACTTATCGTCTATTTTTGTTCTCGATTTCTTTTTAACGGGTGATCTAACTTGAAGCATTCCATGGGCAGATTGAAACTATTTGTCCCTTTGACCGTGCTTGCTTTTGCTGTCTTGGTACCTGTTAATTGGACTGGTGAAACACTAGAGAGTATTGAGGATTTGACCTTCAGTAATATTGACAAGCTCTCAATATCAAATGTTTCACCTGGATCAAAAAGGTTAGAGTTATTCATTTTTTCTCTCTTTTTTTTAATCCAGTACTTTATGGCTGTGATACTCTTTAATTATAATTAATTTATAGTATATGCCATCCTCATTGTGTTTCTTGTAACCCATTTTACTTAAGGTAATCAATAAAATATAGTAGAAACTAGAAAGGAATGGTTTTGACTGATTAAATGGTGGAGGTCCAGCATTTAAGTAATACTTTGGGCACTTAGTTATTACATTGTTGGGCATCCTACCAGCTATAGCATTTTAAGTCCAGTAATTTCTGACAAGGTATCACATTATAAGCTTCAAATCATGGGTAGTGTAGACATCAGTGATTAAACAGCTGACTGGTTCTCAAACATAATATGCGGAACCACCGTGCCAGATTGATTTATGCAGGTCCATTGCAGTTTTAAGATAGTTTTTTTAGTAGAAGGTTGAGAAGTTATAAAGACTTGAAAACCTTAAAATTCCCAGGTTGAAGAGTGGAATCCATAAATAATAAAGCAAATAAGAGGAATTTTAGATACCATGAATGTATAAAATGAAAAAGCTGAAGTAACTAATATTAAGCAAAAAATCATAAACCATGAGCCGCTCTAGATGGAATTTTATTCCTCAGTAGACACTACATCTATCAGCCACAAAATATGCTGGTTGTTGTGGCTATGGTGGAGAGGCTGCTTGGAAACTGATCTCTATTGATCTGTTCTCTTGTCTTTATCTGGCTTTGGATTAAATGTCCATTGCATTTTCCTATATGTTCTAATCCATGGCTATGAATTCTGTTGTGAATAAAGTTTTCTTAGTTCTTTTAAAATAA
The DNA here is from genome assembly GCA_035771175.1 of Paratinospora sagittata. Classification (NCBI taxonomy): domain Eukaryota; kingdom Viridiplantae; phylum Streptophyta; class Magnoliopsida; order Ranunculales; family Menispermaceae; genus Paratinospora; species Paratinospora sagittata. The sequence continues at coordinate 13,484,528 of CM069595.1, read as the reverse complement.
GGAAAACTTCTCTGTTTTGATCTTCAAAAGATTTTAGTACGATCCTCTAATACCATGAACCCTAAGATTTCTAGGTGGTTGATCATGATTATTTTTGGTTTTGTACTAAAATGGTGGTCCTTCGCCTACAGGTTTTGGGCACATTTAATGATGGCTTATGTCTTTACATTTTGGGCATACTACGTGCTATATAACGAATACAAGAGAATAGCTTCTATGAGGCTGCATTTTCTTGCGTCAGAAAATCGTTGTCCAGATCAATTTACAGTGAGTTTGTTTCTGATATCCCTTGTTTTCTCTTTCAGTGCACTTCTAAAACGTTGCCTTTTTACTTCTTTCCTCATACATGTATTAGTCACTAATGTAGTAGAGTTTGAGTTTAGGCTAAGAGAAGACTGTTTTTTCAACCCTGGAAGTGATTTCCTTATAGTTAGATCCTATGTGCGAGGTTCAGGGAAATTCTTGTGCGAGGTGTGCTGCTTTGCTATTTATTAACACTAAACCTATTTTTAGCTTTCAGGTTTTTAAGAAAAGTGACATATCATATGTTTATTTTGGTAACCTATTAATTCTAACTAATGTCATCTCTATTTTTAAACTTTTGATGCTCGGAGGATTCATCACATCCCTCCCCTCTGGTTTGTTATTGGCTTTGTGCACAAGACATGACTTCTTGTTTATCATAGTTAATTGTGTTAGCTTTTCTTCTTCAATTTTTTGTCTTAAATTTAATTCTTTCTACCAGATACGATGACCATGGTTTTTTTTTTTTATCACTTATTTTATAGAAAAGATCGAAAGAATACAGCTTCTATAAGAAAATGTTGAATTTCTTGTTTGGATAACCCTTAATACTGTATCCTAATAATTTATTGTGTTCATTGCATGAAACTTTCTGTAATGCAATTCCAGATTCTCTTTATTCCATATTGATTCCACATTATAGTCTTCTACAGGTACTTGTAAGAAATGTTCCTCCTGATCCTGATGAGTCAGTTAGTGAGCATGTTGAGCATTTCTTCTTTGTCAATCATCCTGATCACTATCTTACCCATCAGGTTAGTATTTCTACAAAATGAGTCTATTTGGTATCAGTTTGGTTGGTCCAAAAAAGAGCTGACTTTGAGGCATCTCTAATTTTTTAGTATTGCAATTTCTTATCTGCAACTGACTGTATACTTTGAAATTTAGGTTGTTTGCAATGCCAATACTCTTTCAACTTTGGTGGAAAATAAGAAAGGTTTGCAAAATCGGCTTAATTACTACCAAAATAAATATGAAAGAAATCCAAGCAAAAGGCCAACTACGAAGGTAATTTTCTTCAAATGATTGCTTATTTACTCTTGTTTTTCTTAATTCTTAACTTTCTTCTTCAGGACATTTTTTATTTTTTGTGTATGTTTCAAATGGTTAGCTATCAATATTAAGTTATTATTTGAGTCAGCAGTCCATTATCTCATTCATAATCTTTTATATAGAAAGGTTTCTTGGGACTGTGGGGAGAACCGGTGGATGCAATTGACTATTACGTCTCTGAGATTGAGAAGCTATCTAAAAAAGTAAGTCTTAAATACCGTCTTCTTCCCTTAAATGTTCTTTTTTTGTCAGATTTTTTTTGGGAGATTGTCTTAACATATTTCTTTCCTTGTATTCCACCGACTTTTCCTCTTCTATGAATTCTTCACTGCCACCCTCATCATGGTCAGTCTCGTCATCATCATTCCTGTCATCTTTCATTATTAGCAGGGACGAAAAATAAATTGGAAAGACAAGTATTGAATAAAGAAAATAATGAAAGAATTTACACCTTAAAAAGTTGAAAAGAAGTATGCAAGGAAAAGGGAAATTAATCGCAGATCATTGCTAATAACAAATATGATTTGGTTGTTTCCTATCGATTTTCTCTCAAATATCTCTAGTTCTAACTGGATGAGGAAGAAATTATGAATTGATGTATTTTCCTGAACAAATATAAATCAACATGCACCGACATGTTTTTGTATATTTGCTTCAAATTTAACTGAGATAGTAATTGTAATGACTCTATTTTCCATGTTTATATCAGTCATATGCTTGCTTAGTTATATCCAAAGAATTCTATAAATGGCCATACGATACAAAATTAGTGCTAAAACTATCCATTTGGGTTTTCATGTGCACAAAGCACCTATGGACTGCCAATGCAGCTAATATGCTGAATGATTTTCTCATTATTTGCAATGGCTATGAAATATGGTTCAGGATCAGCAGCTAAAACTTCATTTGAATCTCTGTGTTGATTTGACTTTTTTACATGGCTCCATGGTAGTAAGCCTTGCATATAGTGGTTCTAACTAATACTTTAATGAAACTGTCCTTCAAATATAACATGAAGGACGGATTGTCAACAGCCATTTTATTTTATAACATGAAGCAAGATCAATGTTGCAATATAGAAATCAACAACAAATTATTTTATGGACACATTCAGAAGACAATGTTAGCAGGTTGAAGAGAGAGATTAACATTGTAGGAATGTGGGGTGAAGGAGAGAATGGATCCATTTTTTCAGAAGATATTTTGAAGAATGTTTTTGACATCTTCAAAATCTTTCTTGTTCCTTTTTGCTTGTATTTTATGATTCTATATATATATAATTCCTGAATTTTCTTCTTGAGTACACATTTCCTATTTGATCATTTAACTCCCCCTAGTGCATATTGATATATCATAATAATGCATCTTTTTTTGTTCTGATTCAAAGTCTTACATATAATGTGTCCCACTATTGAGCCTAGGGCTCCACTCCATGTTCTTGGAATTTGTGTTGAACTGTTTAAGAGAGCATGTGCTTTTCATGTTGTCTTGATTTGTCTAAGGAAAGGTTTCTTATTGCTAATAGAATAGAAGAGTTTTTCCCTGTCGAACATGCTTAATCAATGGGATATTTTTTTTTAATTCATTTAAATTTGTCCTTTTTCTTCTCTTGTTTCTAAACCATTATTTTTTTATTTTTTAATTCAGGAATCTACAGAAAGGGAAAGAGTTCTAAGTGATCCTAAGGCTATAGTACCGGCAGCGTTCGTTTCTTTCAATACCCGATGGGCAGCAGCTGTTTGTGCTCAGACTCAACAATCAAGTAATCCAACCAGATGGTTGACAGAATGGGCGCCTGAGCCACGTGACGTCTATTGGGCTAATCTTGCAATCCCATATGTTGAACTCAGCATCCGGAGATTGATTATGGCTGTCGCGCTTTTTTTCCTTACATTTTTCTTTATGATCCCTATTGCAGTTGTTCAGTCCCTGGCTAATATTGAAGGGATAGAGAAGGTCTTTCCTTTCTTAAAGATATTAATTGAGAAGTAAGTTTTTGTTTTGTTTTTCTTTAGTTTCTATAACCTGTTGATTGTTCTTCTGAAAATATGCTACAGTGCTCTTGAAATTTTCATCATGCAAAATTGTGAGTTATGTAGGACTTTTTTGTACGATCATGTTGGTTAAACACGGAGCAAAGAGCTCTTCAGTAAAAGATTAATAATCTCTCATAAAAATTTTGAAGTACCTGTAGGGCTTGTTTCCAGAATGACTGATATTTTAGTGGATCAGATTCTTCGATCTCATTTTGAGTAATGGTGTGATAGGCATTCATAGGAAACAGTCTTTCAGTTAAATTGTGGTTACACGTGGGACAAATTCCAACACTTGTAATTCATTATATTTGTAACATCTGAGTGATGTAATATTTCAATTTGACTCTTGGAGAAATTGGATTGGAGATTTAACGAAATGTACCTGTAGCATGTAAAAATAGAAAATGGAAGATCTGTTTAGAAACAATAAACTTAGGTAGGAGAAGCTCTTGATCTTTAAATGATCTAGTTTTCTGTAGTGAAAATTGAAATGATTGTGTTATGGTCCATGCTGTGATGAGTTTTTCTTTTCATTGAATTATATATTGAGGCATGTGCATGTAGCATTTTTGAGAAATAACTATTATTATTTTATTTTAGAACTGTAATGAAAGTGAAATGCATCAATAAAGGTGCAATTTAAAGGCCTGCAGCATTGTTTTCGTCTGACACCAATATGAAGTTATGAACATATAATTACTCTTGGAAGTACCTTTGTTTTTTGCTGGCACCAATTATCAAATTCGTTATATTAATGTCTAAAATGTCATTGCAGGAAGGTCGTAAAATCAGTCATTCAAGGTTTTCTTCCTGGGATTGCATTGAAGATATTCCTCATTCTTCTTCCCACAATACTTATGACTATGTCCAAGATAGAAGGATACGCATCACTATCATCTTTGGAGAGAAGATCTGCTGGCAAGTTTTATTTATTCATACTTGTGAACGTGTTTCTGGGGAGTATAGCTGCAGGAACAGCATTTCAACAGCTTCATCATTTTATTAATCAGTCTGCAACTGAGTAAGTTACTAGTTTCTACCTTCTACTTGTCAAAAGCATATCTAACTTACTTGCTTAGCTCTCAGCAGATGGAAATATTAGGAAAAAAAATGGTTTCCAGATTAATGAAAATTACTATCTTAAGTTCTCAAGCTATGGATTATTATAAAGTCCATTGGTGTATGTCCTGCATGATTTGTTTTGATCCATGGTTGGAGGTTTTGATTCTTTTTCCAGGATTCCAAAAACTGTTGGTGAATCCATTCCCATGAAAGCAACGTTCTTCATTACTTATATAATGGTTGATGGTTGGGCTGGAATAGCTGGGGAGATTCTTAGGTTGGTTCCATTGATTATTTTCCACCTAAAGAATGCATTCTTGGTAAAAACAGAGCGAGACAGAGAGCAGGCTATGGATCCTGGGAGCCTAGACTTTGCTTCTTCTGAACCTCGAATTCAACTATATTTCTTGCTCGGTCTTGTCTATTCGGTGGTCACACCCATCCTTCTCCCTTTCATTGTCGTCTTCTTTGGTTTTGCTTATTTGGTTTTCCGTCATCAGGTATCTTAATCTAGGCCCCTTGGCTTACATGCTCTTCAAATTTTCTTTTGCTACTGAAATTTTGGAGAAAAGAATATGTTGTGTAATATGACTTGGAATCTTAGTTGCAATGCCATCGTCTAGGGGATTCCCTTTACTTTCTTTCCCTTTCTTTGAAGTGTTTGTTTCATAGTGTATGTAAACTGTTCCTTACTGTCTGGTGTTTCGTCTTGTAGATAATCAATGTGTATGACCAAAAATATGAAAGTGGGGCAGCATTTTGGCCAGATGTCCATAGGCGTTTAATCATAGGAATGATAATATCACAACTTTTACTTATGGGATTGATGAGTACCAAAGACGCTGAGCAGTCAGCGCCATTGCTTGTTGCCCTTCCTATCTTGACCATCTGGTTCCATAGATTCTGCAAAGGTCGTTTTGAAGCTGCATTTGTAAAATTCCCTCTACAGGTTGGTGACTTTTTCCTTAGTTTTTTTTTTCCCACTGTCTTCACTGATAAAGCTCATGGGCATAATTCATCCTTGAAAATCGGCTTGCAAGAAGAGGTAGCCCACGATTTATAAATTGTACATTATAGTTGTACCTAGGTGATGTAGGTTTATGCTAATACATTTGCTCTGATACTATGATAAAGCCCGTGGGCAGAACTCATCTTTGAAAATCAACTTGCCATGATAAAGTTGCCCACGACTTATACATTACACATCATAATTGTACCTAGGCAATGTGAGACTATGCTAACACACACATCTCACTTAGACGTGCACTTTCAATCACTATATAATCAGAGCTCTATACCATTCTGATCATAATGCTTACTACACTACACAATTATTGTATTTTCAAAATTTCGGGAGGAATGATCCTTGTATGATGATCTTTTTATCACAGGATGCAATGGTGAAGGATACATTAGAGCGGGCTACGGAGCCAAGCTTGAATTTGAAAGGCTATCTTCAGGATGCTTATGTGCACCCTGTGTTCAAGGGTGGTGAGATTGAGAACCGTTTGGCCCTTGATGAGGAAGAGAACAACCCCTTAGTGGCAACCAAGAGGAATTCTCATAGGAGCACTCCTAGTCAAAGCAAAATTGGTTCTGAAATTGGTTCTGATGCTGGAGGTCAATGAAGTTAGTGGCTGGGATTCAATCTTTTTATCACATTTTTATTCATATACTCTCATTTTTTTCTATATTGGTTCTTTTTACTAAGTCTAGGATTCAAAATCAAATCATTTTTATTTTTTTGAAAGAAGAAAAAAAATATTCAGCAAGTTCTTGCACAAACTATCATGTAACCTTCTTTTCACGTTGTTTTTTGTTTTATCTACTGGCTCATGATAAATCGTGTAGTAGGGACAGCCGGTTTGAGTTCAGTTGGGTACACATCAACTTGGATCCCTTAGATCATTCTCAAGCCACTCTCTACATACAAAGCTCGAGGATGATCCCTTAGTCCGATACCCTTTAGCATTTCCCTGATTCAAAAACTACTACAAAATGCGTCTTTTGTTTTTAATAGAAATGGTTTCGCCCTAGAAAGGCTTGAAGACGTTAATCGTAAATAAGAACCTATCTCTATCTCGATAATATTAGAGCTGTAAGAACAATGCCCTTATGGATTGCACACCAAGGTTTAACTTTTACAAAGCTTGATTTGATTTCAGTTTGAAATAATCCGAAAAAGAAAGTATACATTATATGTCATTTTAAAAATAAACTGAAAAAATTATTATAAGACCATCTAAAAATTAATTATCTTTAATTTGATTTGAGATGAACTTATTCATAACTAAAGTAAACCAAAAATTTCCTCAATTGGGTCAGGCTAGGGGTGCCAACCCGACTGAACCAACCAATCTGATCAAACTGAGTATAACTCGATAGATTGATTTGAGTTGAGTTGATCTAAGTGTTTGATTTTTGAACAGTTCAAATTTAATTATGAATTGACACCCTTAAAATTTAATCCAAACTGAAACTCAACTAGAATTGAACTTAAGGTTCTTCTTTTTCTTCTTCTTCGTTGTTTCAATAAAGAACAATAAGGGTTTTTCTTTGCTATTTTATTTCTTTAAAATTTAAGTTATCATTTTGAAAGAAAAAATTAAGCAAGCTTGACCCAAATAACCAACTCAATCCAATCCGACTTGAATTAGTTGAGATGAAGAGCTAATTTAGATAAGTTAGGTTCCCATTTTTCAACTCAAACTATTTTAATTGGGTTTTATTTTCGCTTTAACCGGACCGAACCTAACACAGACAAGCCCTTCCATACAATTTACCGGTCTGACCCGGCCCATTTTCGGGTCAAAAGCTCCGACCAGTCAAAGTTTTCTAGACGAGCCTCGAGCATACCCTTAAGAACTTGCTTCGGGAGCTCAAATTCGTATCTTATCGATCCCTCTCACTATTTTCATCTATCAATCAATCTATATCTATAGTGGTAAAGATTCGAATCGAACGGTTTTTTCAGATCAGAAGAAAAACGCCAAAGCTTCTTCGATCCGTGAGACCCTTGCTGTTCCCTAATTGTGTGATTGGAAATTGCAGGGATGTCGTGCTTGATTTCTTGCTGTGCCTCTTTGACTTGCGGGCTGTGCACATCTGTGGCTTCAGGGATTTCGAGGCGATCGGCTAGATTAGCTTATTGTGGTCTCTTCGGTGTCTCTCTCATCACTTCATGGATTCTCAGAGAGGTCGCCGCTCCTCTCATGGAGAAAATCCCATGTCAGTCTCTTCCGATCCCTCACCCTCATGTCAATTTATTTATTTTTTCGTTTTTTTTGTGTTTTTTGTTTGGGGTTTTAAGTTGAAGTGATTTTGTTATCGAATTTCTTGTGCATATCTCAAAATTTTCCTTTTTCTTTTTTTGATTATTGTAATCCGAGGTTGTTTGAATTTCAATTGATGATGTATGTTGTTCTTATAATTGCTGTGTCAATTGGATTGTTTAATGGTGTTCTTGTCTTGGTGGAAATGTTTCATTTACACAATTGCACTCAGCTTTGATTTAGTCAATTAGGTTTTTATTTGCTTTACTTTGCTTTGGAAAATTCGTAATTTTTTGCATTTGGATGTAAAATTGGGAGAACGTTTCCTTTTACCCCCAGCATACCTTTTTCTTTTAGTTGCTTGGAGGAATTTGAGTTTCATCTCTCTCTTGACTCTTGCAATTTTATTAGCTGGTTTTTGTTTAGAATCATGGTCTTGATACTTGCACCTTAATTAGTTCTATTAAAGGAAGGGTGGGAGTTTTTTTTTACACCTTTATTAGTTCTATTAGAGTAGTTCTTTTGGAATTTCTTTGATCTGAAATCTTCTTCCTTGAAAGGGTCTTTGAATATTAGAGGTGCTTGTCTTGAATGAGTAGTTTCCAGTTTATATATTGCTTTCCATTACATGTAGCTCATGAAACATACCAATTGTCAATTCCTGCTAATATTGATCGACAGTACCTAGTTTGGAGTTAGTGTCGTCATTGAAGTATCTTTAGATTGAGTGTTCGTATCAGGGTGTCTTATTTGTTGATTTGTTCCTGCTATCTGGAAAAAAAGGTTACTATTTGTTTTGTCTGAGTTGTTTGCCATTAACTTCATTTGTCTCAGGCCTTAGGAACCCACTAAACCCCACACCAACTGCTGAGTTTTAAAAATCTGTTTTGTGGGTTCGGGTGCGATACTTCCTTCCCTAAGGGACCTACACCGTGGAAGCCTTTAGCTTGGTAGAATTTCCCATGAACGCATTTATTAATCTCCCGCCTTGCCGTGACTTGGAACCCTCGACCCCGTGAAATAAACTGTGAGGCTTGACCACCGTGCCAATGCGCCGTTGGCATTATCAAAGATATTTTTAACTTAGCCACTTAGCTTATTAGGAATTTGGAATAGCCACTTAGCTTATTAGGAATTTGGAATAAGCTTTGGTGGAACTGCTTCTTCCCAACATCTCACTGTATTTGGTTGGCTCTGGACTTATTGGCCTTTGTTTAGTCATGAAGAGAGAAATCTCAAAGGCAATAGGGAGGAGGCATTTGTATTTGCATATCAGAAAACATGTTCTGCCTGCATAATTAAGTTTTAGTTAATTGGGTCAAGATGTTCTAGCAATTAACTTTGGTGAAATTAAGCTTGGTACATGGCTCCATATGGCTCCACATTTAGTTGTTTTATGACCTAATTTGCTTTCTAAGCCAGACTCGAGCTTGACTGTTATTACTAAATGAAGAGCTAATAAACAAATCTGTTTTCCATTTAATTTGTTCTTTTAGAAATACTCATTTAGTTACCTGATTCTTCTGATCTCCAACAGAGAAACTCAGCAGTCTTTTTAAGAAAGTCGCCTACATTGGAAGAGTTTGTTGTTAATTACATTCTGAATTTATTTCCTTCCTCAAAGACTTATGGAAACTCTTCTACCATCACTTACTGTGCAAGCCCACCATCTTCAGTTGGAAACAGCCAAAGTCGCAAAGTGGGCAGCTGCCACCCGTTTTAATTATGGAAATAAAAGAGCATGTAATGTGAACAGAATGGATAATTTAAGAAAATACCAAGTCTGTGGTGAAGCTTCACAATATGTTACTAGAAATTCTAGGCGAGGTATGGATTTGAAAGTATCTGCTGCATCACAAAGCTCTGTTTACCAAATTGGACCCGGATTATTCACAAGTACAACTATTGAAACAAAAGAACTAGAAAAAGCAGCCAGTTATTTATTTAGAACAGAAATAGGTGGCCTGGTGAAGGTTTATGTTCGAAGGAAAAATATGAAATACACAATTCTTATTGAAGTTTCATCCTTGCCACAATGGGCCAGCGAGAATGATTTGGTACTAAGCTGGGGCATTTTCAGATCTGATTCATCATCTTTTATGCCTCTTGAATCTCAAAAATCTGCTTCAGAAACTGGATCCAATACCTTCCAGACCCCATTCATCCAAAAAGATCGAAAGGTCCTTTCATTAGAGATGGAATTTGAATTAAAACATGCTCCATTTTATCTCTCGTTCCTACTGAAGTATCAATCTGATGTTTCTCCAAGTAAGTTAGAGATAAGAAGTCATAGGAAGACAATTTTTTGTGTTCCAGTGGGTATTCGTTCGGGTTGCCCTGCTCCATTGGGCATATCTTTTCCTAATGGTGGTTCAGTGAATTTTGCTCTGTTTTCAAAGAATGCCGATAGTGTAAACCTGTGCTTGTATGATGAGATGGCTGATAAACCCTCATTAGAGATTTCTTTAGATCCATACGTTAATCGGACTGGTGATATTTGGCATGTGTCAATGGAAAGTGTTGGGCCCTATGTAGGCTATGGGTACCGATGCAATGAAGTTATTCATTCTGGCAAAGGAGGCACAATTCACACAAACCATGTCCTTTTAGACCCATATGCTAAGATTCTCAGAAGTCTTCTTCCTGATCAAAATGCTCCTTTTTCTCCGACAAAGTGTATTGGCCACTTACGTGAGGATCCTGTTTTTGATTGGAGCGATGAAAAGCGCCCTTGCTTACTGATGGAGGATCTAGTGGTTTATCGGCTAAATGTGAAGCATTTTACTGAGGACAAGTCTAGCCAGCTGCCAACTGGTGTTGCTGGAACGTTTTCTGGTTTGATTGAGAAGGTGCATCATTTCAAAAGTCTTGGTGTAAATGCAATACTGTTAGAGCCAATATTTCCTTTCGATGAGCAAAAAGGACCCTATTTCCCATATCATATTTTTTCACCTATGAACTCATATGGACCCGCTCACGTTGGTTTATCAACTATCAATTCTATGAAAGAGATGGTTAAGAAACTGCATGCCAATGGCATAGAGGTTTTATTGGAAGTTGTGTATACCCATACCACAGATGAAATAGGGTTACAAGGAATTGATAGATTTTCTTATTATGAGGTTGACAATGAGGTGGGATCAGGATCAAGAAGTGCTTTAAACTGCAATAATCCTGTTGTCCAGCAGATGATTTTGGATAGCCTTCGATATTGGGTAGCTGAGTTTCACATTGATGGTTTTTGTTTTGTGAATGCTTCATCACTTTTATGGAAATCAGATGGCAAGTGCTTACACCGTCCTGCTCTAATTGAGGCAATTGCATTTGACCCTGTACTTTCTAAGGCTAAGATTATTGCTGACTGCTTGGATCCATATGACATGGTATTCAAGGAAGTTTGTTTTCCTCACTGGAAGAGATGGGCTGAAATGAACACAAGATTTTGCCAGGATGTGAGAAACTTTTTGAGGGGCAAGGGTCTTCTCAGTAACCTTGCAACACGGCTTTGCGGGAGTGGGGATGTTTTCTTGGATGGGCGTGGTCCTGCATTTTCTTTCAATTTTGTATCTAGGAACTTTGGACTTTCCATTGTGGATTTGGTCAGCTTCAGTGGCAGTGGGATCTCTTCAGAACTAAGTTGGAATTGTGGGGAAGAAGGTCCAACAAATAAAGTTAATGTCCTTAAAACCAGGCTGAAACAAATACGCAATTTTCTCTTCATATTATACATCTCACTGGGTGTTCCCGTTCTCAATATGGGAGATGAGTGTGGACAGTCCTCCGGTGGATCCCCGTCATACAGTGAAAGAAAATCATTTGGTTGGGGAGCTTTGCAAACCAATTTTGGTGTTCAAATGACACAGTTTATTGCATTTTTAAGTTCACTTAGAGTGAGGCGACATGATCTTCTTCAGAGCAGGAACTTCCTGCAGGAAGATAGCATTGACTGGTATGGGAGTGACCTAGCTCAACCCAGATGGAAAGACCAGTCATGCAAGTTCTTGGCTATGACATTGAAGGCACACAGAGATTATGGCGAATCAAGTTCAGATTCTGATCATAGGGAGGGCGACTTATTTGTTGCTTTTAATGCAAGTGATCAATCTCAGAGTGTTATCTTACCTCCACCATCAGAAGAAATGACATGGTTTTGTTTGGTTGACACAGCTCTTCCATTTCCTGGATTTTTTTCAACAGATGGTGACCCTGTCGTTGAAAAAACGGCAGGACTGCTTGCTTATGATGTGAAGTCTCACAGTTGTGTTCTATTTGAAGCTAGGGGCTCTATCAGCTGAAATTTATCTTCATCAACTATTCTAATTTTTTCTGGAATAAAGTTGAACAGATGTTCTGTAAATCAATGTTTATAGGCTGTTCTTCGATGGCAAATACTTTTGCTAATCCACTCCTTGTAATGAGATTTTGGCACTTGTGTAGTTCCCCCGTTCCTTTCAATAAATATATCTAAGCATTTATTATACTCTTGTGCTATGCAAATGCTCAAGGAAGAAATTTGGTGTGCCACACAATGTTCAGTTTTTGATTGATGAACATGATGTTTAGATCCATTAGTTATTCATATTTCTTTTCAGCTTTTGTATCTGCTTACTTATACCATATTTCAGTGGACTTTACATGGGCTAGACATTTGGATCTGATCATTTTTATGTCTACAGGGATAAACACGTCTGCTCAAGATCACTCAAAAGAATGGTATCAAACAAATGCAGTTCTTCGTGTCAGCTTGGGAAATTTCTTGTTTTTTGGAGCATTTGCTCTTATAATGATTGGTGTCAAGGACCAGAATGACAAACGAGATTCATGGCACCATGGGGGGTGGATTTTGAAGATAGTGTTGTGGGTTTTGCTCATTATTCTCATGTTTTTCCTTCCAAATGTTATTATCACAATATATGGTTAGTCTTTCCTTACTGCCAGGGCATATTCTTTTTCATTACTTGTTTTCTTTTATTTATTGCCCCCTTCCCCCCTTTTAACCAAAAATCATGCACAAGTAAGTTCCGGACCTTTTGTCACTCCCACTAAATGCCATCCTTTGGTATTAGTTTTCATTTGCATTGCGCAAAGGTTTGGAATTGAAAAGTATTTCTGTTTTTTATTGATCACCCCCGTTTTCTATAAATAGCTTTTTCTGTATTAAGAGTATTTGTGAGAGGAAGAATGAAGTTTTCATCCTTTACTTATACCATTCTCCCCTGGATCAAACCATACCAGATGATCTTAGCCATCCAACTTTCCTGTTTCTGTGCACTTTGAAAAATATGGAATATTTTTTTATGAGGTTTGTCCTACAGCTAGTTGGTTATGATAATCTCTTGTTTTTATTTTGTTATATATATATATATATATATATAGATATTATAAGAATACCAAAATCTCTTGTTTTGTTAATGTTTAAACAAGATCTTTGATGAGTCCCCATCACATGTTTATTTAGACACGAGATATTGCAGCCTCCAATTATTATTATTCACTTTTGCAGACCTTTTAGTCATTTCTAACATGCAAGGATTCATCAGATACCCGCATTTTTATAGAGTTAACACTAAACTTTAGAGTTTGATATTTGTTTCCGCATCTATTTGCAGGAACAGCATCAAAATTTGGATCAGGGTTGTTTCTTTTGGTTCAAGTAATTATATTACTGGAGTTCGCACATTCATGGAATGACGCATGGGTTGAGAAAGATGAACAGAAATGGTCGGTGAAAATTGCTGTGTATCCCTTTTCTTTTGGACATTTTTCATGCTTTCTTGAGGTTGTACAGGTTGATCAGAATTTCTTTTGATGTTAATCTTATGGTGGATACTGCAGGTACATTGCTTTACTTGCAGTATCAGTTGGATGCTACCTTGCAGCATTTACATTCTCAGGACTCCTCTTCATTTGGTTCAATCCTTCAGGCCATGACTGCAGCCTTAACGTTTTCTTCATTGTGATGACCATGATTCTGGCATTTGGGTTTGCCATTGTTGCACTGCATCCAACGGTAGGTAATTATCCCTTGAAAGATCGGAACTTTGGTATTGAAGAAACTCATTACCTTGTGTAGCTCCAGCCAAAGCATGGTCATTTGTATTTGTGTACAAGGGTCGCCTTTAGGACCAGAATCTGCATTTTGAACCATTTCCGATCTCGATACCTTTCAGTTACAACCTTGAAATGAGATAGGGAAAAATATAGGTTGAAATGTAGGGGAAATGTATTTGAGATAGGTTAAAATGATTATCTTGGTGAGTTTGTTTTTAGGTTGACGTAGCCTATTCTGCAACCATGATTTCATGACCTGTTAAAATATCCACACATTTTATTTTCTCACATCGTCGCAAATGTTTGTTTGGCTTGTCCTTTGTTATGCACATATAAACTATCAGCATGTTCATTGATCTAAAGCTGCCGCGTTTGAGTTTTTTCATAGTTGGCTTAATACTTGTGCTTCTGGAATGGGTCTGGCCTATAATAAGAGCTCACGTATGGCCGGTTTAACTCCATTTAGTTTCTACTTCTACTTTAGAATGAATCTCTATTTGTAGAAGAGGTTTAAGCTTCATTATAATAAGCCAAAAATTTTTGTATATTCTTGTAGAAGATGTACCTCTACTTCAATTAGAGGAAGAAAAATAAAGGGTATTTACTCAAAGAATAAATTTTCATTACCCTCTACTTTTAGAGGTTGCAAGTAGAGTTAACAAATGACACCTTAGCCAACAGCTAGAATTCTGTGATTGAGTTGATTTTTGGTATGTGTTCTCCCGATCAGCTGTTCTTAAAGTTTGTGTGATGTTGATGAAAATTTGGAATAGTGTTGACCTACAAGGTTTAGAGACCAAAACAAATATGTGACAGCCCCTATTAGTTTGGAATCGAAACAACACTGGTAGTTTAGGATATATTTTTTATTTTTTAATTTTGGTTAAAGTTTCACACCTATAAAAGGTTGATTTTATTTGGGGACTGATTTTGTTTTTAGTTTGGGAATGGCTATGGAACTTCTACTTTACGAAGAAAGGTGCTCCATTGCTTTTCCTTTGTCATTGTCTTCGTGTACTACTCTTTGCCTCAAATCTACACTGCATCAAATATCAATTTGTTGCACTTTCTATGAGTGAATGGCATCAAATGACATATTGTTTGTGGGTCTTGAACATGAAACAGGTAAATGGCAGTCTCTTGCCTGCTTCTGTGATCGCTGTGTACTGTGCATACTTGTGCTACAGTTCCCTCTCAAGTGAGCCTCGTGATTATTCGTGCAACGGCCTCCATAACAAGTTCAAAGGGGTCTCTACTGGTACCCTCATTCTCGGGATGCTCACAACAGTTCTTTCAGTCTTGTACTCAGCAGTTCGAGCTGGTTCTTCAGCAACTTTTCTCTCCCCACCGTCCTCACCGAAGTCAGGTGCATTGATACAAAACCCTTTTGAGCATTGTGAAATCAATGGTTTCAAATTTTAAATCTGAAATGCTCGAACTATTATTTGCTTTATAAATTGTTTAAACATTTAGAATTGTTTTTACTTGTCAATAATTATCATCATCAATCTTCTTATCTACCAACAATAACTGGGCTTGTTTTACCAAAAAACCTGAACCATAAATCATTTTGGTTCTACAACATTTACCAACATAGTGGAGTTTCTCAATGAAGAGAATTAGAATGGATGTCCATAAAGTACACACTATTTGCACGAGCAATTTATGATGATTCAATGGAAAGAGTTCTTTCAGTATCACTCGTTTACTTGCTCTCAACACTCTTGCATAGAATAATATAATAGATCAAAGAATTGTTGCTCTTATAAGTTTTAGTTTTGCAAAACTTCTGATGCTGTCAAATCTGTTGTTTTAGGTGGGAGTAAGCCTCTTCTCGAATCCGACACATTAGAGGATGGGAAAAAAGGGAAGAGCGCTGAAGCCGAAGCACGACCGGTTAGTTATTCTTATACATTCTTCCATCTGATTTTTGCTCTTGCCAGCATGTACTCTGGGATGCTTCTTACAGGTTGGACCAGTGCCCAGTCAGGTAGTTCTGATCTGATTGATGTTGGTTGGACATCTGTTTGGGTTCGGATATGCACCGAATGGATCACCGCAGCGCTGTATTTCTGGTCTCTCCTTGCACCCATTGTCTTTCCAGACCGCGAATTCTTCTAGGCCTTGTTGTGCATTTATGACTCAAATTGTGATGTCACTGTAATATATTTAATTAGGATTCCTGTAGGCTCTTGTAGATGCTTGCCCTGTTTTGCTTGTGTTGGACTTCCTCTAGACATCAGTCTTGTAGATGCAAGAACTTGTGGTCTGTGATGCATATGAAAGGTCAAAACTTTCGTAATTACATCAATTCATTGTAACTGGTTCCGAAATAGGTAGGTTGAGGTGGGAAAAAGAGGAACAAGAGACTAAGGTAACGAAATTATGCAATCACCATAGGTCGCAACACTTATCATGTGGCTTCCCATACATTATCACATTTTCCTTGCAACCAATTTGGGTACAAAGCTTCTCTAATAAATTGAGTTAAGACGAGCTTCTCGACCACTTTTCCTAGAAACTACGCTCTTCGCCTAGAGACTACTAATAAGCTCTTTACGGACATAGAGCTTTTCTCTTCTGACATTACTGTAATTATGATCAACCATGCAGTTTTAAATGCACCCAAAACAACACAATATGTCCACCTTGATAAGCTATAGCTTTCTTCATCACGTCTCTCTTCATGTTCCCTGTGAAAGAACTATAGGCACTTTGATTCCTTATATGTAGGATATAGGTGGCAGAAGGAAATACAAGAGGCAAGTTGTCAACAATGATTTCCTCCAATGTCAGTGTGCATCTTTACCCAATTATCAGACTCAAATTCAGATGACGATCCACTAGTACTACTCCTTGTTGATCTCACTCAACACCCAGATCTCTGTAACTCCATTTGTCAACTTAGTATAACTGAGTTCATCATGGCACTACCCCAAATCTGCATCCATAGAATTATTCTCACGGGGGGCATGGAACGAGACCTGCAACATTAATTTGATCGTCCTCAACGGTACACCATCCCACATTTTTGTATTCAAGCCAATATAGCTTTCCTCCTAAGAAAATATTGGAGTCACCGAATTGATACGGTTGTGAGACCCTCAACTTCGCCCGTCTTTGATAGAAACACTTGGTATTCACAGTCTACTGGGGCACCACCACCACCATCTGGCATGTTTAGAATAACAAGATTGATGAGTGTGCAACACAAGAAGGGTTTAGATGGATCGAAAACTAGGGCAAAAGTGCATCTACGAGCGTGTCCCGGGGGTGGGTACACTACACATTTTGTAATAGGGTTGCAAATGAATTGCTTCTTACAACCGAAACAACAATAACCCCACAGAAATCCGTTCGATGAGCCTCTATAAAATTTAGTTTCTATACTACTTATAATAGCCTATAGATTGACAATTTGATATTAAATACCACATATCTCAAGAAATTAATTATATCATTGACCACATCACAATCTCTTAGTTTAGGTTGTAATCTATACTAATAGGCAAGCTACTTTGATCCGTCTTCCGCTTCGATTCGTTGAGGTCGATTAAGTATTCTCATATGATATTATAGATATAGATTACTTTGATATCCTTTTACCTTATGAAATATAACTTTTTTTTTAAAATTGCATTATATCCAAAAAGTTTTTTATACCAATTTGCGTATTATTTCACTTTATTTTAATTGTCTTAACTATAAAGAAAATAAATATTTTAAAATTGAAATTTTTTTAATTTAAAGAATAAAAACTTTAATTAAAAAAATCTTTTATCTATTTATTTGATTTTTAGATTAACAAATTCTTTTTGTCTATTATTTTTATTCTCAAACTGGTAAAAGAAGGAAATAGAAAAAATGTATATGTTAAAAATCGATATTAAATACTAACCCCATCAAAAAATTTATTTACATAAAATTAGTAGGAGTGTAACGGGTTGGGTTGGGTTTGAGCCAAAATTCAATTCAATCCAACTCGAATCAAACTAACCTTTTAATCCAATCCAAACTAGTTCGGGTTGGATTGCGTTAGTTTCGAGTTTAGGTGACTTTTTTTTCTTTTTTTTTCAAGAAAATGACTTCAACTTTAAAAGAAAAAATAATAAAAAAAAATTTAAGAAGAAGAAGAAATACAAATAAAAAAAGAAGAAATAAAGAAGTATAAAAATTGAGAGGTTCATGTAGAAGGCCAACGAAATTACACTTTTGATTCGGTATCAAGGGAGTTTTGTTAATTTTGCAATTTGATAGCTTTAGGGGATAAGGTTCAAATGGTTTGGGTTCCAAATGTGTCAATTCATGACTCAACTTAAACTGTTTAGGTTGAGATTTTTAACCCGACCCAAACACCTAAATTAACTAAATCCATCGAATTAAGTTTGTTTGGTCGGTTGGTCGGGTTAACTTATACCCTTAAAAACTAATTTATGTACACACACATGCTTTTTTTTTTAATATAATTATCGAGGGTCATACGGAGTACACCATTCAACACAGAAATTTAAATATCTCATTCCTTTTGTTGGCATCGTGATATGTATTACATGTACATCTCGATGTGATCTAAAATGGGGATTGAATAAAAAAAGTGAAAACCCAAGAAAGGGAACTATGGGCTCAACCCATGAGCCACTCACTAATTGGGGGCCTATGATCATGCCCATACTCCCTCCCATCCCATTATTCTGTCTCCCAATTCTTTTATTTATATAACGACATCCTCCAATTTTCTCTGTGCATCTGTAGTGCCTCCTCTCTTTTTGTCTCACACGAAACAAAGAAAGAAATGTCTTATGTCGAAAAAAAAAAAAAAAGTCACCTTAGCCAACAGCTAGAATTCTGTGATTGAGTTGATTTTTGGTATGTGTTCTCCCGATCAGCTGTTCTTAAAGTTTGTGTGATGTTGATGAAAATTTGGAATAGTGTTGACCTACAAGGTTTAGAGACCAAAACAAATATGTGACAGCCCCTATTAGTTTGGAATCGAAACAACACTGGTAGTTTAGGATATATTTTTTATTTTTTAATTTTGGTTAAAGTTTCACACCTATAAAAGGTTGATTTTATTTGGGGACTGATTTTGTTTTTAGTTTGGGAATGGCTATGGAACTTCTACTTTACGAAGAAAGGTGCTCCATTGCTTTTCCTTTGTCATTGTCTTCGTGTACTACTCTTTGCCTCAAATCTACACTGCATCAAATATCAATTTGTTGCACTTTCTATGAGTGAATGGCATCAAATGACATATTGTTTGTGGGTCTTGAACATGAAACAGGTAAATGGCAGTCTCTTGCCTGCTTCTGTGATCGCTGTGTACTGTGCATACTTGTGCTACAGTTCCCTCTCAAGTGAGCCTCGTGATTATTCGTGCAACGGCCTCCATAACAAAGTTCAAAGGGGTCTCTACTGGTACCCTCATTCTCGGGATGCTCACAACAGTTCTTTCAGTCTTGTACTCAGCAGTTCGAGCTGGTTCTTCAGCAACTTTTCTCTCCCCACCGTCCTCACCGAAGTCAGGTGCATTGATACAAAACCCTTTTGAGCATTGTGAAATCAATGGTTTCAAATTTTAAATCTGAAATCTTCGAACTATTATTTGCTTTATAAATTGTTTAAACATTTAGAATTTTTTTTACTTGTCAATGATTATCATCACCAATCTTCTTATCTACCAACAATAACTGGGCTTGTTTTACCAAAAAACCTGAACCATAAATCATTTTGGTTCTACAACATTTACCAACATAGTGGAGTTTCTCAATGAAGAGAATTAGAATGGATGTCCATAAAGTACACACTATTTGCACGAGCAATTTATGATGATTCAATGGAAAGAGTTCTTTCAGTATCACTCGTTTACTTGCTCTCAACACTCTTGCATAGAATAATATAATAGATCAAAGAATTGTTGCTCTTATAAGTTTTAGTTTTGCAGAACTTCTGATGCTGTCAAATCTGTTGTTTTAGGTGGGAGTAAGCCTCTTCTCGAATCCGACACATTAGAGGATGGGAAAAAAGGGAAGAGCGCTGAAGCCGAAGCACGGCCGGTTAGTTATTCTCATACATTCTTCCATCTGATTTTTGCTCTTGCCAGCATGTACTCTGGGATGCTTCTTACTGGTTGGACCAGTGCCCAGTCAGGTAGTTCTGATCTGATTGATGTTGGTTGGACATCTGTTTGGGTTCGGATATGCACCGAATGGATCACCGCAGCGCTGTATTTCTGGTCTCTCCTTGCACCCATTGTCTTTCCAGACCGCCAATTCTTCTAGGCCTTGTTGTGCATTTATGACTCAAATTGTGATGTCACTGTAATATATTTAATTAGGATTCCTGTAGGCTCTTGTAGATGCTTGCCCTGTTTTGCTTGTGTTGGACTTCCTCTAGACATCAGTCTTGTAGATGCAAGAACTTGTGGTCTGTGATGCATATGAAAGGTCAAAACTTTCGTAATTACATCAATTCATTGTAACTGGTTCCGAAATAGGTAGGTTGAGGTGGGAAAAAGAGGAACAAGAGACTAAGGTAACGAAATTATGCAATCACCATAGGTCGCAACACTTATCATGTGGCTTCCAATTTGGGTACAAAGCTTCTCTAATAAATTGAGTTAAGATGAGCTTCTCGACCACTTTTCCTAGAAACTACGCTCTTCGCCTAGAGACTACTAATAAGCTCCTTACGGACATAGAGCTGTTCTTTTCTGACATTACTGTAATTATGATCAACCATGCAGTTTTAAATGCACCCAAAACAACACAATATGTCCACCTTGATAAGCTATAGCTTTCTTCATCACGTATCTCTTCATGTTCCCTGTGAAAGAACTATAGGCACTTTGATTCCTTATATGTAGGATATAGGTGGCAGAAGGAAATACAAGAGGCAAGTTGTCAACAATGATTTCCTCCAATGTCAGTGTGCATCTTTACCCAATTATCAGACTCAAATTCAGATGACGATCCACTAGTACTACTCCTTGTTGATCTCACTCAACACCCATATCTCTGTAACTCCATTTGTCAACTTAGTATAACTGAGCTCATCATGGCACTCCCCCAAATCTGCATCCATAGAATTATTCCCACGGGGGGCATGGAACGAGACCTGCAACATTAATTTGATCGTCCTCAGCGGTACACCATCCTACATTTTTGTATTCAAGCCAATATAGCTTTCCTCCTAAGAAAATATTGGAGTCACCGAATTGATGCGGTTGTGAGACCCTCAACTTCGCCCAGTCTTTGATAGAAACACTTGGAATTCAGAGTCTATTGGGGCACCACCACCACCATCTGGCATGTTTAGAATAACAAGATTGATGAGTGTGTAACACAAGAAGGGTTTAGATGGATCGAAAACTAGGGCAAAAGTGCATCTACGAGCGTGTCCCGGGGTTGGGTACACTACACATTTTGTAATAGGGTTGCAAATGAATTGCTTCTTACAACCGAAACAACAATAACCCCACAGAAATCCGTTCGATGAGCCTCTATAAAATTTAGTTTCTATACTACTTATAATAGCCTATAGATTGACAATTTGATATTAAATACCACATATCTCAAGAAATTAATTATATCATTGACCACATCACAATCTCTTAGTTTAGGTTGTAATCTATACTAATAGGCAAGCTACTTTGATCCGTCTTCCGCTTCGATTCGTTGAGGTCGATTAAGTATTCTCATATGATATTATAGATATAGATTACTTTGATATCCTCCTATAATTTACCTTATGAAATATAACTTTTTTTTTTAAATTGCATTATATCCAAAAAGTTTTTTATACCAATTTGCGTATTATTTCACTTTATTTTAATTGTCTTAACTATAAAGAAAATAAATATTTTAAAATTGAAAATTTTGTAATTTAAAGAATAAAAACTTTAATTAAAAAAATCTTTTTATCTATTTATTTGATTTTTAGATTAACAAATTCTTTTTGTCTATTATTTTTATTCTCAAACTGGTAAAAGAAGGAAATAGAAAAAATGTATATGTTAAAAATCGATATTAAATACTAACCCCATCAAAAAATTTATTTACATAAAACTAGTAGGAGTGTAACGGGTTGGGTTGGGTTTGAGCCAAAATTCAATTCAATCCAACCCGAACCAAACTAACCTTTTAACCCAATTCAAACTAGTTCGGGTTAGATTGCGTTAGTTTCGAGTTTAGGTGACTTTTTTTTCTTTTTTTTTCAAGAAAATGACTTCAACTTTAAAAGAAAAAATAATAAAAAAGAATTTAAGAAGAAGAAGAAATACAAATAAAAAAAGAAGAAATAAAGAAGTATAAAAATTGAGAGGTTCATGTAGAAGGCCAACGAAATTACACTTTTGGTTCGGTATCAAGGGAGTTTTGTTAATTTTGCAATTTAGTAGCTTTGGGGGATAAGGTTCAAATGGTTTGGGTTCCAAAGGTGTCAATCATAACCCAATTCAAACTGTTTGGGTTGAGATTTTTAACCCGACCCAAACACCTAAATCAACTAAATCCATCGGCTGGTTGGGTTAACTTATACCCTTAAAAACTAATTTATGTACACACACATGCTTTTTTTTTTTAATATAATTATCGAGGGTCATACGGAGTACACCATTCAACACAGAAATTTAAATATCTCATTCCTTTTGTTGGCATCGTGATATGTATTACATGTACATATCGATGTGATCTAAAATGGGGATTGAATAAAAAAAGTGAAAACCCAAGAAAGGGAACTATGGGCTCAACCCATGAGCCACTCACTAATTGGGGGCCTATGATCATGCCCATACTCCCTCCCATCCCATTATTCTCTCTCCCAATTCTTTTATTTATATAACGACATCCTCCAATTTTCTCTGTGCATCTGTAGTGCCTCCTCTCTTTTTGTCTCACACGAAACAAAGAAAGAAATGTCTTATGTCGAAAAAAAAAAAAAAAGTCACGTAAATGTTTGCATCCCTTATGTTTTGAATTGAGTGTACTGTCTTTAGGAACTTAGCAAACGGTTCTAGACGTTATGCACCTGAACCTTCGTATCTGCCATTGTACTTACCACCACGATTAGATCAAACAATTTTTATTCTTTTGCTGAGTTGGTTCTCAACTTCAACTTCAGCCTTATAATTTTTGAACACATCCAACGACTGACTTTTCATGAATTAGATATATATAGTCATATCTGAAAAAATCGTCTATGAACATTATAAAGTATTGTTGACCATTCCTAGCAACTGTAGAAAATGGACCACAAATATCCTTATGACTTCAAATCTCATTTTGTTGATTTGTTTTCCCTTTATACAGTAAACACATACATCAAAAGTATGTGAAATCTAAGGGATTTATAATTTCGTCTAACACTAAGTCTCTTTATTCTCCGTCTGGAGATATGACCTAATCTCTTGTGCCATAACGCAGCCAAATTCTCATTGGTCAATTTTCTTTTGACACTTATTGTAATTAGTTGTAAGGATTCATGAAATGAAGCAATTGTATCAATTAAATAAAGATTATCTTATTCTGATAAAGAACAGGTAACCAAATTTGAATCATGAAACAAACTAAATTTTTTTCTCAAATGAACAAGAATAACCTGATTATTCTAATCAATTATTTGCATATCACTACAAAAAAATAAATATTTAATAACATAACTAATATTATTAAAAAGAATGTCATTAAATATTAATAATTTTAATAATATCTAAAAAAATGTTATTTACTACATGTAATTTTGTTTTTTTAAAAATTATGATTTAAAAATAACGTTTATTTTCTAATATTAAAATATAATTTGTTTCAAAATCTTATTAATATTTTGAGAAATTTAATACAAATTTTTAATAATGTTTTAAATTTTATATAAAAAATTGCATTTCTTTTTTAGTAATATTATATAATTGATTTTAATTTTAAAATTTTAATTATTTTAATAATATTTTTTTAAAATATAATAAAAAAAATTTAAATATTTAATAATATTTATTTTAATAATATTTTTTATGTTATAAAAAATTTATTTTGTTATAGTGCATCCCCAATCAACGATCTTCAACCCAGTCGATTGTCCACCACCCAACACACAATCTTACTCTAGTTCAATTACAAGTTTATGTTGATACAAAACCAGAACCAGAAATCATCGAACCCTCTTTCCTAAACCAAAACATCAACATGTCTTCTTCCTCTGTGAATTCCTTTTCTAGGAAAGGCGACCATCACTGTTCCACTGTTATCTCAAGAACCTACCAAGGGGTTACCAATTTTGTCTCTCCGACGAAGAAATCTTCACTCACTTTCTCGTTCTCAAGAAATAAGGGACGCAAACATTTACGTCAGCCCTCTTCAAGAATTGACAAGTAAGATGCGACATTTCTTTTTCTTTCTTTCTTTCTTTCTACCCATTGATCATATCAGAGGAATCGTATTTCTTTAATTCCATTAACGAATGAGGCGATCGGGTCAATGGACAAGGTTACTGGAAGCCATGCGGAAAACAAATTAATATCTTCAATCAACAACAACTTGTCGGGGTTAAACGTGTTTTTAAATATTACTATGAAAATGTGACAGACAATAACAAAAGCAGTTGGATGCTCGACAAATACACTTGCCGCCATATCCTCCCACTGAAGATCCCGTGGAAAAAGAAAAAGTGTAATATTTGTACCTTAATTAATATGTATGTTACATCATCTATTAAAGTTTTTAAAAATTAATAAGATTTTAAAATAAATAATATTTTAGTGTTGAACATAATTTTTAAAAAAATAAAATTACATAAAATAAATTTAAAAATAAATAATATATATTGAGATGTTATCAAATTTTTTAATATTTAATAATATTTTTTTATTTTAGTATAATGATAATATATATATTAAGCTGTCAGTAACACATGGTCGACGAGAGCGGCTCCATGCCCCGCCATTTATTCTCTTTACGCTAATTAAAATTTTTATTTCATTATTATTAAAATAGTTTTCTGTAAAATTACGTTTTTGTATATGACTTTTTAAAACTGTCTTTCATATTCCAAGAACTTCTGAACGCACTCCCACTTACACCAATTAAAATTTTTATTTGATTATTATTAAAATAGTTTTCTGTAAAATTACGTTTTTGTATATGACTTTTTAAAAATGTCTTTCATGTTCCGAAAACTTCTGAACGCACGCCCACTTTTATCAAAACATTTTTAATCTCATCCTCAAATCTGGCCTTCTCTCCGAAGAACCAATGCCTGGGGCTGCATCTTCTTATTTGTCCGGACTTTGCACTTCGCCTAAGCTTCTCTCTCGGAGTCGCCCTCGGTGACGACAGCGATGTACCCAGATTGGGGTTTAGGGCAATTTAAACTTTTCTTTATGTGTTGTCGAGTCTGATGAAGGAGAAAAAAGGGTCGTGATCGCAGCCGAGGAAGCTGAGGTTGACGGTGCGGTAGTGGCGGCGCGACCAGGTGATGTGTTGTGCGGAAACTAAGTAAAGTATGAAAGGAAAAAACAAGACAACGGATTTAACGTGGTTCGGCAAATTGCCTACGTCCACGGGAGACAACAAACTTGTATTATTAGAGAATACAAAGTACACCCTTAGGTGAATATTACAGACTAGATCTCTTAAGAATAGATCTCAGAACAGAACTCTCTAACTCTCAGGAATAAATTCTGAAGACTGAAGTTGAGTCATATTTATAGGTGTATTCGGGGGCAATACCGTAATTATAAATATATTATTAATATAATATATTTATATGTTTTAAAATAAAACATTCGGCGCATGCGCCGTTCATTCCATTTAGGCGCATGCGCCGAATGAGGCGCATGCGCCATTCAACACACAGGGGAGCCCACATGGGTGGTCCCCAATAATCTCCACCTCCACCTCATGTGGAACGAGGCTCCTCTACACCTACAATCTCTCTTCAGATAGCAAGCTTCCTTCAAAAGACTGTTGCTGCCTCCATTAGTGCCCTTAGGCACTCCGAGCTCGTGAGATGTTGATCAAGTCCAAACAATGTTGGAACTTGATCCCTGTAACCACTTTTGTAAGCATATCTGCGGGGTTATCTGCAGTCTTGATCTTTTGCAGAAGAATACTCCCTTCTTCTACTATTTCTCGAACAAAATGAAAACGAACATCAATATGCTTCGTTCGACTGTGATGAACTTGGTTCTTTGCCAAACAAATGGCACTCTGGCTGTCGCAGAAAACTTCAACATTTTTCTGCACAATTCCCAAGTCTTTAGTCAATCCATGAAGCCAGATTGCTTCCTTGAAAGCTTCTGTTACTGCCATGTACTCTGCCTCTGTAGTAGACAAAGCAACTGTTGACTGTAGTGTTGATCTCCAACTCACTGGTCCTCCTGCCATAGTGAAAACATAACCAGTAGTAGATCTGCGCTTGTCAAGATCTCCAGCATAGTCCGAATCCACATATCCGACTATATGCTTACAACTATTCGAATCTCTCTCGAACTTTAAACCAATATCCACAGTACCATGAATATACCGTAGAATCCACTTCACTGCTTGCCAGTGGCCTTTACCAGGGTTGTGCATGTAACGACTTACCATACTTACAGCATGTGAAATGTCAGGTCTGGTACACACCATAGCATACATCAAGGCACCAACAACATTTGCATATGGAATCTTCTCCATTTGCTTCTTCTGATCATCAGAATTTGGTGACATTGATGAACTTAGCTTGAAATGTGGTGCCAATGGTGTGCTCACAGGTTTTGTGTCATTGCCGATGTCAAAAGTTTGAAGAACTTTCTTCAAGTACTGAGTCTGAGTCAAACAGATTTTGCCTTTGGCTCTGTCTCGAGTTATCTCCATCCCGAGAATTTTTCTGGCCTCTCCAAGATCCTTCATTTCAAACTCTGAGCTCAATTGAGCCTTGAGCTTGTTGATCTCCACCTTGCTTTTAGATGCGATTAACATATCATCTACATATAAAAGCAAGTAGATAAATGTACCATCTTGAAGTTTGCGATAGTAGACACAATGATCAAACTGACTCCGAGTATATTTTTGCCCTTGGATGAAGCTGTCAAATCGCTTGTACCACTGTCTCGGTGACTGCTTCAGGCCATACAGTGACTTGCTCAACTTGCAAGCCCAATTCTCTCTTCCTGGTACTTTGAATCCATCTGGTTGAGACATATATATCTCCTCGTCCAAATTACCATGCAGAAAAGCAGTTTTGACATCGAGTTGGGCTAACTCGAGATCAAACTGTGCAACCAAAGCCAATAATATTCGAATTGACGAATGCTTAACAACAGGTGAGAATACCTCATTGTAGTCAATTCCTTCCCTCTGAGCATAGCCTTTTGCTACCAGTCTGGCTTTGTATCGGATACCATCTGTGCTGGGAGAGTCTTCCTTCTTAGCAAAAATCCATTTGCAGCCAATTGGTTTCTTTCCTTTCGGAAGTGGAACCAACTTCCACGTCTGATTCTGATGGAGTGATGTCATCTCCTCATTCATTGCCATTTTCCACTTATCACTTTCCATACTCTGAATAGCATCTTTGTAATTGTATGGAATATCATCTCCGGTGACTGGAAATGCATATGCAACCATGTCAGTGTACCGAGCAGGTTTGCGGATTTCTCTTCTTGGTCGACTGGTGGCAATTGAATCTGGTTCTTGACTGATGTCTGGTCCTGGAGCCTCCACCTCAACTGAGATTTCCTCCTCTTCTTCAGGATGGTTGGATATCTCTGCTGACTTGCTAGGAGTTACTGGAATATCTAACTCCACCTGCTGAGGCAAATCTGGATCGCGAATTTCTTTATCAGAAACTGTATGCTTTAACATCACAGATTCATCAAAAGTTACATCTCGACTTTTGACAATTGTCTTTGTATCAGGGTTCCATAGTCGGAAAGCCTTAACTCCTTCACTAAAGCCCATGAAAATTGCTTTCTTGGACCTAGGATCCAGTTTGGATTCCTTCACATGGAAATATGCAGTGCATCCAAAAATGCGCAGAGAATCATAATCTGAAACGGGGTGTCCAGACCATACCTCCTTGGGAGTTTTGCCATCTAGTGCTGTTGCAGGAAGTCGATTGATGATATGAGAGGCATATGACAAAGCTTCAGCCCAAAATGCCTTGCTCAGTCCAGAATGAGATAACATGCAGCGAACTTTATCTACCAAAGTACGATTCATGCGTTCAGCAACACCGTTTTGTTGTGGCGTGCCTGGGACTGTGAAATGTCTGACAATCCCTTCATTCTCACAAAATTTCTGAAATGGGTCTGACTTGTATTCTCCTCCATTATCAGATCTGAGCCTCTTAATCTTCCTTCCCGTTTGGGTTTCTACCATTTTCTTCCATATAAGAAAGGTATCGAGCACTTCATCTTTGTGCTTCATGGTATAAACCCAAACATAACGAGAGAAATCATCAATAAAAGTAACAAACCAACGTTTACCTCCCAATGAAGCATTTTGAGAGGGTCCCCAGACGTCGGTATGAACATAATCTAATGTTCCTTTTGTGCGGTGGATGGCAGTTCCAAACTTGACTCTCGTCTGCTTGCCTAAGATACAGTGCTCGCAGAAGTCAAGTTTCCCGGTTTTAGCACCTTTCAGAGAACCTTGCTTGATCAAGGTTTGAAGAGCTTTCTCTCCAACATGTCCGAGCCGCATGTGCCAAAGTCGGGAAGTGTCTGATGAATCATCATTAGAACTGGTGCAAGCTGAGACACTTCCGATTACTGTGTGTCCATCAAGGAAATAAAGATTTCCTTTCTGAGTACCCTTCATGGCCAAGAATGCTCCACGCACAACTTTCAGAACTCCACCTTCAATGGTTACCTTGTAACCGCTGGAATCAAGGACTCCTAAGGATATCAGATTTTTCTTCAGATCTGGAACATATCTGACGTCCGTGAGCCGTCTTGTTGTACCGTCATGCATCTTAAGGCGTATAGTTCCAATACCTTTTGTGCGGCAGGTATTGTTGTTGCCCATGACCACGACTCCTCCATCGAACTCATCCAACTTTGAGAACCAATGGCGATTTGGACACATATGATAGGAACATCCGGAATCTAAAATCCATCTATCAGACTGAATGTCTATAGATGAAACTGAGAACGCAGAATCTTCTTCAGCTTTCTGTGCTACATTTGCATCTGTCTTGCCCTTATTTGGACAATCTTTCTTCCAGTGTCCCTTTTGGTGACAATAGGCACATTCATCCTTCCCAAGACGTTGACGTGATGAAGGTCCTTTTGACTTTGAGCGAGATCGGCCTCGCCCACTGGATTTATCAGATCTGTTGTTATCCCTGCCTCTGGAGACTGTCAAGGCTGCTGGTGATGCTTCCTTGTGATCGCGCTGGTCCTTCCTTCGATACTCGTTGTTCACCAAAGCATTTGAAACATCACTGAATTTAACCTCATCTTTACCATATAGCAAAGTTGTTGTTAAATGTTCATATCTTTCAGGCAAAGAGTTTAACAACAATAGTGCCTTGTCCTCATCAAGAGGGTCGACATCAAGATTTAGTAGATCAGCAAGAATCTTGTTAAAATTATCAAGATGTTCACTCATGGAGGTACCTTCCTTGTACTGAAAACGATAGAGCTTCTTCTTCAGGTAGAGGCGGTTCTCTACGCTTTTCGTCATGTATTTGTCCTCCAGTTTCTTCCAGAGACATATTGCCATAGTCTCTTTCATGACAAAGTATTTCTGATCTTTGGCCAAGCAGAGTCTGATTGTTCCACAAGCTTGACGATTGACGAAATACCAATCATCATCGGACATATCCTTGGGCTTGGTTTCCAAGGCGATATGTGAGCCTTCTCGGAATAAAAGATCTTGAACTTCGCATTGCCACATGCCAAAGTTGTTGGTGCCGTTGAATTTCTCCACCTCGAACTTTGCATTAGACATCGAACTTCTTTGCCAAGGCCTGCTTGTGCTTGGGATTTCCTCTGCCATTTAGACCGAAGATATTTATGACTTAGCAGCTGAATCTGTAGAAAATGAGTGCACGGTTGCGTCCGGAACGGTCGAAAATGGTGGAAACGAGTCTGACTTTGCTGAAATCAGACGAAAAATGAGCCGAATAAGGTTGGTCAACAAGAATTGATGAATAGGGTCGGGCTGAACCGAACTGGGCCGTGAACAGTGACGGGCTGTGAACAGTTCTGGGCTGTAAACAGTGACGGACCGAACAGTTTCTGGGCTTGAACAGTGACGGGCTGTGAACAGTTCTGGCTTGAACAGTGATGGACTGTGAACAGTTCTGGGCTGTAAACAGTACGGGCTGTGAACAGTTCTGGTCTTGAACAGTGTCGGACCTCGGACCGGGAACAGTATCGGACCGGTGAACAGTGTCGCCCCGGTGAACAGTGTCGGACCGGTGAACAGTGACTGCGGGCCGGTATGAATAGTGCACGCAGTGGTCGGAATGAACAGTGAACGGCTGTTTCCGGTGTGAATAGTGCTACCAAATACAGTACGGGGCTCAAACTTTGATCGGCTCCTGGGGACTCGTTTCTTCTCCGTTTTTCTCGCCGTTTGTTGCGTTGGACTCCTGAGAACAAGAGCTACCTCCTCGGGTGATCAGAACACAGTTTTGATCACGTTTACAGAAACTCAAAATTTCGACACAGTCTCGAAATTTCGACAGTGTCCGTTTTTCTTCCAAAACTTCACCTTGGCTCTGATACCAATTTGTTGTGCGGAAACTAAGTAAAGTATGAAAGGAAAAAACAAGACAACGGATTTAACGTGGTTCGGCAAATTGCCTACGTCCACGGGAGACAACAAACTTGTATTATTAGAGAATACAAAGTACACCCTTAGGTGAATATTACAGACTAGATCTCTTAAGAATAGATCTCAGAACAGAACTCTCTAACTCTCAGGAATAAATTCTGAAGACTGAAGTTGAGTCATATTTATAGGTGTATTCGGGGGCAATACCGTAATTATAAATATATTATTAATATAATATATTTATATGTTTTAAAATAAAACATTCGGCGCATGCGCCGTTCATTCCATTTAGGCGCATGCGCCGAATGAGGCGCATGCGCCATTCAACACACAGGGGAGCCCACATGGGTGGTCCCCAATATGATGGTGGCGCCGAGGTTGGTGTAATAGATGGAAGTAGTGGTGGGATTTATGGTGGTTTTGATGAGCATTGAAGTGGGTGGTGGAATGTGGATGGAGGGTCGAGACATGAGCTGAAGAAGAAGAGCGAAAGCAAGAGAGATGGCATTTTTATTAGAGATGCATGTCTTGATTCTCCGTTAAAGAAAATGACGTTATGATGAGCAAAAAGGGACAATGAACAGATGGACAAAGGGCCAATGAACAGATGGACTAGATTGATTTTAGAGTACTAAGATTGACAAGATGTTATGGAGATGTTGTTGACTTTGAGAGAGGAAATATCTAGACAGGTTGTTGACTTTGAGAGAGAAGAGAAAATATCTAGAGAGAGGGGAGAGAGACAGAGGTGGTAATGGTGGAAGAGGCTGAGGTGGTGCTCAGGGCGGAGCTTTAAGGGGCTTTCTTGGGCCGTAGCCTGATAAACTTTTTATTGATATAATACTCCTTATTACGTAATTTTACGCAACTTACTTGAACTCAATTGATTGAGCTATTATTATTTAGGCTCTAGGTGATCGGTTCGAATTCAACTTCTCCTTTATTAATTATTTTTATATTTTTCTCTATTTTTATCCTTATACTTAATTATAATAATTAATAAATTAATAAGTAATTAGATACAAATTAGACTTTATATAATTTTTAAAACAAAAACTACACAACAAAAAAAAATGAGAAAAAAATTATCCTTGTCACTATTGTTATTATTATTATTATTTTTAAACAATACTTCCTAACGAAAGAAAATAAAAAAGTGCGAAATACTAATTATTTAAAAATAAATAAATATTTTTTTTTAATACTATCATGCATTTATATTCATTTATATTTTAAATTTCTCTTTGGTACCTACATCTTTAAACATTGTGAATGAAATTAGTAATATTGTTAAATTGTGTGTTATTACATGAATCCACTTCTTTGACTTTACATATGAGTAATGATATTTAATTTATAAGTTTATACATTTTATGATTATCTTTTTTATGTTATTTGATGTCTTATTCTACCTTTATTAACATTATAAAATATTAATAAGTCATTTTTCTTAATTAGTCTAGTTAAATGTCTTTATTGTCTATACTTAAACTAACTTAAAATATTTTGGATAGGAATGTAGCTATTTATGTACTTTTTCATAATTCGATATCCAAATCGCCCAAATCGTAAATCACAGCTCCAAATTCTAGTTCTAAATTAACGGTAAAACTTCTTACAACTCTCATTGTATCGTCAAAATTTTTCTAAAATTTGTTTTAGCCCCCGTAAAAAAAAATCCTAGATACGCCCCTGGTGATGGTGGTGCCGTGGAACAAGGATGAGGTGGTATTGGAAAGTAGCATCTTCCAGTATTAAAAGATTTTCTTTATTAATTAGACCCATTTGAACAAAATTTTTAAACATTCAACAATTATATATTATAATTTCTCGGTGTTAAACATTAATTTTTTTCATATTAATATATCGATCTTATTTCAAATATACAAATAAATAAAAATTACAATAGATGTGCCATGAGAAAATAAATATTTTAAAATTAAAAAATTTTAAATTTAAAGAATAAAACCTTAAATTAAAAAATTCTTTTTTTCTATTTATTTGATTTTTTAAATTAACAAAAAAATTATCTATTATTTAGAAATTAATTCCTCTTCATCTTAATACCACCAGAACGTACTCTTCTCCTTCTTCTTCATGCTATCTCTTTTTTCACAGAAAAAAAAAAAGAAAAAAAAAACTACTTATATAGAAGCAATTGTATCAAACCATACATGGAAAGAGAATTTAGTATGGTTAGATTTTATTCTCTTGTCTATTGATTACAGGAAATTGCTTCCGGTCAAATATGCAAGCATCACAGCTTTTACCATGAAAATATTATATAGTTAGAAAGCGTTTTTGTCATGGTAACAAATTAATAGGCCTATAGATTGAAAATCCAACATCAAATGCCTCAATTTCTCATTACATTTATATTTTATCCTAATTCATTCTCTTACTTTAGGTTGTAATCTAAACTACCATGATAAGAATAATTGAAAAGCTCACCATATAGCTATTTCTGTGAAATTCTCAAAAATTAACCCTTAAATTTGGAGTAATAATTTAATTTGAAAATTAGTTATATATATAATTAATAGCTTAATACATTAAGTTATTAAATCCTGACAATCTTCAACTTCTTCTATTTTTTAGCCACTTCTTTTTTTGTAAAGTCATATTTTATGTTGAATAACAGTAATATAGGCACAACTAGTGGGCCACTAAGGCCAACATGCACGGAACATATAAGCACAATAAAGTATTAGCGGCAAACACCTACAATTCAATTGGGTTCTTGCCTTCGTAACACTCAATATTGCCTTCTTGTTTAATAAACCTTTTTTTTTTATTAATTTTTTAACATTTGATAAGTGACTTATTCCGTTTTACAGCTAGACTAATTCTCCTGAACTTGAAGGGTTCGATGAATAAATATATTAAGGGTAGAGCTCAAACTCATGATGAGTCTCTCAACCTATATAAGGCTCACTTCCGTTATTAACAAACCAGCCCATTAGTTAGTAAAATACATATACTAATATTATGTACACATAATACATACACTAATATTATTATAGATGTTAAGATTACACTTAATGAACAATCGAAACGAAATAATTTGATGCCTACAATAGAACTGAATTTTAATCAACCTGCCTATTTTAAAACAAATGGCTATACAGTAACAATGCAAGTGAGTTCATTACAGTTGTCTTTAGGAAAGACTGAAAGAGTACAAAGTGGACCCCACTCCTCTTCGTTTCATTCAAGTACGTGGAAGAAAGTGGTTGGATGGAGGAGACCCTGGCCTGGCCTGGTCTCTGTGTGAGTCTCTGACATAATACTACTACGTCAGGTCCCCCATCATTTGCCTGCTACTGCCACGTGTAGATAAAACCACACTACCGCTCTATCTGCACCACTGCGATAGCCTAGTATTTACGTTACAAGAACGCACATCCATAATTGCATCTGGTCCCATTCTCCCATTAAATCACAGCCGTCGGACAGGCTTAAATAAATAAAGCGAACACACTGTTCATATCAAAATTATCAATCTTCAGCGATTAAAAATACAAGTGACAAACACATGTCAAAGTCAGGTCACCTAATCTAACGACCATATACTCTCTCCTATCTAAATCTCAGTGTCCCTCCCATCACCCAATCAATTCCTTGTCATCTGCTCCACCGTTTTAGTGTGCAACGTTCCGCACCTGATCATCGCTATCATCCCCGTGGGTCCCACCATCCGCATCATCATCATCATCATCATCGCTGTAGTCAAAATTGTTGTTGTCGTCGTCCTCGTGATCTTGATCAGCATTATCATCGGACGATAGCTGCACAAGCCAACAGGAACCGTGCAAGTGCCCGCTCAAACACACGAAATACTCCAAACTTCCCTCGCGCGAACCAAGCCTCCTGGACGCGCTCCTAGGCACGAGCCTCGCTGACGTCATGCTCCAAACACGATCTCCACAATAAGGACATCGAACTCGCTGTTCCAACTCTACCTGCCGTCTGATAAAAAACGCTCTCGTCCTCGACGTCGAGAATCCCCGAAATACCCCTCTATAAATACCTAAATCATCCTCGTTGCCCTCCCGGGAATGTTCGCATGGATCACTGATGTACAGCAGATCCCCACGACACCGCTTCGTTAAGAAGCTCTGACCCGAAGTCTTTGAGAACCGAGTCGCCTTCGCGAGGTGACCGGGAAGCGGCCGGTCCAACCGGAAATTCCGGCTCGGTTTGCACCCGCAACAGAAGCATAAAAGCTTAGCCAGAGCTTGCCAATCCTCGCCGAACCGGCCGTTTGGCGAACCGTTAGTCAATGCTGCTACCATGCGCGGGGCGCGCGATAAGCAGTGCGCTCTCCATAAAAGCCTCTTTGCTAACGCGCGCAGCTTTCTGCTAATGCACGCCGTTAAGCAGAGCACCTGTGGATCCCAATTGATCGATTCTAGGATTAGGACGAGAATCTGCTCGTTCAGAATCCCGAAATCACTCGACTCAGTGTCGTCACTCGGCCGGTTCGAACGACTCGACCGGTGTCTCTGGTTCCCGTTCATTGTCGTTACTCGCTACGGACATTTCAGCTATCGCTACCGATACATGATATGGCTGACTGGTAGGCTATAATGTGCTATATACATGTGAGAATGGTTGGGGACAGGTGGCGGTTCGAGAATTGTTGATGATCGGGGTTGGGATGTTAATCTAGCTAGCAACCAGACACGTGTCCTCGTTTAAGGAAGAAGAGGACGCGTGTTGGTTTGGGATTGCTTTGGTTATACGATTATAAGAATCTAGAGATTAACGTCAGCTGTTGGATGAAAGAGCGTATCCATCGCCACGTGTAGAGCATAAAAAATCTGGGTGAAAATATCTTGGGGCCACGTGTCAAGATTCGGTTCTACACGTGTTCAGGAGATGCTCTTGATGCAAGCGTAATGGGGAGCGTATGATGCTATTACACGTGGTAGCACGTAATCTGACCACGTTACCAGATGCTTTTTTTTAATTAGAAAAGAAAAGAAATTCATTAATTAAATAAAAGTGCGTAGAATTCTTCTACGGCTCTTTGTTTGATGGTTTGAGCGAGAACCAGTGGTCCCGTTACGGAGGAAACAGCAGGCTGACGTTTTTAAAGATGAAAAGACATTTTTTTCCTTTACGGGTTAGATTAAGAAGAAATATAGCGGTCTGATATTGTGTATAAAGATGGGGGTAGCGAGTGGAATACGAAAGAATCCACGTTGTTGCCGTACTGAAAATAGATCCCGTTATTTATAAAAGAAAAAAGAAAATAAAGTGGGGAGCCTCTGAATGCGTGCCGCGTGGGGAGCGCACTGAGAGCGAGAGAGAATACGCGTAGAGATCAACAACTGAGGCTTTCCAGAACGTACGGGTGCGAGTTTCTTAACAAATAATAGTTGTTGTGTTTTTCACTTTGACATCGCAACGTGATAAAATTGTCATCCCAAATAAGGTCATAGCCTGCAACGATGTATAAACTAGCTTTTTCTCAATTATATACGGGCTTCTCAAAGGCCTATTTTTTATTTTTTTTTGTTGATTAAATCTTATAGTAATAATAATTAATAATAATATATGTTATAATGTAGATGCACATATATACACTTATTAATAGAAATAAGCACTCTTATCAACGATATTAATGGAGATAAAAGAAAAAGGATGAAGAAGGAAATAGGCTAAAATTGTTATCTTTTGGTTTAGAGGTGAGAATGATTATACCCATATCTGAAAAATACACTTACGGCAGACAAATTTGAAAAATTCAATGCACGAGTATAACAAAATTTGAAAGGGAAAATGGGTGAGAAAGACAACTCTCCTTCCCTTTTGTTATTATTTAAGATTAAGAACTTTGAAAAAGTTGATAGACAACTAGGAAAACAAACATCATTTCCTTGTTAATTGGAACAGGGTTGGCTTGAGTGATATGACCTCTAGCTTATAAGTAGAGTCATAAGTTCAGTTCTCCTTTGGTCAGTTTACTTGGGTTACAGTTGTTGTATTTTACTTGAGAATGAGTCGAGTGCGAGTTCGCCCTGACATGTACCCATAAACACACACACACATATATATATATATATATATATAAATTGTTATCCAGCACCAAGTGTGCCTGCTATGGCTTGATGTAACCAAATAAGTGGGGATACTTTTTTTCCTATTTAAGTAGGAGTCTAGATCATCCTTAATGGGTTTTCATGATCCTTTTCATATACATTGCACTAATGTGCATACCTTTTAATTCTATTGGGGTTACGATTCTTTTTAACCATATGTTAAACAAAAAAAAAACTTGAATTAATGTAAATAAATATGTTGAAAATGTAAAGAAATATATGCTTTCTTTCAAATTTAAATGTTATTCTCTTATCATATATATATATATAATTAAGAGGATCTAGTTTTAAACCCAGGAAAAATGCTCCTTTAGTATATGCTTTTGGTTAATATAAGATTTTGCAACACCAATTACTTAGAAAGAGATACACACTTTTGGAATCACTTCAGAAGACACACTCTATCCATACCTTGACCTATGTGCTAATTAGGCCTATAGAAAATAGAAGAAAGCTTTTATATCATGAGGGACAGTTGTAGTATTACCCCTGACACCTCCTGATTCTTATGCCAAAGCTAATCGCTCTGTAAATAGTAAAGATAATTAGTGTTAGTTACTATTGAGACTTGCTCTCTCTTTTTTGTTTTTTTTGTAAGTTTTAATTGTTTTGCATTTCATAATAAGATATGGATTATAAAAGCCAAATAAAGTTGTTTGATAGCTTTCCACATGATATCATTTAATTGTTGCAGAGAAAAATTAAGGCTTTCTTATAGAAATACTAAATGCAAGATTTAACTGACATCAAAATTTTTAGGCTACGTTTGATTTGTAATTTGAAAATAAAAATACAATTTAGAAAGTAAAAATTTGAAAAATGATGTCATTTTTTAAAAATAATATGTTTTCTTTGTAAATTTCTGAAAATTATTTTCAGATTTTAACTAACCAAATGCGTTTTCTACGTTTTTAAAATCTGAATTACAAACCAAATGCAGCCTTAATAAACTTAAGTCACCTTATTTTGGATCAATCTTATACATGAAACGATAATATCTTCTTTGGGCCTTGAGTCATGGTGTGCCCTTCCACACGTTTTTTTTCTTCTATGTAACGTAATGTGTTGTAAATATGTTGAATATTTAAATAGTAATTACATATACTATGTGTATATCTTAAGCAGTATGATATCTAAGTGGTATATATATCCAAATAGTATATATATTTAAGTGGTGCATGTATCAAAATTATATAAATACGTATATATATATATATATCCCACACGAATCATATGAGAACATAGTTACTCATCATGTGAGTTGATGATCTTTTGATGTAAATCTCTACCTATAAATATGAGAGTGATCATGAAAAGAAGTTATAAGAAATAATATAAAAAAACAGAAAAAAAATAAATAAAAAGAGAAAATAGAAAATAGAAAGCCAGTTTATAATATCAATCATTTTCTTTAATTGTTTTGATTCAATTTACAACATAATGTACGTGTTAGATGATTTTCTCAACACTCTGCTTTTATTTTTAGAAAATTACACGTAAAAAGTAATAAGACTGCCCTTAAAACAATAAAAAGCCTTCCCTTGAAACAATAAAAGGTGAGTTGGGTTTATAAAATTCATCTAATGGACATCTTGAGTACGGTCCAACTAAATATCCTGAATAATGTGATTCTAATAACAATAGAAAAAGAAAAAGAGAGTGAAAATGAAAAATATAGTACACCTCAAAATAAATGAGAGGCAAAGCAGGCAGACTACTCAAAGGCTATTCGCATAAATCTGTTGGCTGGTCTATGGAGCTTTCAGTGTTTAGATATCCTTTGGGTGCTGTTGTAGATTTGTATGAAATGCCTCAAATCGATCCCTATATAGCTTCTCACCAAAAAATGAACTGCTCCAATAATGACCTCCACAGCTACTGTCAATGTTGTTGTTGATTCCCAACCCTTTTACAAAATTGTACAAAGTTACTTCTTCCCCCACCACCCCCACCCAAAAAACCAAGCTAAAGAAGGAACGAGGTACCATATATGTAGGGGACCACCCACATGTGGCTTGGCGTGGCAGACAAAGGGAGCTTGGCGTGGCAGACAAAGGGGAGCTTGGCGTGGCAGACAAACAAGACTGCGTGGCAGACAACATGCGCCGAAAGTGCAGCCACGCGCCGCGCGCCGAAAGAGCAGCCACGCGCCGAATTTCTTGATTAAAATATAAATATATTATATTAATTATATATTTATAATTACGTTATTGCCCCCGAATATACCTATAAATAGGACTCAACTTCAGTATTCAAAATTCATTCCTGAGAGTTAGATAGTTCTATTCTGTGAGATCTACTTAAGAGATCTAGTCTGTAATATTCACCTAAGGGTGTAGTTTGTATCCTCTAATAATACAAGTTTGCTGTCTCCCGTGGACGTAGGCAATTTGCCGAACCACGTTATATCTGTTGTCTTGTTTTACTTTCATACTTTACTTCGATTCTGCACAACAATATATGTCAACAGCTAAGACTTGTGGCCGACAGACTCGTCTTACATTGAAGGACTTGGGTTACCAGTTTATAGTGTGAACTGATTAATTCTTTTACTAAGTATGTAACTCACTACTTCTAATTGATAGAGATCTCTACATTTTTTATTTTTTAAAGAGGGGGGAAGATGTTTTTTTGGGTGGGGGTGGTGGGGGGAGAAGTAACTTTGTACAATCTTGTAAAAGGGTTGGGAATCAGCAACAACATTGACAGTAGCTGTGGAGGTCATTATTGGAGCAGTTCATTTTTTGGTGAGAAGCTATATAGGGATCGATTTGAGGCATTTCATACAAATCTACAACAACACCCAAAGGATATCTAAACACTAAAAGCTCCATAGACCAGCCAACAGATTTATGTGAATAGTCTTTGAGTAGTCTGCCTGCTTTGCCTCTCATTTATTTTGAGGTGTACTAATTTTTTTCATTTTCACTCTCTTTTTCTTTTTCTATTGTTATTAGAATGTCATTATTCAGGATATTTAGTTGGACCGTACTGAAGATGTCCACTAGATGAATTTTATAAACCCAACTCACCTTTTATTGTTTCAAGGGAAGGCTTTTTATTGTTTTAAGGGTAGCCTAGACCACAATACTTTCTATATTTACATATTTAGCAGGTCCTACCTTTTTACATGTAATTTTCTAAAATTAAAAGCAAAGTGTTGAGAAAATCGTCTAAAACGTACATTATGTTAAACGGAATCAAAACAATTAAAGAAAATAATAGACATTATAAACTGACTTTCCATTCTCTATTTTCTCTTTTTATTTATTTTCTTTCCATTTCTTTTACACCATTTCTTACAACTTCTTTTCATGATCTCTTTCATATTTATAGTGAGAGATTGACATTAAAAGATCATCAACTCACATGATGGGTAACTATACTCTAGTATGATGAGTAACTATGTTCTCACAGGATTCGTGTGGGATACGTATACATATGTATTTATATAACTTTAATGCATGTACCATTTAAATAGATGTACTGTTTGAATATATATACAACTTGGATATCTTACTGCTTGAGATATGTGTATAGTACATGTAATTACTATTTAGATATTCAACATATTTACAACAATCTCCCTTTAAATATTCATCATTGTAGAATAGGCCTTATTAAAACCTTACATTTTATTCACTAAAAATAATTATAGTACTGTTTATGTCACTATTCATTAAAAACATGGATAATTTTTACTAAAATTGTCAAACGGTCTCTAAAAATCATGAAATTAGCATCGTTGGACTCATAACAGTTCATTCTACGATTCTATAGCCTTAAACTAGAGTTTCATCGAGTTTTAATATGATTCGAAAGGTTTTCAATATAAACTCTAAGTTCCAACAAACTTCCAACAACTATAAAAATTTAAAATGAACAAATAAATGAAATCTAACCACATATTCAGGGCTCCTACAGTATAGAGAGTGTTTTTTAACCTTTCGAACAAATTTTAATTCAAGTTGGGTTAAAATTTTAATTTTAAAAACACCATAAAACGGCTCTCACAGTGAAAATTACTCAAAAAGAAAGGTTACATCTAGCTTAGATATCAATTTCACGAAGAAATAGAGTGAAAAACAGTTACCGTGGGTCCCGATTCGACGAAAATCCCGCATTCACCCTTTTTTTTTCTTCCCCTTCTTTCGTTCTTCCCTTTCTCCGTTTCTTCTTCTCTTTTTGTTCTTTTTTTTCTTTTTCACGGTTGAGAGAGAGAGATGAGATAACCAGATGAGTGAGAGAATGATCTAATGATATCATCTTATACTAATATCAATTTCAAGGTCATTTATTCATCTTATACTAATATCATCTTATAATCTAATGATAAGATGACATTTAAGAATACCATCTACTTAATTTAGGTATATTTATACACATATATATTTAACTCCTACGTTCGTATACGTATCCCTCAACGTAGGTGTATAATTAAAACTACGGGGTGTTACATTTACTTTGTACAACATATCATAATTGTTATATTTTTAGGGTCCATTTGGTACGTGGGATAGGATGGATTATTTTTGTGGGATTGGATTGAACAATATAGAATAAAATATGATAGGATTAAAAATAGTGTAATCTTATGTTTGGTGAAACACATGAGATTAATATAAAAATTAATTAAATATTTTTTTAAAACTTAATTTCTTAAAATTATATTATTAAATAAATAAATAAAACAACAACTCGCTGGTTTTGCAAAACCAGTTGCAAATAGCAATTTTTTTTTTAAAAAAAAAGAAGGAGAAGAAGAAGGAAATCGAAGTAGAAGAAGAGGATATCGATAAAAAAAAAGGTGCGGATAAAATAATCCCGACATTTCGGTCGGGATTATTTTATCCCATAACAGCATGATAAGATGAACAATGGGATTATTTTATCCCATAACAGGCGGATAAATTGAACGATGGGATTATTTTAATCCTATCTGAGTGTGCTTCCAAACGTGGGGATATGATTAATTTTAATCCTATCCCATCCTATCCTTTGTACCAAACGACCCCTCTATACACTAATTGTCGTATCAACATAATTTTGTCATTGTCGATGTTATCAATCTTGACGTATTACATGTGCAACAACACTTGTGTCTCTGTAATTTCTTTATTTAAATTGAACGGTGAAAGAATAAGGGCTCATTGCTACAATACAATTTGTGATAGTCAAAGTAAAATGGATTCGTTAACTGGTGTGAGGGGCGAAAAGGGAACTAGATTTAATCCCAACACCAACTTACCGACAACCATTATTGTACCGGGTTCTCTTTTAAAGCAAGCTAAGGAAAAGAAATCGATTCAACGACCTCTTAGAACAAAACGTCTTTGTAGGGGTCCTAAAGTTGGTTCTTTCTCTGCTGTGATTGGATCTTTTAGTCAGACCAATGTAGTCAAATCTTCCAATAAGGAAGATGACATGATATCTTTACCTGGTTTCACTGTGCTAAACTATAATGATCATATTATTGACATTCGTGAAGGTAAGGTAGAAAAATATTTGTCTCTATCTCTTGAGGAACACTCTCTCAAAGCTTTGTCACAGTTTTCCAAGTAATTATTTTATTTTATTTTATTTTTATTTATATTTGAACTAAAATTTATTTTTCTTCTTTTTTAGAGAACTTTTATATACCGTACCTTTTCCTTCGAGTTACAAAATTTGGCCCCAATCAGTTGGTCAAACAGATCATCAATGCAAGGAAGTGGATACTTATTTTTCACAGTCACCTTATTCAGCTGAAGGTAGTTTATGCACAATCGAAGACTCCCGTCCTTCTTCTTAACGAACAACACAGGTGCTTCCCAAGGTGACATACTAGGGAAAATAAATCCTTTGCCCATCAACTCATCAAGCTAGGCTCTGAGTTCATTCAATTCATTCGGTATCATACGATACGGTGGGATGGAAATTGGTTTTGTTCCGGGCATCAGCTCAACGATAAAGTATACCTCTTGCTTAGGCGGTAAGCTAGGTAACTCATCAGGAAAAACCTCTGGGGTACTCACAGACTACAAGAATGTCTGCTAACTGAACGCCCTATCCCACATCATGCACTGGCCTCAAACTAGCCATCGTAGCAACCTCATCATCAGTGGCTAATTTACGCTAGGTAGGTGGTCTCGATGCAGTTCTGCCTTGAAAAAGAAAGACCGGTTGTCCGGGTATTTGAAAGACAACCCTCTTGCCGAAGCAATCAATGTGAGCTTGATACGCTGCCAACCAATCCATACCCAAAATAACATCGAACTCGAGGAACTCTAAGTCTCTAAGGTTGACAGACATCTCGTGGCCCTTGAATCTCACAATGCATCCCACACAGACCATGTTAGGGTAAATCCTTTCACCTGCCGCCGTACTCAAGATCAATGACGTACTAGTCCTAATAATAGACAACCTCAATCTATTAACCACACTACTAGAAATAAAAGACAAAGTAAAACCAACAACAATCAAGACATACATCAAAGAATCACAAATGCTAATAGTACCTACGATCAATTGCTTGCTAGCCTATGGATCTACCTGTGTGACAGCTCAGGCCTACTCTCTGGTAGCAACTGGAATAGGACTGAACTGTGTAGCAAACGCTCTGTGTGGACACTCATTCCTCTTGTACCCCGAAACATCGCACTCGAAACATACAATCGGTCTCGGTGCCCTAGGTGTTGATGATACAGCCTGCGACTTTGCTCTGGCTGTCTGCTGTCCACTGTGCCTAGTCGAACTCTGCTGCTGTTGGGGCCTGCCTGACATCTGCACACTCCGACCTGGAACTGGTGGTGCAACTGACACTAGAGCAGAGGCTACTGATACCTCGTACTAACTGCCGCCAAACCTCGGCTTCTTATATTTTGGCACTTCTTACCATAAAACTGACCCGCTGACCCCACTGACCCCGATGGTTGTGTCTGTCATGAAGGAACTGTAGGTGCTTGTACTGTGACTGACGTCCTCATCCGGGAGTGAGCCTCTGCAGTCTCAATGTCAGCTGCTTGTAACATCGCCTGGGTGTAAGTCTGAATGCCAGCAAGTGCTAAACCCTGACGGATACGGTCACAGAACCCATCTCGTATCCTCTGCATGCGAAGGTAGTCATTCGATACCGTTTCAAGAGCGAATAGTCCAAGTGGTTAAACTTCTGCTCGTACTCCCTCACTGACCGACTGCCCTGGGTCAGGTGTTTTGCCACCCTCACATCGTGAGAACCCCTGATCATGATTCGAATCCGCCCTCTGCAAGCCCACTTTGATACCAAAGTTGTCACGACCCACGAGCTGTGACGTCATGATCGGCACAAAACCCCACGTATATCCTCCTTAGACATACACAATATCCCGATAAGCCTTCTAAAACACACCATAATCCCAAATACACAACAATAAATACATGGACATAAAATAAGATCATAGAAAAAACATACCAAAATGACGACCTGAAATTTTATTATTTTTTTTCTCCAAGTCCATAGTGTTCAAAAGTACAAAATATAATTAACCATAAGTACAAACCTATCTAAATGTTAAGTACAAGTATTAGGTGTTACATAGTATAATTTATCAAAATAAATGCAAAAAAGTACTAACATATACATCAACAAAAGTACGGGGACGCTTCACAGCTAAGCTTTTCTCCTTCCCCTTCCTATCAGATCCTGAAAAGATAAGGATGAAGGTGAGCTACAATAAGCTTAGTGAATGTTCTATACAAGTGGCAACATATATATGCATTTAATTAGAACATTGAAAGATCGTTAAAACCATTTAAATAATCATGAGAGTAAGCAAGATTACATACATGCCAATTTAATGTATCATATCATAAAAAAGACAATGCATACCATTTATAAACATGCATATGCAACCTAAACACCTCGTGAGTAAGAATCAGTACAAGGGCCATGTGTGCGCGAAACCAATGCCCGACCAATTTCTTACCTGTATCTATTAGGATTCCTAGGATTGCATGAACCATAGGATTCGCCCACTAAGACAAGTACCACGTATAGGCGAATCCTAACATACACAATCCATAGAAAACCTCTGCAAGGTCCACAATTGAGGATTCCCGGTCGGCCTAATGGGATTCCATAAGAAATCTCAAACTTAGGGAATGCACATAACTAAATTGCTTTTCCCAACTGCCTATGCTCAAATATAGTTCATGAATTCAATAAAATCA
Organism: Paratinospora sagittata; assembly: GCA_035771175.1. Classification (NCBI taxonomy): domain Eukaryota; kingdom Viridiplantae; phylum Streptophyta; class Magnoliopsida; order Ranunculales; family Menispermaceae; genus Paratinospora; species Paratinospora sagittata. The sequence continues at coordinate 13,439,703 of CM069595.1, read as the reverse complement.
TGCATACTACATTATACAAGCATTTAAAATATTTTATACTACAATGCCACATATAGAATTCACAAGTTAAAAAAACACTTACACTTGATTGGCTAGACCTAGCGAATCTAATTCTAATCCAAGAAGCACTAGAAAGCCACAAAATCACCTCAAGTACTTCAATCCCCAATTGGCCTATTCAGGTTACTTAGATCCACCACAACCCCTACGTGAAGGATGATTCATACAATACTAAAATCAGTCAAAAGTATGCTCAACAACCATGCTTAAACCCAATTTCATAGCCAATTAAGTTCCTAAATTGGCTATACACATGAGCCAAATTCCATATTGCTCGATTCAACCAATTAATATCAATTTAACGCATAATTAACCCAATTGAATGTAATAGGTTGATCCCATTATCCAACCACCAATATACATGACATTCAATCATAAATAGGGTTAACTAGACTATTTATCAAGTTAATTTCAGTAATTGACTAAGTCTAAGTCAAAATCCCCTAAATCACATGCAAATCCCCAATTTGGGAAAAAAACTCTACAATAGGCATACAACCAAATTGAACTATCGATTCTAACACATGTTCAACTATTCTAAACCCATAATTTCATTCAATTTGGGTCCAATTAGACAATTCTAAGTCAATTTAATCAATTGACTTGGTTTTGGTCAAAATCTCCAATTTGAGCAAATCCCCAAATTACATGGCAATTTTCTAAATTACATGGCTTAGACCGAAATTACACTACAATAGGGTATCCACTAATCAAAATCAGTAATTTGGAGTGCCATACATCCACAATTACCCATGCATTCATCATAAATTACATGCAATTTGAATTGTAAACCCTAGGTCTAAAATTCTAGTTTAGGTTAAATCTAGGAAACCCCATCAATTTCTTGTTAGAAATTGATGGTTTTACCATTTATGAACTCTCATACCATCTAGATACACGTATCACAAAATCAAAGCCTAAGTTCAACATTGGTTTTCCACCACTCCCTTAAATTCTTGGATTCATACAAACTTTAGGTCAAAATTAAGCTTGCAAACATACATGAAAGCGACAGAAGGAAGAAAATGAGAAAGAAATTGATACCTTTGAGGGATTTTGGGCAAGAATCACCCCAACCCTAGCCTTTTCCCCCTCATTTCTCTTCTCCCCTTCTTTTTCTCTCCTCCAAGCTCTTTTCCCTCTCTTCAATATGAAAAAAAGAGCAAGTGAGCTAAAAAAAATCGAGTTGGTTGCTTTTATATAAAAATTTTAGGCCCACATGAAAAAATACGCTTAAATAAAAAGGAACGGTTATTTCATCTGCGATTACTTGCACTTAGATAATTAATTTCTTATAAACGACTCACCAATTTACCATCTTAACCGTTAAAAGGTTTATGAGTCAGTTACCAATATTCTAGTAAAATTTTAGCTCAATCCAATGGTGAAATTAAGAGTATTTTGGGTAGGAAAAAGGCTTCATCGTCAAGTACCCCCGTGTTGGGTAGGAAAAAGGTTACTATAATAGTATAAATATAGATAAATTATATTGCTTTATTTTATTACTTCTTGTGTAATTTAAGTCGTAACTTCTTTTTATTATTATTGTTAAACAAAGCATTTTATTTTTAAATAAACAAATTTAATTTTAAAAGTCATGAATACCCGCATACGAGTAAGTATAAGAAAAACAAAATATCCTGAATAATGTGATTCTAATAACAATAGAAAAAGAAAAAGAGAGTGAAAATGAAAAAATTAGTACACCTCAAAATAAATGAGAGGCAAAGCAGGCAGACTACTCAAAGACTATTCACATAAATCTGTTGGCTGGTCTATAGAGCTTTCAGTGTTTAGATATCCTTTGGGTGCTGTTGTAGATCTGTATGAAATGCCTCAAATCGATCCCTATATAGCTTCTCACCAAAAAATGAACTGCTCCAATAATGACCTCCACAGCTACTGTCAATGTTGATGTTGATTCTCAACCCTTTTACAAGATTGTACAAAGTTACTTCTTCCCCCACCACCCCCACCCAAAAAACACATCTTCCCCCTCTTTAAAAAAAATAAAAATAAAAAAAACTATAAAAAATGTAGAGATCTCTATCAATTAGAAGTAGTGAGTTACATACTTAGTAAAAGAATTAATCAGTTCACACCATAAACTGGTAACTGAATGGAGAGAAAATCAAGCTAAAGAAGGAACGAGGTACCATATATGTCAACAGCTAAGACTTGTGGCCGACAGACTCGTCTTACATTGAAGGACTTGGGTTACCAATTTATAGTGTGAACTGATTAATTCTTTTACTAAGTATGTAACTCACTACTTCTAATTGATAGAGATCTCTACATTTTTTATAGTTTTTATTTATTTTTATTTTTTTAGAGGGGGAAGATGTTTTTTTGGGTGGGGGTGGTGGGGGGAGAAGTAACTTTGTACAATCTTGTAAAAGGGTTGGGAATCAGCAACAACATTGACAGTAGCTGTGGAGGTCATTATTGGAGCAGTTCATTTTTTGGTGAGAAGCTATGTAGGGATCGATTTGAGGCATTTCATACAGATCTACAACAGCACCCAAAGGATATCTAAACACTGAAAGCTCCATAGACCAGCCAACAGATTTATGTGAATACTCTTTGAGTAGTCTGCCTGCTTTGCCTCTCATTTATTTTGAGGTGTACTATTTTTTTCATTTTCACTCTCTTTTTCTTTTTCTATTGTTATTAGAATGTCATTATTCAGGATATTTTGTTTTTCTTATACTTACTCGTATACTTTTAAAATTAAATTTTTTTATTTAAAAATAAAATGCTTTGTTTAACAATAATAATAATAATAAGTTGTGTAAATTATTTAACGACTTAAATTACACAAGAACTAATAAAAAAAAGTAATATAATTTATCTATATTTATATTATTATAGTAACCTTTTTTCTACCTAAGAGGGGTACTTGACGATGAAACCTTTTTTTTACTTAAAATATTCTTGAAAAATTTATCTTATTTTTATTTTTAAAAAATTAATTTTATTGTCAATAAAACTAAAAAATAGTAATTTTACAATTAACTTATTTTTAGCTTTTTTTCACACCTTACATTTTAACCTTTTTGTTTTTTAGTTTTTTTTTTCGTAATTTATCCTTATAAGTTGCAAGTTTTCCTCTAAATGTTCTTATTTATATTTTTAAATGATTTTAGTCATTTTATTCCCAATCATTTAGTTATTTTTTGTCTGCTTTGAATTAAGTGCAGTCCATCCATTCCACCTACTCAAGCGGCAAGGGCTGCAAGCATTTCTTTTCGGATTCTTCCCTATTCGATCGATCGAAAGGCCCTTTAGTTGATCCCCGGGGCCGACGAATGGATGGACGTGTGGAGGGACGTAGGGATCAGGTGCAGGTGAGGCATCTATAGCCGTTCTAGGGCATCCATCCGTTCGGTGTCGCAGATAGAATCATGGAAACCACGAAATATTGACTGCACATAGATAGTTTGATCGCAGACATTTCTGGAACACCTCTAACACGGCGCAATGAATCAGAAAGGAAGGAGTTGTTGTCTTTCTCTAGAAGAGGCCCACGTGCCGATCTCCATGTTGCGGAATTTCCCTTGCACTACAAAGTATGTATAGTCGGCCTCCTAGCTGCACTCGAGTTAAACGTTAGCAGGTTGGACGTATACGACGACTCCGTTTATTCATGTGCACGAGTTACCCCTAAATCCCCATTCAAGTAGAAATCTTCAATCAATACCAATTCTGAACGTTTTTCTTATGTCGCAACAACCAACTAGCTAGAACTAGAAGAAGAAGAAAGCGAGTTACTAGAAGTTGGGAGACGCCGCTCCATAGACTAAACATGCCACCACAGCCACCACTGTGCTGTCTACCTCGGTTAACCGCAAAGTCTTTCTGGGCCCTCTTGGATCCTTGGCTTCAGTGCCTCTATTCATGCCTCATGTTCATCCTTACAGAAGTCACTTAAGATATTTGCACGCCATAAAATAAGCCTGAAAAAAAAAGCAAGGCAATAAGTAATACAGATTATTCTCAGCATCAAGGAAGAGCCGCTGGTCATTACGATAGGCGCAGGTTGGAGGGGAGAACGAAGGAGTACAAAGATAGACAAAACATATATGACATTTAAAAAAAAAAATTAATTTTAATTATTTTTTTAATAAAAATCACCTGCAACACATGCGAACCAACACTAGTAGTAAATCTAATAATTAATTTTATTAAGCTATAGTCGGTTTAATGAGACGAGCCGACACAAATAAATCGTGGGCCAATGGGGCGAAATATCGTGCCAAGTGGCTCTGAAAAAAAGGGGCCGCAACGGTGCACCGGTGCGTACAGCGCGCCTCGATATCAAGACAAGTCATAGGCGCCTAGCGTCATCGAACGCACCCCAGGCGCACGTTAGCCCACATCACTGCAATGCATATCCGCATATTCTAGAACACTGATGTGAATGGGCTTCTTCCGCAAACGCCCTACACTCTGCCAACTCTCTTTCTGGGCGTGAAGAGAGAGAACAAAAACCAAAACCAAAACCCAAAAAAAAAAAAAGGAAAAAAAAACCAAAAACGAAGGGTTTGAAAACCTAAAAAATCTTGCTTCGGATGATCTCCGTATCAATGCCTGCAAATTCGTTCGTCTTCTTGTTCTTGTTCTTCATATTGATCTTCGTCTGTTTGTTCGCTGAGCGTCGTGATCGGTTTGGAATTACTTCGTTTCTTGAAGGGACGGGCGGGTTCGGTGTGGTGTTGGCGAGCGGAAACCCTTAGAATTCTGAGATTGCATGACCTGAATTGGCTTTCTCGGGATCTGTCTGTACGGTTTGATGGCGCCGAGTCGGAGGAAAGGTGCCGGGAAATCTGCGGCTGCCACGGCGGCGGCGGCGAGGCGGCAATGGAAGGTTGGAGATCTCGTTCTGGCGAAGGTCAAGGGGTTTCCGGCGTGGCCTGCGACGGTATGTTTTTTGGTTTTTTTTTATGGAAAAATTGAATCTTTTTGGGTTTGGAGCCCTAGAATTGTGCTTCGGCTAGGGTTTTCGGTTCTAGGTTTTTGCGGTTTTAATGCGGTTATGCGGTATGTTTTTGGATTTTTTGATGGAAAAATGTAATCTTTTTGGGGTTGGAGCCCTGGAATTGTGATTGGCTAGGGTTTTCGTTTCTAGGTTTTGATAGGAATTTGTTTTTTGTGATTTTAATGCGGTTATGCACCATGGTTTGGTTGTTGTTTGACCTAGATTGAAATACGTGTTTATACTTTTCTAGTGGTTTCAATTGTGTGCTATGATTATGGTGTTTTTTGGTTGACATGGTGTAGAATGCAATGCCTGAAGAAAATTCATGTAACTTACTGGAAGTATCGGAGAAAAGCTTTTTTAATTTTGTTATTAGTGACATGTACGGTTCTTTTTTTTTTTTTTTTCTCCCTTTGCGCTTGAAAAGTATTTTGTTCATGAGGAAAAGTATTCCAAAATTGATTTGGGAGAGAAGTCATCCACTGCTCGTGTTTAATCTATACTATTTTTTTTTTTCGTGCATCTAGATTTAAGGAAGAAATAATATGGACAAACAAAGATAAATGAGAAAGATATAACTAGTTGTAATATAAATGTTAACGTCACCCTTAATAGACAGGAGTGAAGGAAGTGGATTCGTGTAGCTTGTTTTCATTTAGTTGGAAAAAGACTTTATTGAATTGGGAGTTGAGAGTCAAGTTGTGATTTAAGGAAGAAAAACATAATTTTTTTTATACATTTGGATATGTTGCGTGTTGGCAGATGTGGCTACCTTGGTTTTGTGGGTTGTTCCTGCCGTCTTGGGGGCGTTTTAAGTTTTTTTTTTTTTTTTTTTCTTTTTCCCTTTTACTTATTGTTGCGGTTGTGTTTTCTTATTAAAAAAAATTGTTGCTTCTGTTGGCTTTATCAAACCAAGTCCATTGTTGATGCAGGTAAGTGAACCAGAGAAGTGGGGCTACTCAAATGATTGGAAGAAAGTGCTTGTATATTTCTTTGGAACCAAACAAATGTGAGTAGTTAGAACCATTGTCAAACCAGCTTTACATTTTGTTTTTAGTATTATAATTTACTGTATTGGTTCATTTTAGAGGCAGAGATGAATTTACCCAATTTGATATCCTTTCATGAAAATGTTGATCTCATCATTCTTTGCTGCTGTTAATATCAGTGTTATTCACGAGTAACTGCTTTTCATTGACATTCCATTTTTAATTAGCTCAGGAGAACTAATGTGTAGCACTTGACATAGATAATTATAATCCTTTGGAGGCATACCCATCTTCCTGTAATATAGTTTCTCTTTACTTCCTCCTTTCTTTTTGTTGCAAGGGTTTTGTTTTAATAAAAAAGCTCATCATGCAACTAGATTGAACTTGTAGGTAACTCGTAACAACATGCCTGAACTATCTCTCGTATCTTTCCCTGTCTTCTTGAGTAGGCTTTATGCGACAAATCAAATTCTCTAGCCTCTTCTTGGGTGGCAACTAGTAAGCTCTCTGATGGTTACGAAGTTTGCATTTGGTCTAGGGGTTGGGATAATTTTGTTTATGATGTGTAGTCTAGGTGTAGCCGTGTAGGATAACTCCTTGTGCTGCTTTGATTGCCTTGGCCTTTCACTTTCACCTCAGTAGTATTTTTGGTTTCTTATTAATGAAACTTCCCTACATACTATGATGTTCAACATCTGAAACAAAAGTAAAATATTTCACTTTTCATCTAGATGCTTTGCACTTGTAAGTGTTTGCAAACAAAATGGTTGATATGCAACTTATCCTTTATTTAAATGGAGCTTTACGTTTCAAAGAGAGAAGGGGTGGGAGAGTGTGATATGTGACCTAATCTTCGCTGTGAAGGACTTTTTTTTGGCTAATAATCTAAAACCAGTGACAAGTTGAAGAGAGAAGAAGTTTGGCAAATAGGTGTATTGTAACATGAGAAGCTGAAAATATGTTTTTGTGAAAAATCTATTGAGGCTAAAGATAGGGTACCTTCTGGGGTAATGCTTTGAATGGATATGCTTGGATCAAATTGGTTCAAGTGAAGTTGAGTTGAATGCTTGGAATGAAGCTTTTGTAGAAATGCAATGATAGAATTGTTCAGGTTGATGATTAAGATGTATCTTACATTATTTTTGCTCAGTGTTATTAAGGTGTGTGCTTTTAGGGGTGGCAATTTGGCCGGGGCCCATGGGTCTGACTTGGCCCGACCCGATCAAAATGGCCCAACTTAAACCTGGGCCTGATTATTATATGGGCCGGCCTAACCCGGTCCCAAAATTTATTGGGCGGGTTTGGGTTCACATATCAAGACCCGGCTCAACCCGAAGGCCCGGCCTGAAGGCCCAATACTTAATTTAATTATATATATAAACACTAATAGATATGTGTGCGTGTTGACGTGAATATATAATATTCATTAAGTTTTTTTTTGTTTAATTTGAAAATTGTTATATTATAAAATATAATTAATTTGTTATAATCTTTCATAAAAGTTTATGTAATTGTAATATAATAGTGTATAATGTAATATGTGATAAGTAATGAAAGTATAAATTAATTATACAAATTAAATGTAGTTGTCATGGGTGAACAAAAATTATAAAAGTCGTTAAAAGATAAAGAATGAAATAGGAAATCAAAATAAAATTTATGTTATGTAGCTCAATATATAAAATAATAACATTAGGATTCGTTACAGAAGAAATAAAATGTAAACTATATATAGGACAAAAAAAAATGATAAATCTTTTTATTTTTATTTTTAATTATTATAACTTTTATTTAATTTGTAATGATAAGTTGGATCATTGTGTAAAAAAAAAAGTTGAAACTTTTTGTTGTAATTAGGAGCTCTTTTTAAATAAGAAAATTTATATTTGTACAAGTTGTTATTATTAACAAATCAATAAATAACATTATTTAATTTATGATTTGTATGTTCTATTTTATTATCAAAATAAAATTTATATTGTAATATTTTAATTTTAATTTAATCATATCTAATAAATTTGACTTATATAATTGGCCCAAAATCCTGTTTGAGGCCTGGTCCGTTTATGCATTGGGTCGGGCTTGGCCCAAAGTTTTTTAATGTCGGCCCGGTCCGACCCTACTCAAAATTTTATAAGGCCCGACCTGGCCCAGGCCGATTATTCCTAGGCCTGGCAGGACCGAGCTGGGTCGGTTCGAATGGCCCAAATTGCCACCCCCATGCTCTTTAGTGTGCCCACACTTGTTGCGCTCCAATACTTGACAGACAATGCACATTAACTTAGGTGTGAGCCTTAGTGTGCCTCAGGCACGTGCCTTGGTACGCCTCACTTTCTTGCTCCTCATCTTAAAAAAAAAAAATTCTATCATGAAATAGATATTGTATTAGATACTATTTAATCATGAAATAAATATTGTATTATATGTTTTTTTTTTTTCTCTTCTTATATATATATATATATCATATGAAACATAATTGATAAAATATTGAAGGAAACTTGTGTTTTTGTTTTATAACAACAATCATGTTATTACAAATGCACTATAGTTTCTACTTGTTCTTTTGGATACCCACGATGTATCCCCATACCCTTTAGGTATGGGACTAGTCCTCGTTCAACGCGGGAGTGGAATGGTAGACCTCTCCCAAAGAGGGCGCTTCCAAGGACTGAACTTGGAGCTTCCATACAAGGACGATCTTGGGACTCAGCCCGCTTCCACTGAGCCAACCACTTTGTTGTTTTTTTTACAAGAGGGATACAACACGGTGATTTCCTAGGAGGTCACCTATCCTAGTACTACTCTCGCCTAAGTATGCTTAGTTGCTACTTGTTCTTTGCTTTTGTGTTTCTTTCTTCAATTAAATTGTAAATATTAAAATAAATAAACATAATATCAGTAACAACTATGAAATAAAAACATTAGTGCTATTATGGTCATTATGATGTATGATGAAAAACTTTAAAATTTTTATTGATTTTCATCCTTTGAATTCTTTTACCAAAACTTAATATATAATTAAGTTTTATAAGAATTTTGTGTTTCACTTTACTTAGGCTTGTGGCCTTGCTTTGTGCTTTAGACACTTGGACCCTACACATCTTAAGTGCTGTTTGCGGCTTTAATTACCTTGTTTCTGCTATGATTTGTAAGCATGGGATGTTGCTTGTTTAAGAGGGTCTTTCATGGAGTTGTATGTATGAGTATGTTGTTAGAAACTACTGGACTCAAAAGCTATAGCTGATATGCTGACGCCCATCTTATGTATATTAGGGGAATATAGATATTAACACTCCTTCTCACGTGCATAATGGCATGTGGACTAGATTTATAATAGGGAGGAAAGACAAGACAAATAAATTGACCACTAAGTGCTTGTACGAAGGTTTGAACATAAGACCTCCACAATAACAAAGCTCTGATAACAATATCTTACAATGGTTTCTAACATTATCTTTATGTTACCCATTATGATTTTTAATATGTACGAGGAGGTTGGGTGATGTGGGATACAACCATGTTGTGATCCACCATGCTTTGCAACTGTTGTCCATGGTGACCCTCCTTTCTCATTGGATGACTTTGTACCAAATGTTCAATGTTGAAAATTTGGAAATGATGTTGATTTCTTTCATATGACAATATACTTCGACAAAGCCGATTAATTTTGAAGCTCAAGCCTTAATGTGATCCAAGGCGGGTATCAAACATATTTTTTTAGGCTTGGTTGTCAAAGATAGTTGCTTGTTGCATGCAACAACAACCACCACCACCACCCCCACCCCCACCCCCACCCCCAAAAAAAAAAAAAAAACGAAATATTTTCATTTTTTGAACTTTTCTCTTAAATATGAAGGGTGGGTCTTGACGCAATGGTTTGTGTTGCGTTATTATAACTTGGAGGTCATGAGTTTTGAATTTGAAAATGGTTAGGTTGCATTAATTGACCCTTCTAGACCGCACAATGGTGGAGTCTCTTGTATTATGTGCATCTTATTTTTTATTTATTTATTTCAGTGTTTTCAAGGCAACGAGTTGTCCCATGACTAGTCCCTCTCCAAGGCTATTTGAAATTAAATCACCTAGACTGTACTTAAGGCAAGGCAGTGGGGCTCTTTGAAAGTATTTAGAAGCATGAGGGGGCTGGTATAAATATATAAAGTGTTATTGTTACATTATAATTGTATAGCTTAAATATTAGCATAACTTTTAACTCAAGTGGTATACTTATATTTCTATTATAAAAGTCATCCTTTTTTTTCTTATTTTCTAATTTTGATTTTATATTATGTTTTTTTTTTTATAAATTGCTGCAAATATTTTCCTTTTTATTATATTATAAATATTACATCAAACACGATTCTTTAAATCATTATACTTTCAATGTATGCCAACTTTTCTTTCTTTTTTCTTAATATGCTTTTCTGATTTTAAAATTGAGGAGTGTAAAATATGGTTAATCTTTTCCTATACAGGATTTGACTTCTGTATTATGAAATATGTATATAATTATATATACAAGGTTTGTATATATAAAACTAATTAATTATTTATTTAGGAATATATAAATAAATATAAATTATAATGTCTAGGCCTTTTCTAGGTGACATCTAGGCAATATCTCGCCTAGATGAGGACAATCGTCTGGATATCGTCGTAATGTTTTGAAAACATTGATTTTTTTAAAAACTTTCTTTGCCCCAAGTTTTCTTGTATGTATGTTTGCAGACTCTTAAAGCGCATTGGAATATGCTAAGGTGTTTATACATAAAAATAGTTTAAGTTTGCTTACATTTCTTGTTTCTCTATCTATTAATAAACATACATAAAAATAGTTCAAGTTTGTATACATTTCGTGTTTCTCTATCTATTAATGGTATTTGATTTATATTTTATATTTTATAAATATTAAAAGAAACTTTAAATATGTTTTAGTAAATATGTGAGACTTATGCAACTATGCTTTGTACTGCTTCGAGGCTTACGCCTCACCTCATAAAGGAAAACCGCCTTGATTACGTCTTACGAATTGTAAAACCTTGTGTGGATGTTTGTAATATATATATTTCTACAAAATAGGCTTTATGTTGTCTTTGCTTCTAGAGTTTCTCTCATTTTTTCTTGGTTGGAAATCAGTTGTACGATCTATGTTTATGCTTTAATTTTTTTAGGCATGGAAAAACTCTTTGTTTGTTGTGTATTTTTTTTTTTCAATTATTCTTTAACATTCATATGATTTTCTTTGAGATATATTATTGAATTTTAGCCATAAATCAAATCTTTTGAGGCCTGTAGGGGTGCTTCTTAGTGTTTTGCTTTTTCCCCTGCAAGGACTATATAACAACGCCTTGTGCTAAACCAATCGATATTGGTTGTATATATCTTGCATGTGCTTTATTGGGCTTCATTTTTGTAAACAATGAGATCTATGTACTCAATCATTAAACGAATCCAAGTCAATATTTCTGTTATCAAGGTAGTGATTAAGTGATTGGCCCTAGATAGGCGAGGTGATGCTTGACAAAGCATCAAAAAATATTTATTTATAGTTCTCTTAGTAAATAGTCGTTTAATTTTACTCAAACCTTCCTTGTAGTATATATAAATATATACATATTCTTTAATATTAAAATTAAAATTAAAATAAAATTAATATAAAATATGTATTATGTTGCTCTCTTCAATTTCAAGTCTGTACAAATGAAAGGTAGAAAAACATTGAAAAAAACCTAGCTGGCTCACAGTAACAATGTAAAAAACAATCTAAAGAGTCATGTTCAATGTAATGTGAAAAAGAAAGAAATTATGCAGTTGTAATCATGGTTCAGAAATTTCCCGATATTCGGCGAAATTCCCCGAATTTTTTTCCTTTTTTTAATCACCGACGTGCGAAGTAGATGTAAAATAGAAAAATACAAAAATTTGGCGAAATAATTCGATAAAATTCAAAAAATTCGACAAAATTCAAAAAATTCGACAAAATTCAAAAAATTTTGATAAATTTCTATTTTGCAATTAAAAAATGCAAAAAGTCGACAAGAAATTTGATAAAATTCGACAGAGAAGTAAAAAAATGTTATTTCATCAATAGAAAACAAAAAAAATACCGATAATTATGTACTATTTTCAACTTCATCTACCAACATAGTAATATAAATTTTTAAAAATAATTTAACAAGCTAACAAATTATGTTAGTTTATGGGATATGCTTTAGCGAAAAGAGAAGAAAAGAAGCAAGAAAAAGAAAAAAGAAAAAAGAAAAAAGAAAAAAGAAAGGAAGTTGAAATAAGATAAAAACTTAAAAATAAATGAAAAGAGTTATCAAAGTCATATTTTTTTAGTTAACTTTTATAAAACAAGATTAAAAAAAAATGCATTTAAATAATAAACTAATAAATTCATGGTGAAATTCAAACTAGCAAAGTATATGGTCGAGAAACAAGCCACCACAAAATTAAATATGAAAACAAAGAAAAGAAATTAAGACCAGAAGTCACCATTTGAAATTCATCTTCCCACTTAAGAAGATTGATTTTGTTAGGTCACTTATTGGTACTTTTATATATTAAAAGTGTCTATTTATATTAGTTTTTAGCTCATACTATAATAAATCTAGATATTTAAAGCATATATGCAAAAGTTCTCTAAACTTCTCTAATTTAGCGAATTTTTACAAAAATTCTCCATGTCGAATTAAACTTCTTCGATTTAATTCCAATTTTCAAGTGTTCGAAGTCAAGTCAAAATCGAATTTTCGATCCTTGGTTGTAATACATGAATAACATAGAATTAAGAATTATGCCAATGTTTAAGTCACTTGTAGGGATATTGGATCTCCTTTTTCGTCCTTTGTTACATTTAGATGTCCTTGGAAATTTATTTCTTCTCTCCACCATTATTTCTCTCATATTTCTTATCATGTCGGTAATGGCTTGTCCTTCCTTTTTTGGGAAGACAATTGGTGTGGAGATTCTCCCTTGGCTGCTCGCTTTCCTCGTTTGTACCACCTATCATCTCTTCAAAATCATCCCATTGCTTCATTTGTTTCTTGATATGCCTATTTTTCGCAGCCTTGTACTGTTTGGAATTTGCATTTTCGTCGTATACCGTTTCGTAGAAACTCTTCTCTTTTCTCTGAGCTTATTTCTTTGTTGCCTTTATTTCTCTGTTGCCTAACACGTCTTTATCTTCCTCAAATGATGTGTTCATTTGGAAACTTTCTTCATCTGGGCACTTCTCTAGTACATCATTTTTTGAGTTTTTGGTTGATGGTCCATCAATTATTCTACCTGTTGTGGCTTCTTCTTTGTGGAATGCACATGTTCCAGTCAAAGTAAAATTCTTTTGATGGTCCTTTCTTAGTAGGAAATTGAATACTGCAGATGTGTTCCTTTCTCCTCATTGTTGTCATTCATGTGTGGAGGAGGGGGAATCGGCTAGTCATTTGTTCATTCATTGTAAGGTTGCTCGTTCTTTATGGATCAGATGGCAATCTTCTTTTGAGGGTTGGTTTGGTTTGCCGTCTTCAATTGAGGACTGTATTTTGCTTAATCAGACTCCATTGCACAACAAGAGACTTGTGGAGTTAGGTCGGGTTGCTTCGCTGGCTACATTGTGGTGTCTATGGTTGGAAAGAAATAAAAGGATTTTCCAAAGTTCACGCAAAGATTTTTACAGCTTATGGGATGAAACGCTGCTGACTGCTGCTATGTGGGTTTCTTCATCCAAATTGGGTGGTGGTTTTTCCACCTTAGATTGGTTTAGAAATTGGACTGCTTGTTTATGACTGGTCTTGTTGAGTAGGGAGTTCAGATTTTTATGTTTAGCTTCTTATTTTGCTGTGGGGTTGGATTTCTGATGTTCATTGCCTCTTTGTAAATATCACTTTTTTGTTCTTTATAAATTTTATACTTGTTTACTCTTAAAAAAAAAATGAATAAGAAACAATAAAAGGGAGAGACAAAAGGCAAAGAGAAAACTAAAATTTTGTTGTAAAGAAGAAAATTACTAGTTTTTTTTTGGGTGTAACGCTTATGGAGTATAACCATAAATATTGCAGCACTATAACTATGGATAAAAGAAGAATTGAAAAAAGAAAAAAATAACTTGTTGCTCAGTGTTAAAGTTAGGGCTTGAGGGCAAGGTTCGAAGCTTCGATTTCGCCCTAAACTTTGACCTTCAAAAATCAGAATTAATTCGGAGAAGTTTAATTCGACATGGAGAATTTTTGTAAAAATTCGCTAAATTAGAGAAGTTTAGAGAATTTTCGCATATATGCTCAAATATCTAAATTTATTGTAGTATAAGCTAAAAACTAATATAAATAGACACTTTCAATACATAAAAGTATCAATAAGCGACCTAATATGAATTTGAATGATGACTTTTGGTCTTAATTTGTTTTCTTTATTTTGATATTTAATTTTGTGGTAACTTGCTTTTCGACCATATACTTTACTAGTTTGAATTCTATCATGCTTAATTTATTAGTTTATTATTTGAATGTGTTGTTTATTAATCTTGTTTTATAAGAGTTAACTAAAACAAGATGACTTTAGGAAATCTTTTAATTTATTTTTAAGTTTTTATCTTATTTCAACTTTAATTATTTATTTATTTTTCTTCTTTTCTTCTTTTTTTGGTAAAGCATATCCCATAAACTATATAATTTGTTAGCTTGCTAAATTATTTTTTAAAATTTATATTGCTATGTTGGTTGATAAAGTTGAAAATAATACATAATTATTGATGTTTTTTTGTTTTTTATTGACGAAGTAACATTTTTTTTCCTTCTCTGTCCAATTTCATCGAATTTTATTGAATTTTTTGTCAAATTTTTGCATTTTTTGATTGAAAAACTCAACTTTTGTCGAAGTTTATCGAATTTCGTCGAAGTTGTCGAAGTTTATCGAATTATTTCGGCGAATTTTTGTATTTTTTATTTTACATCCACTTTGCACTTCGATGGTTAAAAAAACTGAAAAAATTCGTCGAATTTTTAAACCATGCTTGAGGGTTTCAGTCTTAAGGAGTTTTGGCAAAAGATGTTGATGAATTTTGCTAATGATAAAAATGAATGTGGGTAGCTGTAAAAAAAGGGCTTTGTTTTTTTACAGCTACCCTTCTCTTAAAAAAATTCAAAGAGTCTCAATGCCTGTCTTAAGTAATGCTTTGTTTTGCAAATTGCTTAGTCTAGATTTTTTATTACATTCTTTAGCTGGCTTAGTTTGGAAGATAAGAGAAACACTGCATGGATACCTTTTTTGGTTTAAACTAATGGTGGACTTGATTATACATTTTGTCTCTTGTAACTTAAATTTTTTGCCTGCTGTGCTTATTTTTATTCCTCTGTCTGATTTGAGATATTTTATTTCATTCTCAAGGGTGTTTGATGCTTTATAATGACATGTTTGCTGTTATGCAGTGCATTTTGCAACCCTGCTGATGTTGAAGCATTTACAGAAGAGAAAAAGAAAACTCTACTTGTTAAACGTCAGGGCAAGGGGGCTGATTTTGTTCGTGCAGTGCAAGAGATCATTGATTGTTATGAGAAGTCGAAAAAACAGGTTCAAGATGATGAGGTAAACTCAGGTGATGAAGGTACTGTGTCAAATGCTGGAAATTTAGAGGATGACGTGAGCAAATCCACAGAGAAGGTTCAGACACAAATCTCTGTGCAAATTTCCAATTCGAGGTTGGATAGCTTAAGTGCCTCTGCTGATAAAAGTGAGTCTCACAGTTTAGTTGAAGTTGGTACTGCTGCAGTGGGTGCTGATTTGCTTGGCATGGAGAGAGTATCTAAGGAGCGGGTTGATCATACTTTGCCCCTTGATCTCCTTAAAGAAGCAACTTCGATTGCTAGTAACTGTTTAAGGAAGACAACAAGAGAGGAACTTCAGAACAGTGTTCTACAGAGAACCGTTCCAGTTCGAAGGTCTAGAAGTGCACCAAGGGCAGATTCCTCCTCTAAATTTGAGAACATTGCTTTGCCACTTGATGGAAGCAACAAGGTTACTGGTGACGTATGTCCTACTGTTTTACCTGATGAATCTACATATAAGCGTAGAAGGATTCGAAAATCTTCGGGTAGCTCTCATTATCTTAATGTGGAGTCTGATGGTTGGTCCCCTGCCCTTGTTTCAAATGGCAGCAGTGGAGACAATTGCTCTGAAATAGTTGCAACTAATTCTGAGTCATTAAATTTGAATGATGGTAGCTCCTTGGAATCTAGCTGCAAAACAGAACGCCCTGATGTTATTGAATATATTGATAGGAGTGTTCAGCATAGTGAAGATCTTCATCTCGAGGCCAAGTCTGTTGTACTTAAAAAGAAAAGAAAACCAAATAGAAAAAGACTAGCTCCTGATGCAGCAGCAATTGTTAGCCCTGGCAAAGAGTCTGTTTTGGAGGTTCCAGACGGCAAAACTACAACAAATTCACCCAATGCTTGTGAATTAATACATGAGCAGATTTCCAAGGCTGATGGTGATGAGCACTTGCCACTGGTTAAACGTGCTAGGGTTCGCATGGGTAAACTAAATACAGAGGAAAAGGAACTTAATGATTTAAGATGCCCTGAAGGGAAATCCTTGAAAAAAACTTTGGGTAATCATTCAGAACCAGACATCTTGTCCTGTGGCGGGGCTAACAATTTTCTTACCGAGAGAGCCTGTTCATTGGAGGTGAAGGGAGCTGCAGATGGATCATCACGTCCAAATAGTTGTACTCGAGGCTTAGAAAGTGAACCTCAGTTGTGGAGAACTAAACAATATCAAATGCGCTGTTCGGTGGATGGTGAAGCTGCCTTGCCCCCTTCTAAACGGCTTCATCGGGCTCTGGAAGCCATGTCTGCAAATACTGCTGAGGATGGTCAAGCACACATTGAAGTAAAGGGAGACAAAGAATCGATGTCTTCTAATGGTCACTGTGATTCATCTGAGCAAAATGCATCATCTCATATTGCTATAGATGAAAAGGGTGGGAATGCCTTGGAAGTTCAGGTTGTAAAACCTACCTCTGGTGATGATTCCTATATGGTTGGTGCATGTGGATCTTTGCAACGCTTGACTTCACCAACTTTGGAGATTCCAACAAATGCATCTCTTGAAATGAAACCATGCAGCCAATTTCTTGATAGTTCAACGATTTCAAAGCATGGTGCTAGCAAACAGACGTCAGTAGTGCCTGATAATGCTATGGATCTCAACATTGAAGAATCATCAGTTAGTACTCTCCTTGGAAAAAATGAGATCAGTGTTGAGTGCCTGCGGCACTCATCCAATGTCCATGAGATATCGCCTATTGTTCATGAGATGCATGGTGGTTCAATGGATACATCTTTGCCTTCAATGAAGGAAGATGACTTTCGAGGACCAAGTAATGTGAGTTCTAATGCCTTCGTTGAGGAGGTTTCTGCACATGCTCAAGTGGACAGATCAGACAGAGAAGATAGTATGTCATTACCAATTCACCAGACACCAGATTCTGCTGCTAAGGTTACAGAAGCGAAAAGTTCTCCTCCTGCTTTTGAAGGTACAAGATCGACGTTGTCTCAGTTAGATGAGAACGCTGATGGCATGTAAGCTTTTTTATCCTTTGGTTCATTGGTTAAGCCATTCAAATTTTTAATTCTTGTATAAAGCCTCATGTGCTATCATGTATCTTGGTAGTATTTTGCAGTGATGTTTCTTATTCTGTTACACTTGTGTCTTTTTTGGCTGCAAAGTTGTCAGTTAATCACGGTTCTAAATTGAAGCATGTATTTTTGCATATAGGGGTGATTCTGTGAAAGAAGTTCAATCCAAATTAGCAATGGAAGATATGGATGCTCCTTCAAATGCAACATCAGTTAAAGTTTTAGTTGCTGCTGCTCAGACTACGCGACATTTGTCCGGTTCTAATGATGTGTCTGGCACTGCTTCAGAGAATAAAGTTTCTGATGCTGTGCCAAGTCCTCTATGCTGTAGGATGGACTCCTGTGAGAAAAGGTTCTCTCCAAACCCAGTAATCAGCCGTGAGTTTAATGTGGGTAATAGAAACTATCTTCGACACAATCGCAGTGAAAGTCTGGATGGCTGTCCACATCACAAGCAAGAGAACGGCGAAACTATGGAACCATCAGTTTCTCATAGGCAAAATTCTTTAGGGAGATGGTCAGAGGCTGAAGCAAATGCAGCCAAAAAATCTTTCGAGACTATGCTTGGGACATTGTCTAGGACGAAGGAGAGTATTGGTCGAGCAACTCGTCTTGCACTTGACTGCGCGAAATATGGCATGGCTAGTGAGGTAGGCCATTGTTATTTGACCTTTTTTTTAATATATATTTCTTCGAGATTCTTTTATTCTAATGGTTGGCCTAGTCTTTGAATTTTGATTAACAATGAGCCTTGGAATGGTCAACTTTGGCTTTAATTTCTTCTTGAGATCTTTTGCTTTTGGCTTTTGATTTCTTTTTTAAACTCTTTGCTATGCTAGTAACTATTAGTTTTGATTTACATTTTTTCAGTGTGATGGACTTGAACTTGAAGTCCAAATCCTAGATTCTCCAGGGACTTCTTTTTACCAAGTCCTTCTTTACACACCTCATCAATCACCCCACGAACCAAAACATTTCAATTCTAGTCCATATGGAAAGCTCATGTGTCATTAATTTCGGGATTCCAGGTTGGCTCTTAGCCCATGGCAAAGTAAACACCATGGACATACTTCAAAGGAGATTTCCCCAAATGAGTATCTCTCTTTACTAGTGTTGTTATTTCGAACAACAAGGATAACAAGCAGCCATCTTCTCATTCATTGCTCTTTCTCTAGGTGAAATTAGGAAAAACTGGTAGATCACTTAGGCTTTTCCTTCTTCCCACCGCCAACAGTGAGGAATTTCCAACTCTGTCAAGTCTCTCTCTCTCTCGCCATGGTGGGGATCATTTTGGAAAGAAGGAATGAAAGGATCTTTAATGAGGAATTCCACAACCCCAAGGTTTCTTGGGGAAGTTCCCATTTTCTTGTCTCTTCTCGAATGACTACTTGTGAACGTTGCTAGGGTTGTATTTTGAGTGATTGGTCTAGGGGGTGGCATAAATATTATAGTGTTAAAATCTTAGTCACTAATTTTGAAGAAGCTCTCAAGCTTCTGGCTTTTGTATCTTTCTTCTCATATTATTTATGTACATCCAATTTCCAATAAAAAATCTTGTAATGATTTAGAAAAGCAAATGAGATTAGAATGCACCTAAAATGATGAATTGTAATCTAACTCCTTACCTTACTCGATATTTTGATGGTTTATGCCTTAAAATCTTTGAGAAATAGCAATATAGACTTTGTTTTTGAAAGTTGAGGCTTAGTTTTGAATATTTAGATATGCATTTTAGATGAATAAATTATTGTTATATTATTTCAGATTTTTCTATAATTTTTTAGAAAATCAGAAAAAATCTTACGATATACAATTCGATTTATGATTCAATTTACCCTTGACGATTTTACGATTTGATTCTGGTTTGACAACTATGAATTTCATGATATCATGTTATCACTTGTGTAAGTTATTAGAACATACTAGATGACAATGAAAAATAAATATGAAATCTTAAGCATTGATGAATAATAAGCTAAAAGATACCAACAATCACGTAGGTCTCTCTTTTCTTGTCTCATTGCATCACCAAATACCCCTGGTTTTCCATGTTCTTCTCATATTTGGCAGACATACATCCCATCCAAAGTTAAGGTTTTTGGGTGGACTCTGGTTCATAGGAGGGTCAACACTATGGAGATGCTTCAGAGAAGGTTTCCTAATATGTGCATTTCCCCTCATTGCCGTATCTTTTGCATGCAGGACGGGGATTCTATTGGTCACATCTTTTTTCACTGTCCTTATGCTAAGGTCAAGGTTCGAAATTTCGACTTCGCCCTACACTTCAACCTTTAAAAATCGGAATTAATTCGGGGAAGTTCTAGAAGTCTTGGAGAAATATTGTAAAAATTCGCCAACTTAGAGAAGTTTAAAGACTAATATAAATAAACACTTTTAATACATAAAAATACCAATAAGTGACCTAACAAAATCAATCTTGTTAAGTGGGTTGATAAATTTGAAATGGTGGCTTTTGGTCTTAATTCATTTTCTTTGTTTTGATATTTAATTTTGTGGTGACTTACTTCTCAACTATATACTTTGCTAGTTTGAATTCCATCATGCGTAATTTATTAGTTTATTATTTAAATGTATTTTTTTTTAATCTTGTTTTATAAGAGTTAACTAAAAGAAGATGGTTTTGGAAACTCTTTTAATTTTTTTAAGTTTTTATCTTATTTTAACTTTATTTATTTATTTATTTTGCTTCTTTTCTTTTCTTTTTGGTGAAGGATATCCCATAAACTACATAATTTGGTAGCTTGTTAAATTATTTTTTAAAATTTATATTGCTATGTTGTTTGATGAAGTAGAAAATAATACATAATTATTGATATTTTTTTTTTGTTTTCTATTGATGAAATATCATTTTTTTTCTTCTCTGTTGAATTTCATCGAATTTTGTTGAATTTTATCGAATTTTTTGTCAAATTTTTGCATTTTTGAATTGAAAAATAAAAATTTTATCGAAGTTTATCAAATTATTTCGGCGAATTTTTGCATTTTTTATGTTACATCCACTTCATATTTCGATAGTAAAAAAGAGGGAAATAATTGGTGGAAGTTCGCCGAATTTCGGGGAATTTTTGAACCATGGCTATGGTCCTGTGGGGACATTGGTTTACCTTTTCTAGCAATAGACTTCTCATCCCACGTCAGGTTGGGGAAGGTTTGTCCTTGTGCCACATTCCTTCCTTATCGAAGGATGAGAAAGGCATAGGTCATATTACTTTTTTTGCTACCCTATGGTTGTTATGGCTTGAACGCAATACTAGAATTTTTCACAATATTGCTAAATCGGAATCTCAACTGTGGGAAACTATTAAAATCACTACTAGTATTTGGGTTTTTGCTTCTCCTCACGCTAAGGGCTTCTCTTTGTTGGATTGGTTGTTGAATTGGGACAATTGTATGTATGTGGGTAGGGTCCACGTTGGTTGAATTTCGTTATGGTTGTATTTTGTCTCAATGCGTCTCATCACCTTTGGTGATTCAGACCGGTGTACTTTCTTCCAATGATTAATATATGTTTCACTTGTTTCTTCTCAAAAAAAAGAAAAGAAAAAAGATACCAACAAATTGCTACAAGTTTACTGCTTATCCATTTACATATGATATATATAAGAATAATATAACTAGTTCCAAATGTTACTTAGAGGTGCTATACCAATTTATTGTTCATAAATTAAGTTGTTTTTTGCATATATTTATGTTCAGGGTCAAGTAGGTGGTTGCTCAAATAATATTGCTACTTGCTAGGTGCTGTATTAAAAGAAAAAAGAAATTTGTTTGTGATTTTTGAAACAATAATAAGAGGTAGTTGGTTTGGGCTGCGCACTTCGTCATGAGCCCATGATTGAATCTTTAATGAGTAGCTAGGACTACCGCATTATGTTAATAAGCTATGCTAAGTTTGTAGTTTGTTGAATTCAAAAAAAAAAATGGTTTGTAGTTTGTTACCACCTTAATGCTAGAATAGAAAATAAATGAAATAAGGTTGCTGAGCAATCTCATTCTTTAGTAAGCGAAACAAGATTTTGGATTTTTCTTAGGGATATGGAAAACATTAGAAAACATTTAGATACTTAATTTTAGGATTTTAATTCTTCTGATTTATTTTTATTACATTTTATATGCATTTTCAAGTCTAGGTTCATTTTAGGAGGATTCTAATTATATTATTTAGTATGATTTTATTTTTGGCACAAATTTTTGTGAGAATGTTGTGAATATGCGATGGTTCAGGATTGGCCGATCTATGTGGAGTTCAAGTGATTTTTTTTTTGTACTACATACAATTTTTTTTTTTAGTGTGCGACATTAGTTAATCTTTGTTTTTTGGGATTAGTTTCAGTTTTATTTTGTGGGTGAGTTAAAGTAAAATTTTTGTATTATGAAAAACATTTTTTTAAGGCACCGGACACTACTTCAGTATTTTCTAGATTAGTCATTAGTGCCCTTGATATTAATATTTAGTTTTTTCCTGTTCATTGATGACCAGGTGGCTCTATAGAATATTCTTGAGAATTAAAATTGTAAAAGGATAACATAAACTAAAAAGATATTGTTTTTTTTTATAGCCATCTACTTCTATGCTTGTCATGTTTATTTGCAGTCAATTAGACTTTACATGCATCTCTGCCCGGTAAGTATATTTGCATGTTAGCAGAAAATTGCCTTTTTTTTTCTTTTCCTCCTGCTTGTTTGAATGTATATTTGCCAATGCAAGCACATGGAAAAACATGAATATTTCTCGTTGTAAAGTCTTTTTATTTTAAAATTCTTCACATAATCTTTTCAACTTACTTAGGTGGTGGAAATTCTTGCTCGGAATTTAGAAAGCGAATCAAGTCTACATAGAAGAGTGGACCTGTTCTTTTTAGTGGATTCTATTACTCAGTGTTCTCGCAGTCAGAAAGGTATTTACGTGCCATTTTCTTAATTATTCAAAATTAATATTTATTGTTGTCTTGTATATCACCGACTATTTTTTCTTTTATAAAGTAAAAAATTTCTAATACAGTTTTCGAATTTTGTGGATTATTTGAAATTTGTTTTTTATATTTTTCGTTTTCAACACAATATGGTGATTAAATAAATTCGAGAAGGCTAGTGATGGTATTTGTATATATTTCTTTGTTATAATGACAATAAAATTGGAGAAGTTTGACAAATATTTGAAGAATTTTAGGGCTTCTCATTTCATGTTGCAATGATTTCTTGGTTTATTCAAAAAATTGCAGGGGAAATTGGAGATATGTATTGTTCAGCTGTCCAAGCAGTGCTTCCTCGTTTGTTATCTGCGGCAGCTCCTCCTGGAAATGCTGCACGGGAAAATCGTAGGCAATGCCTCAAGGTAAGAATATAGAGCTAATGATTATTATTTCTCAAATTACTTTAATTAACTTAAATATTTACTTTTTTTTCCCTCTCTCTTCTATTGAGAAGGTTCTGAGGCTGTGGTTGGAACGAAGAACCCTTTCAGAACATATCATTCGTCATCACATGCGAGAGCTAGATTCTGTGACTGACGCATCATTTACGAGTGCTTACACTCGACGGCCATCAAGAACAGAAAGGGCTTTGAATGATCCTATCCGGGAAATGGAGGGTATGCTAGTTGATGAGTATGGAAGGTGCGAGCCTGTTGATATTCTTTGATGTAATTTTTTTTGACTAATTTAAGTTTGTAATATGTTAATATTAACTCTATTTAAATTCATGGACTCAGCAATGAAAGTATCAAGCTTCCAGGATTTTTTAAGCCCCGTGTGCTTGAGGACGAAGAAGGAAGTGATGCCGATGAAAAAGGTTTTGAGGCCGTTACGCCTGAAAGGGATCCTGAGATGCCTATAGAGCAGGAAGCAGCTTGTCCAGCACCTATTGAGAGGCATCGGCATATTCTGGAGGATGTTGATGGCGAACTTGAAATGGAGGATGTGGCCCCCAGCTGTGAAGTTGTAATGACTTCCGCATATCATGCTTCTGGAGTTGATACTGCACATCCTTCAAATAGTGATATTGAGCAGCAGCATCACTCATTTCCCTTTGGCCCTCCACTCCCTGAAAACTGTCCACCATCTCCTCCTCCATTGCCAACTTCCCCGCCTCCAATGGCCCCACCTGCTCCTATATCAGCCATATCTCTTCCCTTTACTGACAATGCTCATTCAAGCTCTTATATGGGTACTGATGTAAGTATTTCATGGTATAAGTTTGTTGGTTCTGGTGGTAATTTTTTGGGCGAGACATTCTAATTGTTGTCTACACTGTGATCTGTATTAGGAGAGTTTTCCAAATCACTTGCAACAAAATATATCTCAGCAGCCTGGCCTACCCAGTGCAAGTTCAGGCTCAACTTCTGAGGCACATTATGCTCCTGGATATCGGGACTTTACGAGGCAGATGCAAAGACCTTGTACATCTAGTACTGTTAGCCCCTCCTGCCGTTACTCTGGTACCCATCCATTTATGCGGACACGGAGTAATGTTCAGGAGATGGATCATGCTCCTTTTCATAGTAAGGGATATCGTCTACAGCCCCCACCTTCGACTATTTCAAATCAGTTCTCTTATGTTCTGGCAGACCAGAGAGTGCAGTCTTGGACAGATTCTTCATCCTCTTCTTTTGACAAGAGATTCCGGTTTGAACCCAATGTGCATGGGGAAAATTTAAATGATAACTTTGCACCATACGAAGTAGGAGAAAGATGTAGAGTATCTGGACCCATTCATTCAGGTATACTATCATGTACATACTTGCATGTTCGGTAGTATACTACTGATATCATTCAATGAAGTCATTTTTATGACTAGCTAGATGATATTAATTTTTTTTTTCTTTTACCTTTTGCCCAGGCCTTCAGTCTGATAATCCTGAGGCATATGCTCCTGTTCCCCAGTTTGGTCTATCGCTGGAATCCTCACGAATGATACATCGTGGATGGTCTTTTCCTCCTAGAATGCTCAGTTATAGGCACCCAACTCCTCGTAGAACACTTGAAAGTACAGTCTCTGGAGCAAATCAGGGTACTTTTCATTGCTAAGTTTTATTTTTCTTACCTCTTTGGTTGTTTCCTGGTATTATTGTTAAATCCAATCCCAGTTGGTATTCACATGATTTTCAATATAAAAACTGTGTGAGAGCATTGAAGCGATTTGAAGAACTTAATATCAACTCTTTTATTTATTTATTTACTTTTTTTTTTGTTTTGGTGGAATAATGCTCACACTTTGGTTTCTGGTTTTGCAGCTCCAAGCTTCTGGAGACCTAGATAATCTTTAGCATGGAGATCATTGAGTGGTATAAATAACTGATCTCTTATTTATTTTTCATGGCTTTCATGGAAAATTTTCTTTCTCTAACTCGTTTCTCATTTTCAGGTGAACAATTTTGATCAGGGCTATGTGGCTTGTTCAGACGTTTGAGAAAATACCTCTGGTAGAAAAGCATTCTTCTCTGCAACAAAGAGAGAGTCTTGAGGGAGGAGTAAATACCCAAAGATTGCTCGATTTAGTTACCTCATTGTACATATGTACTTCATCATCATTCTGCGAAGGCAGAAGCGGATAAAAAGTTCTTTTGGCAGAGCTGTGCTAGTTATAGGCTTTCATGTATCAATCTTCTATTTAAATATTATTAACTTCTGAAAGCTTTGTAGGAATCATACAATTGCGCTTTGCTCAATTTATAAAACCAATTTTTGGCAATTGACCTTTCATTTTGTCAAATATTTTATTTGCTATATGTATTTCTCATACGTCCTCTCCCTTTTTCTGTAGTCCTTGTCATGGAGGGGGATAGTCCCTCTTTTTTTATCTTTTCTTTTGCAATGTTAATTGGTTTATGGAAAGTCACCTCATCAGTTTGGTATTTGTTATTTTGTTCAATTGATGTTTGATTGACGATATGAATTTATTTATTTTTTGAAATTTTGTTTCTTTTCTTCTTGTATCTTATTTAGCAATCTTATATACGTTTTCCATACAGTTGCTGCAGTTACTGACTTTTCCTAAATTTTTTGTCAGGTTATGTGGAAGATGAAACATGTTTCTTTGGTGTAATTCTCTTGCTACTTGTGGAGTAGTCTAACATTATTTGGCTGCAGCTATACTAATCCGTGAAAATTTCTTCTCTCTCTCTTTTGTTACAGTATTTCTGACTTTACTTTTAACTTCTTTGCACAGCGTGTATTTTATTAGCTGAAATGTTTTAGCAATCTTTCCAGTTACATAGCTAGCTGGTGTTGCAATTGCATGCTGCCTCTAAAAAATGACCTGACTTATTCTCATGCTGCTTGAAGTTCAAGTTCAGTTGTATTTTATCATCATCCAATCACTTTAGGACAATCTTTTATGCTGTTGATGAGATGGGATTTTGTATGAAAATTTTGAAGCTACCTTTTTGTTTCAAAGTTTTGATCAGGTATAAAAGGGCGTTCCCAGTCCTCGTGGCTCCCGCTGTTTTGGGATCTAGGGTGGGATGCTGTAGCAGCCTTGCCTCCTTATTGAAGAGGGTGTTTCGGGTTTCGAACCCATGACCTCCAGGTTGCATTAGAGCAACCTTAAACGCTGTGTCAAGGCCTGCCCTTCAAATTCTTGATAGGTATATATGCCTGAAATGATATTAGAGTTTCTTTGTGCTTAGATGACTGTGAAGTGGTGCTTGTTCTCTGTGGATTGTAAAAATTGACTTTCATGTTTGGATCTGTGCTGTTGGGTTGAAACTTGGATATACCTCAGTGGTGACTCAGTGAGTGTGCCATACTCTTAAGTTGCTGGTGTGTTAGCTCTTATGAACGTATGGCTCAGTGCACAAGATCTGCTTTTTGCTATCTCATTCTGTTTCTTTGTTATTTCCGATCATTTCACATCTGTGACTAACAGAGACTGTTAGCTATTTGTGCCGCATGTTCTTTTTTTTTTTTTTCTTTTTTTTTTCATCTCTGGTTTGAACATGAAAACACAGTCTTCATTGGGAGTTAAAGGCTTGAAGCATGTTGAGTTGGGACACTTCCATAATTGGTGTTGCCATTATAGCATCTGATGCGGACAGAATTGTTTTTTCTTAAGGGACTGCCAATTGATGGTAGGTAGATTCTTATCCTATCTCTTTTTTTTAATGGTCCTTGTATTCATCTTTTGCAGTTATAAAAGTTTGCATGGTGTGCTTTACATGGTATCTGTTTAGATTGTTTGAATGTTGGAGATAATGTCTGTATATATTTGATTATGATGAATGTATATGTGACATAAAGGAGTTCTAAGTATGGTGAGATGTGAAAAAAATGAGACATGATGAGGTAAACGAGAGAGCAAGATTGCTTTATACTTGTCTTGGTTCTTGGTTTTTCTTGTGCACTTGTGTAAAACATGCTAGATACCCTTGACATTTTGTCTTTTTTCTATCAGACTTCCTCTGAAAGTTGTACTGTTAGCCAAGGTTCAAGGTGGTTTACCTATATGAGGTGAGGCATAAGCCTCGCATTTTGGTAATATATAACAAATCAAGGAAATTTCCCAAAAGTTCTAAAAGAAAAAAAAAATCATACATTAATGACTAAATGTACATCATTATAATGCAAAAAGTAGGTGCACGTACAGTGTGGTCACTTTTGACATCCTTTCAATAACACCTCTAAAAACTTTATTGTTAATTTTCATAATCAAACGATTGTTTTAGTGATGTAAGAGATAATATATAATACTTTTACTAATAAAAAATTCCCAGCTAACTCATTTTTTAATTTTTGGTCTTAAATTGGTATGTTTCAATTTTAGCCTTCTTAATTATAGGTCTTACCTTACGCTATCCTTATTTCCATTTCAAGTAGAAAAATACAATCTCACTCGTCTACTTTTATTAAAAGACTATATTCTTTCAAGAAAAAAGAAGCAATAAAATCTTATCTAAAATTTTGTCAATCACGTGCAATGCACGTCACGTAAATTAATAATAATTAAAGAAACATCTCAAGTAAGATAATTATGAACTATCTATCTGTTATCTTATCGAGTAGAATGTTAAATACTTGTGTGCTTTTTTTTAATATATTTGTTACTCCAATTGTCATAAACATTATTGAAGAGTTAATGAGCACATTTATAAGTTAAGCTTTTCATTTTAGTTTTAACTATTTGAAAACAAACCACTAGAATGTTAGGAAATAGATTTCAAATTATCTGGTCTTCATCCTTTCTTATCACCTTTTGTGAACATTCTAACTAGAAATTAAAGCAAGTGGTAATTGGAATTATTTGTCAAGAGTTTTAACTTCTTACTTTTCAACATTGGTAAGATTGTTAATATGTTAGGATTCACCCTGAAGGATAAACTTGGGTATCTTGCATCAAATCATGTGCCTCACATGGTTTTGAAGCCATTTGCTAGCAATAGTTTGGCATGCACATATTGGAGCTCCATCATCATCATTGTTTTTTTTTTTTCCTTCTTTTTTATTTTATTTTTTTGTATTGTTATCATGTGAAACTGACTATAAAATGCTGTACTTTTGTTAACCATAACTTCTGCGGCTACCTGGAGTCATGTTCATTTGGCCTTCAGCTTTTGCTTTTGGTTATTGTAAATCACCAAGCCTCTGCAAATTTTAGAGACTTGAGAATTCCTTCTAGACCACTCAGATGTCTTCACTTGCTTTTGTTTTTCCTTTTCTACTTTTTCTGACATCTTCTCAACGTATTGATATATGGAAATATAGGCACAATGTTGATAGAGTTTTTGCAGTTTTGTTTTTCCATACTTTGAGAAGCCAAAAAAGAAAAAGGAGAAATTTGTCTTTTAGGATATTACTTTGGTTAATAGGCTAGTAGGGGGAATCATCATAAATGAAGTAGGGGGCAGAAAAGATGGATTGATGAAGAGTTTTGGAGAGCAAACAATAAAGTTTACAACAGGTTTTTCTCTAGTTACACTACCCTTACTACTAAAAAGTCATGATCATGATAACGTGCCCCCTCTAGTTGGAGCGTAGTAATCAATCATTCCCAACTAATCTATGACAATGTCAAGCCTTGACTTGGATGTTCTTTCGGTAAAAGCATCATGCAACTGTTCTTTTTCTCCTGTGAAATGGTCTATATATTCCTTGAGCAACCTCTAAAGAATAATATGATTGTCTACTTCTAATTGCTGTGACCTATCATGTTTTAAAGGATTGATGGCGATGATTGTTATTTATTTTCATTTTAGAGCTGAATGGGTCCCTCAATTTTCATCCAAGCTCTGAGAATAACAAGACATGGCTTCTTACCATGTCTAAGATCCATAGTAGTAGGTTGCTTTTCACACTATTACTTAAACCTAAAGACTTATACTGAAATTTAGTGACTGCAGTGTTTTTGAAATACTCTACCAAAAATTAGAATTTTTCAATTTGTGTTTGTATCTTTCATGCCAACATGAATGAAATAATTGGTGTATTGTGATATTGACCAAAATATGCATCATCTTGAACTTTTGGACAAGTCAAGTAAACTTCTCACTGATAGCCATTGCATCCAACCTGTGTAGGATGGGACTAGTGCACACGAATAATGTAAACTTAAAACCATGGATTATGCCTTCAAGTATCTTAAGATGCCCCCAATTGCTTCAAGCCTTAAAGATTTGAGCTTCTTGGAATATGGTATTTTGACACAAGCAACATAAGCAGTGACTAGTACAGCAGTTTGCTCAGTGGCTTCTTATAAACTCCCTTGAGAGAAGCATATATGAATATTTCCTTTAATATCTATACACTATGCGATTCAAATCAATTCCTGTATCTATTATTTTGTTTTCGTATTTCCTTGCTTCATTAGAAGATGAAAGGTATTTTTTCTTTCAATAGATAAAAGTGTAGCTATTAAATCATGCTATGTTTTGGAAAAAAAATCATGCTATCTTCATCGAAAAAAAGCAATCACAAATCTTTCAAACCTTCTATTTCATATTCAAAAGCACTGCTAATGCTTTTAATTTCTGAATCTTGCAATTATCATGTCTACAAGTCACTTTTATGAATAGTAATGCATTCTTATGTTCTGCTGCACACTTGATGTATTTTATGGATCATCTTTGGCATGCACATATCTCCTCAACTGTATTTTTTAGTCAATCTTGCTATGCACGAGGTAATGTTGCTGTCCATAGATTTCATGTGCTTGTTCACTTCTCATGTTCCTGGGAAAAGATTGAAAATTCGATTTCAATTTGACTTCAGTCACTTGAAAATTAGAATTAATTCGGAAAAGTTTAATTCGACATGGAGAATTTTTGTAAAACTTCGCTAAATTAGAGAAGTTTAGAGAATTTTTGCATATATGCTTAAATATCTAGATTTATTGTAATATAAGCTAAAAACTAATATAAATAGACACTTTTAATACATAAAAATACCAATAAGTGACCTAACAAAATCAATCTTGTTAAGTGGTTGATGAATTTGAAATGGTGGCTTTTGGTCTTAATTTTTTTTTTTTTTTTTTTTGATATTTAATTTTGTGGTGGCTTGCTTCTCGACCTTATACTTTGCTAGTTTGAATTCCACCATACTTAATTTATTAGTTTATTATTTAAATGTATTATTTTTTAATCTTGTTTTATAAGAGTTAACTAAAAGAAGATGGCTTTGTGAACTCTTTTAATTTATTTTTAAGTTTTTATCTTATTGTAACTATATTTATTTATTTTGCTTCTTTTCTTCTCTTTTTGGTAAAGCATATCTCCCATAAACTACATAATTTGTTAGCTTGTTAAATTATTTTTTAAAATTTATATTGCTATGTTGGTTGATGAAGTTGAAAATAATACATAATTATTGGTATTTTTTTGTTTTCTATTGATGAAATAACATTTTTTTACTTCTCTGTCGAATTTCATTGAATTTTGTCCATTTTGTCGAATTATATCTGCAAATTTTTGCATTTTTTTATTTTACATCCACTTCACACTTCGGTGATAAAAAAGGGAAAAAGTTTCGTGGAAGTTCGCCGAATTTTGGAAAATTTTTGAACCATGTTCCTGGGCTCTAAGACCTAAAAAAGTTTAAAGTTTCTACTAAAATCGTGACTTTGAAATTTGAATATTACATAGGCGTTACACAAGAGGTTGGACAGAGATGTGGCTTATTTGAAAACGAGTGTTTTAAAGACTGGATAGGAAGTTAAACTCGCTAAATGTGGCAAATTTTGATTTTACCAATGCGAACACTACTATCTAAACTAGAATTAGATCGGGAAGACTTCTGTGCTGCAGACCTCAGGTTTTGTAATTTTAATAAACATGCTGTTCGCGAGTAATGTTTACATTCAAAAGCTAGATATTACAAAGCAAAACTAGTTGCTTATTTGTAGAAATATGGATAAAAAATTTGGCATTCAATGAACAAGTGTCACCAGATTGATGGTTCACTCTTACCTTTGCCTTAATCACCATGACACTACTACTGGTGATGGTTCGCTCAGACTTTGCCTTAATCACCATGACAGTAGTACCTCCACTGTTAACTGGGTTCTCCATGCTATATGCTGCCTTATACTGAAACATTCTTTGGTGCGACACAAATGTTCAATGCTACCTACCCCTTTTTTGGTTTGGGGCTATTGCAGGGCTTCAAGTTGGCTACCTGAAACTGAATCTTTTTATAAAGCTGAGTGGAGGTAGCAGATACATGTAGCTGACTTTATTTGGTTGGGAAAAGGAGTTTTTGAGTTGGGTTTAGCCTATGTATATGTGCTGCAAGCCTGCAACATTATTAAGCCCATCGTTGATATTGGTACTGATGGAAATATAAGTTTTTTAGGTGTATTTCTTGGTTAGTCGAGTTCATCTTATCTAACCAGTTTGTTTCCTTGAAAAATCCAATTGTACCTGCACAGAAAGTAGTTAAGGGTGTAGGGGTATTGAGGTAAGGGTCCAAAACCTGTGATGAAAGGCGGTGGTGTATATAGGTGAGTGAAACTGTGAAAGGACACAAAAATGTAGATAATAATTACACGAAGTAAAAAAAAAATTGAACAAAGTAAAAAAAAAACAATACTTTATTAGCTGGTATTCTGTGGGTTTAAATATTCAAAGTTTCAAACCAAATAGACAAATCAATGTAATGACATAAATTATGTATGAGAGATAAGTGGCATTAGAAACAAGTCAATCTCTAAAAGTTTTGTTTAATAATTTAAGTGTTGCATAATGAATTAGAATAGATGATATTTGAAAAGTAAACTGCTTGACAATTGACATGAATCGTGAATCATAAGAATCTATTGATATTTTAGGATTCACCATGTGGTTTAGAAGTATTGGAGTGTATGTTAAGTAGTCGAATCATTTCTCCTGAAAGTGAATTGTGATTCGTAAGATTCTTAAAGTCGAATTGGGATTCTTAAAACTGTTATTCTTATCTGTGTAAATGTATCTATGTTGCATCAATAGAAAAAAGGGAACATGAAGTTAAAGATTATCCCAGTGCTTAATTCAAGTTGAAGCCTTGAGGTGCTGAAGCAATTACAGAAAGTTATAATTATGCTTGTTTTAAGTCATGATGGTGGATGGTGAATGCATGCGGCCTCTAGATCTAAGGCAAAGTATGGGTTTGAAGTGGTGATATAGTGGATAATATCAGTGTACGTGCTCTAATGCAAAGCATGGATTTGGAGTGGAATGATGTGTCAGGACTTACTGCAGCCGACATGTAATTAATTGGCACAAAGCTTTGTTGTTCCTTTTGGTGTTAGGTTTATCTTCCATGCACTGATGCATGTGATGAAGCTTCTTTAGCAGTCATATCTGAATATGGTTTGTAATGGTCACTTGGTCAACATTTCCTACATCTTCTCTTACCTATATCTTTCTCTGATTTGAACCTTGTTGCTATTGTAAATTTTTGATCTTGACGAGATTGATGAGAGGAGATCATTAATGTTGCAGTTTCACATCCCGATTGTGCCAACTTTGCTCAGTTATCGGGTTGGTGCCATTGACAAGTCAGGGAAGGAATGGTTCTTTGCTCAGAAGCTTGTTCTAGATTTGGTGTTTAGAGATCCCCTATCAGTTAGTCAATCATGTTTGTTGAATCTTTAGCCTTGACTTACCTGAGAGGAAGTGAAGGCCGCCGTGGACAGGAGCCTTTGCTTCTTCATGTCTCATTAGTTGTTTGGAAGGGCGGGATAGAACTCCCTGGTCTGTAGCACTTAGAATTTTATAATATTGTCAAAGTTTCCAATTGATCCAATCCTATGTTCACCATGATACAACTCCTGTGTGGGAATCCTGACATTGGTTTTGATTTAATTTGACAACTTGAGATTCCCATTTTTCTTTTTATATATAGATGTTAGTTTGTGGTGAAAACCACTGCTCCTGCAAACTGCTGACTCCATTTTTCTTGATGTTTACATGGCCGTCTATGTTATCAATCCTGATTTCATGATAAAAGAAGAGAAAACTTTGATTCTGCTTAATATTCGAGTTTCGCAGAGTGCAGAGTTGTGCTTCTCAAGCGCCCGCCCATATGTTGGCCATTGTCCTTTATACAGTGTGTTGCTTGCATTAACAATGTTGCGAGAATGTATTTCATGGAGTAGATATATATATGTTTTATTTGGATGATTGCACTCTTGGGGTTGTCTCTTTATGCACATTTCTTATACTGTCATGGTAAGCGGTCGGATAACTTTTGGATTCTGACATTTGATATTGTTAATTCAGGGGTAGCCACTGCTGTTCACAGGAATTTCTTTTGCTTCAAGCTTGTTCACCAAATTTCTGCTTGTCCATAGAGCTACTGAATGTTAGGTTTGTGTTGGAAAAACCCTGCACTTTGGATTGAACTTAATAAGTGAATAGTTGTGCATGTGAGAGTTATCTGACCCATCATGAGGGATAAAAACTGCTTCTTACATGCTAAAACAGCTATTGATTTTGGCCATTATGCTAATTAGGTAGAGAAGGTGGTCTTTTATTTTACTTTTGGGTTTCATTATTATTGTGATAAATATAGATGTTTAGCAATTTTGGGGTCAGCTTGGCATTTTGATTTAAAAGCTGTTTTTAGAAACAAGTTTTTAGAAAGTTGTTTATAGAGTTCATTTTTAGAAAACATGGAAAACAGCTTTTGTTGGATTCTTGTTTCCTTCACAGATTTCAAACAATCTAAGAATTTAAAAATAGAAAACTTTTTTTTTTTTTTTAATTTAAATTTAAATTGCATACCAAATGGGGCTGTAAAAAAAAAACAGTTCCATTGGTACTTTTGTTTTACACCACTAATTAGTAAAATAATAACTTAAAAGGAGTTTTAATTAATATTGTTGAGAATCAGGTAGTTAATTAATTAAATCATATCTTTGCCATTTTATCTTCTATAATATAATTATTATTTATAATTTAAATATCAACTCAAACCTTTCATAAAACAGAATAAAAAAGTGGATTAATGTGGCTGAGTAATATGGATAAGAAAAGTATTATTTTGAATTATAGTGATATATTATCCGTCCATTGGCGTCCCTTTCTGACTCCTAACGCCTTAGACTTGTCTTTTTGACAACAGACACGTGATCAGACAGTATAGGATAGGACCCCAGTGGACCATCGGAGACAACAAATCGTCCAATGGTCCAATTTTTATATGAAGAGACAAAAATACCCCGCTCCCCAACTACTAGGGGGTGAGGATACAAACCATAACCAACGGATGGTTTGTAACACCTTAGACATTAGGTAACTAATTACAGGAGAAAGACTACACACCACAAGTCAGAAAGAGAGTTGAAACGTGGCAGATGCAGTTGGCATGAGGTGGTAGAATTCCAAATGGCACCAATACCCACCTGAACAAAACTTGGTTTGTTGTAAATTCATTTTTAAGATTGCCAAAAAAAAAAATTGGGTGAAGGAAGAAGAAGAAGAAGAGGAAGAGAGGAGAGAGGGTGGTTGAAAAATTGAAATGGGTGGAGCTCAATCGTATCCACTGGGTGAAGGCCTCGTCTTCCATGATTTATCTGTCAAGGTTTTTTTTTTTTTTTTTTTTTTTTTTTTCTTTTTTACAAACACTAATTTCCCTAACTTCCCATCTGGGTCTCTACATTTTTTGGATTTTTCTTTTTTTTTTTTTTGAATCTTTTTTTTTTTTAATTGCAGGATTGCAACGGTAAACTTGTGGATCTCCGGACCTACAGGGGAAAGGTTCTCCTCGTTGTTAACGTTGCTTCCAAATGGTATTTCTCTTCCTTTTTAATTATTATTATTGTTTGGAGACATTTTAATGTTTATTTCGTGATGGGATTTTGTGTGTCGTGGTTGTTCTGAAACAGTGGATTCACAAACGTGAATTATACCCAGCTGAGCGAGCTTTATGCCAAACACAAGGACAAAGGTCAAATTTTCTTTTGATTAATACAATTTATCATATCCTTCTTCTTCTTGTTTTTTTTGTTTCCCTGAAATTCTGGAGCAATTTGTGACACACCTTGATTCTTTTTAGATTTTGTTCAGTCAACTCTTTTTTAAATTAAAAAAGATGATGTTTATGAAAGTTTGTTGCGTTTTCTTTCTTCATTTTGTAGGCTTTTTGTTTTTTGAAGAATTTATATTGAAAAAAGAAAATTTTTCTGAGTCCATATTAGAAGGGTGGGGAAAGGAGGCTTAGTTTAAGAAATAACAGAATTCTGGTATACCATATATGCTTGTTTTTTTTATTTTTTATGGCAATGTATTTTTTTTTATGTTTATTTTTCCAAATCATTTTATATTTAGCGAGAAGAGATTTTGCATTATTTATTGAGCTTAAAATGTAATTTCATATTTCCTCAAGCTTTCATCTTTACTTGAATTTGACCTAAATTAATTGTGAATTCAGGCTTTGAGATCTTGGCGTTTCCTTGCAATCAATTCTTGAAGCAGGAACCTGGGGATGGCCAGGATGTGCAGAAGTTTGTATGCGAAAGATTCAAGGCTGAATTTCCAGTTTTCCAGAAGGTAAATTGAGAGTTTCAGTATATATTGAGAATCAAACCATTAAATTAAGCTGGCTTGCTGTTCATTTCTTAGCCTGATTCAGGACTATCAATTCAACTAGAAACTGAAATTTGGAATTCTATGAGATTCTAAAAGCATAGAAGTCTATAATTTTTGAATAATTGTTTGTGTCTTGCGTCCAGGAGTACGATATGTTAGAAACCACTTGACCTAATGATGACAGCTGATGGTTGGAGGAATAACAATGCATCTTTCTTTTTATTTTTCTTTTGAGAGGAAACAAAGTAATATATATATATATTGACATAATGTAAAAGAATACACATGAGGGTGGAGAACCAAGGGTACTCCGAGAGTTAAGTACACCTCTAGACAACTGTTTGTAGCAGGACTAGCACATTGTCTTCTTTTTTTTTTTTTTTGAGAGGAAATAAAGTTATATATATATATATAAGAATACACATGAGGGCGAAGAACCAGGGGTACTCCGAGAGTTAAGTACACCAACGTCATTAGACACTAACAAGCTAAGTCAACAAAAGGGAACAAACCACACTACTTGAATTACAAACATGATGGCCAATCCCGCCGCCACTCAAAAATAAAATACCCATTTGCACATGGTGACGCCCTACCAGGTAGAGGAAGTTTGGTGAGATAGTGAAAGTCCTTCAACACAATTGCGGGGAATGCAAATTCTTCCTTTAGTGAAAGACTAGGAATAATCAAGGTAAAGTCTATGAATATAAGTATAGGGATTGCAATAATATGTGAATATCTAAAATGCATTTTTTCATTAACCCAGTGTGTCTTAGTCTAGACTATATCGTGAAATGTTTTTTTTACCTGTTTAAAAAGCAAAAAAAGAAAAAAAAAAACGTATTTGGACTTGAGGTGGTCTAAGTACTATCTTGACTATATGCAATTATACATTCATAGATTATAGCACAAGACCATATAGTTGGGAAAAAACTTTATTGAGGTGAATGGAGTGTAAATATACGTACAAGAATGAGAGAATTTTTTCTTTATTTTTTTTTGATAGGTAAGTGGTGGGCCTTGAACTTATGACCTCAAGGCTTGCATACTATGTGTCAACCCATTAGGCCTAGTATTCTATCCTAGAGAGAACTTTTATTCCTCCACTGCATATTTCTATAGTTTTTAGTATTTATAATATTCTTATTCACATGAAGCAAAAGATCAATATCTCAATTTACATAGTGTTACTAGACTATAGCGAAATGCAAATAAAAATTTATAATGTATGTTGTGTATTTTCTTAAACTTTTTTCGATTTTTATGCTATTTTCTGAATTTAAGATATTTTTTTTGTTCTTGTTATCCAATGTTTTTTTTGAACTCTTTTTGTTTCTTTCTTTCTTTTTTAAATCTAAATTTGTAACCTATAAATTATGTAGACTTGTCAAATACAGAAAAGCTTTGAACCTGTCCATGCTGTTTTTGTAATGACCTTGCAACGAAGGAACTTCACCATATTCAGTGGCACAATATTTTTTAAACTACTCTCATTGAAAGAATTTTGATTTGAATCTAGGTTCTATCATTCACAATTTGATTAGGGGGGAAAGGGTTGGAATACTTAACCTGAAGCCTTTTGCTTTTAGATTTCATAGTGAATACTAAGAAATGGCAAATTTTATGCTTAGAGATTTACACGAGTCTTTTAAAGAATGAAAAAGAAACATATTTGTGCATTATAACCTACAAATGCCTTAGTAACGGAAGCAAGGCTGCTTATAGATAGATATTCTAATTGCAATCTATAAAATGCGTTGTCGTTGATTGGTACTTTCTGGACATGATTTTTTATTTTGATTTATCTAATTGCATTTCTAGAAAAATTTGGCAACAAAGAGAGAGAAAGTCTATCTGATGGAATCATAAGGTTCTCATGTTTGACAGGACAAATATCGTACTGCTGATATTTCAACTTGCTAGTTGCTACAATGCGACTAACATGTGCTGGAATTGTAGGTTGACATGAGGTTATCTGATGTATTAAACTCTATCATCATGTTGCTCATTGTTAGCCTATACCAACTTACATATAATGGCCTATGTGAACCAAATGATATTAACATGTAAAGCTGTGACCACCTCCAACTCTATGCCATGTCAGTTGTTATATTTATCCTCAATATATATATATATATATATTTTTTTTCTGTTATTTTTCTTATTTTCGAACATGGCAAAGCTTAATCTTGCCTACAAATATAATCCAATGCATAAAAATCTGTAAATATCTAATTATCGGTCACAGTAGATAGAAATGTGATCAATGGAAAGTGCTTATTCATGTGATGCATAGATTACATGTATTGAATAATATTTTTCCTATTGTCCCGCTTGAAGTATTTCTCTAATTTCCTAAGCTATCTTCAAAAGAATAGTCTAATCAGTAATGAGGGATTTTCGGGATTGCTTGAATATAGGTGAACCTGAGTTGAACTAATTCTTTGATAAAGTATGCACCAAAATGTGATCTATCCGGTCCTTTTATTGTTTCTTGAGCTATTAGTCTATCAACCAAAACATACATTTAGTGTGAAGTATAACTCCAGTAGTGTGCTTCTCTTCTCAATGATTGTAGAGCCTTTGAAAATCTAGGTTTTAGTAATACATTCCCCCAAAGGTTTCTTTATTCCTTTGCCTAAATCAGGTATGGTATTTAATTGAAACCTTTTGATATTCTGAATGCCAACAAAACACTCGAATCTGGTGATATATTTTATCACTGAACCCGACCCGATAACAAATTATAATATTTCAAACCCTGCCGATCCTATTACTAATTAGGTCGTTCTGGTGGTCGTGTTTGTGAATATAAACCCAGAAGAACAAACATTGTATGATGTATAAGAAATAAACATTATGGGGGCATCTCCTACTCGAGCAACTAGGGGCTCTAGGGACTAGTCAGGTAGCCTGGTACCCTTCAAATGCCTCTAATCTATCACAATTTCTCTTCAAATCCTTGAAGAAAATTTTAGATTTAAGTGTATGCTTTATACACTATTAGACGTGTACATCTTTGTACATATTTTGTATGTGTCATACGCGTAAGTATATAGTTATAGTTATATTTACTTAGGTATTTTATACTTATGTGTGCGTGTGTGTTTATATATATATATTGGGCGGGTTAGGTGGATATTGAGTATAATATTTTAAACCTGCTGACCTGAGAACAGGGTCGGAAACTGCCCGAACCCATTCGGCTCGGATCTGATCGGTTGGGTTTCTCGAATCATCGGGTTTTGTAGCTCGTCTGTATTTGGAGCAAGTAGCAACTCTTTCGAGAAAAAAAAAATCAAATATCAAAATGCGAGATGTTGTTTGTTAATTTTTCCCCAATTTGGTGGGTCTTATTCATGTACAATAAATAAAACATATGAAATGCTAAAAGAACAATAAATAAATTAATGTTTGATTAGATTAATGTCAGGAAAGCCTATTTATATTTTAAAATTATAATAAAACAAGTATGTAATCTGTTAAGTATGTTATCCAACAGATTAAGTTACAGAACAAAATGGTCTTTATAGTGTGTCAGATAAGTAGTGTTTGACTCATTATGCCAAATAAACATTTTTTTATATCATTTATTAATAGGACTTGAGAAATACAAGTTGAGCATCCTTTTTAGCTCACAAATTTATGTTTTATGATCTTTATTTTTGTGATTTTTAGTTTTGCAAGTCTACCACATTCATGACTTTCTCGGTGACAAACATTAACTGATCAGTTTTTTTCTTTTAGGTTTGTGTAAATGGTCCAGAAACGGCACCAATATACAAATTCCTCAAAGCAAGCAAATCTGGTTTCTTTGGAAGCAGGATCAAATGGAACTTCACTAAATTTCTTATAGCCAAGGATGGGCAGGTACTTCGTCGCTATTCAACTACCACAGCCCCGTTCGCTATTGAGGTAGACTGCTTTTCTTTCACATTCTTGAATTACTGTTTACACATTTATTTATTTATTTCTTCCAAGTGTCCTGTTTTCCTTCCTCATTTATCTTATCATATGCAGAAGGATATACAGCTCGCTCTGCAAGACTAGTCTGCTTACGTTGGATGTGGTTTGCTATAAATTGGATCACCAGGGACATAAAAGTAGATGAAGGTATTTGTTTAATTACTTCTAGTCTTGTTGGTATGGTTTGGTTATTAACTATCTATTTTATGTATCTAAAACTCGAATCCACATTGTATATACTCTGATATAAATGAATATATATGATGTTAAGGCGTTCTTATTCCTCTGACGTGTCCTTTGAGAGACTAATTGGCTGAAAACATGGAGTTAAATTTAAGTCCCTTAATGTGGTAGTCATTTGCAATTCTTAGTTTGACAACTTATTATAATGGGTATTCTGTGATTTAGGGAAGCTTCTGGTTTCACCTGTGTTTTGCAGGTTCCTATGTTAATCTAGGTAAAACTTTTACAAGGGAAGCTATATAGTTCAATGAAAAAATAGGATCCTGGTTTTTTCAATCCTCCAGGCAATGGAGACAACATGTGAGTACACGTTAGCCTTGCTTAGACGTACTTAGGTAGATCTTTCTGAAACGATGACAAGTGACAATAAGTCTTGTTGAAAATTGTATGGGCCACTCAAATTGGCTTTTTCTTCAGGAAAGTACGGCCTTGTTTGGTTCGTGATCCAAATACAGTTTCGGTTGCCCAAGAATCCAAAAACACGTTTGGTTGATTGAATTTAAAGACAGTTTTAAAAGATTTTACTCAATAAACAACTTGATTGCAGAAAATGATAAAAATCTGTTTTCTGAATTTTTGTTTTCGGATTGTATTCTTATTGTTGAATCACAAACCAAATGCAACTTGAGCATTGTCTAACACTTCTATTTATCTCTAAGAAAAGAGGTGTTTTTTTTGGGTCAGAAATATTTAGATGCTTTCACCTTGCAGGTCATGTTAGCGCCACTACTATGAATAATCCAAATCTGGGTATCTGTCCATTGCATTCCATCTAACACTTTATAAAGTTCTCCTTAGTACTTGCATGGATAGATAGGGTCTTTGTTCATTCAAGTAAAACACACCCTTCTAGTCCAATTTTTTTTTCTCGCATTGCTCTGTTGCTGGGTGGTTCATGGGGCCATCAGTTCTATTTATCCAAATTTGAGTACATCTCATGTGCTTTCTATCTTTATCCTACTTCATAACCAGTACTTCATGAAATTTTTGTAAATAAGGTCCAATAATTTATATGCAGGATCAATCATCTTGTTCTTGTTTTAGTAATTGAACTCATGATCATGGTTGTTAGAATCCTGACTTGAATCTACGGATCTTACTATTCATGATTTGATTCAAGGGAGATCGATTCAAATCCTTGACATGAATCCCAATGCCATGGAATCTTGTTGAAAATTCTAAAAAAATAGTAGTAATCTTATGATTCACGACTTGAGTCTAACAATTCAAGCAATCATAATATTCAAAAAGTGGAAATATATGTACTTTTTTATTTTTTTGATGGGAAAGAAGCAATATCATTAAATTGAATCAAGGAACAATTTAATTAATTTATTTATTGTTTTTTTTTTTCTAAAAATTTAATCTTGTTTTTTTTCCTCGCCTTTGATAGAGCAGAGTGAAGTAAGCGGATTCATGTAAAGGACCCCATATATTTGATAAAAGGCTTGATTGAGTTGCATTTAAGTTTTACGAGGATGGGTTCTTTAACAAAAAAAAATTAGGTGCAGGTGTTGGTTCTCTTAAAAAAAATACCTAGAGAAAGGTAGAAAGGTGGTATGGGAAATGAACAATTACGAAGTATTATTTTTCAGTTTTAGCTAGAAAATTAATATGATTAAGTTACACATTTTAAAATTAGCAAATTTTTGCAAGAATAAATTGTTTAAGGGTTATTCTTAACAAATATTAGTTTATTTGGAATCTTCAATTAGGACTAAAATGGCTAGTTAACAA
The DNA here is from genome assembly GCA_035771175.1 of Paratinospora sagittata. Lineage (NCBI taxonomy): Eukaryota > Viridiplantae > Streptophyta > Magnoliopsida > Ranunculales > Menispermaceae > Paratinospora > Paratinospora sagittata. Next base: position 13,398,075 of record CM069595.1, on the reverse strand, counting down.
ACAATAAATTAAATTTCATTTATATATAGATCAATATTGGGTTATATATGTGTTTTTATACATTATTCATAAAATGCATATGAATCTTATGATTCATGGATTCAAATCTTAATTCAATTCACCAAACTCTTAAACATTCGATCCTGATTCATGATTTTAACAATTATACACAATGATTTGTAATTTTATATACTTCACATCTCTTCATGGACCCTATATATTTGTAATTTATAATTTTGCAACAATCACCCACTTGATTTGGTGGTAAAGATATTTCCTCTTTGGATGTACGAAGTTGAGGGTTAGATTCTCCTTAAAAGGGAGTTGGTTATGTCATGGGTGGTGAATTAGTTTTTATAGCTCTATATTAGACCCTCGTGCTTTTTATTACATCCTTGAGCCCACTTTATCCCGATCATAATAACTCAAAGTATATATGTAAATAAATAAATAAATAAACATCTGTTTTACCACTCACTGAAATGACCCAACAACATGGTTAGTGAAAATTAGACAAGATGATATTTGTTGTAGTTAACAACCAATGGCATTTGAAGTACAAGTGGACTCAACTTTTGTCGTATTTCAACATTTAACCTCATAAAGAAATACTCTTTTAACTTTTTGTTCTTTCAAATATTGTCTTCCTCCAAAGGCACTAATATTATATATATATATATATTTCTATGTTGTTCATATGGTTTTGTTTTTGTTATCCATGCATGGGGGTGGCAGAATTTGTCTAGTTTTGTTTGTCCAATTTAAAAATGGTGTAAAGCATCAACATTTTTAATACAAATATGTTTTCTATATATATATATAAAAGTGGTCTTTTAAGACAGTTTAACTCTTGGTTCTTGACTGGACTTTTACTTGGCTATTTATGTTGTAAGTTTTTATCATTTTTATATTTTTATTTAAAACTGGATAAAATAAGTAGACACTGAATGTATATCAAGCCATCATTTACGCTTTCCCTTACGTGCAATACCATTCTACAAGTGAAGGGATACAAGGAGGATGAAAAACCGAACAAAAACTAAACATATACAAATGTTAATAACTAGATTTGAACCCAAAATGTCTTATAAAACTAGAGCTCTGGATCCTATGAACTACAGGCTCAAGTAGATATTTTGAACAAGTTTGTAGGAAGATAAACTCTACTTTCTTCTCTTCCTAGATGCTTCATAAAGAAAATCTTCTCAACCCAGACGAAGGGCAGAGAAACAAGGCTTTCTACTGTCTGACTTGTCTCCATGTTGCCAACAGTCCTTCCTTTCCCTGTCTTCCACGTGTTCCTTGTCTGATAATATTGCCACGTGTATGTCCCTAAATGGTCTTACCCAATCAAAGGGACCAAGAAAAACTCATCTGGGTCACCCCAATTCAGCTGATATTAGGCAGATCAATGAACCCTTTTGCCCAAAAATCCCCACCCATTAGACCATTACTCTTTTTAAGGCATTAGATTGGTTACTGCAGAATAAATTTTTAACACTTTGGCTAGAGAATCTTATTGTAATGCATAGAAAATGATGTTCTCCCAAACACATAAGTAATATATTATGCTTGTAAGTTATGAAGTGTCCTTATTCTTGAACCCTGTGGTGTCCCCATAAAGGCAAGGAAGTGCAGGGATCCAATCCTAGAAGATAAGGTTCATGTAAGCGACTTCTAACTGGTCTGTCACATACCCAATGATCAGTGGCCGGCAAGCAAGGCTGCCTTTGAACTTGAACCAACTTTGTGGGTCATGGTGCACGTGATGCAGAAGACTTGTGAGGGTTTTATAGGGACCCTTTGTTGAGATCTTTATGTTCTGAAAATGAGTCCAACTGGGTCCTCTTGGAATAATCGGAAACTCAATTGAAACCACTCCACAGAGCCAAATCCATAGATTAATATTCTGACTCTGCTCTGCTCTGTTTGATGAAGCAAGCTCATTATATAAATATGTATATATATAGAGTATAAGATTGGCAGTGGTGGCATTAGTTAATTAGAGACCATACAAGATCAGGGAAAGTAGTATGGGCAAGAGATTTGGTAGGTTGAAGAGAATGGTGAGGAACCAAAGGGGGAGGCTCTACATAATTAGGGTTTGCATCACTATGCTTCTATGTTGGCATAAGTACTCTTAGTAGCACTACAAAGTATATATGTTTTTTTTTTTTTTTGGGTGGGGGGGGGGGGGGGAATGGATTTTATTAGCTATATATTCCTCTCTGTTTTCTGCTTTACAACCTTCAATTCCTTTAGCTTGTGGTGTATGTATGTATATCTCTGTTTTTGTTGGTGTTCTACTCCTTCATTAATCCATTTTTGTGGATGTTGTTTGGTTCCAAATGTCTTTGAACATAACCTCCCTTTATCCCCTTCTATGTTTGTAACCTCATGAAAGTAATGTTCAAAGCTAATTACAAGTTTATAAAGATATGCCCATATATTGTAGAATTGTAAGAGTGGCCATTTTGCCATTTATTTTCTAAAGATTCCTTATTGAGAAACTTAAAATAATGGACAATGACTTTATTACACTTTCTTATGGGTGCTTTTGAATGCACCTAATATTTTAATTGAGGATGTAACCGTTTGAGTTGTTCCATTATAACATGAAGTTCACGAATTTAGATTTGAAAATCAGTGATTTTTTTTTTTTTTTCAAGTGGAGATAAGATTGCATATATTGTTCTTTTCTCTAAATATTAACAGAAACAATTAATATTAGCAAATAGAAAAACATTGGTGAACCTATAACTTATTGTGAAAGTCTATAAGTGGTTATAATCTCATAGACTAATTAGGATTGAATATATCCTTCCACTAATTGTATTCTTCTACTTCTTACTACTTGAGAACTATTAGCCATGATGACTTATTTGTGTTATTTTTCAACATTAATGCTAGAGAAACATGTTCTTTACAATTATTAGATCATATTCAATAGGACTACAACACACAACTCAACTAAGCCTGTTCCCAAGTACATGAGTCGGCTATATAAATATGTTTTTTCCACTATGTTCTACTAAAAACTAAGTCTTCATTCAAATTACAAGGATATTCCAGCCCTTTTTTTCTTCTTTTTTTGAGAAGAAACAAAGTTGTTTATTTATAATATATCATCAATAAAAAGAACTACAAATGGGGAAAACATCCAAAACCACAGCTTCGTACCAGAAAAAAAGAAAGCATCCACTGCCTCCCAAGCTTAGCTACATTAAATTTTCTTAAACATGCATCTATCCCAACCCACTAGCCTTTCATGTAGTTTGATTAAGATTTATGTCATAATTAATTTAATAAAGTTTTATGTCGGCTGTCAGTTATCTAACGCAACCCTTCTCTTTTACCTGGCTTGAGTGTGGCCACGGTGAAATCATCATATTCAATAGAACAATTTTTTTTAAAAAAAAATGTGTTTCTTTTAACCCTCTTTTTTTTTTTTTTTTTAATAATGGTAAAGAAAATTGAATCACGCTTTGCTTGGATACATACATGATTAAATGGGGTTATTCAATTTCTAACATGATTAGACAGTTCTTAAAAATGTAATGAATTGGATTTCCTGCAGCATGAGATAAAACTAATTAAGTTTGTGCATTGGCCTCAAAACGCAACTTATAAACATATGTTTAAGCGTGTTTCATGCCTCATGAAAACTTTGATTTAAGTTGGCAAAATATGTACCTTTCTTGGTAGAATCCCACAAATTAAATGCTATTTTATCAAATAGAGACATAACAATCTATCTCATACAATTACATAAATATAAAAAGCCTCCCATATATAGACTAATTTAATAAACGAAAACCATCACGGGTTGAAAAGATCCTCTTCTCTTCTAGTAGAACACGTATAACATAGAAATAATAATAATAATAATAATAATAATAATAATAATGTGGCATGCCTAGTGTTTAATTATTAAATAAATAATAGATAATGGAGGAGGAGACATTGATGGGTCCTCTATAAACTCTAAAAGTTGTTAATCAAAGGGGACATGCAAGTGGGAATTGGGTTAGCTTAACTTGTCATCTTGAACACTATATGGGACCGGACAAATCAGCCCAACCACAGCCAGACACTTGGCATTCCAATCTCGCATTTTCTCCTCAATATATATAAATATATATATATATATATATATCCTCAACCTCTTAGTGCATGATTCTCAAGCTACCTCTAAAGTGTTCTTCGAAACTTAGAAGAAGAAGAAGCAGAAGAATCTGTTCCTTTATTAGCTACAACAAATCAATTAATTAAGCAAAATGGAAGTAACTAATACAGCTATGAGGAGGTGGAAGCTTGAGACATGGAGAAAGGGGTCTTCAAGGTATATTCGAGAGCAGAAAGCGCGTGTTTATATTATATGGAAGTGTTCAGTGATCTTGCTAAGTTGGCGTGAATGATATATATTATTATATATTATGTATTGAGCTAGCTAATTGGTAATTGCTTCACTTTGATGATAATGATCAGCTGCTTTAGTTAATTTCTTGTACATGAGAAGTAGTATATATAGTTGCAAAGATGATCAGATCATGCCCATTTTTATAAATGTTTGGTACAGTTTTGCAGATGTGTTTATCAAGTTTTGATGATTGAAATAATACCCGGATTTCGATTTTCATGATTTTGTAATAGGTGTAATATTCTTTTCTTTGATGCAATTGAAATTGTAATTAATTTGATTATTAATCTCGAGAGAGACAGTTTCTTGAGCCTCATATCAAAAGCCTTTGAGACAGTTCGGTTCATATCCGGTTAACCAAGGACGGAGCTGATAACTTCTTAATACATCAATGGACTTGCAAACTACTTTTTAAAATTCTTTTTTGAGGAAGTTTATTGCTGTTTGAAAGAGAAAATTAAAAATCATTTCCTAGATTTTCCTTCGCTGTAATTAACTAATCCATTATCTAATTTAGATTTTGAGGAGATGGGGAATAGTATAAACCGTGTAGGAGAATAGCTCTCTAGACCTTTGGTTTCTGCTTAAAAAGGGTCCATCATGAAGTTCAAAAAGAAAAGAAGTCACAATCATCACATGCTGTTGCACATGCACGCTTATAAATATTGACTTTTCAAACTTTAAAAGTCAGGCAGCAATAACATTTTTATATTTTTCTATCTTTTTCTTTCTTTTTTTAAGAAAAAGAACTGAATTTTGCACTTCTACAAATTTAATTATCCATGTGTTTAATGGATCAAATGGAAATAGTTCGAACAAAAATAAAAAAAATGTGCCCATATGATTTTCCAACTCAACAAACTAAATTTGTTTTCTCAATTACAGTAGATGACCTAGGTGAATTTACTTTTTCTATTATGTTTTATGAAAGATCTAAGTAACAAACTTTGACTAGCTTCAACAATGTGTATCTGAATCTCTTTAAAGTTTATAATTTGATTTTCTCCCTTTGCAAAAGTAGAATTTTGTGTGTTTTGAGTACTGCTAGTCCTCTGATTTTGTGTAATCTCCTTTTGCTTTGATTAATACATTTGTTTGTTTACTCTCAAAAAAAAAAAAAATTTGTTGTAGGATTTGTCTTATTCTCCATATATAAAGTGAGTTGGACCATATTAGTTAGTTTGCATTATCGCTACTTTGAGCTCTTACTCAGGCTCATTTTTTTGACTGTATTGAGGGGTCCTACTTGATTTCCTCTCGCAGTGTGTGCTAGTTTCTAACTCAATTTGAATATCATTATTTTTATAGGATTAATATCATATTTTTATATTTTCTAAATCCAGATCAATATTACATTATAGACAATATTGAGAAGAATATATTCTTCTAAATTTGAGAAATTTGGGTAACCTAACTTATTTAAAACCGATAAGGTTCAAGGATATATACATCATGGATATGTTAATATAAGATCTTGTTCAGGGCCTTCATGCATTTCATATTAATTAATGGATTCAATTGATAAGCTTTCATAATTACGGGTTTGATAATATATATATTTTTATAATATACAAGACTAATAGACCCAAGAAAAAAAAAACATGACATGATGGTTGATGTGACAAACTGTAACATGCAAGAAGGGTAACTTTTGGCTCAAAAGAAAAATCTTTAAAGCTTTAAAATGAAAAATGCTTCTCTTGATACAACATTTCAACTAACTTCAACCTAACACTTAATGAAAAAACAGCCATGCACGGCAAGTAGTCATATATTTTACCCTCATATGTATTGCTGCTATACTTTTCTTCAGGATTTCTAATTCTCTTACTAGACGACTCTAATTTCTAAATTTTCATGGCCTCAAATGCTCTATAAATCGGCAGATTATTGGATCCAGATCCCAATATTATTGGGCCATCCAATTTTGTTCTATACATTAACTGGCTAGCTAGCTAGCTAGCTATAGTACATACACGATGCATGTGAGCTGTGTTGCAGAATTAATAGTTTTTAAAAGCACTACATGATGTATAGACGATTCACAAAAATTGGCACTGTTTAACTGGATAGATACGCATGTGTATATGGGATATATATAATATTGAATCCCAAACAACTTAACTTGTTGAATTAGATGTCTCGCTTAGTAAGAGTGACATATTAATGATTTACAGTAATGATAGTAATGACAAAAGTAGACGAAGATCTTATTAAAATAAGAGAGAGATATAATTAGTAAATATTTAAGCGTTAACTTTTACATCGAGGGGCATGCAATCAACTCTGTATAATTAGAAAAAGATTTTGTTGAGTTGAGTTGTAATAATATTAATGGGGTTTAGTTAAATCCATCCGCTCTTTTCTTTCTTTTCACCCACCTAATAAAAAAAATTGAAGAGATAAAAAGTTTTTATGTGAAATTACTAAAAAGGATATTAATAAATCTCTCCTTCATCCCTCCATTCTCTTCATCACTCATTTTTTATCCTAAACCCTTTAACCCTTCAACTCTCCATCTTCGATCTTGTCATTTTCTTTTATTTTTCGAATCAAAAGCATATATTTTTACCATTTTCATCCATTTGAAGTTTTTTTTTTTTTTTTCGAAACTCAAAAAAATGGCCTTCGAATTGGGTGTGTCCGATCCTACATGAATGGACAGAATGAAGTCTATTCGACCTTTAACATATTGGACTATTCGGCTCATTAGGAAGACAAAAACAAACAATTAAAAAAAAATCAAAAAATGCATATGTCCTACCCATCAGGGTCAGACACACCTCATTCCACCATTTTTATCCATTTTTTTTGCGAAAAATATGCAAATCCAACAACACATTCAAATCCACGTAGAACATGTTAAAATTATGTTTTACTTACCGATTTGTGATATAAGATTTGACTTAAAGCGGTTTGAGTTAGACGCCTCCAAAATTCGAAATAACCTAATTTTTTCACAAGATTTTATTATGTTGTTGCTCACAAATGTTCCTAATGTTGTTTTAACCCTTTGAATGATTGAACAACTTAAAGAAATAATGAATCAATAGAGAAGAAATGAGAAAAAATGAGAGAGGAGGGGAGTGTGAGGTTTTGGGAGGATGAAAATGAGGGGAAAAATGGGAATTTGGTAGATGAAGAGAGATGAATTGTTTGGTTTTAAAATTTTAGGTGGGTGAAGAGAGTAAGTGGGTGGATAAAGAGAAAAGGGAGAATAAACTTAGCTGGACCTATTAATTTGGTGAATTATTAATATTTGATATCTTCATCTTTGAAAACCCTTTATTACACCCAAGAGTCAAACAAATGACCCTACCAAGTGCCAAAGGAGTACTTAGAAGTCCCATTTCTTTCATGACTTTTCTCATTCAGATAAGTTGGCCAGGGGGCACCTTAATTAATTTGCTTTACTATTCTTTTTACAAGAAGTTAAAGGGCTGGGTCCTTGTAAGACCAAAGTTAAGTACCAAAGACTAATTTATTAAGAAGACTTAGTTGAAGACATATGACATGATCTCAACTCATTCTTGAAGGTTCTCCCACAGTATGTCTCTTGAGAGGTCTCATTCAGGATGTTGAAGTTGTAATTAACATGCTTGTGCAACACTCTTGAACTGTCTTCATTAAGAGAGGGACACATATATATAGGGCATGCAAGGGATCTCTACTTTAAGGTGATTTTCATGTGAAAGTTATAACATGGTAAGTGGCCGGCAAGCGAGGCTGGTGAGCCAAGCTTTTAGTTGAAACTGAGAGAGAGACACGGAACACATAAATCTCCATGTGGGTCTGCAGGTTGAAAATCAGAATCTTTTTTATTAGATGCATGTCACGGTTTACAGAACTGGGTGTACTAAAAGCAAATGAAGTATGGGAAAGAAATTTGGCAGATTGAAGAGAATGGTTAATAAGAAAAACTAAGGAATATATATATATATATATATAACAAGTCAGTTTTTAAGGACATTAAACTGCTGTTTTGCTTTATTTTAAGTTGATCAGTGTGCTCAGGATTAAGGTGTCAAAGCTAGTGATGATTCTGATTTTTTCTCCAATCTTTGTTGGACACACAGCTATCCACTATATATATATTCTTGTCTCCCACCCTCCCAAGTCCCAACATGCTTATAGATATAATACTGACCACTTCCAAATCTTCAACTAATCCACACCCAGAGAATTTCCCAATTCCAAGACCACTTTAGATCAGATGGTACAAGTTACTCTGCTCATGAGTTCTACACTTACCAGTATATATCCAAGCAATTTGAACATTTGGACTCATTCTGGTTTTGATCTCTGAAGAGGGACTCCGTACAAAGATGGCCAAGTAAAAGTACTTTTAAGGAGCTGCATGATTCAGCAGCAAAACGCTTCATTCGTCATGTTTGATCTATAATTTCAGTTCAGTGGAGCTTTTAATGTAGAAATGGCTTGTATCAAAGCTTAGTGATGTATTAACTTAATGGGCTGAGTTTCCACTTAGCAGAACCTAGACTCCTCCTTTTTAACACATTTTCGCTTGGGACTTAGCAACCAATTGTGACTATACATTGAACCAAACTTATGATTGTACACCATTACTTTAAAACATTGATGATTATATATTTGGATCTTCCTCAAAATATTTTGTAGAATATGAGTTGAGAAAGATTGATGGTCTATGATTAATTATGTGGGTGTCTCATATATATAATGGATAGAAGAAGAAGATACTTAAATTAACAGATTAAGATAATTAAGAAAAATAATTACTTATAATATAATTTAAGCCACAATTAAAGATAAAATGATAAAAAAACTGATTAAGGTGGCTTGAACATATTCGACAAAAACTTCAGATGTCCCAGTTAGGAAGAGTAGTTTTCTAATAATCCATGACAATGATGGAAATCTAAAATAACATGAATAAAAATAATTACGAAAGATGTAGCTATTTGTAATTTGATTGTCACTACAAAAAAGACGGTTTTTTTAATGCAAACACTTTTGCTACACATGTTTTGTACTAAAAATGAAACATTGCTGCAAAAAAGAAACTCTTTTATGACAATATTCCATTCATTTGCAACATTACAAAGTGTTGCCAAAAAATTTATTCCTAGCTATAGTGTGTTGACTTAGCCCAACATAGAACAAAGTGAATGAAGTAGACTTATATAGAAAAGAATTGGGTAAATTGTATGATCGTAGATTTAGCCCCTTGATTGGAGCATACCAGAAGAAGCATATCCGTGTGGTCTATATATGTATAAATTGGAGATTTTTTTTACTGGCAAAGTTTTATTAAACCACCGCAATTGGAATGCCAAAACTCACAAAAAGAGTATGGTAAATTAAGCTATTGCGATTTAAGAGTTGGATTGTGACCGTTGGATGAGTGATCAAAGCTTGGACTGTTTGAACAGAAAACACAATTCGTTTGACTCGATTTAGAATTAATGATTAGCTTAACAGAATCAATATACACAACATTCATGTGGATGAATTTGAGAAAGGGTAAGCTTAAAAAATGTGTGTGGGTGTAGTGACGGGTCATAAATTTCTATGCAAAAGTACGTAGTGCAAGGGCGCCATGTTGCATGGTCTTTAGGTGCATGGGAACATTGAGGAAGAGGGTTCGGTTGCATACATGGCCGTTGGTGCTGGGCTTCATTTATTTCCGTTCACCTATTGTCTTAGGTTTACTCAAGTGGAAGTTTAAAGCCCAAATGCCTTCGTTACCATCTTCATACTATTTGTTACACATATGATGCGATAAGGTTTTACGTTAAATTTGTAACTTTCTTGAAAAATGTGTTGTATTGATAAATTAATATTGACATATGATCTGGTGGTGATTTATAGTAATTGGTATGTCAATTTCAATTCATCTTACATTGCTTTTATTTCTATTCCCTCTTTAAACTAGTCTTAGGTTAATTAATTTTCTTTTACCGAAAAAAAAGTAAATTTTCTTTTATAAACTGGCCTTAAAACCCAAAGGACAACCTCCAAGATGATCAGTTTGAAGTGACTGAACAAGATATTCGAAAAATATTAATCTAATTGTAAAAAGTTACAACTACACATATATATCTATTAGATTATTTATTATACACCTTAAAATGTGCAAAACACTAATATCCAATAGATATGTATGTGTAATTAGACATATAATTACAACTTTTTACAGTTAGAATAACATTTTTCTAATCATAATATTATGGATGAAGAAAAAAATTAATGTTCTTGACCATAGATCAAGTTGTCATTTACACCCTTGGTTAATAGATGGGAGGACAACCAAGACACATGATGAAATTGAATTTGGACTACATGATCAGTTGTACAAGCGGAATTACTTTCTTTCTATGGACCTTGCTTACAAGATTGAAGGAAATGTTGATCATTCTCTTTTTACAGACAAAAGTAAGCTTACTTTTGGAATTCAAACAACATTTCAGCTCTTTCCAAATTAGCCATCTCTTCATTGAACATCAAGGGACCCTAATAGCGTGAACGATTTATATCTTTAAACTCTTAAACGGGAGGCACAGATTAGACACATTAACTACTTGTGTTTGGATCTCAATAAGGCTCTGTTAGATTACTATTTTAGTACTGCTCACCATGAATACATATTTTATTGAAATATATAAGAAGATCTATCTACTTAAGACAAATGTGATTCCCATCATAGAGTCATTTCTAAGGGAAATTAATCAGTGATGAGTACAGGCAGGATGATGTGACTAACTGCGATGTACGGCAACATCCAAGCTTTGCCCTCAAAAGGCAAAAAAATTATGAACCTAATGAACTGCTTTTATATGATTCAACATTTCACCAAACCTTCAATTCTCCCTCTTTCCCAATATATTGTTAGCTTTTTGTGCTTTTCTTCCTTTCTTCCTTGAGTCGCTGAAATTCATATCAACCTCACCCTGAAGCTGTACTCCAAACAGCTTTGCCAACTTCGTCTCACGCGGCTAAGAATTAATCCCACTTTTGGAGATCTAATTTTGTGGAAAAAACACCATGCATGTGTTCTTTGAACCTCCACATACATATATAAAACTCGGGTGAGTAGTGAACAAGATGTTGGGTTTTCCAATCCAAGTCAATCAATTTAGCACATAGCGAAATATTCAAATGATTAATCAAGTAATCACACAATTAATTTTACGTAGTTCGGCCAATCACTGTCAATATTCATGGGTGGAGAAATTAATAGATTATATTAAAAAGATTTCAATACAAAAAAACCATTTTTTGACACTCACCTCTTGCCACAATCTTTCATAATCTCCTAGCCCTCAACATATCTCTCTACTACATTTTAAGCCGAACTACTAATCTCATATTTATAATGAATAAATTTAATTTCTTATACAACTCAAACATACTAAAATTAGGCATCTAGCATTATTATTTAGAAACCAACTCACACTAACATACTTTTTATTTTACTTAAATTATACACTTTTTATTTAAGTTCGAACTAAAAATCTCAACAAGATGACACTTATTGGGTACTTCGAGTCCTTTAGATCAATATGGAGCTACTTAATACATCCAACACCGTATTATTACAAGGGACCTAAGTTGCCCAGCCAGGTACCATCCTCATTACTTGCCCAATTTATATGGTTCAAACCATATGGGCTTCCTCACTGACTGCTACACAATTTCCTACCTTTTGTTATTAATGTTGGGATTGTGCGGATTGAAATAATCTTTTCATATAGAAAAATGACCAAGTTTATCATATGAAATATAAGATTTTATCTTATTCTTATAAGTAGTGAAATCTTTTAAATTATGAGCTCAAAAGTTGTTTAATTAATTAAGGAGAATTTCAATATTACTTGAAATCCAGACCCACCAACAAATGACATATAGTCGCCCGTCGATGAAATAAAGATTTTTTTATTTTTTGAGAAGAAATAATGTTAGTTGTATAACCAGCTCCGTCACCATCCATAACCATATTATACTCTTAGGGAGGTATCAAGCTCGTTCTTAACCTATTAAGCCCTCTCACCCCTAGGGTGGAACAATGACAAGAGTTGAACCTGAGACCTTTGGGTTTCAAAGTCACTTCTTTACTAACCGCACCAACTCCATGTTGGCAATGAAATAGAGATTTGAACCTCATGTTAGTGGTGTAATATTTAATTTGTTAAAAAAATGAACTAACACTAACTATAAGTTAATTTTAATGCTACAAAATGAGGAGGTAGTATGTTTGTTCAATATTTACCGCGTAGAATTTGGTGGAGGGGTACCTTGCAAGCTGTGTATGAGTTGGTCCTAAGAAATAGCTCTATATATATATATATATATGTATGTATGTTCCATGAACTACTTATTATTAGATGCCACATGTCATGCTTTCAACTCATGAAAAGCTAATAAGGTCTCCTTTGATTCCTTGAGTCTTGACTATGTATGTCTCTTGTGTGGTCTTGTTAGGGTACTTTTTTCTTTAAGTAGTGTGTCCCCATTAAAATAGGGACTTAGCTAGCCAGGGTAGCTTAGTTCTGTGTGGAAGACAACATACACGCATAACTTCAAAGTGACTCAAAATCCAAATTCATGTGGTTGTTTCAAGAAAAAAAAAAAGAAAAAAAAAAAAGAGAAAGTAAATGTGGGAGGGGTTGGTTGGTGAATGGCCTGAGGTTTTGATCATTTGACTGGTTGCCTCTCTGGGGTTCAATATAAATGATATATCAATTAGCTAGGCAGAAAATAGTGGGCATAATTAACTAGATTACACTTTAAAAATAAAAATAAAAAATCTATTGCAGTACTATACAAAATATAATTATTAATCAACTGCAAAGACCTCTATTATATATATATATGTGTCTCTTCTGCAGTTTGATATATATTTTTCTATACCTCAATGATATATATTATTATATATAGTGACTTGATTGTATACTATATTGTTTTATTGAAAATTATCTAACATTTTCTACACACTTCAATTCAAGTATCATTGGATCTTTTGAAAAACAAAATTTTTATATATCCTGTGGCTAGCTACCTACCAGTAGGTTAATGAAAATAAATGAATTGTGGAAGACAGAAGCGATGCTTAATATTTTGTATGGTGGGAGAAAAAAAGAGAGTTTTCAAGTATGTAGAGCCACATAATTTTATATATGGAGAAATAGTAAGTGATTGTAGTCGAACTATCATTAGAAAATTAAAGATAAGATATTATTGATCAAAGTGGTACTATCTTAAAGGAGGGTCACTGTATATGGTGGGTGTTGGTCACGTGAAGTTGTTTCAAGAAGATGAAGAAAAAGGTTCATGTTGGCGACCTCAATGAACTCCTTTGTCGTCTTGGTAGGAAAGAAGTTGGTATTTATGTACATATATTGGGGTTTGAATTTAATAGACATGAAGCATGTGGGAATGGGACCCCTCTATTGTGTCTTATATATATATAAATAGTTACTTGTGGGTCTGTTATCTGATTAATACAATCTATGTGCTACACTCCATATTTTGGCCTTACTTGAGAAGGATTTAATTGGATGCCTGTATTAATTGCTTTTATTACTTAGCAGTAGAGACCAAGAAATTCAAACATGTGTTCATCTAATATTACTTGTGATTTCTAAGGAATTAAATATAAAATAGCATTAAATTTAATAATAAATATAGTACTATTTTAACAATCTAAAAAATACTGTATGTCATGAGTATTAATTCTACACAATCCAATTAATTCCTAGTTAATACTTTATATTATGAACTTTTTTTTTTCTGTTACCTCTTGACCATACATAATATATTTAGATTTTTTAAAATTTTTTTACAATAATCTCAAATATGTTTAGCCCTCCTCATGTGCAAAATGTATTTCATTATATATCTCATCTAATTAACACTTAATTTAGGAAGGTGATTGAGATAGGTACATAGATTCATCTTGTTGGCTACCCAGTGGGAAGTCGTTGGTTGAAAAAGAATTGAAGAATTTTTCAGAATTTGTTGAAGTATAAGTCTCGAGTGTGTGGGAGGAGGTCCCGTTGCAAGTGACATGTAGGATTGCTTTTTCGAAGAATTCACATGTGGTTTTTTCAATTCATGATTGGTATACAGATTGAAGTGTGGTTTTTTAACCTCAATCGATTAATCTAATATGTGCGAGAATATTCAAATAATAAATCAAACAATCACACAATCAATTTAACGTGATTTGGCCAATTGATGCCTATATCCACAGGTGGAAAAATCAATTATACTGAAAAAATTACATACAAGAAAGTCATCTTTCAACACTCACATCTTGCCACACACTCAATCACTTATAATCTCTCAGCGTATAACTCGTTATTCAACCGGCAATTTACCACACTTCAATCCGATCTATCCTTCCCATATTTATAATAAATAATAGACAAACTTCTCAACATATGAAGATTATGTTTTTTAGTAGCTTAGTAAGAAGCGGGTGGGACAATGAAGATAGAATAGTTGTTAGTTAGGATACCCCATCGCTGAGGAGAAAGAAGGACATGAGTTGTGCGTTGTATGCCCGCCTCCTCAATGACTCTACAGACACAGCCCCACTATGGTAAAAGGGGGCTTCTTCAGATCCTTCTCCCTCCTTCTTTAGTTACATCCACCGTCGGTTCCTTCCCACCCGCGCACTTCCTCGCCACGTACCGGTGGGGTTGGTTTTCTCAGGAGTCAGTTACGTAACGTTAACTCTTTATTCAACCGACAATCTACCATACTTCAATTTGATCTATCCTTCCCATATTTATTATAAATAATAGACAAACTTCTCAACATACGAAGATCATGTCTTTTGGTAGCTTAGTTCTTGGTTGTTAAATTTATAGCTCTGGGTAATACCGATGCTCCCCTTACGTTGTAATTTCTTTTATTTATAATATAAATTTGTTTCCTCCTAAAAAATCTCAAGCATTGAGCTTTCTACTTTAGCACAATTCTCAATTTCTATTTAAAAAATCGCACATACAAATGATGTCACATTAAATTTCTTGCTATCGTCGGGAGTTCTCAATTTCCTTCACATTTTTTTTTAAAATTTTTTTTACTAGTCTCGATCATATAATCTCATTTGATTAGGCTCAAGCAAAGGAAGGGAGAAACATGACAACTACGAATTCAACCATATCTATATCTATATCTAGTCCTTTAAAAGAATAATACACACACACTATTCCTAAGAAAGATTAATGTGTGGTTTGAACATTTCAACTAACTTTATCTATCTAATAATCCCTATCAATGTACTTGTGTTCACAATTAGTGGTAACCCTATTTTTTCTATTTATGTTGTCTCAATGTTTCCGAAACTGCCTACTGATTGTTCTTAGTCATTCACAGCATCCTATGTTTATGAGCATGACATGGATTTATTGACTTTAACAAACCTTAGTGATCATATGCCCACATTAATTATCGAGCATTTACATTCCAACCCATTATATTAATTATGTCTATTTTTCTGTTAATTAGTCGAAAATATTATAATTGCTTCTTTATCGCTATATCTATATATATATATATATATATATATATATATTAAAATGATGGAATATATATATATTCCATCATTTTAATTTGGCTTTTAGTATCTCCCACGTGACCTAGATAAGATACATGGAATATGGATGGAGATACGGCCTCTAGATACATAGTCAGCAACCTAACCAGCTTCTTTTTTATATTTTTATTTTTCATAAAAAAGAAAGAACTCGATCATGGCATATTTTTTTCTCTATACCTAAGATGACTGCAGAACTTAATTTTCAATCTACTATAATAAATCATATGTAGTTTGATATACATACATTAATTAATTGTTGGAATATCTCTGCTAACAACTGTAATGGTTTTTGAATTTAGGTAGTTAGCTAGATTGATATCAATAACCTAGTTTTTTCTATGTGTGTATACATATATGTATATATTTTTCTATATTTTGTAATTTGGATTGAGATTGAAAATGAAGGGAATGTTAAATTTAGTGTATGAAAATATACATTGTTGGACTCCATCCAACTTTTAGTAGTTATAATTTAGTGTATGAAAATTTATATATATAAATCATGATCATCATTTGATTAAATTCAAAGATCTTATTAAGGGCTTTCAATATAATTGATTAATTAATGCTCTTCTAATTAATTGAGATATAAATTAAGAAAAATGATTAGCATACATGTTTTCACTACCCGTTTTTAGCATATAACCTATATATAGTGTATATATGTTGGATGTTCTTGGATTACACAACTGATCAGGCGTGATCATAAAATTAAGGACATAATATATATATATATATACCTTTTATGCTAAAATTGTGTATGAAAACCACTGCATCATAAATTAATGGACCCCTATATATACAAAAGTGCGAAAGCTGTACTTGGAAGTCATATCCCGGATTTTCTCACTGAGATATGTAAGGTACGTACCTTTGGCTTGTCATAGATCGCGTGATATGATCAAGGTAGTTGATGCTTGGACTTGAACTGGGATTATTAATTAATGGGTCCTACGGGAGACGAAAATTTGCCAACCTCATATGTACAAACTAGCTGGAGGCTCTCTTATATATGCTTTCTTAATACGTTTCTTGTGAGTTCTTAATCATGGCCATGTTAAACTTGTTGCAACAAGCAGCATGCAGCAGTAGTACTACAGGAGAACCCTCTTTTTAAGTGTCCCCATAAAGATAGGGACTTAAGGCTAGCCGACGTAGAAGATAAGGGTTCATCTCATCAAATAAGGACCACTTCAAACTGATTGTCATGGGGGACACATTGGCCACTATATTAATGGCAGCAGGCCAAGAATAATACTGGTGATGATCATGAAGAACCAAGCCAAGTCTAAGTAACTTCAAACTTAAAAGAAACATATGGGTCACATGATTTTATATATATATATATATATCAACTGGCTTAAAGAAGCTTATATATAGAATCGGTTCATCATCAGGTGCATTTTAGAAGCTTGCAATTAGAAGGCAAATTAAGGAGAAGAGAATGGCCAGTAAGAGAACTAGTAGGTTGAAGAGAATGGTAAGAAACCAAAAGGGAAGGTTGTATATTATGAGGATGTGCATCACTATGCTCTTATGCTACTCCTAATTTGCTACCAATTGCACTAGCTCGCTAGCTGCTTATTTATTGCAATCTTTTAATTATAAGGGCTTCATCATCAACTCTTTGTGTTCTGCTTCATTAGTTCTCAGCTTAATTTGCTTGGTGATCAGTTGGTTGAACTTCATGATGATCATTGAAGAATATCAACTTCTTATGCTCACAGTGGAAGTGGCGGCTGTTCGTATTTCGGCCTTGGAGAGAGCTGGTTTTTGTGGTTTTGGTTTTGGTTTTGGTTTTGGAGCTATATGCCTTTGAATCAATGCAAGAGAGAGGAGTACTCCCAAGAGTTAAATATTAGAGCTATAGATATTTGCTCAAGTGTATATGCTTTTGTTTAACATTTGTTTCTGGTCATCTACTCTAATAATGGTGTGTATATCTTAATATAAATGGAAAGTAGGTCTAATTGTACAAATATACGTTAATTTAACTAGAGTACTGCAAGAACCTCAGTTTTCCCCTCCTCTACTTCCTTCTTTGTTTTCTTTCATTTCATCAGTTAATTAACAATCGATTCTTTTCTTTCCAATAAGTAAGGATGAGTTGATTTTTTGGATTAAAAATCTCAATTTGATTGTTATATTAATTGTTCATTAACTAATGGGTTTGAGCATATTGATGATAGCTTGACATGCATTGTTAGGTCATTATTTGATAGCTATAGTTTTTGAGTTTAATAGTTTCTAACATAGTATTAGAGCCTTAATTTTGTAAGAGATTTTGAGTTCAAGTCTTGTTATTAGCATTTGCATGTTCTTTGTTTGCATAATTGATATTTTTCTTCTTTTATCTTTGTTCTGGCTCTCTACGTGCAAGATGGGGTTGTAAGTAAGGGGGAGTATTGATGATAGTTTGATATACACTGTTGGGCCATTATCTAAGAGTTATAACTTTTGAATTGAGTGGTTTCTAACATAGTATACATATACGTTACATGTTTATTGAATGAAACTATTAATGCGTATTTAATTTGAAAGAACTAGTCCCTAGTATATATTAAGTTTTTTGTAAGTTTATTTTCTTTTGGGTCAAAATATTTAATCTAAGACAAAGAAATGGAAATGAGAAAAAAGAATAAAATCACCCAATATTTGTTGTAATCTTCTGAACTTGTTCTATTACTGGGATTTCTTGGTAATAAATTGAGTTCGATGCATTTATGACATGTAATTAATTAACCCTCTTTTTTTTTTCTGTTTCTATACGACATATTAATTTCCTCTTTAATAATTTTACACATTCACATGCAACACGTTTATCTTATGCGTACAAAAGTTTACAAGAATATATTGATTCATACCATTAATGCCTATGACCTGCAGTACACACATCTTATTAAGTAAACAGAGTGACATGCCCTGTTCTAGCGTATATCGTTAGTAAGCGTGACTGATAGTATTATTAGAAAATTAAAATGTTGCCTTGAAATTACATGTTTGAAAAAAATTCTAAGGTAAATGATGATTAATTACATTCCAAAGAATTTGTTAATAAGGTTTTATACCACATTATTTATAGTATTTTTCTAATACTAACAAAAATTTATTTTGCAAACTTTTTATAATTATAATAGCTACATTTTTATTGCACCTTGTCTGTTTAATCAGAGTCCAATATTACTGCACTTAACAATCATTTATTCAATAAATCAATGTTCCACGAACTCTACAAATTTGCACTTTTATTGTGCAAGTCAATTTTGCAAACACCGAGATGGCAAGAATCTCATCTTCAATAGTATAGGGTGTTTTTATAATTTTAGTTGCAAGCTTATGTTAAAATCTTTTGTCTTGGTGTAATAAATTATTTCTTAAATCAATTTGTTTAGTATCAATTTTTTTTTAACTTGATTTAACATGTTAATTTTCATAAAGACACGTGTTGTTACAAGATTTGACCAACACCAGTAGACGGTGAGGTGAGGGGAATAGAATAACCTAAAACTTGTCGGAGTGCGGGGAAGGTCGCCGAAGTTTGATGATCTGAGAGAGGAAAACATAAGAGAATAGGCTATCGTGAGGAACACCGATGTAGTGCCGGCCAAAGACCCTCCGATGCATAAGTTAGTTTAGAGCTCCATAGAGTTAATAGTACTGAATTAAGTATAAATTGTTTAACTCCCTATTAAGGATTATAGTTTTTTTATAAATATGGCTGGAGGTATTTGGTCTTATAATAGAGTTATTGTAGAATCAGGAATCACTCTTAAGCTAGAAAAGCACATTTGATTCATAGTAGAATTAGTAAGATCTTGTGTGATCCTTATGGGATTAGAATGACTTAGTAGCCTCCTAGTCGAACTAGTAGAGCTTCAAACCTTATCACAGTCGAATAAGGAGTAAATCTCGAACTTATCGCAGTGGATCATGCCTTATCCCTATCTGAATCTGCGTTTAGTCATCACCCGTTTCGGAGTTGTAGACCTCTTCAGATCGGTACGCCGATCTGAAGTCTTCCGCTCTGTTTGCTTGTAAGCAAAGATGTAGTCGGTAAAAGAGGTCGATAGTTTTAGGTCGGCAGGACACATCATGTCTTACCGAGCTGATGTTGTTGTTTTATAGTTGCTGACCTATCATCCATGTCGGTATCCCAACCCGCCGACCTGAAGCTCGCTCATGTTGATCTGGTCATTATGGTGAATAATATGTTGTACAGGTCGGTAGGACCGACCATGTCGGTGAATAATATGGCTTATTCTTTGTTCAGAACATGTCGGTATATCTACTTGGTATGTATTACATCCTACTTGGTGAAACTGGCGTGGCTGACATGTCTTATGCTTGGTATGTGGTCCAACATTTACCCTCCAAGCTACGAACAAGACTGATTGCTTGGAGGTTAGATGAAGCGTTAATACCGAGCTATCTATTAATGCTCATGACAGTTGTGCTCTGAAAACTGCGTGGAATTGCGCCGCCTGACAGCCAGCCTACTCTTGCACGTCCGTTGAATACCCGCCGTTGATTTTGCCCTGAGCTTCGTATTCATCATTATGCCCTACAGGTCATTCGCCTATAAATAGCGAACATGTCACTTGCTCTCCATTCATCCACTGCACTCCAAAAATATCAGTAATCGCTTGCTCGGCATTTCTGGTCTTATATCCTTGTGCGGTAACTCCTTATTCACAGCTTTCCTTTTATTTTTCTGCTAGGCAATCTGTTACTATAATCCTTAGGTTATTTAGATAGTCTCTTCTAGCGTAGATCCACCCACCGACCAGATCGCTTCTTCTCCTCTTACCTCGATGGAGGTTTCCAACGATGACCTTTTTTTTTAAGGAGAAGAAGAAGTTAGGGCTGACCATTGGGTCGGAGGAGATGTCGTAGTTCTGTCCTCCGAGGAAAAAGGTTCCGAGGAGAGCTCTGAGACTACCGAACATGATGAAGATGTGCTTGACGTGTCACCCATTTTAGTCGATAGGTCACAGAGTGTGCTTAGTAGTGTCGAGCCTAATACCTCGGGTCGTCCTCCTGCGTCCAGTGTAGGTGAAGTATTCTACTCGGTCAACTGTGTTCCTTCCAAGATAAAAGAACGTCATCTAGCTTAATTGAGGAAAGTGGTCGGCATACCTAACTATATTGGGTTGATGGAACCACACTAGTGTTCCTCAAAATAGCCTATTCTCTTCTAGTTTCCTTTCTCAAATCATCAATTTTCGGCGACCTTCCCAGCCCTCCTACGAGTCTCAGGTCATTCTATTTCCTCTACCTCATCGTTTACTGGTATTGATCAATCTTGCACCAACAACATGTTCTTATACATTATGTATATCTTTTACATTGATATTTTGACATTTTATTAAATTGATATCTATATGCATTATATCCCAATCACCACAAATAGAAATTAACATTGAAAATATCTTGTATATGAATAGTAAATAAATAGATAAAAGACAGGTGGTGCTACATGTAGATCAAAGAAGCCTGCATTTCTATCGTGTTTGCTTCTGCCTTTTGCGAATGCATGTCATTTTCGATAAAAGAATGTGAAACTATATATGCTATCAAATATATCGTGTTGAAGTGATTAAGGACAGGCAGGATGATGTGACTAACTGAGACACACACAACATCTTACCTTCCTCTAAAAAGCAGGATAATGCATGAAAGCTATGGATGCTTATTACTTATGATGTGATGATAACACTTCAACTAATTCTATCTTATCCCAACTGTACTTTAATGAAGCTATTACTGTGACTTCCCTCCAATGGCAGCTGAAACATTAGCATATTTCCCTATTCAAAAACTGCTTCCCTAACAGTATTTATGTATCATTAACTAAAGTCACAACCACATAGGTGGGCTTGGCTTCCTTGTGGGGTACTAACACCCATCTGATCCATCCAATCAATTTTTGCCTCCATTGACTCACAAGGATCTCCTAGCAATAATGGAAAACCTTATAAAATAGGAATCTCATCTTTATTATTATTGTTAAAATTATTGTGTTGTGCTTTTAGTAAAGGGTTGCTCGAGTGTTTAAATATTATAGCTAATTATTTAGAAATATTTAATGAAAAACTTAGATTTCTTTAATGGAATCAAAACAAAGTTCTATGTGTGTATCCACATATACATATACATATATGGTATCTGCCTATAAAATTGTTTGAATCAAAGAGTTCTAGCTGCATGTTAGAGTTGAACATATATATATAGAAGCCCTGTGCATGATTTGTTTACTTATCTATATCCTGAGACAAAGATAGATGTTTTTGCTTTGTCATTCTTATCAAAAGCACTTGATCATGCATATATAGTTAAAACATGAAAGATGGGTCCTATAAGAATAGAAATTAATAAGCAATATTGGAGGCAACAACTTATAAAACAAGGATACTTGTCATGCTCTCAACTCACAAGATAAAATAAAAGGTGCTCCCCTAGCATGGTTTCTTGTAGGGTGTTATTCAAGGTCTTGTTGAAGCTGTTTTAAGTAGTGGAAGTTCAATCTAAGTGTCCCCATAAAGACAGGGGTGTAGGTCAAGCTGCTGTACAAGATAAGGTACTGCTAAGTTAAAGGGCTTCAAACTTAATTATCCCATTAGAACATTTTTCAGAGGTGGGCATGCAAGCTGGAGAGCTAGTTTAAGTTGAAAGTTATTAAAAGAGACATGGGCCACATGATCTCTAAGACTCACATGTGGGTCTGCTAGTTAGGGTCATTCTCATATTCCTATCAATAAAGGGAATGATGGCAAGGCACTCAATAAATAAATGTGTATGGCATATCCTTTTGCTTGGTGAGAAGCTCATATTAGCTAGTTTGGTGCATTAATAGGAGAAAACAAGCAAAGGGGAAGTAATGGGTAGTAAGAGAAGGGTTAGGTGGAAGAGAATGGTCAGAAACTTAAAGGGAAGGTTGTATATTATGAGGTTATGCATCACTATGCTCCTATGTTGGCACAAGAACTCTTAATTATTAGCAATTCTCTCTCTATATATATAGACTACATATATATGAGCTTCAGTTCTCTCATCTCTGCCGCTTGCTTTCATTTTTCTTCCCAACTTTGGTTAAAATTCAAGATGGAGATCCAGTTCATATATCTTTTTTGTTCTTCCTTGTGTAATTGGTCACCATGAGCGTGTTGGTTTAGGAGCTATCCCATGCAACACACATGGGTCCTACCAATACGAGTTCTGGGAAAAGGATGATGTGCATAGCCTTACCTCCTCATAATAAGGTTGTTTTCGTATTCGAATCTATAATTTGGTCATAATGGAGCAACCTCAGCCATTGCATCAAGTGCTGCAATTAAATCTAACTTGGTTTGATGTTTAGTCAGTTATGTTTAGAATCAACTCTTGTAGGTTATATATGCTCAAGAACTGTAGATGCTATGTACAATGGTTTCCTGTGTGGTGATCAAGTTTACTTAAAATTTGATTCAATAACCTTCGCTTTTGCTCTAAGAATTTTTAGTAATTATGTCCATGTTCATCAAGATATCATGTATTCCAACACTATTATATATCAAAAGGAATTAATTTAATGAGTGCACCTTTTCTTTTTCAATTATTTTATTTTTAGATTTTTTTTTCTTCTTTTATCAAGTTCTATCCAAGGGCTTGAGTGTTATTCACAAGTATTCAACTCCTATATACTAGTTTCATAAAAAAAACAGAACAAGAAGGAAAAATAATAATAATAAAGGCAATCAATGATAGTTTTACATATTATATAGATGTGGATGTGCCATCTACTTAATTAGTGCTTGTTCAACAGAATTATTCTGTCCATGAAACTTTAATGCCCGAAACCTTTCCTCTTTTATGTTCTTTCTCTTTATCTTTTTATTGCTTTAGTATTCTCTCTCTCTCTCTCTCTCTCTCTCTCTCTCTCTCTCTCTCTCTCTCTCTCTCTCTCCAACAAAAAAGCTCTTGTCACTGTAGACAAAAATTATTGGTTTGCCAAACGGGTTCAGCAGAATGAATCGATCGAAAATCAAGCTTTAAGTGAAATATTCATTGAGTTATTTATTCTATACAGTCTTTCATATTTGATTCTAATTCTAGAACTTTTTGAGTCAATCACATTTGAGGTGATATGTGATTTTATTCTACTAATTAGCGTATACAAAGTCTATCTTCACAAGAAACATCCATCACTAGTATCATTTTTTTTTTTTACTAGTATCATTTTTTTTATTTTTTTATTTTTTTGTAAATTATCTCTTATAATAATATTTTGTTTCCATGACAAATAAGAGTTGAAATGATCATTAATATCTTTGTTCAGATATAGCTTAAGAATACATTAGTTTTATGTTTACTATATATGGACATGTATGAAGAAAATAATGTTACATAGTACTTGTATTACTATTTTTTTTATTTTTTTTAAAAAAGAAAAATAAAGGAATCTATTCCTTCAAAATCATTTAAAAACAACTTTAACAATACATGAACTTGGATCGCATGCCCCTTCAATTCTAAGAGGCGTCAATGGTCTTCTGGAATAAGGGGATAATGAGAAGTGAAGGAGAACAGGTTATTCATTCTGATATATATATATATATAACAGGATTGGAACAAAAATTATATGAATCATAAATCAATGGTCAACCGAAAGGTTCCAAGAAGATTAATTAGGTAAATGTTGGTGGAGAAGAATTAATAGTTTATGTTAGATGATATGCTCGATCAATCCACGCCCACTTTTCTGTCTGCAAAATGATCTTGAAAATAAAAATAAAAAAGATCAGATGCCCAACTTATGAATATATAAAACCCTACTTTATTATATAATACACTTGTTGTTGTAAAGAGAAAGCCTAATTAAGAACATCATGATCAGCATGTAAATCATAGACATTTCTGTTATATTGTTAGGGTTGAATATGTGGTGAGTGAGATGGATGGGATTTGAATAAAAGAGAAGTTGATAGAGGGTCGTTATCAAGCTGGTTGTGACAAAGACATTAACTACAATGTCACCTTTGTCATCTTCTACATAAGTGTGCCACACAACAGAGTGGCCAACTAGGAGTTGACACTCAATCACCCACCACCAAAATGCTTCTGTTTCCATCTTTCTATCTATATATATATAAATCTAACTTCAAAGTTTGAAGTGGTCTCTGATGATCATCATCATCAATCATCAGGAGCTGTGAACGCCAAGCTTAAAATAATCTTCATCATGTGCTTGTTCTGTTTGAGGAGTTCAAAGCTTGGAGCATGGCAAGAATGATGCAGGCATTTACGGGAGCAGCGAACACGTCCATATATAATATGGAGGTCTGCTGTAATTCTCGTGTGTTGGCAGGAATGAGTGATCCTAACTTGTTCAAATATCGGGTAATTTTGATAATGCGGCCTACCCCTGCTTTCTTGTCCATATATTTAAGCTCTTTCTCTAAACAAAAAAAAAAAAAATTGATTGACCATATATATGATCATCATTCATCAAGTCATGGTCATTACTAGCTAGCTAGGTTGGCTCTGGGGAGGAAAAATATGACCCCATCATTCCACAAGGCGAAAGCTCACTATTACTTTCATTATTTCTCTCGCAATCAAGCCGATTACATGAGTTTCTTTCAATGGCATATAACATGTTCCCCTTTAAGAAAAAAAAAAAAAAAAAAAAGGGGGCCGGTAGAAGAATCCTGATACTACTTACTTTACATAATGTGGATAAAATTATAGGTTTATTTACTCAACATTAATTTTATGTTGAGATTATCCAAGACACTATTCCATTTACGACCCAGAAAATATATATAGTTGATGAGCTGTTCGGATTAGAATGCCCTGTAACATGAAAAGATAGAATATAGTTGGTGAACGAATTAGCTGTGTATACCCATAAAAAGAAAGATGAGACTACCAAGTGGTCTCCTTGGCTTAACAAGCAACCCAACATAGGATAGTCAGTTTTCGATTCAGATAATTTGTGGATATTACAAACATGAAGCTTGGTATCTGCCGAAAATGTCTTTACAATATTGCCTATTATGCTGTATCACTTGCTACTGCCGATAGCTACAATGCTGTACAGGGGAGAAATCTGAAAACTGCGGCTGAAGAGCAAATTAAAGTAATGCGTGGATATAACCTAAGCTAAAAGATATAAAAATATGTTCTAAGTAGGCTACCGACCCCTTATTTACCGATAGGGTACTCACACGGCTATAACATATTCATAATCCCACTGGAGTAGTTTCGAGAACAAAAAATTAAGCACTTCAGAAGAAAAAAAAGAAATCAAAAAGTTGAAAAGGTGTCTCTCCCACTTGCTGAGGCATCAATAAGGGGAGTTCAGACGTCAAGAAGCACTACTTCATCATCTTCACATAGCTCCCAGCCTTCATTGCTGCTCTTTTGTGACTGGCGATCATCATCAATGGAGGGGGCTGGGCTTCTTTTCTTTGCAATTTCTACTGGCTCACCTTGCTCGGATTGAGTTTTAGAAGATAATGCAGCATTCTCGGATGGCTCACATTGCTTAGATTGAATTTTAGAAGATAAACCAGCAATCTCGGATGGCTCGTATTGCTCAAATTGAAATTTAGAAGATAAACCAGATTGAGCCAATATGAAACTCGTCTGGCTTGAGCTAAGTGACTTGATCAGTGGGATGCCATTGTCACATTTCTCTTTCAGCAATTTTATATCTTTGCAGACAACAGCTATCTCTCCTCTGCCACAAAACATAAAATAAGTAATTAAATTGAAAAGTAGAGAGGGAAGCAAACAGGGCTAACCACTTGAATTTAATGTTAGTTGTGCTTATTCATGTTAAGCAACACCATAGGGATGGAAGGAGATTGAGCACAGCACAGCCAAAATGTTCCTAGAGGTATCAAAATTAAGGAATTTGCACCCGTTATAGCAGCTTAAAATATATAGGTGTAACTGAATGAACGAAAAGGCATTCATAGAGAGGAGCTTTGAAATTTTGTTATAGATCAGTAAATAAATGCAATGAACAAAACAAGTTTTATTATATCTAAACAGTCGTAGACATTTTATTTGTTGCTCTTAATGTAAACTCTTTGTCTCTGTTTCAGAAAAAAAAGAAGATCTAAACAGTTGCAAATAAAGGATATGAAGACTAATTGGAAAAACACATGATGTTGATTGCAGATTTAGAAGCAATTACTAGGTGGATAATGTCTACTTGCATGATTATAAAAAACGAAACAAAGGAAATTTTAGAAGGTAGGGATGTAGGGAAAAAGCAGGTATCAAAAGCATACTGTAACCAACATATACGCTTGACATGCATTGATTTAGCATAGTCTGAAGCTCAACACAAACTAGGGAGCAGATTGTCGTAAAGAGTTAGCAATAGAAGGCATCACTACATATTATTATACCAGTAAAGCATGCACGATGCAGTTAAACAATTTAACACATACAATAATATGATATGAATGAAGAGAAATTTTTGAATTGGACAACCATAGAAAGAAATAATTTTAAATTTTTTTCTCATCATGCGTGATGGTGGCTGGCAATCAATGAATTTTTAAGGGCTTGAAGTTCTGAGATCGATGAAGTAGTAGGCAAACATAAATCATAAATGGTTAGCAAATCCAAATAATAAGCAGATTTTTCAGGTGAGCTACAAACCCAAAGGAAATGTTGACCTGCAGATTTCATGAACTTCATTATCCTTGTGCAATTAATGACCAAAAGTTGCCTTCAGGTAAAAATGTGACATGATAGTCTATTGGAATCCATCAAAACAGGAATGTATCACCAGTACTTCAACAGAGTAAAGAGAGAACTAGAAAAATTAGCAAATGTTTGTGCATACCCAATGCTTGTTACTATACCATCATTGCAGGTCAGGGAGGGGTCAAATGAATTGAGGGTTTGTCACTCTCCCATATGATTTCCTCATCAAAACAAGTGAAGGGGGTGGGGTTAATAGCTTCATATGTGACATTGTCGTCACTATGGCTCAAAAGAAATAATAGAATTTTTAAAGATCAAGCTAGGAGTGAGAATCAACTATGGGAAGCAATTAAGATGGTTGCCAGCTCGTGGGTGTTTGCATCAGCATGGAACGCTGGGTTCTCTATCTCGGATTGGCTGTTGATACTTTTGTTTCTTCTCAAAAACCAAAAAAAAAAAAAAAAATGAATCCATCATAAATAGTAAACCAATCCCTAGAAGTTTTTGAGAGAGACTGCTCCTTTTATCTTTATGATGGTAACTGGTAACCAATTCATTATTATGAGTTCAAAACAAAGATACTCTAAAACTAGTGTCCAATTCTTGGAGTCTCAAGGACTTTCGCCTTATTAGCCTAATTACTAGTTTATACAAGATCATCTCCAAGGTCTTGGCTTTGCGATTGAGATTTGTTCTTCACAAAACTATTGAGCCATACCAGTCCACTTTCATCAAGGGGGGACAGATTCTTGATGCAGTTATGATAGCTAATGAGGCGGTGGAAGACTATAGGTTAAGGAGACAGAAGGGGGTAGTACTTAAAGTGGACTTTGCCAAGGCTTATGATTTAGTGGATTGGGGCTTCATGACATTCGTGATGAGGAGGAAAGGTTTTGGAAGCAGATGGCTATCATGGATGAATGGATGTATTTCCTCTATCACCTACTCAGTTGTCATTAACGGTAGGCTGAGGGGAAAGTTCAATGCAGAAAAGGGGCTTAGACAGGGAGACCCATTGTCTCCCTTCTTGTTCACTATTGTCGCTAATGGCTTAAGCCAGTTGATGTCTCGTGCAAGACAATATTCGTTGGTGCATGGTTTTGTGGTGGGTAAGGAGAAGATTGAGATCTCTCATCTGCAATACGCGGATGATACATTGTTCTTTTTGAAGGGGGAGGAAGAAAATGTTCTCAATGCTATCAGGGTTCTTCAATGCTTTAGCAAAATATCGGGTTTAAAAGTTAACCTTTCAAAAAGCCAATTTGTGGGGATTCACATGAGTGAGGATTCCCTCTCCTATCTTGCGAATAAGGTGGGTTGTTTAGTTGGTGCGTGGCCTATGAATTACCTTGGCCTTCTCCTTGGAGGTAATCCATTATCCAATGTGTTCTGGGAACCACTCATGGAAAAAATCTCTAAAAAATTGGATGGATGGAGACAGGCTTTCCTATCCAAGGGTGGTCGACTCGCACTAGTGCGCTCTGTCTTGATGGCACTTCCTTCATATTACATGTCTATATTTAAGATCCCATCATCAGTGGTAGGTTGGATTGAGAAAAAGATCAAAAGCTTCTTTTGGGGGGGCAAGCAGGATAAAGGTGTTTCCAAATTGATAAAATGAAAAGTGGTGCAGAGATCGATGGAGAAAGGTGGGCTGGGTATTGGAAACATTTCACTTCGAAATGTTCTGTGCAGTAAATGGATCTGGAGGTTTATCAGGGCTTCGCGGTCGTTGTGGGCTCGAGTGATTGCTAGCAGACATGGGAGG
This sequence comes from Paratinospora sagittata, assembly GCA_035771175.1. Taxonomy (NCBI): domain Eukaryota; kingdom Viridiplantae; phylum Streptophyta; class Magnoliopsida; order Ranunculales; family Menispermaceae; genus Paratinospora; species Paratinospora sagittata. The sequence continues at coordinate 13,368,597 of CM069595.1, read as the reverse complement.
CTCGTGTTCGACGAGTCGAGTAGAAGGGGGATTTCCACATACAGATGTCCATGGTAGTTTATTTCCTCATTGGTGCCATAGTTTTCATCATATATGGCATTTAGTGTTGGTAATGGTCAAACATTCAAGTTTTGGGAGGACAAGTGGTTGGATAACTCCACACTGGCTACCATGTTTCCACACCTATACCGGTTATTCACTCTTCACAATCAACCTATTGCCTCATTTCTTGACTGTTCATCACCTGCACCTCCACACAACGTACCTTGGAACCTTCACTTCCCTAGAGCTTTAACAGGTCGAGAGATTGTAGAGATATGGCCTCTTCTAAACATTCTTCAAAATGTTTCAATTTCTTCAGAACCAGATAGGATTACTTGGCCCCCTGACCCATCTAAGTCATACTCGTGTAAGTCTTACTTTTCATGTCTCATAGATTCACCACATTTCCCAATTCTAACCACATCTGGCAGGCAGATGTCCCATCCAAGGTAAGAATATTTGGGTGGACTTTGGCCATTAGGCGTGTTAATACTGCAAACATGATGCAACGCAAACTTCCCACTATGTGCTTATCACCTCCTTGTTGTGTGTTTTGTAAACAAGATGGAGAGAACATAGATCACATTTTCCTTCATTGTGCTTACTCAAAAAGACTATGGGGGAATGGTTCACCTTTTCTGGTAACAGGTTCCAGACTCCTCAACAAGTTGAGGAGGCTTTGTCTCTCTGTCATATTCCTTCCCTTTCGGTTGAGGAAAAACGATTAGGTACAATCGCTTTTTATGCGACCTTGTGGTTCATTTGGCTAGAGCGTAATAACAAGATTTTTCACAACTTGGTTAAGTCTGAGTTACAATTATGGGAAGAAATTAAGTTAAAGGCTAGCACATGGATCTTTGCTTCTCCTATGGCTAAGGGTCTATCAATTACGGATTGGGTGCTAAATTGGGGTAATTGTATGTATGTAGGCAGGGATAATCTCCATTAAGGGATTTGAGGTGTTTTGGGTCGTTGGAAGGTCATTTTGTTCTTAAAAGCATGTAGGATCAGGACATCTACTTTTCTTCTCTGATGAAAAGGATTGTACATTCTTTTTTACAAGTATTAATACAAGTTTCAATTGTTTCTGCTCAAAAAAAAAAAAAACTAGTGTAGAAAGATATAAGGAGAAGAGTTAGGAGATAAAAATACCTTATGGTTCACATCCTCAATTTTTTTTATTTATTTTTTTATATTTATAATGGATCTCAAATACCTAAAATCTTCACTCCTTGAGATTTCTTGACTTCAAATCTTCACTATCTTTTCGTTTGTATTTCTACTTTCACTAAAATTACATTAAATGTATTTAGTCTTAGTCCTACTAATCTTCAACCCTTTAAATTCTAAAGTCTCTCTCCAAAGCTCTAGCTTGGCATTTACTCCAGATGTAGTGTCAACATCATCAACAAATAACATACACCATGGAATACCTCTTTGAAAATATTTAGTCATTTCAGCCATAAACTAAAAGGTAAAGGCTTAAGGCAAATCCTCCTTTTTTTTTTTTTTTTTTGAGAAAGAAACAATGGGGGTTCATTGATAAACAAAAATAATGATACATACATGGAGCATTAGAAATACTCCAACCAAAAATAACGCAAAGCACATCATATAATTGGAAAGATAATATTTCCCCAATTCCTAAACCAATCCCCAACAACAAGTTTAGAAGTTGAAACCTAGGTACTCGCTAGCAGCCTTGAAGCATCCCAAACAGCAGAGAAGTTTGAATCCATGCCCTCAAATATCCGGTGATCCCCCCCCCCCCCCCAATAATGACCAAATGACGGCAAAACACACAATTCTACCCACATCCTTTGAACTAGCCAACCACCCATCAAGATGACACAAAGAAAAGTACTCGATACAATTGGATGGGGGAACCAACTTCCCACATAGACTATCCCTCCACTTATTCCACACTACTTTAGCAAAACCGCAATGGAACAAAATATGCTCCAAAGACTCACCATCCCTGAAACAAAGAAGACAACAACGTTGGCTCCCATTCAAGGCACATAACTCCACTGCTTAAATCTTGAACCCCACAACTAGCTAATAAGACCCCTGGAGACACAGTTCTTCTTTGTTTCTCGAATAACACAATATATGGATTTGTTTTGCACGCTGCACGTTTAATTATGTGGCGCTTGTCTCTCGCCCCACACCCTCTAACATTCCAACTTAATATCTTCATTTAAAACCATTGTAGATCCCATTGTCGCATTCTTTTACTTAGAGGACCTCTACCCTTAATTGCTCCTTATAATTTCATGTTCATCAAGGCATGTTTTCTTTGAAGCTTACAAACTGAAATGCTCATTGTCTTAGGAAATCTAAAAATATCATCAAATGACCACGATTGAGACTAGCAACCACCCGGCACAGTTCTTAGAATTTTTGCCACTATCGCCCCTTAGGATATACTATGTTGCTTGTTCGCCATCTCACAATCATTCAGACACCCACCGCACCCTGGCATAGAGACAGGGGGAAACTTCGGCAATCTCTAGGACAATTTTGGGAGCCTCTGGGATGTGGTTAGGACTTGGAATTAAGGGACACGGTATGAAAGGAATGGAAGATGAAGGAATGTGGATAGAAATGGTTTTAACAGAGGGATGATCATTACCAAAATCCAAAGGAACAATGAAAGGACATACCTAAGAACCTAGAGAAGTTCCACAACGTGTACATCATCCACCATGCAAGTGTCATACAATTGCCCATCCAGTGGTCCTCGACCGACCTCGACATTCCCACGTGCATCAATCTCCCCCTCCTCGGAACCATAAACATCCCCCGAAGTTCCGTAAAACTCATTCGAATTATCTTGACGCAGAAATAAGGGTCATCAAACCCTAAATCCTCGAAAACCACTTTTTGCTTCCCTTCAGCAATTAGCCTAGACATCTCAGCCCGCTCATGTTTCATTTTACAGTGAGACTTCGTCTTGCCTTTTGACTGACAGGCCTTCTCATCACACCTCCCCAATATATCACGACCTAGTATCAAGTGAGAATCAAGAATTGGTTCTGTCATCGCAAGATCACCCTTAACAATGACGCCTCTCTAAATTTGCAAGAGAGCCCTAACTAAACTCTACGACCTCCTCAAGGGATGTTGCCATTGTGCAACTGGCAGGGACCAAAAAGAACGCTGCTAATATGTGATTGAGACGAACCAACAGGAACTACAACATGGTTCGCCTCCTCAAAATGCTCCTTGCCAATCTCCCCCTGTGCGACAAATGTTCCATCGCAAATAGAGCTCGGTATAATTTCATCTTGAACAGTGTTCACGTGAACGGGCTAGGTTTCAGGGACTAAAGAATTATTGACGCTACAACCCAGAAACCCGATCTCGTGATGATTATGAGCAGGGCCCACCGATCTAGGTTGTGATATAGGCCCGGTAGAATCTCCAATATCCAGATTGTTCAAAACTAGGCTCAAGGCAAATCCTTAGTGTAAACCTAAAGTACTTGGAAATTTGATTTTATAATGGTTCTTGCTCCATCATACATATCTTTTATCAGTTCAATATACCCAGTTGTAACTCCTTTTTTTTTTCCTTAATACCCCCATATTACTTCTCTAGGTACGTTACCACACTTTCTCTAAATAAATAAAGAGTATATGGAGGTTTTTCTTCTTCTCCCTATACCTCTTCATCAATTCCTTAATAAAAAATTAGTTTCTATGCTTGACCTCCCAGGCATAAATCCAAATTAACTGTTTGACACAAAAATTTCAATATACCTAGCTGTAACTCTTTTTTTTTCCTTAATACCCCCATATTACTTCTCTAGGTACACTCTATCACACACTTTCTCTAAATAAATAAAGAGTATGTGGAGGTTTTTCTTCTTCTCCCTATACCACTCCATCAATCTCCTCAATAAATAAATAGTTTCTATGGTTGATATCTCAGGCATAAATCCAAATTAATTGTTTGACACAAAAATTTCAACTCATACTCTATTTTTTAGTACTCTCTTCCACAATTTCATTGTATCACTCATCAATTTCATTCATCGATGATTTGCACAATTTTGAATATCTCCTTTATTTTTTATATTTTAGGTATTAAGATATTTTTCCTCCAATCATCTGACATTCTTCTAGTAGCTACAATCGTGTAAACAATAGGGTTGACCACAAGACTACAATTATCCCTAGGCTCTTCCAAACATCAATAAGAATCGCATCTAGCTCTAAAGCCCTTGCATTTTTTTATTTTTCTCAAAGCATTTTTTACCTCATCCATGCTAATTCTACGAAAGAACTTATTTTCATTAGTTACCCCTAGGTTATAAAGTCGTTCTACAATTACTTATCTAAATGATTTTCATTTAATAATTTTTTCAAAATAAGTTTTCCATTGTTCTTCAATCTCTTCGTCTTTTACTAAGATTTTTTCATCTTCGTTCTTAATACATTTAACATAGTCAAGATCTTTTTGTGTTTCTTTCCCTTAGTTTTGCTAGTTTATATATAGTCTTTTCACCTTCTTTTGTGTCTAATTTAGTATAGAAACCATCATAAGCTTAAAAGTTAGCATTACTTACCACTTTTTTAGCTTCTTTTTTTGCATTCCTAGAACTTTGAAGACTTTCCACATCCCTAACCGATTGCCAAATTTTGTAATTTGTCCTTTTAAGTATTATGGCAGTTTAAATGTCTTCATTCCTCCACCAAGTTTCTTTCCTTAATGGGCCTACCCCCTTTGATTCTCCTAGGACCTCTATGCCTATGTTTTTTATGCATTTAATTGTTTTATCCTACATTACATTAGGGTCATTATCTATGCCCAAAGTCATTTCTCCTACGAATTTTCTTTAAAATATTTCTAATTTTTGTCCTTACAAATCCCACCATTTAATTCTCGAGTTGATAATTTTACATTTTGACCGAGATTTCCTTTTAATAATTATATCCACTACCATTTAATTCTCCTAGAATAGCCTTGCTGTCTTTATATGCTTCTTTATCAACCTTTCTAGTCAAGAAGAAGTCTATTTGGCTTTTATTAGATCCACTTTTAAATATTATTAAATATTCTTCTCTCTTCCTAGTGTTTGTTAATATAAGGTCATACGTTATCGCAAGATCTAGCATGCTCACCCTAGCATCATTCCTATCATCAAATTATTATTATTGGAGAATTGCTTAATAGTAGTTGCAAGATATGAGCAATGCCCCTTTAGGAGTCACTCAACTAATTAAATTCGGACTCAGGATCAGTAAGAACTTAACAACTGGCAGTAGGCTTACACCATATGCAATAACAACCAAGAATTAGCAAAAGCCCAAGACGCATTATGATATGGTAAACTAAGAAAATGAGGACTTACTGCAATATGTCAACAGCATGGCCACGGTCCATCAAGAACTCTCGTAACTACATCACAGCAAAATGAGAAGATTAAGATCCTGACGCATTCTATTCAAACCATGTCACCAGTGAATCTACCACAAAAGCTATACATGGTATGTGTGATGAATCAATTTTTACCTTTAAGTTTTCTTCAGCTTGTAGCTGTAGTCTCTTTGATTCCTGGGCTACCTTGTCCATCAAATCTTCTTGCTCGGCAAGATACTTTTGTGCAGATTCTTCCTTTTCTAGCTTTTCTAGCTCAGCCACTATTTTTATGTCTTCTGCAGCTGCAAGTTGGGCTTCAAGCATTTGGCGCATCTAATAAAACGTGGAAGCAAAAAATCAAGGAAGGGCTATCGAAGGCAAGAAAATCCTTTCTCAGTATATGCATGAACATGTCGAATTGACTACCTAGTTAATGCAATAAGACCCAAAAGCTATGAGGAACCTTAGAAGCCTTATTTAAAGTGGCATCGAAGCGACATTCTCAGAATAATCAGGCCAACCAAGTACGACTACATTTTAGGGAGTTAACAAGGGTTGCATCGAACTTCTGTTTATTCAGTCCCATGGAACGAACTTATGTTTCAAGCCATCTAGGAAATGAAATGGAAAAACCAAACCAAAATCCAGTCCACAACTCAAAGTAAGTGAGCAAGTCATCAGTCTATTTCCAGGATTTCCAGAGACTAGTATCAAGAAATCACAAGACAACTAAGTGATAGAAATGTCATGGACAAGTGGATGGCACATTTCATCTGAATGAAGCAGGTTAACTTTTGAAAATCTAGACATACCAAGGTAAAAAGAAATGAAAGCAATTGCTTCTAGTGAAAAAATTTTAAAACAACTCAGGTAAAGTCAAGCCATTATTGGATCATATAACTTGTAAGTACCTCTACTAAAAAAAAATGAGAATATCCAATCCATATTGTTTAATTCAAAGGATCTAAATGGAACTTGTTAGAAGCATATTCAGTGCTCATATTGGTCAAAAGATCCAGCACATAATCTGTCCAAAACTTCAAGAAGAAAATTTGACGTCAAATTTGAAAAAGAAGGAAGAAATTTATGAGCAAGATGTTATCTAAGTGCATATGAATTTAGTTCCAGTCTAAAAAATTTCTCCATAAAAGGAGTGTCCAGTCCATATTCTCATTTCTCTGCTGTTCGATTTATACGTCTTAGAAATAACACATCTAATAAAGAAGCCACCATAAAAGAGTTTTCATGAACAGGAACAGAAAGTTTCTATTAAAAAAATGCTTCTTTTAAGAGGTGACAAACACTTTCTTCAAGTTACAAATGGTTTCTATTATAAGAAATAAGAAAGTTAAAATCCTTAGGAATCACGAGTATATCTCAGAGTCAGAGGCTCATAGCCATGTAACTAGGTGTGATTTCTAAAGGTGAGACAGCACCAACAGAAATGTGAGCCTCTAGACAGAGTTTGCAGTAACAGAACTACTTAAAAACCTCTTGAAGCCATTACTTTTAGGAGGGTTTTTGATTCCTTCTAATCAAATTAAAAACTTCTTTGTTCCCCAATTCAGACCTTAAACCAATGCTACCAAAAGGACATTAGATTGTTTCAAAATTAGAGTAGACCACTCCCCGTCCCCATTCCTTGTCAGAAAGGGAGGTGAGTGAGAATAAAAGATGAAATCAAAATACAGTATTTGCGTGATTAAATAAATAAGTGAAGAAATTTCATTTCAACAATGGCAACCAATACTTCTGATCATTTACTACCAAGGATATAACACCAACTAACCTATAAATTGATGTGAATACCTACAAATGCCTGTTTAATATTTAAATATAAACTAAACATATCAGAAGAAACATCAAAGAGATTCAGACAAGGGAGTTGAAGAAAGAACATCAAAATAATTAGCATACTGATGAATTTAATGTATGTAGGACCTCATCAAGAATTGCAAGAGAATTGTTCCTTTCATCTGATAAATTAAGCAAGCGAGATTGAAGTTCCCGTGCTTCTGTTGCTAAAATGGCCTTCTCTCCATACACTTCTCCTGCATGCTGCCAAGACCACGAAATAGATTCAGTTTACCTGCATATTATTTTAGAGAAAATAAGATCAATTTAATAATGCCAAAATGTGTAGCTTAAGCAGAACGGGATGTAAGAAGCACATCAGATATCTTGAAAAGAGAATAGGGAGGCACAGCCCACAAGACAACAAACTTTTTCTTTTTCTTTTTCTTTTTTGTTTTCTTAAGAGGAAAAGGATTGTAACTTGCAAGCATAGTTGTTAAATTGAAATCGGATCGTAAAATTGTTAAGGATAAGATTTAACTCGAATCGTAAATCGTAAGATTTTTTCCAATTTTTTAAATAATATATATAAACAAGTCTAGTACTCATATATGCATATTTAATTATTCTAAATTATTCTAAAACTAACTTATATATATAAATATATTATGTTTCTTGTCAAAACAAAAAAACAAGTTCTTGGTCAGTATTCATTAAATATCAAGTTCTTACGAAAATATTGTATTTTCTTACCTTTATACATGAAAGAACTTGGATGAGCAAACAAACAAACAAATTCCAAAACATAAAAAGGGCAAAAAACACTTTTCATTTTTTGGTGTTTGCTTTGTTTCCTTCGATGCGCAACCAAAGGCCCAAAGCTGGGAGATGTAGCTGAAGAAGCAGCCCTAAACCCCAAAGCCAAAGTTGGATCCTCTTCTTCTTCGTCTTCTTCTTAAACAATCGATGCAGGTCGCGATTTTGCGGACCTACGTCGTCTTCTTCGTCTTCTTCTTCTTCTTCGTATTCTTCTAAAACAATCGACGCAAGTCGTGATTTTGCGACTTGAGTCGTCTTCTTCTTCGCCTTCGCCTTCTTCTTCTTCTTCGCCTTCGCCTTCTTCTTCTTCTTCTTCTTCTTCTTCTTCTTCTTCTGAAACAATCGACGCAGTTCGCAAATTTTTTTTTTTTGAGCAGAAACAAATATATCATTAGAATTAATAACTGTATACTGAAAATACATCGAAGGAGGCACCAAAAGTGCGTCCAAACGTAAAAGTTCCATCAAATGAAAACCCAATTCAAGAAAAAATGGTAGAAATTATAGCTGAAATAAGCAACTTCCCCAATCCAAAACCCAATCCGACAAGGATGGACCCTTAACTATCTCCGCCACGTGCACCCATGAACTAGCCACGAACGTAATGTCTTCCCATAACTTATTGGCCTCCTTGCGATTCTCACAATAAATTTTGTTATTTCTCTCAAGCCAAATCTGCCATAGAATAGAAAAAGAAGCTACTAAAGCCACCTCTTTTGCGACCTGCATCGAGACGCACGATTCGATTTGAGTCGAGCGATTTTCCTAAATCTTGAATCGTATTGATTCGACTTAAATCGTACGATTTTAACAGCTTTGCTTGCAAGGATTTTTAAAGTTTATTGTTAACATATTCGAAAATCTTCATATCATTAGTTTAAAAAAAAAGTCATACCATTATTCTCTCATTATTTATTTTTACCCAGAGTAGTTGGAGAAAGATCCGTGAAAGTGATATCAACATCAAAAAAACGTGATGAATGCCATTAACATTAATGCGTGTTTTTGTCAATGACAGGTAAGAGTGAAAACTTTTAGAGGCAAACAAAAATTAACAGAACCACCAAAATGTAGGCCTAAAAGTCCAACAATATAAAAACATCACACATTATACATGCAACAAAAGATCACGAGCATATACTCCATCTTAAGTTCCAATTCATAGCTATACAGACAATGATTTGTATGTCATTAAATGACAAGGAAGAAGTGCCGGTAGCAGTGGAGATAGTGACAGAGAGATTCGTGATAGAAGAAGAGTATTGCAGTTGATATTGATTATTCAAAGGCTATTGCCTGAAAATAATATTCCAAAGCTTTCGTATGTTCATGGAAAAAGGGTTTAGGGATGGCTCTACGGTCTGCGACGACGAAAGATAAGAAGAAGGAGAACGAGGGTCGGACTACCGTGAAGGCAACCAAAGATAGACGATTAAGGGTTGATCCTGGGACGGTGAAGACGAACGATACGGTCTTAAGGACGGCAAATCGAGCGATGGGGAACAATGGAGAGAGGAAATACAAAAATGGATCAAATAGCAGACAATTTGATTCACGAAGTTACTCACCAACTGATCGATTGTCAGGTCGCTGGCATGGTTCGAAGATTTTAATCGAGGAAGCGACCAAAGCCAGAGTATATTCGATCAATCTTGATCTAGGGTCGGTTGCATGGCTCATGGGACAACTAGAGGAAGCTCTGGAAGCAAGGAGGGACGGTAGCTTCAAGAAGGTACATCGTGGGAGAAACCATGTGCTACTATTAGAATCACATACCAACAAAAGGGCTAACTTCGTTCGGATCACCAAAATTGAAAACAGCTCTCAACGAGCCATTTTCATCCCTGATGAAGTCAATGGCCAAGGTTGGTTGACAATGTCTCAGAGCTTAAAAGCCATTCTTCATGGAGACGAAATCATTGTTAAATCCAAGTCCCCTTCCATCTAGGAATCGGACAGAAACAAGCAATCAGCCAAATATGCCAATGTATAGGTAGAGATGAAGATCATTCGAAGATGGGTACCATGCAATCAAATGAGAAACTTAAGACCCTAATGGTGATTCAAAGTTCTGACAAAACAAACTGGTTGGAGATTGAAAAGAAGATGAAGTCAAAAATTCAAAAAACCATAAGGCTCAAAAAGCTAAACGAAAGCCAAAGCTTTGTTCGAATGCGAGTCAATGGAGAAGATGAAGCGCTTCATCCGTGGAAAGATACCCGCCTTCACAACAGATATTGAGTTCAAGACATGGTCCTTGGACATGCAGTGGGACGACATGGTAATATGGTGCAAAAATAGTTGGATTGGTGTAAAGGTATTCCGCCTGAGCTATGGAAGATGGAGACTTTTGTAAAAGTCGCGGAGAAGTGCAGGGGATTACTAGATATAACCAAAGAGACCATTTGTGGGCATGGTTGACAGAATCGTGAATCGAAAGTGAATCGTTGGGGGTTCTCTGAATCGAATCGGGATTTGAATCGATGAATTGTAAGATTCAGGATAAAAGTGTAAATGGTATATAAATTTTAGTTTCTAGAGACATTTATTTGTATTCTTAGTGTTATATTAGATTTCCATTATAAAGTTTAATATCTTGTTTTTAATTTGTGATTAATTCTATTAAATCTAATCATTGAATTTCAAATTTTATCATACAGATCTTAAGATGATAAAATATCAAAGATTTTGAAGACAAAGAGCTTGTGGCTCGCGCAATTGATAGGTTGCAGCTTTGCACAACAAATGGATGAAAATAAAAATTAGGATAACAAATACATGTTGATGTAAAATTACAAAAGTAATAAACAAAAGTTCAAACATCAAAGTTCAATAGTAACTTGTAAATTTGTTATACAACACAATAGCACACAAAAAAAAATGAAAAACAGACGAAAAAAAAATGTTGCTGCGTGTGAGAAAAAAAAAAAAAACGTGTGAGCTTTCATTGCTTTGGAAGCAAAAACTCAAAAGAAGTTGGAGATCTAACATTTTCTCTACCAATCGATGCAACCAATGTCGATTTATCTTGTTTTAAAGTGAACAAATCTCGTCTTCGAAGCTTTAGGAACGAAGAAAAACCGAGATAGAAAACTTGATTTATTTTGTCACCATAATAGATTTCCAACCTCCAAGCACGCTTCCAAGTCTCCAACGATCGTTTTTTAGTTGGATTGAAGAAGAAAGAAAAGAAATCAAGTTAGATTTGTCGGAAAAAAAAAAACCCCAAAACCCTATCGTGCGAGGAAGAAGATGTAGAGAACTAAATGGTTAAAAGGGTTTTTTTCATTGTGGAGCGCTAATATGAGAGTGCCAAAAAAAAGCCCCTGAATAAGGTTGAATCGACGAATCGCACGATTCACAATGAATCATGCGATTCAGGGGCGATTCAGGGGATTTTTGATTCATACGTGCGACTCGAATCGCTGGGGGGTGAAGCGAATCGCGACTCGTGCGAATCGTGATTCTGTCAATCATGTTTGTGGGTCTTCAATGGAACGAGCAATTTTAAAGGTTGTTAGTGCCCCGTCTGGCTTCCTGCCGACCTACATAGACATCCCTCTTAAAGATTCATCCTTTGAGGTCCAGTTATTCGACGTCCAGCGCAAGTGGTTACTAGAGGAAAGCCCAAAATGTAGCAACAATGAGGACTCTTCGAAAAAAGTTCTAAAATCAACAGCAGATGAAGAGGTGGTGGTGGATTGTAGGAAAGAAGATCGTCGAAGCTCTAGCCACCGGAGAAGTCGGGGAAGAACAGAGCAACGAATCCACGGCAATGATGGCTCGGAAGATCGCGATGGGATAGCTTTGAAACGCAAATAGAGAGTCTCTTTTTCGAGCGGCGCAGCAGTCATTCACAACTGAGTGCGGCCACGTGGCCATTGAGGACTTCAACACATGGAGATATTTCAAAAGATGGAAAGAAGCGTTGGGATGACGATGGTGACAATATTGGGCCAATTTGGTGGGCCCATAACCTAGCCCAACATGGAATTGATTACCAATGGGCTCAAGATGGACAATCCAAAGCCCACCCAGTTACCCAACCCCAAACGAACACAATGATTACTGGATCATATCATTCAAGACCAAAATTTATGAAGCCCATCCGCAACAAAGCTTTAAGTGGAGGCTCATTAACAAAAGATTTAAAAAATGACGTGAAGCCCAATCTAATACGCGTTAATCACAGAAGGAAGAAATCATTCCAGGTCTGCAACATCTCGAGGAGGAGCCCATCGAAATCCGACCGTTGGAAACTTGACGGTTGGCCCTCAACGACCATAGACCAGGAAGACCCTTCAAGCTCGGAAGTGGTTCATAGAATCTCCAATGGAGGACGTGAGAAGCAGCGAGGAGGACGATCAAGTGGCAAGGCGGGAATGTTCACCACTCTCATAGCAGTCGTTGGGCAGACATGACCGAGGAGACTGAAGCTTCAGAAGCTGAAGTTCCCAAAGAACAAGCTAAGGTACGATCTCTAATTTTGACTACTAGTGGCTCACATGTGCTTCCTCCCCAATCTCAAAACTCCCCGCCTCTACCCACCATTTCACTCCAAACCCAAACCTGGCATCCCAAGCATTCATAAGGCAGACAGTTGAGAAGGGCAATGAACATACCCATGGCGGTATTCCAAATCAGACATTGCCATCCTCCAGGAAATAAAAAAGATGGAGGTTAACAGACAGGTAATTGGTGCTTTATGGCATTCGAGATTTATGGAATGGGGCCTCCTACCTGCGGATGGATCGACTGGAGGTATCCTAATCGTGTGGGACTCCAGGAAAGAGGAAGTGTTGGACATAATGTATGGGAATTTTTCAATCTCAATCAAAATTAAACAAGAAGGCAGACCCAACTGGTGGCTTATTGGAGTTATGGCCCCATTCTACAGCAAGACAGACAGTCCTTTTGGGATGAATTGGTCAGAATTTGGAGCATATGTACGCCTAGATGGTGTGTGGGAGGAGATTTCAATGTAATCAGACACATGGCAGAGAAGACAAGATGCTCTACAATTTCCCAGGATATGAAGGAGTTTGATTCCCTAATACAGGAGCTTCAACTGTGAGACTTACCATTACTAAACCACAAATACACTTGGACAAATGGAAGGGAAGTCCCTGCATGTTGCAGATTAGACATGTTTCTACTAGATAAAGAATGGGAGGAGATGTTTCCAATGTGTAGACAGGAAACTGAAACCAGTCTCACTTCATATCATTGGCCTATCACCTTAAACACAGACCCAGTAAAGTGGGGACCATTGCCATATAGATTTGAACATGTGTGGCTTTCATATACAAAATTTGATCAACTGGTTAGACAATGGTGGAACCAGAATTCTTTTCAAGGCTGGGAGGGTTTCAAATTCATGAGCAAGTTGAAGTTCCTTAAAACCAAAATGAGATAATGGAGCAGGAATTTCTGTGATCAGGACAAACACATGCGAATGGCCTTCACAGGACCTGAATACACTTGATAGCCAATAGGGCACTGACAGTTGGTCATTGGAGCATAGATCTAAAAGAGCTGAGATAATGGAGAAGATTCAGTCTATTATTCGAGAAGATAGGGTTGTTGCACAGAAAGCTAAGATTAAATGGGCAAAAGAGGGTGATGCCAACACTAAATTTTTCACATAATACTTTAGTCACAAAAGGTCAAGAAACATGTCTACACATTGGATTATCTCCCCTTCATTCTCTAACAAGGAAATGACCATTTCCAAGGCTTATTCAATGACAGAGAACAACCAACTTGGGGCATCGATGGTATAAATTGGAATTGTGTTAATGAAGATCAGAAGAAATGGCTTGAAAGACCCTTCGAAGAAGATGAAATCAGACTAGTAGTATTTAGCTGCGATAGTGAGAAAGCACCTGGGCCAGACGGGTTCATTATGCTAATTTTCCAAAAAAAATGGGACCTAATTAAGGAGGACCTAATAAGATTCATGGAAGAATTTCATAATTCCAAAGTGGTAAATAGGAGTACCAATGAGACGTATATAAGCCTAATACCTAAGAAGAGCAACCCAAAAGTAGTTGGAGATTTCAGACCAATCAGCCTAACTACCAGCCATTACAAAGTAATTGCAAAGACATAGGCAATCAGATTACAGCAAGTAATCCACAATACAATAGCAGATACACAAATGGCATTTGTCCACAACAGACAAATCATAGATCCAATTCTTATGGCCAATGAAGTTGTGGAGGAATACAAACAGAAAGCAAATGAAGGACTCCTGAAAATTGATTTTGCGAAAGCATATAATTCAATTAGATGGAGTTTTCTGGATTTTGTGATGAAAAGGAAGGGTTTCGGAAGTAAATGGAGACAGTGGATAAAAGGATGCCTGAACACAGTCTCATTCTCAGTATTTGTCAATGGCAGACCTAGAGGAAAGTTCAGGGGATCCAGGGGACTAAGGCAGGGTGATCCTCTGTCCCTTTTCCTCTGCACTCTAGTAGCAGACACATTGGATGGATTAGCCAATAAGGCTGTAGAGAAAGGCCGGATTAATGGTTTCAAGATTGGATCAGAACAAGTACAATTCTCCCACATACTTTTTGCAGACGACTGCATCTTCCTACTAGACAATGATAAGATGAGTATTCATAACACAATGATGACAATCAAAAGTTTTTGCTTCATATCTAGCCTCAATATTAACTTGACAAAAAGCAAACTTATTGGTGTAAATATGGGGGGAGGAATGCATCAACAGTTTGGCATCAGAAATTGGTTGTGCTATGGATCAATGGCCAATTAGAAATCTGGGCATGCCACTGGGAGGAAACCCTCTTAAAACATCATTCTAGGAACCACTAATCCACAAAGTCTCAAAAAGAATTGAAGGGTGGAAAAGAGGCTTCTTTTCGAAAGGAGGAAGACTGGCTTTACTGAGGGTTGTGTTACAGGCAATAAAAACTTACTATCTATCGATGTTCAAGCTACCAAAATCTGTAGCAACCATTTTAGAAAGAAAAATGAGAAGCTTCTTGTGAAAAGGAGAAGAAACATCACATTGTCTTCATCCAATTAAATGGGATTGGGCTAAGACTTCAGTTGAATCAAAAGGAATGGGTGTGGAAGACTTGCTCAAGAAGAAAAAAGCTTTGCTAGGTAAATGGTTGTGGCACTTTACCAAGGAACCTGACTCTTTATGGGCAAAAATCATCAAAAGCCGACATGGTTTGCTGAGAATGCTAGGGATGCCAATATCAACCCAAGAGCTACCTATAGAAGCCCCTGGAAATTTATACAATCTATCTACCCCTCTTTTAACCCTCATACTAGATTGAAACTGGGTAATGGAAACCAAATTATGTTCTAGGAAGACAAATGGTGTGGTAATATAATTTTAAAAATTTGTTTCCCATTCTCTATAGTTGCTCAACCCTTCACTCAGCCCCAATATCAGCCTTTGTAAACGAAGACAATATTAGCCATAGCAAACCATTAAGTTGGAACTTGCACCTTTCTAGAAACCTATCACAAAGAGCACACTTCGAAGCAGAAAGACTGATAGACTGTTTAAACCAATGCTCTATAACCAATGATAGTGATAGAATTATTTGATTAGGCAACCCAGATGAAATCTTTTCCACTAAATCATTCTACCTGCACCTTGCCACACCCACTCATCCAACCAATCCCTTTAACTACGCAAACTTCATACGGAAAGCACGTGTCCCCACTAAGGTCAAAATTATGGGTTGGCTGATGGCTCATCAAAAAATTAATTGTGCTAATGTTTTACAAAGGAAACAGCCATACATGGCATTATCTCCAAATTAGTGTCGTTTGTGCAGGAAAAGTGAAGAAAACATAAAGCACTTGTTTTGGGAGTGTGATTTTGTTGCGGGTATTTGGAGAAGATGGCCAACAGCCAACAGTTCATAATGGTTTCACTATTTCGAGTGCAGATAATCCTTTTTGCTTCCCTAACAGTCAAGCATCAACGGGGAAAATGAAGCATTATTGGAGAATCATGTTTTTTGCAATTATCTGGGCTACTTGGAAAGAAAGAAATGAGAAAACCTTTAATGATGTAATGAACAATGCTGATAAAGTATGGGACAATTCTATATTTTGGTTTGCATACTGGATCAGTGCTAGCAAGTTGTCTAGGGGTTACAATATTAGTATTCTAGAATCACTGTAAATACTACAACCAGTTCTCAGGGGATAACTCATCCCCTGAAAACATTTGTATGATGCTCACTGCAGCCTTTTCTCATCTATATATATAATTACATGTTTCCTATCAAAAGTATATATATATTGATCATTCAAAGAGTTTCATGGTTATAACCATAGTTGTTAAATCGAAATCGAATCGTAAAATCGTTAAGGATAAGATTTAAATCGAATCGTAAATCGTAAGATTTTTTTTTATTTTTCAAATAATATATATAAACAAGTTTAGTACACATATATTATATTTTTTGTCAAGTCTCATTTTTCTTTTTCCTATTTTTTCTTTTCTTTTCCTTTTTTATATAAATATACAAAAGAAATATATTATTATTTTTTCTTTTTTTTTCTTTTTTAAATATAAATATATTATTATTTTTTCTTTTTTAAATATAAATATATTATTATTTTTTCTTTTTTCTGTTTCTTTTTTTTTCCTTTTTTTAGGGTAAACGAATGATATCGAAGCCGCTGGAGAGAGAGAGGGTCGAAATCGAGAGGAAGAGAGTCGAGATCAAGAGAGACTGAGGAGGTACATCTTCTTCTTCTTCTTCTTCATGACGCAGGTCGCGATTTCGCAACCTGTGTCCTTCTTCATCTTCTTCTTCCTTCTTCTTTTCGTCATCTTCTTCTTCGTCTTCTTCACAGAAACAAAACAAAAAAAGGGTTTAAAACTCGACGCAGGTCGCGAAATCGCGACCTGAGTTGTGCGACTCACAAAAAATCGCACATCGAGTCGTGCGATTTTCTGTGGGTTGCGATTTTTCGCAACCCGCAA
Organism: Paratinospora sagittata; assembly: GCA_035771175.1. NCBI lineage: Eukaryota > Viridiplantae > Streptophyta > Magnoliopsida > Ranunculales > Menispermaceae > Paratinospora > Paratinospora sagittata. The sequence continues at coordinate 13,351,589 of CM069595.1, read as the reverse complement.
ATCGTAGCCCTTGCGATTCGATTTTGATTACTATTAACTAAAACGATTGTGCTCAAGCCTCAATGCTACATATTTTGAGTTTCTTTTCTCTAAAGAAAGGCTACATAAATTTTAATGCAAAGACATAAAGAAAAGCACATGAGGACTAGATGCTTGATCTGTCACATAGATAGGCTTCATTGGTAACAGTACCAAGGAACAATATCATGAAATCAGTTGATAACACAGTATAAAAAGAACAAAATGTTTGAATAATACAAAATGGTCAAGCAATTTGAGGAAAAACATGTTCTCAATTAAGATATTGCACATTTCAGGTCAAGGGTGTGGGACAAATTGCCTCTCTCACGACATTATGGTTAATATGGAAGGAAAGGAACAACAGAATATTCTGAGGATCAGTTGTGGGAATCACTCAAGATGATGGCTAGCTCTTGGGTGTTTTCATCTGTTTGGAATTCGGGGTTTTCTCTATAGGATTGAATGTTGGGTTGGGATAGGTGTTTACTTCATGTAGTGGTCGGGGTTGAAGGTTAACGTGGGTTGAGGGATAGGATATCTTTTTTGGCTTCCTTTCATGGTTTCATTTGGTGCATTAGGTTATTTCTACACCCGTACATTTATTTATTATTTCAATAAATTTCCTTGTTTCTTCTCAAAAAAAAAAAAAAAAGATATTGCACATTTTGTCACAGCCAGTAGCATTCACACTAGGAATGAGAAGTTTTAGCACAATCCTAACACTACAAAATATTCACCACAGTTTCTCCAAAAAAAAAAACATAAAAAAAGAACATTCACCACAAGAGACATATTTGGGTACGCACTTTCATTGTTGGGATGTGGTAAACACAATGACTAAAGAAAAAAATGATAAAACGACTTGAAAGCGAAACAATTCCATGCGCATAGTATGTGCCTAATGACTACCTGCATGCAATTGTTAAATTATACAGTGGATTGTAACATTCTGCATGTACATCTAATGTGTATATCATGTTCCATGATTATCATTAGTTATCTAGGCACCTTAAGTGAATGTTGAAGGTCTTCAAGTTTAGATTGCAACTGAGATTTGGTAACTTAAAAAAAAAAAAAAAATCTTTTTTTGAGAAGAATCGAAATTTATTAAAGAGAAAACGAGGGAACAAAAAGACTCATCCAGAAGATGAGAGAAAAAACGAAACAAACAAAACAAAGAAGCAAAAGCAATCACAATAAGATCTGGAGTTGTTCCAACCCTTAACCCAATCCCCGAAGGAGAAACCTCCAGATAGCCTAGATGTCACAGTCCATAGTGACGCAGAGACAACAGAGTCCTCCCAGAGCGCATACACATCTCTTTCCGCGCCCTTGACAATTCTATTATTCCTTTCCTACCAGTAACTCAATATTTTGATCTATTTGAAACTAGTGTGTTATATTTGTAAGCTTGTAGTAGTTTCATAATTATTCTTCGAGATAATGTGTTGAATATTTTATGTTCTTAAATCTTAGTAAAATTGAAGAATTTGCAAATATCAGCAAACAATAATCAGTTTCGTAATTTTGTTTGCTCGGTGAGTTATTAACTTATCATTTGTAATGGTGCTTCATACTTATTAATTAAGAATTGAGATCAAATCTTGAATTCTTTAAATTGTTTACATAAATCAATACCAAATATTCTGCTAATTAGGTTCTCTGTTTTGAAGTAAAAGTTGAAAAACCTGCAACTATCAGCCAAAAAATACAATAAATTGTTGCTAACCAAGAAGAAACAATTTACAGTAGGTAAAAGATACACGTCCACAATATGACCAAAGAAACCCATGTTCAACTAATCACGGATTTGGCAAGAATCTCATTTTTTGGTAGTACAAAAGGGGAGTTGGCCCAAAAATTGGATAGGGGTCAAGATGCAGCCGAGCGCCGGCGGCTGACTCAAGTTCCCCCCGAACCACGCGAAATGGTCGCCTATTACACAGCTCACTAACTCTGCCTAGGTTGGGAGTACCTATTATTCATCAGCGGTCCGGTGCACGCAAGGCCTCAGTTTGCTGCATACTACAGGTATGTTTAATTTTCCCCCTTATTTCAATCATGCACCTTGCACATCAAGCTCCAACTGACCTGTACATTTTACCACTTTAATTGTACTAAGCTGCTATGATTTGATTAATGATCTCAAAGCTCACTAAAATAACTAAGATTTGTTAAATAACCAGCAATAAGAAAAAAGCATACTCCTTGAGAAAAGCAAAAAAATGTTGGATTTCCCTAGAATAACTACTCTTCCAAAGGTTGGAAAAGTTTATAAACAGATAGATTATCACAGCCATAATACCTTGTATACAGTGAGTTTAGATGGCACTCCTACTCAAAAACTTTTAAACATTTGTTTTCTAGTAAGCACATACGTTCACCAATATTATTAACAATGTAGCCTAAACTTTTATAAAATCTCAAGCTAATTTGACTCCAGATTCACACAATTACTTAGGGCTTATTGATAGTTGAGAAAAGTTGTCAAGAGAAAATGTAGTTTTCTCGAGCAAATCCTTCGAGAGAATTTTTCTCACGGGTTTTTGAAAACTAATAAAATAGGATGCATAAAAGAATGGAAAATAAGAAGTTACAGTGAATAAAAATATAAACTTAATCAATGATATTAAAAAATCAGGTGAGAAAATAAGATGGCAAGAAAAATTTTCTCAAGAAAAATGTTGGCGGTTAGACACACTCTTATTTTTTTGAAAAAATCTGTTATCTTCTGGAGAAAAAAACAATTTGCATATCTATCAAACAAGCCCCAAGAGGAAAAGAAAAAAGACTAATTTTGAAAATTGAGGAAAAGAGGCTTGTTCAACTTTCCACATCTGAAAATGACTTGAGATACATGGAGAGTATTTTTGATTAAGAGTTATTAGTGTTATATTAACTCCACTTATGCAGAGCATATTTGCACACACTTATATAGTTAGTCTCAAGCCTAGATAAAAGAGGAAGGTTGCAATTGCATTAGATAGCTAATAGCCAACGAAATACTTTTTCAGGTCACCTATAACATTAATCTACTTAAAAATTTTATCCAACCAACCCCCTGTAGTCCACAAAAGGCTTTGTTGAGTCATTGAGTTGAGTTTTTAGTGTTATGTAAATATGTAATAAACAATGATTAGAGAGAGAGCGAATTGGTTAATTTTACCACATACACATTTATAACCATCTACATTTCTCCTTTTTGACTTTCTAGTGCATCTTTTTAACAGTCAATGTCTTCTTTGTGGGCAAGAACGCAGCCATTGAAAGAAGAGACCAAGGATTCAGTTCGATGAAAATATGGAATATCTAGAATTTATTTTGAAGTTGTAATCCCATAAAGGTGCCGCCACATCCATAAATGATGCATATCACTCATGGCAAGATTTAACTGGGGACATCTACATTGGGCACAAAAAGTAAACCAATGACAATTAGGAGCTTCTACAAAATACACATTCTACCACAAGCAATACTATTCTTTGGTTCAAAATGATCAATATGGGGAATCATAAAAGTGATTGTTGAGATTTCAGAAACTGTTTGTTGATATTCATTTAAGGCGCGTTTGGCACATGGGATAGGATGGGATTGGACTAAATATAGTCCAAATCCCATGTTTGGGTGTGAGGTGGGATGGGATAAAAATAATCCGGCCTCATCGTTTTATCCTGTTCTAGCGGGATAAAACAATCCCGACCAAAATGGTGGGATTATTTTCAATCCTCTTCTTCTTGCTTTTTTTTTCTTTTCTTTTCTTTTTTTTTTTTTTTTTTTTTGGCTGCAAGCTTTTGTTCCAGCATCGTCTCTCCTTCTTCTTCTTCATTCTTCCTTCTTTTTCTTTTTTAAAAAGATCCAACAATGCAGGTGGTTTTGTTCACAAAAGCAGGTTTTTTTTTAATTTTTTATGTAATTTAACTTTTTTTAATTTAATTAAAAATTAATTAATTACTTTTTTGTTTTAATCCCAAACATACCACCAAACACAGAATTACTCTATTTTTAATTTTGTCATATCCTATCCAATCCAATCTCATCCCATAAAAATAATCTTATCCTATCCCGCGCACCAAACGAGCCCTTAGGGAGTTCTAGGGATATAAAATAGAAACTCTATAGTGTAAAAGTCACAATCCTATACATTAAAGAGGAAACAATTAAGACAATATATGGTTGATAAATACAAGTCATTAGTTGATAAACTAAAATCTTTCGTCAACAAAACTCTCAGCCAGCAACCATACAATTCCATTTCTTACAACTTCTGATAATTGATGTATAACTTAGTTGCATGTGATCTTACTTCTGTAATTAGTCCCTAACTTACGGTAATTCTCTGCATTTTCCCCTTTAGCATCAATATATATCATACCTAATGCCTTCATATATGTAATTTAGTTGTCCTATTATAATTTGTATAATTATTTGTTACTTTAGGTGGAAAATTTCTCATTGTAGTCTTCCTCAACATTGTTACTATACAAACTTTCAAGTTCGGTTGAATTTTGTTGTTATCTAGTAATTTTTGCAGTTCAAGTCTTCCTTCCAACTAGAAGCTTTGACGAGCTATTCTACACATGAAATTAACAAATTTTATTTGATACCAATACCATAGACAAAAATATGGGGACAGAATATCTCTCTACATGACTAAATATCCTACTTTGACACCCATGTTTTGATTCTTCAATTTTATTTTTTCTACTCTTTGTTCTTTTTTTCTTGTTTATAACAGTTATGGTATAGCATTTTTACTAGTATAAACAACAAGTACCATGTCATTTGCTTCCTGTGCTCGTTGTAACATCTGCCTGAGGTCTTCTGCTTTGCCAAGAATCTCTAGACTTCCCCTTGCTGCTTCCTGTTTAGCTTGTTCGGCTACTTTCTCTTTAAGTTCCACTTCTCTCATCATGTTAATTACCGTCTCCATGGATGAAAACAAAGTTTTCTGCAATATTTTTTGAAATGAAGATTACAAATAGGCAGTTACAAGAATAACTAATCTTCATAATTGAAGTATGAACTTAGAATTGGCCAGCAAAATTAAATCCTATTGAATCAAACTTAAATAATTAAACTAACAGAAGATCTCATTTGAATGCAATCATTTCTTTGTTATTCCCATTTTACCCTAAATGCCTCAAATCCCAAAGTTAAAGCTAACCCTCACAAGAGTCAAGATCACTATTCAAGGGTTATAAATGGCTACTCAACCCGTCACTCTTAACACCTGAATTATAAGTTCTTTACAATACGATTCCCTACTCTTAAAAGAGTTTAGATGTATCACCTTTCTTCAAAACTTCTACCCTCAATTCATGATATTAAATCCAGCCATATATACAATGCAGTTTAGTGCTCATCAGTGTTTTCAAGGCCATGCCTAGGTCATGACTAGTCCATCGCCTAGGTCATGCTAAAGGCAAACAGTGGGGCTCTTTGAGATTTTTTAAAAGTATAAGGGGTCGGTGTAAATGTATAAAGCACAAGGTTCCTTTTTTTTCTTTATGTTGTACAAATATGATTGTATAACTTAAATATTAGCATAATTTTTTAACTGTGGTATACTTAGGCTGCGTTTGATATTGTTTTTAAATTCGGTTTCCTGTATTTAAAAGCAAAAAGTGAAAAAAGTTGTAAAAAACTTGTTTGGTTCATTGTGATTCAAAAAATGCTTTCAGAAAAAAGTTAAGAAAAAGGGTTGTTTTAGAAAACATAGAGAAGTTTTTTAAGTTTTTCTTTTGGTTGATTTCTAATTGATGGGACCCACGTAAGCTTTTTTTTGCTTGATTTGTATGAAATCTTAGAACAACCAAACAAGTTTTCCTTGTTTTCCAAATTTTAAAAGCATTTTTTGAATATGATACCAAACACATTTTCAAAAACTATAAATCAATTAAAAATGAAATATAATTTCATTTTTTAAAAACTATTTTTAAATTGTATACCAAACGTAGCCTTATATTTCCATTATGAAAGTTTTATTTCTTATTTTCTAATTCTAGTTTTATATCTTACTTCTATTGTATTGCTGCACATATTTTCTGTCTTATTATACTTATAAGCATTACATTAAACATGGCTCATTAAATAATTATACTTAAAACATATGCCTACTTTTCTTATTTCTTAATATGTTTTTCTGGTGTAGATACAAATTGAGAAGTTAAAATATGGGTAATCTTTTTTTTACACAAGATTTTACTTCTATAATAGAATTATCTATGTAATTATAAGTACAGAATTTGTATATGTAAAATTAATTAATTATTTATTTGAGGAAATATTATTTATAATGTCTAGGCCTCCCATAAGTAACATCTAGGCACCGCCTCACCTAGATGAGAACAATCACTGAGATATCATCTTGATGCCTAAAAAACACCAGCACTCATTAAGTAACAATGCAGCACGATGCATTGCACCGGTGAAATCCCATAAAAAGAAAACTAACACTGAAAAAATCAGCAAATTTTCAAAAGACAATGACAGAAGATTTAGCATTTTCTTACATATAGGCCAGGATTAGCTCACTTGTTTATTGATCAAGAGGACCCACTCTCAAGAATCGTTACTGAACATAACATCCAAATCTTTGTTATACTGCATAAAAGGCTGAAGCCTAGCCTTCCAAACTTAATCTTCCAAGTTCCAACCAAACCTTCATAAACATGTTTCACTAGGTTAGAGGAGGAATGGCATGCCACCCTTACTTGTACAGACTGAAACTGACTCTGGTGGGTTCTTCTCTTCATTTGTGTGAATCTTTGATGCATTTACCCTAGCATCTGTAGCTAATTTTATTTTTACAGTTGTTACACATGTAATTTCATTTTAGAAAGGAAAGCAAATAGACAAGCAAGGTAAGAACTGAGGTCCTTACACAAAGTAAAAGGAAAATAAAACCAATATATATATAAGTAATAATTAATGAGTGTGAGCCCAATGATGATGTCAATCAAGCACATAATGAAAGTATTTGAAGCTGAAACAAGTGATTAGAAGAAAATCTTCAAAACCCTCACCTATCCATTGATGAGGATCATGATGGAACCCAAGCCGATTCCGGACATGTCCTGGATGAATTGGGAACTCATAAGATTTTTAAATACTTAACTCATTAGTTTTTTTAATAGAACTCTATTTCTTATTTGGAATTCAGTATTGTCAAGGTGTCACCTAGACATGCTAAGCCAATGCCTAGGCATTTTACGACAAAACCACCACAACAGTTCATTAGGCAGGCACTAGGAGCTCCTTAAATTTCTTTTTTAAAAAAAAAAAAAAAGTCTAGTCATTTTCAAAAGATACCATAAGCTTACTATAATTTTAAAATGTTATAAATGAGGTATAAAAGGGAACTTGATCCCTTTCATTCGTTACCTCCTATTACTCACTTCCTGTGAAACCTAACAAAAACAAAACCTCTATAATTAATACAAATAAGATTGATGGGGAGAATAGAAATTTTATTATGCTTAGTTTCTAATACATTATTCACTACATTTTTTTCTCTTCTTTCTTTCTTAAGTTATATTGTAATGTTCTTTTTATCAGCTTTGATAGATTTAAGTTTAATATGATGCTTAATTAAGCAAAAATTTCAATAAAATAACTCAATTAATTATTTGTGTATTTTAACTTTTCAATGAATTCAATTATGAAAGTATGTAAAGTTTTTTTTATATTGTGATTGCATTACAACACTATATAATTGGCAATAATGATCATTAATTATGATTGCATATCTTAGATTTCAAGTATCATGCATTTATACTAGAACTTCTAGACATGAGTCACACGACCTTAGTCTATTTAACCTTGTTAAAGACATTAAAATGTATTAATTTTATCAGGACAAGTGGCATAGGAGCTGAAAAATTAGAAATACCTATGTTTATTTTAATGTTAAAAATAATTTGACTAGGGTACAAATTTAAAATGATCTAAGCTTTGTAAGGATGATCACCTTCATAAACAAAATTATCCTTGCAAAATATTAGATCATTTTGGGAGTTTTATTTTTTTAAGAAACTTTTAGCTATCTATTAACAAAGCATAGTGGGTAGAACAGCAAAGGAGGAGTCCTCTTACACTCTTTAAAACAGAGTTCATTTTTGAACTTTAACTTGGAAACAATGAAAATTTAGGAAAACTATAAATGAAATTTCATAAGTTTCAAATTCTTAACCTAAATGTGTGAATATACAGAAATTTCTAATTCCTAACCTAAATGTGCGAGTACACATAGAGAGACATAATTCATGTCATATATGTGAAAGTTATAATTCATAAATTCAAATCCTGAGTAAATTTTTATTAGCTCCAAAACAATTTGATTCTGCTTCAATATTCAAACAATTGTGCTTACAATGTTTTCAATTGCTTCTATCCAACTCCAACCTCAAGATATCCACCATCATGTTGGTTGAGTTTTTTTCTTTTTCTTTTTTTTTTTTTTTTTTTTGAAACAAAACAAAGAATATACCATAGACTATATCTAAAATTTAATATAAAAGGAGGGTCTAGAGGACAAGTACTCCATCAGACATCATGGCCCAAGGTCGCATCAGATCAAAACCAACTTTTTAGCCAGTCAAATATGGCCATAGGCTATGTTAGTATAATCAATTTCGGAGTTTCAACACTCTTCTTTTCATGTCAATATAACCAAGTAATCAATTTCGGAATTTCAACACTGTTCTTTTCATGTCAACCTTGTACAAAGAAAAACAACACAAAATAAGATAGAACAAGTAAAAGCATAGCATTGCAAGTTATTTGCAGCCATAAACTTAAGAATATAGTGCTTAAATTTATTAATTCTGCTAGCATTAAAGCAGAGAATTCTAGAATTCTGCTCGAATTTGTTATAAACACTCCAGAAATTAGCTACTTGATCATCACGGGACAATTATGTAAAGAGGGCTTTACTCTTTTGAAGGCCAACAGGTCTTACCCACTTTTTATATGCAACATGTACTAAAGATGTATTAACAAAGAAGGTTGTCACTGTCACTTTGATGATCTTTTACCTAGAAAAGGACTTTGAGAAGGTAGTTGGTCTCATCCACCTAATGTAATGATCATAAGAACCAAGTCAACCAACTAGTTGAAGTTATTGTATCCTAGTTGCTTGTATCATAATGTATGCTCAGAAGAAAATTGGTATTTAAAGCTTCCCAAGGACACAGTGTAAACACCTCCTCAGTTGTCCTCCAGCATATGTGTCGGCATCCTTTTAATATACTGTGAATATACTAATATTTCCAATAATATGAGATACACTTGCTACTGTATAAAAAGAAAAGAAATAGGAAAAGAAAGTGAATCAATAGTACCTTGTTATTTTTAGCATCATTGATCAAATCCTCAAGAAGATCAATACTACAAATTTGGCCAGATTGAGTGACTACAGCTGTGGAGGAAAAGTTCTCTTCAGAATCAGCAAAATTAGTGTCAAATACCAATTGATCATTGACATTCTCCAATAAACATCTCGATTCTAGCTTTTCATATTCACTAATAGAAGAGGAAGTAGCAACTTTATATTCATCTTCGGGAACAAGAGCTGAATCAGACAAAACCACAGTTGATGTATTTCCCATCACTGATAGATCGGCATCAGAACTTGATTTTCCACAAATAGATGTAACAGGCTCACAATCTACTGTCTCAATCAAGTCTAGGATAAGAGCATATCGACTATCAATACTGTTACCAGCAACAAGAAGATCATCATGTATATTAGAGCTTGAAGCTGCACGTGATCCCTGATATGACCCAAAACTGATGTTATTGTCGACCTCCTGATGCTTTTCCAAAGGGATCAGTTGCTGATCAGGACCATTTCCACCATAACAATCAAAGATTGGAGAACTAACCAGAGCTTCATCAAGGTGTGTCGAACTTATGACGTGGGTGCCTTTGCCACTACCATAATCTTCACTTGCTACAGACCTTGGTCTTAAAGAACCCTCATTTGTTTCTTCAACAGCCTCCGGATGCATCAGCAACGGGCTCTGCTCCTCTATTTTAAGTAATAAATCCAAACATACAACTCTCATCAGCTGCTGGTTAATAACTTGCATAATCCCCTTTTTTTTCCTTTTTTAAAGATGTAATGAAGAAAAAACTAACCAATACAATTAAATAACATGAAATCAGAAATTTCAGAATACAGGAAAAATTAGGCGATTTCAATTCCTATGAAGTAACACCAAGCAAAAGACGTAAAAATACACAGAATAAGCTAAATAATCATCTTATCAACAACCAACCAAAAACGAAGGTACTACCTCTTCCAACTGATGAAGGTTCAGAATCATGATTATGACCAGGAGTGTGAGAAGCCCCCAATGTATTGTAGATTAAAGATTGCTCACCATCCTTTTTGCCAACAGAACGAGGTGCCTCCACTGGAATAGAAACGTAGGGCAGAACCTCCAAAAGGATAAACTCCACCGCAGCATCAGCATCTTTTGAGTGTTCAATAGCTGCAGCTTTCAGTATCCTAACATCAACCTGAGCCAAAAAGATCGTTAGCCTTGCTTCTGTTAAAAAATGAACACTGCAGCTGAAAAGAATTACTAATATTCATTGAAGCTTCAAAAAAAATTCTTTTTTCTCAGATAAAAATACTTTATGTTCACAATACATTAGAGGTAATTCTTGCATCCAGAGCACAAATAAAGTATCCCAACTTCATAGAAAGAAAAAGCAATTGAAAAAATAAGAATTATGCTATTGATTCCATCATAAAGTATAAAACATAGAAAACGATAGCCTAGAAGCCAACAATTTAAAATTTCATAAATACAATAACGGTTAAAGAAAACACTGTAGATTTTTCCAGATTGCGTAAGGAATAGAGAAGGTTTTGTGAATTAAATAGAGATGAATTTTGAAACAGAGCTCATTTTGTCAACCTGGTAACTTGAAATAGCAATAGGCGAGGAAAGATACATATAAGCATAAGTATAATCAAGATTGACACTGTGTTCAAGTTCTTGGCCCTCAAACTTAAGTTTCCAAAAAACTCATGAAATACTTTCTCCAATATTTTCATCTCAATTAAAAAACACAGTTATCCAGAATCACAATATAATAAGATGTGTCCATCATAAAAGCACAATCAGTCCATGCCATCAATGAAAATCTTTGAAAAATTAAGTTGGTTCTCGTACCTGAGGAAATACCTCCTGCAATGATCTAAAGACTGATTTGAATCCCATGTCTGATGTATTATAACCTGATCTGCATACATAATCAACATCAGCAATTACAGCTACTGATTATCAGAACACACAATAACTGACATTCAATAGCACATATACAGCTGAGATTTTTCGGTTCAGCTATAAAAATGAAATCTCAGAAATCTTATCTTTCAACAAGAACATTAAAGTTACTTAAAAATAAAATAAAAAAATAAAAATAAAAAAAAGACAACAGAATACTGATTCAAAACTAGCATTCAACTAATCTTAATCATCCACTAACTAAAAAAACAAACCAACATATAAAAATCTAATTAACAGCAAAATCACGGCTACTATTTACAAAAATACGCAGTAATTACCACTCAATAGCATCTATACAGTTGAAAGCTCTAGGTTCAGTAACAAAAGTGCAATCACAGATATCTCGTTTCTCATCAACAAACCTTCAAAATTCAAAAACACGAAAAAAAAAAAAAAAAAAAAACCAATCAAGACTATACTGATCCTAAACACGCATTCGAATAACACCGCAACCTTCCTTCTATTGAAATTAAGCACTGATCATTCGAATAACCGGCTATCTTCCTTCTATTGAAATTAAGCGCTGATCAACATAGAAACACGCATTGCAACGATCGACGAATCGAATTAACAAGAAAACACCTTCATATACAGGTCGAAATTCACAAGTAGAAAGCAAAGAGTAACGGATGATCATCAAGAAATCGCACAAAAAAAAAAAAAAAAGATGAATCATGCTAGAAGAAAACTAAGATCGAAAGCGAAATTCGAGCATTTCATGAACGTAAAACATTGAAACCCTAGAAGTGAATTTGAGAGTCAGAGAGAGAGAGAGAGAGAGAGAGAGAGAGAGAGAGAGCGAATCACTGACCTGTCGGTCGCTCGCTTGCTCGGTTTCCTTCGTCCACTCGAAATTCCTCTCTCGTTTTGAAGAGAGAGAGAGAGAGGATGAGTCGGGCGTGTTGTTACGAGAGAAGGAGACTTGCGTGAGAAGGCGTTGGACAGATCCGTCTTTTAAGAACCATTTGGAGGGTAATTTCAACATCTCGTGGTTCCCCACCTTGCATCACATCTGATCTTGGTTTCAGATATTAATAGCCACTAGCAATTTGGAAATAAAATAAATTAATAAATTAAACACTTTGGAAATATACACACCAGTCAAATTTCAATAAAAAAAAATAGAAAATAAAAAATACTAATCAAATCTGATGACGAGCGTAATCATTTCATTTGGTGTTGGATGGGTGCATGCACCTTAGTAATTTGTCAATCCAAACAACTTATTTCTGATAATCTAACACTGTAAATAATTTTGTAAACGAATTCAAAAAAAAATTAAAACTCATTCCCACCACTATGGAAATTATAATTTATTTATTTTTTGTACTGCTTTTTCAGTTTTAGATAAGTGTTTTCCATTTTTTTAGGGTGAGACTAATATTTTCAGATTTAAAAATTTATAAAGACAAAGGCACGTTTCTTAATAAAAATGAGTAAAAATTAAATTAAATTTGTGATGAATTTCTTAATAGTACCTCTTAGTTTACTCTCTTAACTAACTATCTACCTCAAATTAGTAAGGCTTTATCTGATTTGGGAAAATAGAAGTACTTTTGACGTTTTTCATTAACCAAGTGGGTCTGATTTGTTGTACCATAAATTCACTAGATCACAACAAAACTTATTTGTTGATCATAAACCGCGTCGTAGTAAATAATTGTCAAAATGCACTTTAGGTACCGTTTGACATCTACGCAGCTGCAATTAAAACGCCTTCCTCCTGCTTTTTTGTTTGGCAAAAATATTTTTAGGTAAAAGCGCTACCACGCTCTCAAACAAAGCCAACATATGATTCAACAACTCTTGAGAACATAGTGTCAAAAATATAAACATGTGTTTCTTAAATAGCGGAAAGTGTAAAAGTGTGCTTCTCAAATATGCTTCTATAACACTATTCTTCAAGTCATATTACATTAATTACAACAAAAACTGCAATACAAACTTTATCACCCCCCAACCCCTTTGAATTTCATTAAATCGCATGTCAATATATAATTCAATAAAATCTAAATGCAATCCAAATGTGATGGGTGTTACAGATTTCACTACACTACAATACAAACATTCCAATCAACAATTTAGCATTAATCTTTCCGTTATGCACCATTTAATTATCTCAAATCATGAACCTCCACATGATTCCGGACAATCCAAAACTGTATTAAAGGTTACTTTTGTTTGTATATTTATTATAAATGTCAATGTAGTGCTTCTCTAAGCTAAAACACTACAGGCGAATCAAAGTAGTCTTGAACGCAATTACCTAAACCACAAAGAAAGGCATTCAAGTCACCGACAAGAGAGCAACAGATGCTACTTTCTATAAACAACAAAAAGGGATAAATTACAATTACAACAAATGATTGAACTGTTACAAGAGAGACTCTTCTTCTTCTTCCTCTCCGAGTTCTATTGAAAACTTGAAAGGAAAAAATCTCTAACAACATTTTTTATGTTATTTTTCATAAATAGGCTCATTAGGAAACTCTTTTAAGTCCTCATTCTCTCAATATTTGACAAAATAAGAGCAGAAATTATCTTCCTGAGGAAGTTATATTACATTAACTCTACACAAGGGAAAAAGATAAAACATCGCCAAAACCTTCGCAGATACACCAAAGCTTGTGTCTATGACACTTCAGTCCATTCTCATCTTCTGTTTAATAGAGGTTCTGCGGGACTCCCCGGCTTAAATAAACTTGAATCATCTTCGTTGGATTTCTTTGGAGTCTGCGCTTGCCTGGTTTGGCCACCCTGAGAGAGAAGCAGAGGCAAAAGATTTAGTTTAGGCATTGATGCAGCATGTCAAGGAAATGGAAAGAAGAAGATAGGATCTTTCCCTATGCCCAAGGCATTGAACTTCAAATCTATAATTTCAGTGAAAAAATACCAAGACTATAATTCCTAAACTGCTATATACCTCAGATGTATTAATTTTTAAGCTGTTCAATTAATTATCTACAAATTTAGAAACCAGGCTAAAACAATTGCATCGGCAAAGACCTTGAGGCCCAATAAGGTTGAGCTCAGGTGAATTTTGCCAACTCATGAATATGAAGTCAACTAACTTTAGAGAACTTTCGGGAGTACTAAATCTAAATGCAGCACTATCCATCCGTGTAGCCTTTTCAGGGCCTGATTGGTTCCAAAGTTGGAACCTGCTTTTGGACCCAATATAGTTTTTGCTCCACTCAGGGACCCTCGCCGTTGGTGAAAACTATAGTGAATAAGTAATTTTTTCTCATTTGGTGAACCTAGCTGGTTAAATAGTTTTCAAAATCTCATGAGGAACACGTCTCAAGGTGCGGCGGAGAAAAAAAACCTCGAGGCTTAAGCCCCACAAGTAGATCCGTGAGGCTTATGCCTCACATGTTTGAGGCATAAGCCTCGAGGCATATTGAGGCTTAAGCCTCAAATTTTCTAATATAATTGGACATAGTCTTGCATTTAAGTTAATTTACATCACTTACATTTCATTTGCATTGAATTTACATTTCACTTCATTACATTTAACCTTAAAAAATAGGACAGAAACCAAACAAAGCAAATCATTTTGTTTGCTTTTGCAAGAAAAACTTGCAGCAACTCCTCCATCTTCAACTTTGATTTTTTAATTATTTTAATTTTTGTGAAGAGAGAGGGGTGGGGTACAGCAGGAGGGTGCTGCAGAGCAGCATTCTCACAACAACAGCAGCAACATGAGGAAGTGTTGTTGCAGTACCTCCTCTTTCTGCTGCAACGATAACAAGAGGGTGCAACACCCCAGTTTGATTCATTTCAGAATACTATTGTGATCAATGAAGTTTATGCTTTTTATTATTTGTTTATTGTTAATTAGTTAGTAATGTCAATGACACAATCAATTTATGAAAATTGAATTTTCATGCATGTATGCAAGGAAAAATTAGCTTAAGATAAAGTATGCTCAAAGCTTCAAACTATACTTGGTTTTTATGTTTTTTCATTTTACATTTTTTCTGAATCCTTTTGAAAAAAATTATTGAGGCTTACGCCTTGCTTGCGCCTCAGGCTTTTTTAAACCTTGTTTGGGAACAACTTTTTTTTTTTTGCATTGCATTGCATTTGAAACTTTAACAACAAACATAACCTTATTATTTTCATTCCAAAAAAATGGAATTTATTTAGCAATCATTTTCAATTCAACTAAGCCTTTTCCCATCTATATAGGGTCGATTACATGAACCTGCTTCTTCCACTCCATTCTATCAAAGGTCGAGTCAACATTCAAATTAAAAGAAGTTAAATTTTTCTTATCTTTTTTTTTTTTTTTTTGAGAGTTAACAACATCCATAGTTACAAACGTGCCCTGGTCCCTACCCACCCCGTGGGGTATTCGGGCCCACCGAAGTGGAACAAACCCGACTAGTCCCCACCCCGTGGGGTATGAACAAATAACCGAGGCGCTTTCTGCCACAGCTGCGTCTCGAAGTCGCGTCTAATCACTCCAGCGCTCCAACCCGCCCTGATGGGTTTTCTTAACTATCTTTGTCTATGTTATTTTACATCTTCCTTTGCCTCTATTGTTAACAAGTAGTGTTAATAAGTCACTGTTCCTAACTAGTACATCTAAAGGCCTATGCATGGTTCGAAAATTCTCCGATTCGGCAAACTTCTATGAATTATTTATCTTTTTTTACCATCGAAGTGAGAAGTGGATGTAAAATAAAAAATACAAAAATTCGCCAAAATAGTTCGATAAAATTCAACAAAATTCGATAAACTTCAATAAAATTTCTATTTTTCAATTCAAAAATGCAAAAATTCGACAAGAAATTCGATAAAATTCAACAAAGTTCGATGAAATTTGACAAAGAAGTAAAAAAATGTTATTTCATTAATAAAAACAAAAAAAATATCAATAATTATGTATTATTTTCAACTTCATCAACCAACATAGCAATATAAATTTAAAAAAATAATTTAATAAGCTAACAAATTATGTAGTTTACCAAAAAGAGAAGAAAAGAAGCAAAAAAATAAATAAATAAAGTTGAAATAAGATAAAAACTTAAAAATAAATTAAAAAAGTTTTCACAGCCATCTTCTTTTAGTTAACTCTTATAAAACAAGATTAAAAAATAATACATTTAAATAATAAACTAATAAATTAAGCATGGTGGGATTCAAACTAGCAAAGTATATGGTTGAGAATCAAGTCACCAAAAAACTAAATATCAAACCAAAGAAAATAAATTAAGACCAAAAGCCACCATTTCAAATTCATCAACCCACTTAATAAGATTGATTTTGTTAGGTCACTAATTAGTATTTTTATGAATTAAAAGTGTTTATTTATGTTAGTTTTTTAGCTTATACTACAATAAATCTATATATTTAAGCATATATAAAACAATTCTCTGAACTTCTCTAATTAAGAATTTTTGACAAAAATTCTCCATGTTAAATTAAACTTCTCCAAATTAATTCCAATTTTCAAGTGACCAAAGTCAAGTTGAAATCGAATTTTCGATCCTTGGATGTGCGTTAAACAATGTTAATGTAAAAACACATGTTTCAATCGATTATATTTATACTTTTATATGTGAAAAGTATCTATTTATGTTTGTTTTCATCATTTCTAATAGTAATTATGCATATTTTAACAACTATATAGAAATTCATTAAACTTCTCTAAGTTGGCGAATTTTTACAATAATTCTCCAAGACTTCTCAAACTTCCCCGAATTAATTCTGATTTTTAAAGGTCGAAGTGTCGGGCGAAATCGAAGTTTTGAACCTTGGGCCTATATTGTATGTGTCCAAACTCCAAACAACCTTAGCAAGTTCTCTCTCACTTTATCTCCAATTGGGGCTACTCCTAGTCTCCTACCATTTCCCGAATAGGCTCATTTCTAATTTTATATTTTAAAATTTTACCAAATATTCATGTTAGCATTCACATTTCCGTTACACTTAGTTTTTTAACATGTTTTTTAATTGCCCAACATTTTGTTCCATATAGCATGACTGGCCCAATAGCAACTTTATGAAAATTTTCTTTTAATTTCAATGGGATGCGTCGATCATACTCCACTTGACCTATCTTGTTTTAACTCTATGATTCACATCCTCACCTATTTCTTCTTTTTTATGTATAATGGAACCCGAATACCTAAAATTTTCATTTCTTGGAATCTCTTGACTTCCAACCTTCACTATCTCTTCATTTGTAAATTCTACTTCCACTAAACTTACATTTAATTATTTAGTCTTATCCTACTAATCTTGAACCCTTTACATTCCAAGGCCTCTTTCCAAACGTCTAGCTTATGTATAATGCATTTAGCAATTGTTAGAGGTTAAAATTTTCATTTTCAAGTAAAAACACATTTAGAAACACTTACTAAAAGTTTTATCAAACAGGTCTCAAACAACTAATCTAAAAGCACTGTTAAGATAGAAGCTATAAGTTAAAAGTAAAAGCTGTACTGTACCAAACATGCCCTCAATTAATGCTGCTTGGTTAACAATAAAAAATAATGGAAATGGGCACAGGAAATGTGGAGGAAAAAAGTACTCACTGTTCCTTTCTGACCAGTCAACCTCCTACTTGATGGGGCTCTTGCAACCGAGGAAGCAGCAGCAGCAGCAGCCACACGTATTCTGACAAAGAAAGAATATTAGTTATTCTCTTTTTCTTCGATAAGATTGTTTTTCTAATTTTTTAAAGCAGAATATCATGCATGTTCTAAATGAACAGCATCATTGAATCCTAATTTTACCTTTTATGCACATCAACATATTCATCTGTCTCATCAACAATCTCCTCCTGGAATTGGCACAAAAAATAATCATATATAGTAACACTGGATTTTACATTCGCATATGCAAATAGTGAAATTCTCTCTCCTCTCTCTCCTCTCTCTCCTCAGAGACACAAGATTTTGCTAAAATAGCCACACGTAATGCAATGTGATGGCTATAAACCAACTCTTGTAATCCAGTTGTAAACAAACATGGGATGAGTGGTACATTTTTAGTTGAACAAGATGTGGACTCTCAGAGCACTAAATATCGGGTTGGTCAATTTTTTAACAACATTTGATCCACAGGTGATGTCTATTAAGTCGGCACATCAGACATGATTTAAGAGTAAATCAATGAGTGAATTACCTGCAAAAGCTCTTCAAACACATCTTCTAGAGTGATGATACCAATGACTTCCCCATCTTCAATATCATCTGAGACTGGAGGCAATCCACTGATTGCTGCATCTTTTTGTTGGGAAGAGAAGTGGTTGTTTGTATTAACCGTCCTTGGAACCTTCTCAACTTCAACAACAACAGTTTCAGCATTTCCATCCAGCTTGTGAAGCAAAGGAGTAGTAATTTTTATATCCTCAACAATTATCCTGCTTTCTCCCGGTTTTTCTCCATCAGCAGAGACAAGAGAGTTCTTGCTTCTGCCTTTAGTCTTCACCACAGCTGCCATATGACTGCTTCCCTTTTGGAATTCATTCAATATATCATACAGAGGCATGTCAGCTGGAACCCTGAGAAATAGACAATGTATAAGCATTAATGCACGGGGAAAAGGATATTAAAGCAATAGAAAATCTATTAGACAAGCAAACCGTGGCATTCTCCGAATGGAAACTGCACTGACTGGGGTTTCTGTTTCTGCCCGCACTGTAAGAAGACTTTTCACCTTATAAGTTATGACAAGGAGATATTGAAGAAAAAATTAATCCTCGATCTAAAACCAGCTGTTGGAAAATATAAAGAGATAAATATAGGTATTTTCCACTCACCAGCAAAAGTCCAATAATATTTTTTGGATTTCCAGAATAAACAGGGACTCTACTGTGACCTCGAGCAAGAATTTTCCCCACTGCTTCCCTGATTTAGAGAAAAGAAATAAGGTATTCCAGACTTAGTAGATAAGAATGCAAATTGGAAATCCTTTTCTGACAAAAGGCACATAATGACAGATTATCATGGATATTTTCTGAAATATCTTCTCAGAATGAAACAATGGTACCATAACGTCAGCCCAAAATCAGATTTTGGCTGAAAAAAACATTTTCCTCCATCACTTCTGTTGACAACAATTTCTAAATTCATTGGAAGATGGCTTTTGTAGTTGGTGTTCTTAAAGTGACGGAGAAAAAGATCAGAGATGTTTGAATATCACACCAAGCATTATTTGAAATCTGTATTACTTAGACCCTCTCTGTATGGCCTTTACTTTGGTTTTATTTTTTGTGAGCAAAGGGTACATTTGGAGACAGTGCTGAGGATGAGATGGTTCAGGTTTGAAGACTATAAGGCCCTGTTTGATTTGTGATAAAACTGCATCTGAAAACTTGAGAACACAAAAAATGTGCTTGGTTGAATTCTAACAATTTTTTAATTTTTACTGAGAAAACAGGTTGTTTTCGCAAACGACAAAAAGTTGTTTTCCAGAATCTCAAAATCTTTCTTAATTCCTTGATCTCTTTGATCAATTTGTGTTTGCTTCTCTTTTTGTTTATTGGTTGAAGAGAATTTAGTTTACTTGGTAGTATGTATATATATATAGTAATCTATGTTACCCGGACCCTTTACTTTAGCCCGACATACCCGTGTCCAACACTTCATGATACAACATGGATATGGGATATGTGTCCGACACTTCAGATTTAGAATATTACTATGTAGATTCTCCAATGGAAAGAAGAGAGAGCATGAAAGAAGATAATGACTAATAGGTGAATTCGCTTAAGTGGGAGAACAAAAGGAGCAATAGATGAATGAAAAAAAGAAAAAAAAAGGAAAAAACAATAGCACTGCTTAAAAGGCCCGTAAACTGAACCGAACCGAACCGGGTTCTGGCAGTTTTGCACAAATTGGGCAGTTCGGTTGGTTATTGATATTTTAAAAATCGATTATTCAGGTCGGGTGTCGATTTTATGTTTTAAAATGTCGGTTCGACCCGACTTGATTCGATTATATATAAATCTAAAAAACCCTAGGTCCCATTTTCCCCTCCTTTTTCTATCATTTTCGTTCTTCAGACTTCAACACCCCAGCCTCCCAACAACCCAAACCATCTCTTTTCTTTCTTCCACCAGCCCCGATCTTCACTTTCCGTCAGTAGCGCGAATTACTTTTCATTCTCTCTCAAGTTTAAGATTTCTCTCTGAACAATACAAAACCCTAGCTCTTTACACATTCATTCCTCTATTTTGTACTACCATCTCTTGCCGGTGCCCGCAACCTCATCTTTCATTGGTCGTCGGCGCAAGGTCTCCTTTCTCTAATTCTCTTCTTTTTTATCTTACAACCCCCTAAACCTCAGCTCTTAGGATTTCCATTTTTCAATGCTTCTTGCCAGATGATTGTTCACTTGCGTTTTTTTTTGTTAAGTTTAAAGTTTTAAACTTCAAATCAACCCTTCAGCCATTCTCTTCACTTCCTCAACTCTGAGAACCCACATTTCCTTAGATTCCAGTTGCATTTTTCCACTTTGGTGTAAGAGGTTGAGAGTTGTAAACAAAGAATAGAAGAGGCACGAGTTGAGTTTGACTTCTAACGTCTTTCAAGTAAAACCAAAATTTAGGTTCTTTTTTTTTTATTCCTATATAATTATTTTAGTTGATCTGAAACTATTTTGTGTTATCCTTGTAATTTTATTTTTTTTAAAATACTAGGTGGAATTTTATGTTAGTTAGTGTGATAGAGATTAGAGAGTTTACTAGTTACAAGATTATTTCGATGCAAATGGCTAGAATCAGTTTTTTTTTTCTTTTTTTATTTATTGTGAGCTATAATTTCTTCTCATTTAGTTGAAATTTTATTATTTTACTTGTTCAAGTGTTTATAGATTCAAATCAAATTTTATTTTACTTACTAAATTTAAGAATTTATTTTCATCATTTATATTATTTTGATTATGATTTATATGGATCCAACTTGTTAATATGAAATTCTATTTTTTTCACTTGTTCAACACTTATATAATAGAACGAATTCTTTTACTAAGTTTAAAATTTTATTTGTATTATTTGAATTATTTTGATTATGATTTATATTAATCTATACTCGTTACTTTTAAAATTGTAATTTTTATCACTAATTAAAATATTATTTATCTAAATGAGATTTTATTTTGTTTACTAAGTTTTTTTATCATCAACATATTTTGATTGTGATCTATATCAGATTTATTTGACATTCTTTTTTTTTTTACTTGTTCCAATATTTTTTGTTCAAATAAAATTGATTTTCTTATGATTTACGTTGATAATATGAATGAATTAATTGATCTCATTTGTTCTACAATGAAGTTAATTTGTTTAGTCTAATTAAATTATATTTTCTTCTTCAAATTGTAAGTAAGTTATTTTCTTTATCAACATTATTTTAATTCTTTGCATGTTATTTTATTTTATCTTCACTAGTTTTGATTATAATATGTATGTGACCTTGAATATTCCTTTTTTCTTTGTTAGATGGGCACAAGCAATGAAAACAAGGAAGTACCAATTCCAACACATGGTGTACAACCTTCAGCTTCATCTCAACATGCCAAAATAGATGATGTACAAGCAATCCAGGCGGATCCACCCAATCAAGGTAAAAGAAAGCTTACTAAGACTTCTGATGTTTGGGATCATTTCACTAAAGAAGTAGATGGAGATCCCAATAACCCAAGGGCTACATCCAATTATTGCGGTGTGTCATATGCTTGTGACCCCAAATGACATGGTACTTCAAATATGAAGTCATATCACACGTTGTAAAAAGTACCCATATCGAGTCATTGACCCAAAACAAACTGTGTTAGGCTTTGTTACTAAAGCTAATGAACGATGTAGGGGAAATGTAACTAATTTGGTGGCCACTAGTTATGACCCAACATATTGTAGGAAAATGCTTGCAAGAATGATCATTATTGATGAATTGCCATTTAGATTTGTTGAGAATGAAGGTTTTCATGGTTATTCAAATGCATTACAACCTAGGTTCATCAATCCATCTCGTCATATTGTTGCTAAGGATTGCTTTCAATTATATCTTGATGAGAAAAAGAACTTGAAAAGTTATTTGAAGGCAGTATGTCAACAAGTTTGTCTCACTACAGAAGTATGGACTTCTGTGCAAAACCTTTACTTTATGGTACTTACTGCACATTTCTTGGATAATGAATGGAACTTGCGAAAAAAGAGTGTTGATTTTTTGTCAAATTCCTAATCATAGGGAAGACACAATAGGCAAAGCTGTTGAAAAATGCTTACTTGAATGGGATATAGAAAAGGTTTTCACAATAACGGTTGATAATGCTAGTTCTAATGATGTAGCAATTTCTTACCTAGCTAAGAAAATTAAAAATTGAAATGGATTGGTGTTGGAAGGTAACTTTTTGCATGTAAGGTGTTGTACACATCCTTAACCTTATTGTTTTTTGTGAAGCCTTGAGAAAACTCCATGACTCTATTTACAAGATTCCGAGTGCAGTGAAATATGTTAGATCTTCTCCAGCACGATTGTTGCATTTCAAGAGACGCATAGAAGAGGAAAAAATATCTTGTAAGAGACTTGTTAGTTTGGATGTTTCTACGAGATGGAACTCAACTTATCTTATGTTGGAGTCTGCTCTTAAATTTCGAAAAGCTTTTTATAGGTTGGATGAACAAGATGAACAATACTCTGCGGACTTGAATGGGGATGAAGGGAAGAATGGCATTCCATCATTTGAAGATTGGGAAGATGCCCGAGTATTTGTTAAGTTTTTAAAGGTTTTCTATGAAGCTACTTCAAGGATTTCAGGCACTTTATTTGTTACATCTAACAAGTTTTTTAAATAAATTGTTGCAATTCAAGATTTGATTCAAAAGTATTATTTAAGTAGTGATCCTTTTTTGTCTAAGATGGCTAGAAGAATGAGAGCAAAGTATGACAAGTATTGGGGAAATACAAGCAGAACTAACTACTTGTTGTATGTTTCTATTGTTCTTGATCCTAGATACAAGCTGAAATTTGTGGAATATTGCCTTTGTTTCTTGTATGGGAGTGAGATTGGCATTGAACTTACGAAAAATGTTGATAAGACTTTGAGAATGTTGTATTGTGAATATAAGGAGAACATTTCAGATACATGTGGTGGTGATGTTGACCATGCTCGCTCTTCACAACAAAATGTTGTATCAAATGATGAGGATCGTGAGGTTTCCATATTTACTCAATTTACAAGGCACTTGCAATCTATTGATTATATGTATAGTAGAACTGAAGTGGATCGGTATTTGTTTGAGAGTTGTGAGGAAGATAATGAGAAATTTGATATCTTGGGGTGGTGGAAGGTTAATTCTTCAAAGTTTAAGGTACTTGGAAGCATAGCAAGAGATGTAATGGCAATTCCTACATCCACAGTAGCCTTAGAGTTAACTTTTAGCACAAGTGGGCGTGTGCTTGATTCGTATCGTAGTTCATTAAACCCCGAAATAGTAGAAGCTTTGATTTGTGCACAAAATTGGCTTCGATCTTCATCAACATGTGTTGATCTTCGTCAAGCAATAGATGAGATTGATGATCTTGCGCAAGGTAAATTATTTTAAAGTTTACTTTATGTTCTTATTTGGTTCTTTCTTATAAAGTTTCTTACTTTCATTCTAATCAATATGTTATATTTCTTATCTTTAATTAGAAGTGTTAGATGCGAATGGAGAATCTCTCAACCTCGTTGCATGATTGCAAGTTTCTACTATGAGGTAGCTTCATATTTATATCTTAAGTGTTAATTATGGTATATTAGTGTAATTTTGTAATATTAAGTGTGTTATTTGTTTGATATTTGTTTTGTAGATTGAAGATGATGCAAGAGGCTGGTTTTTTTTTGTTTATGCATGGGAGAAGATGATGTTGAAGATGCCTACATTTGATTTTTTTGTTGAAGATGGTACATAGAATGTACAGGGAGAAAAAGAACACTGCCATTTGTTTTTTTGGTAAAATAGCAGTCATATATTTTTGTATAGATGGTAAATAGCTTTTCATACTTGAAGATGTGATGGGAAAAAAAAACAAGAACACTGCCAATTGTTTTTTGGTAACATGGCATTCATATTTTTGTATAGATGGTAAATAGTTTTCCATACTTGAAGATATGATGGAAAAAAAAAAAAAAAAAAACACTGCCAATTGTTTTTTGGTAAAATGGCAGTCATATATTTTTGTATAAAGGGTAGATAGCTTTTCATACTTGAAGATGTGATGGAAAAAAAAAAACTTGAACATGTTAGTTAAACATTTAAAGGATTTTTGGTTTTTTGTATAGTGTAGGCACTTAATAGTATTTGTATTGGGGAAAACACGGAGTAATCAGAATTATATTGATTTTTGTGTACGGAATTTGGTAGTAAAAATTGGTGCAAGATTTATTATTTTGTTTTTGTGTTTGCATTGGTATAAGTATATTTACACTAAGCTAAATTTATTTTTGTTTAATTAACAGTGAGTATATGTTTTTACTGATATGGTATTTCTTAGATTTAATTAGAAACTTGAGTTGGGTTATTATTTTGGGCTTTTTATATTATGTTTGTTTGTAATGCATTTTATTTGGGATTATTATTATTTGAGTTGTAATGTTCTTTTTTTAGTTTAAATTTGAGTTGTGATGTTTGTAATTATTTTATAAAGTTAGTGATGAATTTATAATTATAGGTCCAAAGGTAAATAAACCCATTCTTTATAAAAGGCTTTAGAATTAGGGCCTAGACTTTTGAATGGGCCATTTGACACCCATCTTTATATTTTAGATAGGCTTAAAAATTTAACCCAAAATATGTAGGTCTGAGTTCATGGTGAAAATGGGCTTAAAATCTAGCCCAAAATACAAAGAAATATTAAACCCGATAAACCAACAGGCTCGACCCGGCCCGTAAACGGTCAGTTGGGCCTTTACATTTTTTAAATGTCGGACCCATTCAGGTGCAATAATGTTGCACCCGATTGGGCAGGGTCGGTTGGGCCTGGACTATAAATCCGGCCCGAACCTGACCATAAGCAGCCCTAAAAAACAACATATCATATAGCCGAGTCCCCATATCCCAGATTTTGAAAATGAAAAAGTCAAACCTCTAGATATGTACCCATATCCAACACCCATACCCGGGTCCAGGTAACATAGATAGTAATCAAGACAAAGGGTGGAATGAAGGAGAATGAAACTAAAAAAAAGTGAGTGAGAAAAGCTGACACATGTCGATAACTGGCCAAAACGGGTTCACTTGAGTTCAATTTGGTTAACAATGGTGGGTTGCCGGATGGCATCAAGATTAGCAGTGTGAACTCAACAAAGGGTCAAAAGGCCTTATACTTATGTAATGTCAAACACTTGAAATTATGTCTCTCCCTCTTTTAAAAAAAATTAGGAGTAAGAAAAGTTAACACATAGCAATACCAACCAAAACCACTTGCCTTTAAGTTCGATTTGGATGACAATGGTGGGTTGTTGGATGGCATCAAGATCAGTGGACAAGGGTTGAGAGGCTTTGCAATTACGCAATGTCAAACATTTTAGAATGCTGCGTTTCTTTTTGAAAACTGCTCTGCCATGGCTTTTTGAGCAAAGATTATCCATTTGTTCACTATTCACAAAATGCAATTACGCAATGTCAAACATTTTAGAATGCTGCGTTTCTTTTTGAAAACTGCTCTGCCATGGCTTTTTGAGCAAAGATTAGCCATTTGTTCACTATTCACAAAATCCAAGCACTGTTCAAGTAACTAAGAGGGAAAAAGCACGAGTTTGATCGATTTGATGTCTCAACATCTTTGATTCCCCATGGTTTCTTCTACTCAATGTAATGCATTTATAATTCTTTTTTTTATATATATAAACAGACATACGTTGGATTTATTCCAAGGAAATAACTAAAGCTATTTTCTTTGTTAGGAAATCTATGGAAAAATTTAAAAATGGGAAAAATAAGATAGAGACTTGAGACAAAGTATTGCAAGTTAATCATTTGAGACTTGAGAGATTTTGAGAAAAATAAGACTAAAGAGACAATTGATGCTAAGTCGGAATAGAAGATGTTCCAAAACCAAGATCTCTTAAGATAAGAAGTAGAACAAAACATAAAAAGTACAGTTAAGTGGAAAAAAAAAATGTAGAAAGGAGTTGTACTTAAAAAATGTTAAAAAGATTCCACTAGATTACCATTTTTGTCTTAGTAAAACACTGCACTTAAAGAATTGCTCATAGATCTAATGTGGGGTAAATGAGAAATGAAGTACATCCACATTATTGACAACATTGAAAGAAAAAAAATTGCAATATGTGGCCGTAAGACCAATTATTCCATATAGAATAGAATTAACAATCAATAAACAACACAAAAACAAGTATGGTTAATATAAGATTATCAAGATTGATAAAGAAGTAATACTAAAAAGTATTGAATTACCAGTTAAGCTATGAGTACCACAAGTGGCAACATCAAAGAAAACTAGTGAAGAGTTTGGCAACATGAGATGAATACCAATGATTGCTTCTACGAGGAGTGAGATGATGAAAACTTTAGTATGTTGAAAGGGGAAAGAAAAAAAAATTGAAACAACTTAGGATCAAGTAAAGAGGAAAATATAGGTAACTTTTTTTTTGGTTCTAAAATATATATAGGTACCTTGGACTAAATGGAAGTTAGGCCCCAAACATTGCTAAATAGCATAACAGGATTAGTGTCACTAACTCCATATAATTGGGACAGGGACTTATGTCACTGTAACTGTAGTGAGCATTGCTGTTGTTGTCTATGCGAGCCACATTTCTATAATTGGTTATGCTCGGACAATTAGCCTTCTACTAGGCCATGACACTATGACAAGTTGGATGATCAGAAGTGTTATGTCCAAGAAGAAATGCAAGCCCGCTGTCCCAAAGAGATGGGAAACTAGCAAAAAGCCTTCCCAAATGTGTCTTCATGAAAACCATGCCTTGTAGAATTTCCTACTCATCCACAACCTAGCAAAACTATACATCAAAAAGAATTGACCCAAGTAGGCAAGGTGCCTAGCATGAATCCTCCCTAGGCAAGGTGCCTAGCATGGACGCATTCTTAGCAAGAAAGGTGTCTAGCAAATGAAGCAAGGTGCTAAGAAGGGGAAGAGAAATTGAGAACATCATGAGCAACATAATAGAATAATAAATGGCATTGCTTGATTAAACAAAGCATAGTCGCCCAGCCAAGTGTAGTCAGCTGATAAGACCTTCATCTTACAAGGAATAATTGTTTTTGAGAACACGCGGTAAGACCCACAACTAAGAAAGGTAACTGATGGCATACCCACGTCATGTTGTACTTTCCACCTCTTATTCCTCCACTCAACTTAATCCCTGACTTGAATGTCAATGGGTCTTTGGTTGGCACAACACTAGTGTCCCTTCATGATAGCTTTTCTTTTCTTCTCCTCTTGTAGGTTTCAGCTAACAGCCTCCTAAGAACTTTCGTGATGGACACTATCCACTTTAATTGTCCATTATAAGATAGGACTATCTAAGGATCCTACTCCATCAAAGAGCTTACAAGAACCTCTGACCCAATGGATAAACCAAAAATTTTTAGACAACGTGATTAGAAGAATCAATTTTATAGTTAATGCTATGGATTGCAAGAAAGATGGAAAGAAATGGAAAAAAAAAGACGGAATTAGAAAAAGTGATGTAGATAAAGATAGAAAGAAATGGCATTGATGTATATCATTGGTTTAAGATATGACTCAGAGTATACATGTAATATATACACACACACAAGGTGCCAAATGGACAATTGAACAATGGGAAATTTTTCAATAGTTTTAGCTTTTGCATTAGGTTTGGCTATGAATATACTAAAAATATAAAGATTTGTTGTTCAAATTTGATGTAAAAGACATAAGGCCATGTTGGAACCAATTACGAAAAGGAAGAGGACAAATACTACAAGAAACAAAACTCACCAGTCCAATTTCGAATTGACATCCAAAGAAAATGTTGATTCAATAGGTGTCATGGCTTCCTCAGCAGTCTGTTCACAGAAAAGCAAAAAATTCATCTCATAGCACAACTTGTAGTTAAAATTTCAAGAAAATCACAGAAAATCTGATAATGTACAGGATATTTCCACAAAGGAGACAAGGAACCAACAATTAAAAAAAAGGCTTTGGTATGACCTTAAATTTGTTGCAATGCATACCTTTTCAGTCAAATCTAGAGCTCCACTAATAATTGTTGTCTCATCATGGGTGAGTTCACCCCCTTTACCAGCCTAAAATTAAAAGACAAAAGATTATGGTTGGAAGAAAGCCCCAAGAGATTGATGAGACATTCTGGTATTGTGTACTTCCTCAAGCTATCGACAAACTATTACTCTATGATCCCAGCAAATAGTGTATATATACAACGCCACATAAGCAAGTAAGAATTCTAGCATGTCACCTTCACTTCCAATCCAATTTACCTCTTTGCTATGGATGGAAACAAGTGCTTTTAATTGAGCTCGTCGAAATAGTGCATCGCTATGTCCTAGGACTAGATCTAGCACCTGAAATAATATTAACCATTTGAGCATCAAAATCGATTTACTGCAGTGACTAAAACAGGCTAAAATATGATATTGAAGAACTTCTCCGTCTTATAAAGTTAATCACGAGATGTGGCAACTGGCAAACTAAGAACAAAATACACAAAGGTAATAAGAGAGAACAGTTTGATCATTCAATATCCACTTGTATCTTATACATGAGACAGGAAATGAAGTAAAAAAGAATGAGAACCTATTGTAATCTCAAGATTTCATCACCATTGTCAATGTAGCAATAGAAGGAACAAGGGCATTCCCTTTTATTCAACTATTGAATCTTCTGATCAATAACAAAGATGGTAGCATTTGGTATAAATGTTCCAGTATAATGGCTTTTGCCTATATTGCAATTTGCATGGTGAGACAAATCCAACATTATATTAGGAAATTAACTAAACGAACTGGAAGCAAAAACTAATAGGAATCACATCAGTAACCTCGAACACCCAAAACAAAAAAAAAACTAATAAGGACAAAAGTAATGATAAATCTCGTCTCAATTAAAAATTTTGGAGCTGAAGTTGATAAAACTTATATTGTAGCTAGATACCTAAACATCCCATTGAAACTCATAGAGATACAAGTAGAATGCTTTAAAAGAGCAAGAGCAAAAATAAACCAAAAAAGGTGTAACTCAAATAATAAGACAAGATTCAAGACACACAAGAAATTTTTAAGACACGAGTTAGATATAGAAGAACGGAGGAACAGAATATTAGAGTTACAACAAGATGGCTATTACCTTTCCAATAGGATAAGCAATTGGATAGCAAATTATCATCAAAACACGCACAAGCCACACAAAATTTGCACCTATGGCAAGTCCATATCTTGTGCATATCGCTTGTGGGATAACCTGGCATAAATAGGAAAATTACCAAATATATAAACAAATATATATTATAATATATTTCCATATAAATATATTATAATAAATTTCCATACAAATATATATTAAGTTTGATAACAGGAAGAAAAATTTTACCTCTCCAAATGCTAGAACAAAAGTTACAGAGAGCACAATGGCAACAAATGGGTGAAAAATCTTATCCAAACATAAAGGAAGCGCCTGCAAAAGAAAGAAAGTGATTAGAACACTCCAAGCTCACGTAAGACCCCCCTTAAGTTTAAAAGAACAGAAGAAGAAAACATTTTTTAGAGATGTCGATTCACCTATATATCTTACAAGACCAAAAATCCCCTCTCCCTTCACACACCATGACCTTATTTGTTTGGGCAATCAAATGTATTTTTGGCTTCTTCTTTACAAAGAAGTTATTTTAGCACTCGTTTGGCAACTAGAACTTTTACTTCAAAAAATGCGCTAAAAGCACTGTTTTGAGAAAGCTAGTAAGGAGTAGCTTATGCTTTTGGGACGTCTTCTGCTAAAATAGACTTTAAATTATCATTTTACGTAAAACACACTTATAAAAGTCCATTTCTGAACATTTCATTATCTCAAAAGCACTTCTTCAAATATTTACTCAAATGGGTATTCATTAGCTTCTAGATAAGAACTTTTTCATAATCATTTCTACATAAACTATAAATTATAAGCATAAGCTATACCAAGCAAGGTCAACTCTCTCTCTCTGTCCTACAATGAATTTTAACCATTCCCTCTCTCCCTCTAATTGGTTATCCAATAAATGAAGGACATACAAGATGCACAATTTTAAACATAATAAAAATCATGTTTACAAAGTAAGTATGAGATTCTAAGATTAACTTACCTCCATGGCACAAGCATTGCAAAGAAGCAATGTTACAAGAAGTTGGTGTTGCTTTTGTACAACTGGAAGAATAGCAGCTGCATTAAGAAATAAGACAATTAATTCACCGCTCATAATAAATAACATAAAGGGTTTGCAGAAAAAAAATATATAAATACGAAGAAGATGAACTATGGAACGAAATTAATAACAATATACACCAAGGACATGAACACCAACACTAGCAATCAAGGAATTGACTTTCGAACATATAGTTAGAGCAGGAGAGAATTTGAACTGATAAAATCTGACACTCGCATTAGCATTATGTTTATGTCGGTGGCATCAACACAATGTAAAGAACCATGATATTTGAGAAATACGCAAACACTTTTTAAAAGATACATAAATACATCTCACATCTTATAGGAATAAATGAGTTCCACCAATTTAAAAGTAAATGCAGGTGCAGTAGACCAGCTTTTTTTCCCATTTTCTTAAGCACATCAGGACTATGACCTCTTTGAAAACCTGCTTGTTGGACAAATTTCATGAGACAGACTTTTCTCTGAGAACCAACAGATACAACATACAACTTGAAAAGATAAGAAGTCTTGCACTTCAAAAACATAAGCGACCAATCCACCATACTCTTAACACTCTATCTTTAAGTCTAGATGGTCCATTTTTCAACCATTTTAAACAATAAAAATTGAATCCTGACCTCGCCATTGCAAATTTTTCCAGGCCAACAAAGAATCAGCAGAATGACTTCAAATTTCTGAACCACAGGTTAGTCATATTAATGTAAAATTTAATAAGGACCATAAAAACCACAAAAAAGCTTCGAAACCCAAATCTGAAGCACAACCCAGCAACTACATAACTTCAATTAAGATTTTTTCTTTGTCTATCAATTAAGATTTCAAGACAACAAAAAACAGAGGCAAAAATAAGCATAAGAGTAATGCTACTGAAACACACTTTTGACACTATACCCCCAATGTGTTGTCGGATCGCCGTGAATCACGCAACCAACACATATATCGAGGCAATCCTAAGAACACTTTGGGAACATAATGTCAAAATGCCCCAAAAAGTATTTCCCTTACACAAAAATCGGTTAAATACAATGAACTCTCGATTGCATTACAAAAGGCAAGATCTTGATTATTATTACAGAAACAAACCACCAAATCCCATCTCTATTATCCAAATTCCAAACAAGAACCTCATCCAAAACCTTCATTTCCGATTCTAGACAATTACCAAAGATCCAACACAGATATATCAACAAGATCAAGCAAAATCCTTAAACAATCCCAAAATTTAAACCAAACCTGCTTGCTTCTTCTCGGTGGATGTCCCGCTTCTCTGCAGAATCTCGAGCTCGACGAGCCCTAGCGACATCAAACCTAACGTCAAACCGGACATTATACCTGCGAAAAGAACGAGTAAGCAAGAGATCCCTGCGTACGCGAACCACCACAACGTCCCGAACCTGATGTCCTCTCCTTGAAGAGCGAAATCGCTCATCGCAGCAATTTGACCTATCGCCACCGCACTCATCAACAGCATCTTCTTGATAACAAACGAAACGAATCAAAAAACCAGTACGAAAACGGAAGAAGAACGGGAACGAGAACCGAGAGGCAGCCAGAACGAGCGCTTTCGTGCTTCCACGTAAGTGCCCATGCTATACATAGCGTATGTCCATCTGGCAGAAAATGTGTGACGCAAACGTACGGTCGGCACTACTGGATCATTGTGAGCCACCGAAGTCGAAAAATGTGATGACGACTGGTATGAAGGAGAACACGTGGAAAAAGACCGTCTTTGGTCCCAGTGTCAGCGGCTGGTCTTTGTACGGGTGAGTGTACGGGAATAAATACATCTTTATCAAAACGTATATATATATAAATAATTAAGATAAATAGATAGATATTAGGATATATATTAATATATATATATATATATATATACCACCTAAAGAAAGAATGTTGTCGTAGCGGTCGACTTTATAGTCTTTATTTAATAGTAGTCCGATATGAATGGAAAAGGGCAAGTCAAAGTCAAAGAGAAGATGACGTCACTATAGACACGTGCGAGAGATCTTATTTATTTATATTCGTGTGAGTCCCGAAGTGTGCAGCCCTATGCACATTTTCGCTCTTAACGTGCAACAAATCTGATACCTTAAGCATCATGTAAACTCAACACGCGATATACCTATTTAAAGGTGTCGGAGCAGATTATATAATTAATTATTAATAGTACATAATTATAAATAAAAGGTACGTTATTTTTATGTATTAATTAAAATTAAAAATTAATGTGATAGTAATTTATCTTCATTAAAAAATATGTTATTTAAATGTATTAAAATAAATATAAAATATTAATTTAATTATAAAAGGTACAATTACACTAACAAACATTGATTAGTTGTGTATCAAGATCTTTTTCCTCGAAGATTAAAGTTTAATTTTCTCTTCTTACAAATAAGTGGAAGCTTTTATTTTCTTAATAAAAATATGAGTGGGATCATGGTAGCTAGTTTGTATGGTCCTCATTCAGATTTCTTATGTTTCTCGTTATTATGTTCGTATTCTTTATCCTATTGAAGGATTTTGACTTCCTTTGGTCCGAAGTGTCAGCATTCTCTGATTTTTTATCAGCACTTAAAAAAAAAAGTATAACTACATTATTAATATCGTTGGATATGCATCTCAATAAATGTAATGAATGATTTAATAGCATTAAAAATATAATTGTACCTGCAGTTGTAATTTTTTACAATTAAATTAATATTTTTTTAAATAAAAATTAATATAGTAGTAATTTGCACGGATTGGTGTAGTATTTCCAATATATCTGGCATTGATTTTATTTTTTTGTTATTGAATAATTATCTTAAGGTGACTGTACCTTTTGAAGGATAATATTGAAAAAATTAAAAAAAAATTCTTAATATATCTTTACTTTGGATAAAGCATTATCAAACATATATTAATTACAATTTCTTAGATAATTCTTTTTTGCAGTCTTTTATTCTGAGCGCAGCACAAGATAAATTTATTAACAACCAAGGATTAATTTGTTGGTAAGCAAATCTTAGGATGGATTGAGAAACTTATCAAGAATTTAAACTCCACCTTGGACATATTCTGATTAGGAGATAAAAACTCGTTCAATGCTCGTTGAACCCCTCGAGTCAGGGAGGATTAGTCACCCCGCGTAGCAGAGGATGACACCTCCTAAATGCCAAAAAACCGGTTAAAAAAAAAACACAAAATAAATTTATTCTAAGAGTATGGATTAAAATAGTGGAAATGGTAATGTTGATGAGGTCCAAAAGTCAACTAAAAACCTAGTGACACTTTTATTTTACAATATAAAAATGCATACTCACTTTTTTAGTTTATACGAGTTCTTTTTTAGTTTATGTGAGTTAAGATTTCAAAAGTTGTATTTTCACTAAATATAGGATAATTAAGTTAGAACTATATATGTTATTATAAAAAGCTATGAATAATTAAATATAAGAATGGAAGTTTAAAGTGAAGAATGGCCAATTATGTCACTCACCATAACAACAATGATAATTAACTGCATAAATTCAGTATGCAATGAAACCTTATTTTCGATAGACTATTTTTTTTTTAAGGTTATTTTTGAAAGATTTAAGCATGATCTATCTCATATCTTTTTGTGTGTTTTGATAGCTCAAAATAGTCTCTCTCTTTTTTTATATATATTTTTATTCTCCTTGTCATTGAATTTTTGAACAACTAATAAATGTCAACAATAGTCCACAATTATTGTACTTCTATCATATAGACTAGATAATTTTTTTCTCTCATTTGAAAATAAAAATAAAAATTCATCACATATAATTACAATTATTGTTATTACTAGTATCATATGTAATCTAAACATTTATCTTGAGTTTTTATTTCTATTTCTATCATTTTCCATTTGTTTTATCAAAAGAAAAGAAAAAAAAACATTTATATCTCTTTTTCAATGTGTTTGCTAGGAGAAAAAATAGAATTATTTTATTTTTTAATGTTTGGTTGGCAAAAAAATGTGAGAATAAATTTTTAAAAAATTTCTTCGGGTACACTATTTTCTCACCATAATTTTTGCAGTTAAAGGAATAAAATAAAAATTGCACTAATTTAAAAAAGTTATAGTTATATAACTGAATAATCAGCTACCAAATACACTCTTAAATCCCTTAAAAATGTTATCATATTCTTGGCACAAAAGCAGAACCTACAGTAACTAGTCTATGACTATGAATTCTCGTAATGAGCCTAATTGAAGCTTATGGACCTTTTGGCCCATTTGATTAGTATTGAGGTCCAATAATGGCGCTGCTACATCATGGAGAAATTAAAATGCATAGCATGTCACATTTACTAACTATTTGATGCAAACATTATTACTACATGGGACATATTTTATATCTCGAATTATATTACAATTACTATCACTTGCCATTTATTTTGGTATTCATATTATAAAGGATCATACTCATGCTCACAAATGACAACCTTCTTACTCTGGAAAAAAAAAAAAAAAAAACCGACAACCTTCTTAGCAATATATATATATTGAATCTAGGAACCTTATTTAGTCATCTCCCTCGCTCCGGGTAATTCAGGTGGTGTTTCTCAGACTTGTTTATGCACACCATAAAAACTAATACACTTAGAACAAGCATTACTAAGCAGATATGGTGACAGTCACTCTTGTCTCCTTCAAATATTCATACCAAAAACTCTCTCTCCAATAAGATCTTAACTAATTAAATCATTCTATGAAAGGTACAAATTCATGGCAAAATATGCATGTGGTAACATGGTTGGTGGTGCAACAAAGGCATGAAGAGAACTTGTATATTACCTAATTACAACTAAGCGAACATCACACATTATGCATGGAAAACCTCTCACCTTTCATAGACTTTGTTGTTCAATAATAGTATGCATGACCCAAAAACCTCATCTCTCTATCACTCAACTATCTTCTACTCAAAAAAATTTTAAAATAAAAAATAAAAAATTAAAAGTTATACAGCCAAAATACGAGACTTGCCCATGTATAAGTACAACTTAGAGATGTAAAGCTAGCTCCAGTTCTACACAAGCATTAACCTGACGGTTTGAAATCCTAGTGACCATGGAGATGATCAAGATATGGGCACTAGCCTTCGTTGTAATTGTAATTCTTTTGGGAGTCGCACCGAGAACCACCAAGTCTGTGCCAATACCACCACCGCAGCCGCTTTGTCTCTCTCAGTTTGCATTAGTGAATCAAGCTTGTTCATTGTTGCCAACAAGCTCAAAACCTGTGGGTGGACCAAATTGGCATAATCAAAGTCATGGGCACCATCACCACCACAACCACTCTCCAGCTAGCGAAGGTTGTTGCAAGTGGTTGAAAGAATTGGGTGCTACTTGTGTTTGTGAGCTATTGCTTCGGCTTCCACCTTTCTTGAGAAAACTACCACATATTTACACAATCATTGTTGATGACTCTTGCTCCATCTCTTACCCGTGTGGAGGGCATTAGGGTTGAGTGCTATTAAGTAACTTGAAGAGGGTTATATATGATAAAATGCATAATCGCAATGTTGTAGTAGTTTTAGTTGGATGATTAGTCGCTTAGTATCAATTATTCATTAGTGCAAAATTAAAATGCTTTGTTAGTTGTATTAAATTGATTTGAAAACATAGATATAACCTCCAAAAAGGGTAAGTCCAATTTTTATTTTATTTTTTTCTATCATTATAGTAGAGCTTAAATAACCAACACTAACAAAATAATTTATTTTAGAGTAAAAGTAGAAAATAAGTCAAGTTACAAAATAAGCTATGTCTTTTTGCTCTTTTTACTTAAAGGTGCTATCAATTAGTACATATGGTTCTTTCACCTCTCCCTGATACTTCCCCTTTTTCAAGTTTTCCCATAAAAAAAAGCTATGGTGTTGTATGCTCGTTGAATAACAAAATTTTAATTTCTTGTCTTTCTTTCTTTAAGCTATTAGGTGAGTGCAAGATATATATGTCAATACAATTACAAGAATATAGTAAAAGTAGTTTGATCAAATATCACAAAACAGTTTGATGAATAAGTCCATAATATATACCATTTTCTGCTCTTTTTTTTTTTTTTTTAATTAATGGAAGAAATACAATGAAAATCCTACACTCTCACACCACTGTAAATGGATATTTATCAAAAAAAAAAAAGAATATATATATATATATATATATATATATACGCCCATAAATGTTGTTCTAGTGTTAAGAGTATAAAATTAGTAAAGTTTTTATCCAAACATAAACTATGAGTATGAAATATCATTTTGTACATCAATTTCACCATCAAAGTCAAAGAATCATCGTCTCTTAATGATACAACCAATAATTTTGATTCCATTACAATATTTTGTCTAGGACAATATCTTCTATTAAAGCAAGTACCATAAAGTCTTCTTCTT
Source organism: Paratinospora sagittata (assembly GCA_035771175.1). Taxonomy (NCBI): domain Eukaryota; kingdom Viridiplantae; phylum Streptophyta; class Magnoliopsida; order Ranunculales; family Menispermaceae; genus Paratinospora; species Paratinospora sagittata. Next base: position 13,314,470 of record CM069595.1, on the reverse strand, counting down.
CTTTTATAAATAAATCAGAAATACCACACCAATTCCCAAATTCTATATGTATTTACATTTTGTAATAAATAGATACCTTTATTACATACAATAGTGACTAAATGTCACTTCATCTCATTACTTTGTCCAGAACAAAATATATACATACGATACATATATATGTATAAATAATCTTATATATACATTACAATAGTGATAATGTTCTCTAGCTTAATTATTATAAATAATCTTATACAACTATAGTAAAACCAATTTGGCAGTCATAGTTATATATTTTTCATTCACAATGCCAGCTTTTTTGAATAAATAATATTACTAAATATAAGACAAATTAATATGGGTTAAAATCTAGTTTATATTAGATCCAATAACAATATGTAGTTACATAAGTCATTACACATGACCACTTGGCGTAGTAGTCAATAGCAATGCCCGTCAAATTTATTTTTTGTCTTATCGTCGTTGTCTAAGCTATTTCAATCTTACTCTGGAATAGTCGAAAATTCTAAGGATTTATAATTAAAATTATGCTTTCATTTGTAAAATATTAATAACTAGTAATGGTATATATATATATATATAAGTAGGAAACTATGGAATGGACCTAATCAAATATATTGGCTTTAAATCAAGGTTATTAATTTATATAGGTTTGTATGATAATGAGTACTCCATTACTAAATAAAAGAAAAGAAGTTATTACTAGTGGATTTGCTTTATCTTGGCTCAAACAAAATTGGGCAATCAATCATTTTAATATCAATTCAACCAACGAAGCTTCAGTTTTGTGCATCCATCATATAATAAATATATATATACATGCTCACCTCTAATCCAAAAAATATAATAAAAATGATTGAAGTAGTGATGACATTTAGCAAACTTCATGATTATATAACTAAATACTATCACTCGTGCGCCTATCATTGACAAATGAGGTCAAACTTTAGCACTAAAGATATTGACGGGCACCTAATCATTAGAGAAACAAAAGCATATATATATGTGCATAAATCTCAGTTATCGCACATTTAGTAGTAGTAGACTATTAGTTTAGATTTGAAGCCAGATTTTCCACTTATACAATTATTAATCAAAGCTACATTTTCCCTAATCATTAGTTTGACTTACCAAATGTGCCATTTAAATATATTTTGTTGATGGCAAATTGAAAATTTCTTGATTATGCATGGTTTTCTTTCTTGCATCATTATCATTTATTAATTAAATAGAATATATGTGGGTTCTCCATTATGCCATGCCATTAATTAGGATATATGGTAGGTTCTTTGAATACATGATTAAACGAAGAACTAACAACCGTGCAACGATGTACGTTTGTGCTCATAATTAATTTAATATGTCCTATTGAAGACATCTCATATATATTTATTTAATATGAATTTAGTAATTCACTATAAGTGGGATGGAAAGACACTATATGTCCATATAATGAATCCAACCATTAATATTAATAAGTTGCCCACAACTACAAAATAATGATTAATATAATCAAAATTTGAAAAAAAAAAAAATAGTGGTAATGCATTTAAGTTAATATTGAGATTTATCAACAATTTCACTTTGAATTGATCGCCTTATTCAGTGACCAAGTTAAAGGGTTCAACGGTTCTTCGGCCTATCCATCCGATTGTTAGACTTGACACAGTTTGCTTCTCGTATCGACGAATCAGAAGAGATGTTAACCGACAACCGTATCTGGAAATGGCGATTAGTAGATATTTGTGGTGTGCATCAACAATAAAAGAAGAAATCTGGTAGCTCTCAATGTATTTAGAGTACAGCCATTAACATTGGTTATTGTCATGAGAACCTGAAAAGCATATATGTATAACAGTGGGTGAAGAGTCCTACTAGTGTTTGGTTGAGAAATATGACAAACTGGAAAAAATATTGTCCAATAGTGCATGCCCTATTGTCCTTTTAAATTGTTGCTTGAAAGGGAAAGCAAATAGATCATCATAAAGTTACCCAAGTGTGGGTAGCTTAGCTGGTGTACGGCTGTGGGCACGTTGAGGTTGAGGGGCCTGTTAAGTCGCAGATTCGAAACGAGCCTCGGCCCAGTTCGTGCCCTCAGCGTTGTTCTCACCTGTCTAAGGTTGATTTTATGATCCAATTTTCAATAATACAATGCATTCTAATACAAATTGGATTATTTAAACTAATATCATGTCAATTTATTTAATTGACTCAGATTAGGCCAAAAGCCCTAAATTTGGACAAAGTCTCAAATCATGATCTTAGCCAAATTTACACTACACATAGGGTTTCCAACATGCAAAATTAGTAAATTGCACCATCATTCATCTAAAATGAACCCTGGAATCAACATAGTTGACTTGCATATCAATTGAAAAACCTTAAGTCCACATTCTAGTTCTAAGTCAAATACAAACAACCTCACCAATTTCTTGTTAGAAATTAGGAGTTTCATCATTAATGGGTTCCCAACAACACCTAAATTCACATATCTAACATGCAAGGTCTAACTCATAAAAGTGTTTTTCCACCACCCCTGTGAATTCGCGATTTGAGTGTGGAAAACACTTTATGGATGTAGATTTAGGTCTAGGAAAGTCATTTCTACCATTAACAAGCTCAAAAAAGCTCATGCAAGCAAACCCTAGGTTTGGACCACTTCCAAATCGTGGCTCATGGCATTCCATAGATCAAAATGGAACTCATATGCATAAATTAAAGAGATTTTAGGAAGAAAGAAGATGAATCATGCATACCTTAGGAGAAAATCAAGCAAGAGCACACCAAACCCTAGCTTTCTTCTTCTCTCCTCTTCTCTACCTGTTTTCCCTCTTTTCAAACCCTAAAATGAGCAAATGAGTCGTGCAAGTGGTTTTATAAAAGCCAAAACGTAAGTTGGGCCCACACTTAAATAAAAGAAACAGTTTCTCTGCTGCAATTACTTTCACTTAGATAATAAATTTCTTGCAAACTATCCACCAATTTAACATCTTAACCGTTCAAAATTTATATGAGTCAGTTACCAACCTTGTGGTAAAATTGTAGCTCAATCCAACGGTGGGAATGAAGATTCTATTGTTTGATCAAAACTACGCAAGAAAATTCGTAAATATGAGCTGTCGTGTTTGGAATCTTATACCTCACAGTAGACAACTCCGATCAAGATCTCCACCCTCATTAATGAAGATGTATAGGAGAACAATAATCTGCCAAAATTTCAGTTCAATCGCACCACGGATCTAAGAGATCAAGCTATTGATGTAATCGCTGATAGAAATTTCTTCATCTCCATATATATGTATATTTAAAAATTTTCAATGTTCCGCTCTCGGTCATTTTGAAATCAAAGCAAGACATACCTTATATGAACTTTTTATGTAAAACACGTTCTGAAAGTAACCATGAGGTCCGCATCACTATCTGTGGCATGCATCTCAAAGCCATAGTCAATTTAACTTTTTTAATTCGTACTGTACAAGTAACTGGAACGTTACCGAATCGGGTCCATTTGGCTTCTAAGTCTAGGAAATTCTGAACTAACAAAATATGTAGGGTTCTTATGAATCATACACGTATAAATATATATATTTATGTATCCTACGTGTCAAAATAATGTTAGCCTGGGGTACAGGGCATTACAAAAGCTCTGCCTTTGAAATAATAACTATTTTATTATGTATCTTTAATTCATAATTGGATAAAATGTCTTCCAAATTTACAAAATAAGTGTTGGGAAAATCGATGGTGAGAACGAAATCAATTTCACAATCCCAGGACAATTTCCAAAACTAAAATACAACAAAATAACACCAAAGATTTTAGCGTGGAAAACCCTCCAAAGATGAGGTAAAAACCACGGGACCCGTAAGCCGCTTAAGAAACTTCCACTATAATCAAATGGGATTACAAACTTCACCCTTAGGTGGATCTCTCACAAATACACAATACCTATGTATCTTCAATTTGTGGATAATACTTCACAAATTGGCTCACACTTTTTCTTCTCAAAGAAACTCTCTTTGAGGCTCTCTAGATCTCTAGAATTAGATCTCTCTTGGATCTATCGAATGAATTTTTGAGTTGAAACAAGGTTCTATTTATAGAGTTATGGAGGGCATTTTTGTAATTAAGTTTGATACCCACGTGATCCATGTTGATGGCTGCCAGCCGCCTTGTTTGCTTGCTTGTTGCCCACGTGAAGTCTGCAAGCTGCTCATGCATGAATTCAGCCGCCCTCTTTTGGTCAGCCTTGGCTTCTTTCCTTCCATTCAATTTAGTTATTCATTGGCCACCCACGTGAGGTGGACCAACAATAAGGACCCTTTTTGTGTATCTTTAATGAGTTTTTCTCTTTGATATAGTTAATGTATTTAAAAGAACCCTTTGTACAAATAGCATAACTTTACTAATACAACAATGAAAATAAATAAATAAAAATATAAAATATATATACCAATATTTATTTAATTTTAATAGACTTCGGAAAATAACCGAGTTATTCTAATAAGTTGCTTTAAGAAAAGTAGATTATGACTACTTAATATCCGATATATATTCTAAAAATTTTAAGACAAAGTTATAAAAAAGGAAAAAAAAACAAGAAGTGCTCATTGGTGGGTGCAGGCCCTGAATCTCATGAATTGAAAGGCGTATGCGATTCTACAGATGTAAATGAAGCATCATTTATATGGCCAAAGGCGACAATGGCATTTGGATGGAGCCCATCAAGACACTCATCATCTCATGGAGATTCTAACCTTATGGTATAATTTTATTGTGGAATATTTCACTGTCTCACTGGCATTAAAAATTTCATTCTTAGATTCCTTATCTGGCTAATGCATATACAATGACACCAAACGCATCGATCCCATAAATGAAACCTGCCGGAGATGGATATATTTTCATATAACATTAGGTTACAATTTAAAATTTGAAAATAGCATCTCCTACGTGGGAGATAAGGCTGCGTGCATCATCTTTTGTCGAACCTTAAAGTGATAAGAGTTCTGCAACGAATATGCGTTTTATTAAGTTTTAGAATAATATTTTAAAATCATTGTGTTGTTAATAGATATAGAGATTATCCTACATTTAACCAAATTATCATTGTTTGGTATTTTTAGTACTGATTGAGCTTTTATTTATAACCAATGCATATTTTATATTTACATACCTTCAAACACGGACCTAAACTCTAAACAAAATAGGGTTTTGTTATGTACCCAATCGTAAGCACAAAATTTTGTTAAATTAATTATGAAATGAATCTACTTAATTAAATTATGTGAAAGGATAAAAAGTCTCTATACGTTAAAATGTCGACTTTCTTATTGATAGTATTGAGTAAAAGAAACATATTCATATACCAAACTTGTGTAATTAAAAAAAAAAGACTTAGTTAGATTGTGTTGATACTTAAATATTTGTCCATCTATAAGTAGAAAAGCACATTGTTTTATATATTAGTTATTACATCTTTCTACATCTTAGAAAAAGGCTTACTTGACATGATTTGTATATATTTTTACATCTCCAATCTTAAATTTAATTTATGAAAAGAAGATTTTGTAAAGATAATTACATCTTGAATCATTCAATTTTTTAAATTACACATAAAACGAAATAATACAAAATTCAATAACATAAATTACTATATAACTACCATCATCATATTCTCATAGGATTCATCATAAAAATCAAAATTATCAAAGTACATCGTATCAATCAGAATACTTTTTCATTTTAATTTCTCAAAATCAAACAAAACCTAAAGAAAAATGCTTAAAAAAAACATATTTTTTATATATTCCCTTGACATTGTACTTGAAAGTTATTAAATTATTTTAAATCACACATTGATTACGTGATTCGAGACAATTTAACAGCTCAAAATATAATATCATTGTATTAAAAAGGTATGTCATTAATCATTACTTAAACCCAAAACCTAAAACCCCAATTCTCCAACTAACCTGTGCACTCGGTGGGGCCAGCCTTCCATCCCTCTAATCCCCCCAAAAAATACCACCCCAAAAAAAAACAAAAACCACAAACTTACATGGTCCCGCCCCTTTTGCACCGGCGCATTGTAGCAGCCAACAGCACCCATTATCTAAAAATGCTCGCAACTGTTCTGTTCTCACCTGTTTGTGTGCTTTTTTTATCGGGCATACATAATGGGTCACGGGTAAATGGTTAAACGGGTATTCGAGTACGGTGATTTCCGGTGGGTCGGGTTTTATTTCTATTTTACTTCCTATCTTCTTCTTCCTCTTCTTCTTCTTCTTCTTCCTCTTTTTCCGGCCTTTCTTTAACGATTGCCGGCGGCAATTGGCCTTGCCAAGACGGAGGCGGTCGTGGAAATAGGAGAAATAGCAGTGGCTTGAAGATGCTCATCGCCACCGTCGAGAAACTTCTCGACATATCTTGCACTTGGCACCATCACAAGACTATTCCAAGCCTCATCGGCGTCTCTCCCTCGACACAGGAAAACATCGGTGGCGTCAATCCGGTGAACATTCCATTTCGCTTGAAGCCGCCTAATCTTCTTCAATTGACGACGCGCCAAGTCACGTGTCTTCATCTTAATCTTCCCAATAGCTTCCTTCATCAAACTCTCCCTTTTTGAACCGTAACAACAATCCTCCCCTGTTTCACCCTTGTTATATTGCTCGAACCGCAAGAACTGATCCAACTCTGGCACCCCAATTGCGCGTCGAATCCCTCTATTATAATCCGCTTCGGGTTTGAACATTTTTCTCACTTCATCCACCAAACCCGCTTCGACCATTCGGTCGACCCGTTTCGACAAAAACGGGTGGAGCACGGGTAGAGAGACGTCGACCCATATGAAACAGCACTCGAATTTGGACCTGAATTTAAGCTCTTCGTCCTCAACCAATGCTTCTATGAAGGAGTTTGATCCTCCGGCGATAATGGGTAGGTGATTTCGAGCAACGATCGAGGCCACAACGTGAGAAGCCGAGTGGCGAAAATGGGCCGCTGAGAAGTCTTCGTCGGGTCGGATTTCGCCCAGGAGATGGTGCTGGATCCCCTTTTTCTCCTCCTCTGTTACCTTGTTTGTGACTATGTCAAGGCCTTTGTAGACTTGAATTTTATCGGAATTTACGACTTCGGCGTTGAAACGGGTTGCGAGGTCGATGGAGAGCCTGGATTTTCCAGTTCCGGTGGCGCCCATTACGACGACGACTTTGTCTTTGCGGCGCCAACAGCCATTGAAGGTATCCAATGGGCCGTCTGGGAAATTTACCAAGGGATGATGAGGAGCTTGTATTTTATCTGAATTTGTTAGTGTTTCAGCTGGGAAGCAAGTTGCTAGAGAAACAGAGAGCCTGTTGTTTGATCTGTTTGAAGCACATAAGCATGATGGAGATGTGTTTTTCATATCTATTTTCTCTTTCCATCCTGTTGTAGATGGGAAGCTTAATGAAGCTAGAGGATCAGCTTGCTTGCAAACTGCCACTGAAATGCTCATAATATAAGCTGAAAAAGAGAGAAAGAGAGAGATATAAGTTGAGATTAGATATGAGAAACAGAGGAATTAAGTGAAGAAAACTGGGTAATTAGAGAAGGTATTAATTGAATGAATTGAATTCTTTGCCTTTTTTTTTCTTTTTTTTTTTTTGAAAGTTGATAGCTTTTTTGAGAACTTACCTTTTTAAGTGGACGCGGAGATCTGATTGAAATGAGGAAAAATTGACCCGGGCCTCACCAGAGAATTAGAAGATAGAACAAAAATTATAAGAAAAGGAAAAGCTGTTTAAAAAGGCTGTAATTGGGAAGTAACGCTAATAAGAGTTCAATTTTTTTCTTTTTTTCTTTTTTGTATTTGTTTTTGTTTTTGCTTTAGACCAAAGGAAGGTTATGAGAAGCAGACATATGATACATGACACAAAAAAGTTATATAGAACAGTTGGGTTTAGTGATAGAGAGAAGCAAAAAGGATAATTATACAGATGGGCATTTGAAGAGGGAGAAGTGTAATCTTTTCTTCTTCTTCTTCTTCTTCTTTTTTCGGTTAATGAAAGATTGGTGGTAATACAGAAGTTCAAATAAGAAAAGAAGCACGTTGTTGTTGCTGCTACTTGTGGTGTTGTTGCTTAGGAACTAAAGAGGGGGGAGGAGGTTTAGCCTTTATATAAGGAGCTAGGAATAGTAGTAAGCCTTTTTATATGATATCTAAAGCAAAGTTATTAGTAGTCAAGTGGGAAGGAAGCTTCTATTGTTTATTAGAAATGTGGGAAAAAAAAAAAGAAAAAGAAAGGGTAAATGTCATTTCAACAACAATATTAGTCAACCAAAAAGTAGGAAGGTGTGGGTGCAAAGAGAGGATTCCCAACCAGCTTCATGTCATTAATTTGTTTCCTTATTTAAATTACTTTATTTTATTTTGTTATCATTTTTTTTTTTTTAGGGTTTAGAGGTTTTTGTTTATGTGCTTATCTTGAGGAAGAGCACCCACAATGCCAACAAGATGGGTGGGGAAGTTGTTTGCTTTTGAAAGCAGTGGGCAAAGAGAGGTTCCTTTTTAGTGGTATGGCACTTTCAATATTTATATATTGAGGGGATTAGCAAATAGTAATGGAATATAATATGATGAGGTTCTTATTCTCTTTAAGCATTAATTTTCGCTTATTAGTATCTCTCTGTCTTACTATTTCCCTTTAGCTTTGTCTATTTTTCTTCTGTTTTTTATTTTATTTTTATGGGAACTCATTAGGATCTATTCTTGGCATGATTAGGTGATAAATATGTCTTTTCTAGAGTACTACTGTAGTGGGAGACAAGACAAATTACCCTGATAAAAAAATCTAAAATTAAATGAAAAGATATTAATTTTGTCAAGTTGAGTTGACAATTTGTAAACTGCTTTTAGACCAAAAATAATTTTAAAAATATTTAACAGCATCAACTTTTGAACCAAACTATAGTTGTACTAACCGGACCCATTTTGGCAAATCAATGAAATGAGTTTAATGATCAAGTTGTGATTATCAAGGAAATATATATATCTATAAATCTTTGTAAATGTTGCAGAAGCTTCTTCTTTTATCTCTTTAAGATTTGAGCAAAAATGCGAGTGCATTGTTACAATGAAACCACTACAAATATATCTTAAATAGTCATGAGAGATTGTAATCAAATACTTGTTGTATTTGAAGGCAATCATTAATTCTATATTGATGTGGAATAATGGTAGCATTCTAAATGTATGAGATTAAGGTAAGAGTTGAAATGGGAAAATCCTATTGATGTTGCCAAACCCAGATGATTGTGATGGAAAGATTTGGTGATGGGTGATGATGGTGATGAAGACGACGATGAGTCATGCCACACACACTAACCATTTAGCCAAGAGAGATTACGAAATCTAATTACAAAACGCGGTATGCTACTATGGTGGCACCTACCATCATAAAGTGGATGAAAAATAAACGGCACGCTTGAAATATAATGAATTTTTATTGAGTCAACCATTGTTACATATCAAACACAATAGTACTACAAGTGATCCTTATAAACCAACATGTAAATTATATTATGTAATACTTTATTAGATTAGCTTAGCTTAGCTTTGAATAAATCCATATCTACTATCATTTTCATTATGAAAATGACTTGTTAAATCATCATAACTCCAATAATAATCTTATAAGTTGCAAGACTTGTAACTAGTGCCATCAAATTAAATGGCATATGTATAATAAGGATGGGGTAGCATTACCATTAGTCTCAAAAACCATAAAGATATCATTTGTGGTAAGAAAATTATTAGTATTGCTGCTAAAGACATCACTAATATACAACTTGCTTCATGTGACACAAAGGGATATATAGTACAATATACATGGCCTCCCTTATCATATTTTCAAATATGTGATAATTTCCAATTTTTACTCAATTAAATTTTTAATAAACAACACATATTATGAAATTACATATAAGAGATTGACCTTATGATATACACGCATCATATATAGTCAATATTAATATCTAGCTCACTTGTATGGGCTAATTACAAAATTAAAAGCACATGCTACATATCTAGAAGTTGTAGTGATGAGAATTTGAAGAATTTGATAATAATTTTTTTTTTTTTTAATATAATGACTTTGGTGCCAAAATTAGTCTGACCAAACTATATTATATATAGATATATAAATATGTGCATGGGACAAAGCAACTTTGTAAATTAAAATTCAAATGGGACTGCCACTTGAAGAAACACCTTGGGAGATAAAAAGGGAGGGTTCCACAATCACAAAGTTAATTTCCTTTTGCTATTCTTTGATATTGGTCTTCAGTAGCTTTGCTTTTTTTAGCCATCAACTATTTATATCTTATCATTAGGAAGGGGAAGAAGAGCACATATCCAAAAGCATTTGTCTTTTCCATTGGCACTCAATTTCTATCTTTTGAGGAATCATCACTTTCTCTCCACACAAGTCTTAAAAGCAGAAGAAAAAAAAATTAACAATCATCATCAAGTTAAATTCATGATTCCACTCTTATTTAATCTTAATTAGCTCAAACCCATATTGATTCCATACTCTTGGCTCCATTGAAAATCAAGAATCCTATTCCTCCCCCAAGTCACAAATCGTCGAACCGGGTTAGCTTGATTAATACCAATAAATTTATAAACCATGGGATTAATTAATGTATGAATTGTATTATTTTTTTATTTGCCCATTAGTTGGTTGCAAGAATTATACTCCCCCTAAGCTTTAAAAACATTAATTAATATAACTTATGTGCCAAAAAGAATTATATTTATATTATTGTTTTAAGAATCATTAGTCAAGGCAATAAGGCATTGATTTGATGGTTCAAGCGGTCGGTTTATTACACGAGGTTAGAAGTTCGGGACTTTGGAGGGACGGATATCAGATTTCTTCGAGTTTTTTCATAGGCGCAAGTAGCTGCGTGGACTAACTGTGGGTCAGCTTTGAATGGCCGTCGAGTTGAATCTTGTTCGTGTTGGTATTAATTAGTTCTTGCGTGAATATCAATCGGGTCTTAGAGTAAGTATCGGGTTATAAAAAAAAAAGAATCACTAGTTTTTATCACGCCTAGATTGCACACAGTGCCCCATACCCAGGGTGATGAGTACCCCGCAGGGCGTACTCCAGCCATAGTACCATGAATAGTGCAGGGCAAATAATCTCGGGGGTACTAGACGCTGCGGTGTGCTGTGTACTGGGATGTGACAATATTATGTGGTACTATGGCTGGAGTACGCCCTACGGGGTACTCATCACCCTGGGTAAGGGGCACTGTGTGCAATCCAAACGTGACAAAAAGGTCTTATGTTGTTTGATTGATAAGCCAAAAAGAATTATATTTATATTATTGTTTTAAGAATCATTAGTCAAGCCAATAAGACATTGGTTTGATAGTTCAAGCGGTCAGTTTATTACACGAGGTTGAAAGTTCGAGGCAGAATTCTGGAAGAGCGGATACCAGATTTCTTCGAATTTTTTTATAGGCGCAAGTAGCTGCGTGGACTGACTATGGGTAAGCTTTGAGTATTGTCGGGTCAAATCTTATTAGTGTGGGTATTAATTAGGTTTTGCGTGAGTATCAATCGGGTCTACCGAGTTATACTTATTTCTTTAAAAAAAAAAGAAAAAAAAAAAAAAAGAAAGAATCACTAGTCAAGAGCTGATGTTTGATTGATAAGTTCCTTCACTGGCGCTATGTGATAAATGGTGGCCCAACGGGCGTGAAAGAGTGCACCATGCGGGTTTATGGGAAGTGGGCCCATTAAATTTTTTTTTTTACAACCCGGGATTCTAGTAAACCCAATCAAACCAAGGAACAAAAACTCTCTTTTCCCTACTTACTTTATTCATGGGTCAGTTGTTCACTTGGCCCCACTTTCTTTAAATTTTTATTAAAGTGGGACCATACGATTTTGATTCTAAGTTTCCCATCAATGCAACCATCCAAAAGTTCATCCTTTGGAATATATGCCACAAGTTCATGAAAAACGTCCACATATAGAAGAAACATTTCATGTAATAGAGATGTCCACCAACAAAACCTGTATACCCTTAGATGCACGACCCCGATCCGATTAACCCGCCTATAAAGCAGGCGACGAAGGATATTGCTACTGACAAAGACCGTCTAGTGAAGAAAAGGAAATTGTTGAACATACATTGAGCACTAATACAAAACCAAAGATTCATGCGCAGACATCGTTGGATGCGGAGGACTATATAAGTTTACGGACAGCTTTCCTGATATCCAACCAACAATAGGTGTCTTACGCCCAAGTAAAAGAGATAACAAGCATGGTACATTGCCTGACAAGGACATAAAGGAATTGAGTCGACTTATACGAACATACCCAACTCAAAAATACTTAATATATATGAATGTCCCTAGACGGCTAGACTAGTGGTGGGGAGATCAATTAGCTAGACATGACAAAAAAAAAAATGAACAAAACAAGACAATGGATAATGTTTAAAAATAAGGGCATGCGTTAAAGGCTTAATTTAAGGCAATTGAGGACATAGAGACCACAATGAACGAAGCTCTGGGCTTTCTCTAACTGCTCATTTAGAGGCTTTTCTAATGACCCTTCAGATTTCAAAGGGAAATGAAAAAACATAAAGATTCGACTTTCTCCATATTAGTCAATTAGCAAGTGCTTTGGTGTCACTTTAGCCTTTAGTGGTACCATAGAAAAAGTTGCTATTTTATTTTTATTTTTATTTTTTTTTTGCTCATGTTCGGTACACTTTCTATCAAGTATCAACCAACCTCTCTAGCTTTAAATATTCCATTACGCGCCGAGCAAGCTTTTTACATTCTATTACACGCGAAGCTCTCTTTAAAAGTGGGCATACGACTAACTTATAGCTTCTACTATATATTCAAGTGTTTTTTTAAAAAATTATATATAAATAGGTGCTCAGAAGTGGACCTAGATTCATCGACAAAATGAGCTTTAAATAAATATATACCTAATTAATTAACTAGTTGGCTTGGACTTTTAGAGTGTGGTTTAGAATTAAAATAACGTAAGGATTTATTCTGTTTTGACGAATGAGTCTAGTAAAAAATTGAAACATTTTTGTTTGAAATTAATCAATTACCCACTTCATCTGTAAAAAATATGAGTTACGCAAGACCCGACTAATATTCAGCCCACAATCAGCCCACGTAGCCACTCTACGCAAATAAGAGAATTCGAATAAACCTGATATCCGTTACTCTGGAGTCCCATCTCGAATCTCCAACCCTGTATAATGGACTTGCCGCTCGAACCATCGAACTAATGCCCTATTAGGCCATCATTGTGGGTGTCACATTTACTAATATACAATTTGTTGTTGTCCCTAGATTAGGGATGATTGATAATTGTCTTCTCATACGTCATATTACGTACACAATTACATTATTTATATCTCCATTGCATTATTGGGTCGTATTGAGTTGTGTATATTAATTCATACCATTTACAATAGCCACACCAATTCTATATATATACAATCTTCTCGTGTGAATATCTCTTGCCTCTTTCTCTACTCTCACTTATTTCTTACTATATTTGACTTCAAAGATGAACATATGATCTCTGGAACTCAAATCTAATTAGCTTGATGGTTTGATGCATGACAAGTAAGTTTTACTTCATGAATGACCACTAAACCTTTTCGACTACCAAAATATTTCTGGCAATTACTCTTAATGATTTACTAATTATTAATATCTATAGGGACTCAATTATCATATGAAGCGTTTTTTAGTGTTTGTGATCGTGCTTCAGAAATTAGAGGATTACACTGACTTCAACAATTATAATATGAAGCATAATTATAACTTTTCAATAGTTAAGACTGGTCGGTTGTTCTTGATTAACACTTTATATCTATTTGAATTGAATTCTCTCATTTATTTTTTTTAATTGTTGTTTTCCTTTCCTTTTTGCATGCCTTTTGACCCCTTTCAACGTTCTCCTCCTTCGTTTGACACATTAAATATTATACTTTGATACTTCTGCATGCATGTCTTTAAATTATTTGCCGCATCTCAATCTTTTTTTAAAATATTTGTGTGATTTAGAGCTACACATTTTCTCGATTCTTTGATTATAATATATCTTTGTCTTAAATAAATTCACGAGGCAATATATAACAAAGAAAATGAAGACCATAAAATAGGCAAAATAATTAAAAAAAATTGCAAAAATGAGATATAATATGGTATAGTAGGAAATTGTCCCTCAAAAAAAAAAAAAAAAAAGGAAACTACAAATCAATAAATGAGTGATAGATAGACACTTTATGTTAAGTCCTAATATATACCTAAGTTATAATAATATGCATATATATATATTTATATGAGTAAAGCTTGAGGGACACGTCGTTCTAATATATTTTTTTGACATTGTACTTAGAACTGATAAATTGCCTCAAAATACTCATTGATTGTCTCGAATCACGTAATTAATATATAACTCGAGGCAATCTAACAACTCTCAAGTACAATGTCAATAAAATGTATCAAAAACGTGTGTTTTTTAAGCATTTCTATAAATATGTAATTCAGTAGTTTTATACTTATACATTATGAAGTTTTAGTGCATTGAGCTTTGGAATAAAATTAAGTAGCCTACTTTTTAAAACTTGTATGGATAGAAAACTAATAAGATATGATGTTTGAATTTAAAAATATAATTGAAACCAAATTGTTGCAAAACTCTTCACATATCTAGTGGATATGCTTTTAAGTTAGACCTACAAAGTGATGGTATTGAATATATAAAATTTAATAACAAACTAAGATCAAACACATTTTAATAGCTCAACGGTTCAAATCGATGATGTGAATCATCTACTTAATTAGCTATTTTATTACATAGCTCAAATGGGAATATGATAGTTGGGTTTGAATGGACTGCAATTCCTTTCGTATATATAGTAATAGTGTTAGTATTATATTAGTTGATGAGCCTATATATATAATATTTGATGTTCTTGTTTGTATTTATTTTTTGCAAAGTTAGAAATGAGAGAGTTTGATAAAATTTATAAAAGCTTTGTATAAATTAGTCAGTTGAAAAGATACAATTTTCGAAATCATCTATATAAGAAGTAAACGTTATTGCATTGATGGGCACATATAGATACTCTCTAATAGATGTTGTCTATAAAAGATTAAAAGATAATTCCTTACAACGAAGCTGCAACTTTGACACAAAAGAGAAAAGGTTTCAAAATGTATCGATTGAGAGTTTATTATGTATATATTGTTCGTTGTGGACAATTTAGTTTATCGCTAAAGCATTTAATGGGCGACGAAGTATATGTTTATCGCTAACGAGTGAATATAATCATCTATTGTTAGACTTAACGTAACAATGTTGCATTTATTTATAAATGTAAGATTGGTTTAGTCATTCCTGTCTGGACCCGGAAATAGCAATTGTCAAATGTTAAATATACTGAAGTATTTATGTGTTGATACATTTGGTATGTGTGTAATTAATATTGTATTTGTATCATTTATGGTGTATCCAATCAAGTAGTATTAATGGTTTTAAGTACGACCCTTTTATTATAATTGTTTATTTGACTTGTAATGGGGTGAGTCACCTTTTGGCTAATAAGGGGAGGTCCTTATACTCTACCACATCTATATATTGGGTTAGCCCATTTACACTCTACCACATCTATATATTGGGTTAGCCCATTAAGTTTTAATATCCTGATTTCAATACGGTCTTGAACCAAAAAGTTCATTGGTGCTAAGTGGGAAAGAGTGTAGTACATACCCCTTTTATTCGACAGATCAAACACCACCACCTCGGACGACGTTTCCAGCGTCACTCAAGTCATGGATCCTTATAATTTGTTTATATCTCCATAAATTGTTTTCAATAAATAAAAATTTGTATACGATTATTTTTGTTACTAATAACTAGTATTTAGCAACGAGTTTATTGTTTGTTGTATAATGATATCCACCACGATAGAGATGTGTTAAAAAGAGGACGAAATTAAAATTGTCGTCAATAATCATTAGCGGCGAAATATTAACTTTTGACTAGGAAAGGGTTGGTCGCTACATAGTCCATTTGTTCTAGGGTGTGTTATATACTTCGATGGTTGAAAAGGCTAATTAAGTCATTTTTATATTCATCAGATGATCCTTCCTATTCAAGTGTAACCATTTATCCTTTTTTTGCAAATATGCCTATATATCTCTCGTCTATTGTTAATGTCACTAAACATAAAGATGACCAACTTCTTGTCTTACTCTAACAAAGAACTGGCAACTAGCTAGCTGTAATGAGATGGAATCCATTGATGATATATCAACAGCAATCAAATTCTTGTCCGTGGATAATGATCAATTGTTCAATCATGAATTTAGAAGATATATATATATATATATATATCTTCTTACACTGTTTATAATTAATGGATAGCTAGCTATATATTTATCCCCTGAGAGTTTTAGATAGAGTTGAAATTTACAAACACAAACAAATATGATAAAAAGTAAATATGATTACAAGTCAGTTCATAATAATATCCACGCAAAGAGAAGGAGTTTAATTTACATTCGATTTTATCTTTTCGAGTCAAATCAATTGTCATTACTTGGTCATGTATACATATAGTACCACGGATTGCGGCTAGTGCTTTTTTTTTTTTTTTTTTTTTTTTTTGAAGGAAAAGCGGCTGGTGCTACTTCAATCCAAAATGACAATAGATGCAATACCTAATTAATAACCTAACTTTTTAATAAGTCAAATGCATTTTGTTGGTGTAAGATTTAACTAATATTAATAAATAATAAGATAAAATAAATATATTGATCTGAAATTCGTCAAAGTACTTTAAAGATCGCAAGAGGTTACTAATTTAAGATAGGCTATCGTAAGGAACATTAATGTGATGTTGACTAAAAATTCTTCGATAGCTAAATTAATTCAGAGTTCTGTAGAGTTAATAGCACCAAACTGAGTCGATGAGAGTTACCTACCTCCCCCTCAAGAGTTATAGGATATTTATATGGAGAACTAGATATCTTTGGCCTTATAGTAGAATTAGAAGGGTCCGAAGTGATCCTAGCTAGATTAAAATGACTTAATAGTCTTCTAATCAAACTAGTAGAGCTTAAAGTCTTGAATAAAAAATAAATTCTGAACTTATCATAATAAATTTTGCCTTCTACTTATCCGAAATCGCACTCGGTCCTTATCAGTTAAAGAGATGGTCTTTGCAAAAGGACGGTAGGTCACGTCGTGCCCCCATCGGGTTAATGTTATCGTGTTATAGTTGCTGACCTGTCATCTAGATTGATATTCAAGACCTTCTAATTTGGAACTTCTTGTGTGTTGATCTGGTCATTATAACAAATAATGTGTCGTAAAGCTCGATATGCCAAGAAATAAGTCCAACACACCTGTTATAGTTTCCTTGAATTTTCTAATCTAAATTTGATAAATAAGTTGATTCTAGAAATACCTTGTCATTATCAAAACTGGAGGAAAAAAAAAACTCTTTATAAAATAACAATATAATGGTACAAATCACCATAGAAATCAAATATATCCATTTTGTATTTATGAATAATATTGAATTTTTAGAAAAGAATCTTCTTTAATGTTGTCATATATCATGTGTAAATTGACTACATATCATCATAATTTATTAACTTTTGTTGGTATTTAAGATTATGATTGTTGATGCTAAGGTCGATCTCTTCGGGCCACGGGGGCCCAATGTGTGTGTCCATGATGCTTTTCTTAATTTTAGTTTAGTCTTGTCCCACACGTGACATAATATTATTATTTTTGAAACAATAATATATGTTGAAGTGTCAATTGACATACAATATCACATTTACTTTATTAAATCGAAATCCCAAGCAGAAATTTTGGTATGTTTAGATAAAAAATGATATGCAAGTTACTAGGATAAAAATGATGTCTCATCAGATTGACTCGGTGGCAATGCATATCTTATTAATATTTTAGACAATACATTTAATATTGTATTTGGATGTATATATTTGTGAATCTCAGTAAGTAATATTTACTATACATACAAATATCTTTTAAAAGCTAGGAAAATACTAAAATAATATTCAAAATATACATCATTACTTCAAATCAGGATCCGAGATAATCTAATAATATATAAAGGTGATATACACTTTAGATATACATTTTTGGTGTTAATATAATATTACTGAAAAAACTAATACATCCTACACTTTTATTGGAAAATTACTTTTACCATTAAAAATCATAAAAAATGAAGTGACAAAAAATAACATTAAAATGTTATTTTTTGAATTTTCACTTTTTAGATTGTATTATAATTTCTTCCCTTTGTATCTCTCTCCTCTCTCTTTCTATATATTTCTTTATATTTTACCTCTTATTCTCTCTATTTATTCTTATTTTTTTGGGTAGAAATCTCTATTTATTCTCCATTTGTTTCTATTTCTCTTTTTTGGTAATTCCCATAATTTTATTTTTTACTTTTTTTCCCTTTCCCTATACTGATTTCCAATTATTAATATTCGAAATTGATGAGGATCAAAATAGTTTATATTATTATATAAATTTTAGTTATTTATTTTAAAAAGTTTTTAATTATTTTATTTGAATAGAATTTAGTTTCTAGTTTTAGTATGATTCTAAATATTCTAAATATTTTATATAAGTAAGATTTTAGTTTCTAATTTGTAATAAGATACAAACTAGATATTTTAGATTTTCATAATATAATAGCTATTGACTGAAATAAAAATATTGATTTTTTTTTTTATCTTTTATTCTTCTTCGTCTTCATCTCTTTGCTTTTCCCTTTCTTTTCTTCTTCATTTTTTTAATTTTCTACGAGTTATCCCCACATATTTTGAGTATGAGACTAGTCCTCATTCGAAATGTAGGAGTTTTCACCGAAATTGACAAAAAGTGAAAAATCGAACTAAACTAAGGCAATTGGTTTAGTTCGTTAGAGAATTGGTTTGATTTCCAATTTTTATTTTTAATAAATTGATCAGTTAGGTTCGGTTTGCGGCTTAAACATTACAAAATTGGATTTAAAATCAAATCGAACCGAATTTAGGGATAATATATATAATATGTAGAATTATGCTTATGAATGTTGATCATATTCATAATTTTTAAATTTATAAATATGAATTGATCAACCTAAACTGAAACAAAACTGAATAAGTTTGGCTGATTGATCAGTTCAGTTTTGGTTTTTGAAACATAAAATCGAATAAGGTTCGGTTCAGTGCACGCCTCTATCGAATGGATTTTTGACATAATTAAACTAATTAATTAAAATTATGTCACTAATGCTAAGTTTTAAAAAGTAATGACAAAAATACCCAACTTTCAACAGTAAATGGGCCACGTTGACTAGCTTGGTGGTTTTTTTTTTTTTTGCCACGTCAAAGTGAAAAAAACTCCTTCACCTCTTTTCATTTTTTTTTTTTAAATTCTTATGCAAAAGACACCTTCGTCGAAAAAAAAAACCCTAACGTCTTCTTGCAAACCCCTTCGACGACACCTCACTCCGGCGTCTCGAAAGTTTTCGATTCTCCGGCGACATCTTGCTTTCTCGTATCTCATTCTCTCTCTTTTTCATCACTTCTTCGCTCTTCGTCTTTAATGTCTCTCTTTTCTCCTTCTCTAGTGATTTTCACTTCCTCATCGGCTGTTTTTATTTTCTTTCCAACGTCTTTTTCCCATTCTCCTGCGGGATGCTCTCTTTTAGTTTTTTCGGTTGCTCGAACCCTTTGACGATGATCGCTTATTTGGTTAGTTTTATTTTTAGTATTTTTATTAATTATTTTAGACCTACTTTTATTGTTTGTTAGATTCGATGTTCTTCGTTCTAAAAAGATCAATGCAATTGTTAGATTCTATTTTGCAAAAAAAAATAAAAAATGCAATTGTTAGATTCAGTGTACTAATCGTTTATTTGGTTAGTTTATTTTTTGTAGTTTTATTTATTATTTTAGATCTACTTCCATGGTTTGTTAGATTCAGTATTCTTCATTCTAGAAAGATTGATATATTTGTTAGATTCGGTGCGACAATCTTTTATTCCGTTAGTGTTGTTTTTAGTATTTTTATTTATCATTTTTAATCTACTTTTATGGTTTGCTAGTTTCGTTGTTCTTCGTTCTTCGTTCTAAAAATATGAATACATGTGCAAAAAGTATGAAAATTGGGGAAATTGTAAAAAGACATTTGTCCATGTTCTAGAAAGATTAATTTATGTTCAAATGTCTCAACTAACTAGAAGATGAATCATACTTAACACCCGTAAACCAAGTAGCCATTGCTTTCTTTCTTATATAGGAAGAAAAACATTATATCTGGTGCATTTAGAGAATATAATCGAGCATATATACTAAATAATGTTAAATGCACTATTATTTAAAGTCAAGCTGCTCGGTTGCAAAGATTATTTTATTGGAGTTATTTGCTTATTTAAAGTTCTTAGAAACGTCCAAATTAAATGATTATCGTGTTATTTTTAGAAATAATCTTTGTAAAAATGAAATGATTATCGTTTATTTGGTTAGTTTTATTTTTTGTATTTTTATTTAAAGTTCTTAGAAACTTCCAAATTAAATGATTAATCTTTTGCCTTAATAATTTTAGGGAGATTTTTTTTCGCTTCTCTTTTATGGTTTATTAATTTTGTAGATTAATTTTTTTTGTTAAAGTTGTTTATTTTTATCTTTAGATGCATTAGTTTCCTCTCCGACTTTATTTTCCATTTTTTATGTGTTTGCTTTAGAATTTTCTTTAGGTGCATTTGAACTAATATGTCCTATAATATTGATATTCTTATTGATGGACTTGTTTTGATTGTGTATGTGAATCTAGATGACAGATAAATTCGTTTTAGTAATATACTACACAAATGGCCAAATATTACCCGGCCCTCAAGGTGTATCATATGATAGTCCGCCGATTGGCATTGTAAGAGTTCGATTCAGCATCAAATTTGAAGAATTTGAATGAGTTATCCGAAATGTACTGCAGATTACCAATGGTTCAAAAATAAGTATAACCTATAGATGTTCGTTGTTTTTTAGAGTTGGGAATTTAAATTATACAACTGTTCTGATTAGAAATGACCAAGAGTTAAGGGACATATTTTTCATGGTGCAAGAGATTCTACCTCCTAATAATATGGAGTTATATGTTGATGTTGTCGGTGGAATTCCAACTCAAGCTCATACAAGGAGTTCCCCAAGCTATGCAAATCTAGGTGGCCCTAGTGCACGGAGATCATTGGAGAACATTGGTCCCAGTACAATGTCACCCATTGAAGCTAAGCTATAAATGTGGGCACAGGACCTAAATTTGATGATACTTGTCAATCTGCGACATGTTTATATGATGGATTTCAATTTTGATAATGACCGTGAACAAATCAGTGAAGATAGCGATGAAGACAGTGACAGTGATGAAGGACAAAAGACATCTAATCCCGTTGATTTGAGTAATGCCCTCTTGATGGTAATACGAAATGATGATTATTTGTATGCAACTCCATTACAAGAGGAAGTGGGTTGAGCATGGAGGATAATGAGACACATGAAACTCAATTGCATGGTGTAAAGGGTACACCTCAACCTACTATGACATGCTATGAGGCTCCATCATCGAATTTTATAAAACTTAATAATCAAGCCATTGCACCAATGTGGTGATTGGAAGATATGGTATAACGTGCTTCCTAAGTGGATAGATGCATTGAATGTAACTAATCCCGACACTATTGCAAGAATTAAGCACTACCAGAAATATCCTAAATATCCTGGTGTAGTGGTTTTTCACCATTGTTTTTGGACCTTTTATGCTTCAATCGAGGGCTTCAAGCATTGTAGGCCCATAATACAAATTGATGGTATGCACTTATATGAGAACTGTCGCGGTATGATGCTCATTGCCACAGGTATTGATGCAGCCAGTCATATATTTCCTTTGGCATTTGTCATCGTTGAGGAAGAAAATACAAATAATTTAGTGTGGTTTCTCAGAGTCCTTTGATATCAAGTGACGAATAAAGTTGGCATTTGCCTAATCAGTGATCGCCATTTAGGTATTTTGGCAGCTGTTAGAGACCCCGAGAATGGTTGAACAGAGCCTAATGCATATCATATATATTGTTTGTGTCATGTAGGCAGTAATTTCAATAATAAAGTCTACAACCATGAGTTGAGAGATTTAGCTAAGAAAGCGAGGTCACAACACCAACCACGAAAATTTGAGGTGATAATGAAAAAACTTGAACATAAACAAGAATGTTGCATAAGATGGCTTAATGTCATTGACAAAAAACCGTGTACAATGACATAAGATGGTAAAGTGCGGTATGGTAGGATGACTTCCAATGTAGCTAGTTAATGTGTCTTATTTTTATTTTTATTTTTTTGTTTCAGCTTATCGTTTATGATTCTTTCAATATGCATGATTATATATATATATATGTGTATGTTGATCTTTTTTTGTTTGCTACGCGTTTCTCTTATTTTATTTTCTCTCTTGAAAGCTCTAATGGTGTTTTAAAAGGGGCTCGAATGTACCCGATCACAGTGCAGTTGACGTTTTACAGAACAGTTGCATGGTTTAATATTAGACGAGAAGAAATAAAAAATGCAATTTGTCAAGGGCAATGTTATACCACGTACGCTATTGAGAAGATGACCAAATGAGCAACTAAGGCAGGGGGCCACACAATTACATTGATTGATCGACAGGTCGAGACGTTCAAGGTTGTTACTGGGATATAAAGTGCATGTTTGAATAAAGAAGGAAACAAACAGGGTGTCAATCTGAATGATCGTTTTTGTAGTTGTGAAAAATGACAATGGTATGGAATCTTATGTTCCCACGTACGGGACAGTGTGTCGTTATGTTGTCGTTAATTGTGATGCGTACATTGAAGATTGATATCGCCTCGATAGGTAACTCAAATGTTATGAGCCACGATTTCATCTAATTCCACACATATTATATTGGCCATTGTGAACGATCAAGTTTTAAGTGATCCCTATTTATGATTTTGTTCGTAAGTCTGGTTGGTCGAGGACATCACACATAACAAATGAGATAAATATAGAAGAACCGTCCTCCAAGATTCAATGTGGCATTGTGGACGTGAGGGTCATAATTAGCGTTGTTGTCCAGCTCGTCATGGAAGGGCCACCTGAAATTTATTGGCGGCATAATTTTCATGTTTGCTAGATTTTGATAATGATATAACTTTGGTGATGTAATATAACACTTCTTGATACTTTTGTTCTGAAATCAAACTCATGTACTTCTTGATAAATGTGACAGTGTGTGCATATGAAGATGTACATCTTATATTATTTCAAATGCATTTCATTTTGCATTTAATTATATAATTTTTGGTGTTGTTTGAAAAAAAAAATGTCTTAATGCATGTGTTCATAATTTTTGGTATCTCATTTAGTCCATAATGTTTAATGTGTTGAATTTAGATGGAGCTAGGGCTCTCTAATCCATCACTATTAACACTTCAGAGCCGCCATCGATCCGATCCTATTTTGAATGGAAAGGTAATTAATGTAAATTTAGATATGTAAACCAGTTCTATAATTTTTATCTTAATAAAAGCTAACTGCTCGTTTTGTTCTTTTGCATGATGCAAAAGAGCTACATTGTTGTCGAAGGGAAGTCGTCCCCCACCGCACTTATCTACTAGATCCTCGAATTATCCCATACTTACAGAGAACAAGATTTTACATAGTGGCACGTGTTGGATTTATCCAGTTGGATTGACATTTGATCACAACATTGATTGAGCGATGGCAATATGAGACCCATACCTTCTATTTGGCGGTGGGTGAGGCGACTATCACCCTACAGGATGTGAAAATTCAATTGGGTCTGCCTGTTGATGGTCTCCTTGTTACTGGATCGACTGGCCTTGACTACAATGCGCTATGGTCTAAGTTGCTCAGATTTACCCCAGTTGGAAAAGAGGGACGTGAGGGGTAGACTTAATCTATCAACATTTACAAAGAGAGTGCCACCGTTATCTGAGAATGCGACGAAGATCCAGATTGTTCAGTACCCACGAGTGTACATTTTGCAACTAATTGGTGGTTGCTTATTCTCAGACCAGTCGAACAATTTGGTACATTTGGGGATTCTTGCCTTTGCTTGCTGATTTTGACGTGGCTGGCACTTACGCATGGGGGAGTGCAACATTGGCGTGGTTATATCGTCAAATGTGTCGTGCAGTTGATTTTAAGAAAGAGGGTGTGTCAGGGCCCTTATCCTCTTGCAATTGTGGGCATGGAACCGATTTTCGATTTTAGTTCCACGAAGAACTGATAATGCTCGCGATGATCCCGTTGTGCTCATGCACATCTACCACCCCCATTAGGATATATGTAAAACAATATTAGTCTTAATTTTTTCAGTTATGAATAGAACATTACATATTTATATAATTTAATAACTTTTCCTTTTGTTTTGTAAATGGAGAAATGCCTGGTGACTATGCGAGTCTCAATGCATGTCTTAATTAAATATTGGGAGACTCTGGACAGGCAATCTCTTGATCAGGTAATTTTTCTTGAAGAATTGATGATCACTATTAGCTTATTTTATTGTGTTGCTTATCACCAGTGACACTGGTATATGGTTGTTTAAGTGATATAGACACCATCTACAAATGAATTAATCAATGAATTGCCTGAGTAATGATGTGGCGGGAAACACATATGATGGACCGTTTCACCCTTGATTTGTTTTGTCGTAGTCAAGCTACATAGGCCCGACCGGGTGTTGCGATAATTTGGGTTGAGACAGTCGAGCCCTGAGCCATGCAACACAAGTCTCGATCTTCATAAGTACGACCTGAGAGGTCGTAGTGAAAGTGATTGGGTGATGGTTCATCGAAAATATGTTAAGCAGTGGGCACAATGGGACAAAAACTTGGCTGAGGGTGAAGTCCATCAGGGTCATGCATCGTCTAATATGCACTATTTTGACCCGTACATGATATGGTACTAGTCGGTAACTCGAAGATATATGATCGAAAGTGGAGCAATAATCGATTACTTGGTGAGAACATGCATTTTGCTTTTCATATTTTTTGAATTATTTTTCATAGTTGTTTAGTTTAACTTATGTCATTTTTTTTTGTATAGGCTAGCAACTTAGGTCAGGTTCATGTGCGTAGTCGGGGTAATGACGTATCTGCACTGAGAGACATTGAAAAAACTTCAATGTCTGCGTTGGAAATGGTGCACGTGGAGCATATGGGAAGGGTGGGAACCACAGAGGGATCATCATCCACATTTCAGCAGAGTCTCATTATCCCTACCACTCGATTTGATTCATTTTCTGATGTTCACGCATTACCCTCACATGAAGATCGTTTTGTGGTGTTCGAGAGAAGTACACCTGTTGGGGGTGACCCATCAAATATGACATTCCAAGAGGACCCTATACCAATTGAAGAGAGTTTTCCAAATGTAGAACTCAATCTAGAGGAAAATTGGAGAGGAAAAGGCAGACGAGGGTGATGGCTTGGTAGAGAACTCGCACCTATGGTAGAGGCGATTATGGAGACACATGATGAGCCCTCTGGACATGATCACGCTCACGAATATGTGTAACACCCCGTGTGTACGGTCAAACAATTACTTTGATTAATACATATTGTCAGGCATATTTGTACGTGTATACATATGCACATGACCTTTAGGTGTATAATAAGTGTATTGATGTGTATGTGGGCCCAAGGATAAAAAACAATAAAGAAATATGATAAAAGTGGGATGGTGTGCACATGGTGGGTCCATGTATGCAATAAATGTCTCATTTGTTTGGCATCCACCTAGCAAGTGAATTAACACATGTGTATTGCCTATATCAGCCACTTAGGGGCTGTTTAAGCTCATTTTATCATTTGCTGAATTAAGCCTTTACAAACACCTTGCAAGTAATATGTTACATGTGTATTGTCCATATGCATCCACTTTGCAAGTGAAATGAGACATATGTCTTGACCATTGCAACCACTTGTGAGGGAAATGAACATGTGGAAGTGGTCTTGACTTGCTAGCAATATCAAAAAACTTATTAGATTGAGTAAGTGAAGTGGAAATATTGAGAATTAGAGAGAGTTGCTGAAACATTCAAGAAGAGGAGAGAAAGTGTGAAGAAAAACCTATGTGCAGCATTTTACATCAAGTGTTAGATCTCCTTAATCCATGGTTGGATTGAGCCGAAAATTTTACAGATTGTCCATCTTTAATGTAGTTTCATCTTTACGGTAGAGATCTTGGTCAGAGTTGGATCTTAAGAGTTCTAACCTCCTAGATACAATTGGTCGGAAAAACTGGTTGTCTTGCGTAGTTCAGATCAAAGTATTGGATCTCTCCAATCCACCGTTAGATCGTACTGAAACTTAGTTAGATAGTTCTTAACTTCCTATTTCATATTCAGGACGGTGGCGAGTTTTAATTGTATATTATGTTATGAGATATGAACCACTGAAGTCAAGTGATTGTAACAGAAAAGGAGCTAACAACTGTTTAAAGTTGTCTTCATCAAGGCGCATTTCTCCTCGATTCACCGTTAGATTTGGCTGAAAATTGGATAGTAGATTCATATCTTGATGATATTCAATCTCAACGGTTCTTTTATTATTAGAGTTCCCTACTAGTAGTATGATGCATCTGAACCGATCATGTTGATACCCACTTTTCTACAGGATCTTGATGAATTCTTTGTAAATGGCTCAAATGTACAATCTTGGCTTAGACCTTCTAGAATTTTATGCACGTCATATATGTGATTTAAATGGGTTTTTAGAACTGAGATATGAGGTTAATTGGTTAAATTACATGCTAAGACTATTAGGTGTAGTACAATTGACCTAGACTTGAAAACTTTTGTCTAAAGTTGCTTGTATTACTGGCATGCAACTTATGTTGTTTTAATGATAAATTTGGGTTGAATTGTGACCAATTAAATGAAATTGAGGTTGTTGGAATTCATTTACAGTGTGTGCAATGTGTAATTTGCAGTGGGTTGATAATGATATGAGAAAATGGACAACAAACAAGTGAAGTGTTTGTGTTGTTTTAGTTGGTGAAAATTGACTAAGTGTTGGGTGTGTTGTGGACCAAGTGAAAATCCTATAAAGGTGAGTATTTCTAACTTGGTTATTATGCATGGTATTGTATTAGATAAACTATGTTTTGATGACATTGAGCATGTTTGATTGCTCTATGTTTTCATGTTTTGCATTGTTTGGTTAATGCACGAAACCTTTTGATTTGAAAATCGAACATACTTAGACTTACCGAAGTAAGGAAAGTATATGATTAGTTCCAGGAGGAAAGGTTTTTTGACTAGATCTCGAAATGATCGAAGGGATGGTTTGTAAGATGGGTTCTCCTTATTAGTATGCATCATAGGGATACAAACTCATTTACATTCCTGAGCGTGAGGATTTTATCTTTATGCATTGTATGAGATGTATAGAGTGACGAAAAAAATGTATTTGATTTATATATTGATATTTACATTGAATTGCACATGAGTTTATAATGATGTTTTTAATGCCATGATTTATGTAGATGCATATATAAATTCAATGCTAGATTACTCACTGAGCTTGTTGTAGCTCACCCTATTTCTTATTTTATTACAGGTGTAGATCACAAGGGCAAGGGCAAAGCTCCAGAAAATTAATTGAGCTTGCTTCTTTGCTATGTGAGTATGATGTTGTGTGTTTCAGGGAGATGGGTACAAACTTCTATTTTTGGTATATGTATAAATAATACCAAACAAATGTTTAATAATTAATCTGATGTATAAATGAATGGATCTTGATGATGTATATATATTTTGGGAGACTTAGATGTGTATAAGTCTTGTGCGAATGAAATGAGAAAAATGATGATGGTTTATATATGTTAATGGTTATGTTGAAAAATTTTGAGTGATTTGTTTATTGTCTTAAAGGACGAATGCTAACAGAGTATCGCATTCGTCTAGAGATGACGCATATGATATTTTGTGCCGGTTATGACATCACCTTACGGAGAGGTCTTGACAATATGTGTGCAGTGTACCTGATGATGTTAATCCTCCTGTTCAGCACCCACTGCGACAATATACCAGCCATCATTTGTGTCGCAACAAACGACATCCAGCATGTGGCACTGAGTGACGACACATTTCTAAGTTTTGGTATAGGTTCTTTTATGATGTAATTTGATATGCAAAAAAACATTGTTATGTATTAAGACCTTTTTCATCGCAATATCGTTGTCTCATTTAGCACTGTCTCAAAATTTTCAAAGTTGAAAGATTCTACTTTGGAACATTTTAATGTAAGTATTATTGTGATTTCTTTTACCTCTAGTATATATTTGGGTCAAGTACGAGGCTATTGTCATTGGCTTAATTAAATAAAGTTGAATTAAAATTAAAACTTTCAGTCGAGGGGTAAAAAATTCACCGGGGTGTGGGATTTGGGTTTCGTATGTTGCGGGAGTCTTTGGAAGGATATTAGGACTCGCTGCAAGTGGCGGACAGGCCAAAAACTACGTGGATTGGCCGCGGTTGCCCCAAACGCATTTTCTACATCATTTTAATTCATTTAAACTAAAACTTTCGGTTGGGGGATAAAAAAATTACTGGGGCATGAGATTTGAGTTCCGTCGGTTCCAAGAGTCTGTGGGAGGATATTTGACTCTCTCCAAGTGGCGGGCAGACCAAAAACTAAAACTTCCGGTTGGGGGATAAAAAATTTACTGGGGCATGAGATTTGAGTTCCGTCGGTTCCAAGAGTCTGTGGGAGGATATTTGACTCTCTCCGAGTGGCTGGCAGACCAAAAACCACGTAGATTGGTCGTAGTTTAGTTCATTAAAACTAAAACTTTCGGTTTGGGGAGGGGGGGAGAAGTTAAAAATTCATCGGGGCATAGGATTTGAGTTTCGTCGGTTCCGGGAGTCTCTAGGAGGATATTGCCACTTGCTCCAAGTGGCAGACAAAAAAAAAAAAAGCACATGGATTGGCCGCTGTTGGCTCAAACGGGTTTTTTAAGTCATTTTAGTTTATTTAAACTAAAACTTTCGGTTGGGGGGTCAAAAATTCACCAAGGCATGTGATTTGGGTTCCGTAGATTCCAAGAGTCCCTGGAAAGATATTGAGACTCGCTCCAAGTTGCGAGTAGATAAAAAACCACGTGGATTGGCCGCGATTGCCTCAAACGCGTTTTCTAAGTCATCTTATTTCTTTTAAACTAAAACTTCCAGTTGGGAGGTGAAAAATTTACCGGGGCATGGGATTTGGGTTTCGTCGGTTCCTAGAGTCCTTGGGAGGGTATTGGGACTCGCTCCAAGTGGCAGACAGAAAAAAAAAGTGAATTGGTCGCGGTTGCTTCAAATGCGTTTTTAAAGTCATTTTCGTTTATTTAAACTAAAACTTCCAGATTATGGGTAAAAAATTCACCGGAGCATGAGATTTATGTTCCGTCGGTTCCGGGTGTCTTTGGAAGGATATTGGGACTCGTTCCAAGTGTTTGTCGGAAAAAAAATCGAGTGATTTGCCCCGGTTGCATCAAATGTGTTTTCTAAGTTTATTTAGTTTATTTAAACTATAACTTCTAGTTGAGGGTCAAAAATTCGTCGGAACATGAGAGCAGAATTCAATCGGTTCTGAAAATCCCTTGGAGGATATTGAGACTTGTTCTAAGTGTTGGTCAGGAAAAAATCTCGCTGGTATAAAAATTTTATTTTATTTTATTTTATGTATTGAAGGCGTATTTTATAAAAAAAAAAGGCCTTCAGTGTGGCAAAAAAAAAATGCCAACAGCTCGTCTACGTGTACAATTATTTTTAAAAATTTGATGTTAATGACATAATTTTAATTAATTAGCTTAATCATGTTCAAGAGCCCTATTGAAAGTGGAACGATCAGACCTCTCCTACGCGTCTCCGAACCCTCAACTTTTTGTATATGATTCTTCTATTCAGCCCACCACTCCGTTCAGTTGTTATGAAAAAAAACTACTCCGTTTTGAGTAAAAAAAATAAAAAGAGGCGCTGAAGCCGGAAGCTTTTTGGGTCTAAAAAAAAAAGCCGGGAGCTTCTCGAGCAAACGTAAGACGCGGGGTCAGCTGCAAGCAGTGACTCAGTCAGATTTTTTACCTGATCGAATCATCTGGAATCTTGATCTTCCATCCAAATCTCCGATCCAGCGCAAACCCTAGAACCTCTCTGCAAATGCGAAATTCTTAGATCATGATTGTTAAATCATCATCAGTGATTCCGTCATGAGCCTCTCTCCTTCTTCTTCTTCTTCTTCTTCTTCTTCTTCTTGGTTTTCGACCATTGTTCGAGGCCGTGCCGCTAAACCAGAAAACCCTAATATGGCAAACAACGCCAACGCGGGCGACGGGAGTGGCTTCGTCAGACCGAAGAATCAATTCCGTGGAGTTCTCTTCAAGTACGGTTCGAAACCCGCTCAGGTATGAGTTCATTTCGTGATTGTGATTGGAGTTATTGAGTTTCTTCGATTCTTCGGTTTATTGCGCATTTCTTATGGTTGGATTAGTTTATGATTGCGAAGTGTGTGTTTCGAGACATTGAATTGGTATTAGGTTTGAAAACCTAGGGAGAATGACAACATTTCAAATCAATGCATAAAATATCCAACAGTGGAGAATATTTTGATAGAATCATTTGGAATTGATTTCACTCAATCTACTATTCTCGAATGTAATCTAACATTTACTTTCGTCCTATCAATCTATTGAACCTAATCTAGAATGGTTTTATTGTGTTTTTTCAATGAGGTAAAAAATTCTTGAGTGTTATTTAGGTTGGAGTTTTGATTGTTACTTGAAATATAAAAGGAATTTCTCAACTCCCAAATCCTCTTTGTAAAACTTAATCTCTAAAACCACACGACTCTAAATCTAAATTGGGAAGGTTTGGATTAGGTTTGCTTGTAGGGCAACAAAATGCATTTGTGACTTGATGTGTTCACTTTATCGGTAATGAGGAGAAGCTCCTAACAGTTAGTATTAACTGAAAATTACTTGGATAACAATGGAAAATACCAAGAGACTAACATATTAATAGTAATATTAATGTCCTTAAACTTACAGTCCCTCTATTCCTTGGACCTTATTGCTCTCAAGAAATCCTGATTTGTTGGTCTCGTCCTATACAACAGGTCTTTTCCTCTGCATCCATAATGAGCTTTCCATGTAATCCTAAAGTTCTACTAAAAACAACTAGCAGAGGTTGTCTCATTTAATGTTCCATGTAGATCCACGATGTGACTTTTGAATAGACCAAGTAAAACTTCCAAGTGTATAAGGTGAATTGTAGTACTTTTTAAGGTCAATCCACAATGATTGGACGAATCACTCTAAATTTTTAGAAATAAATTAAAAAATTGTTATACACTATAAGTCACAGAAAAATGATGACTTAGTTTCTAAAATCCTAGATTTATGAAAGCAATTAAGAGTGAAATAAAAAAAAAAAAACACTAATTCAAAATTGAAAACACTTAAAACACGTAATCTAATTTTCTAAAATTTAAATCAATACTTTGACACAAAAATCTAAAAGGTTTAAAAGCTGAAAAACTAAATCAAACAACTTGTTATGGAAACAAACAATTAAATAAATTAAAAAAAAGCAATAGATAATAAGAAATGATGGAAAAGAGAGGGAAAGACAACTTACAAAACTCCAAATCTTTGCCAGAAATGAAACCTAATGAGACATAACTTAAAGAAATAAGTAAAAAGAAAAGAAAAATGAGAGAGAAAAATGGCATGAGAATGAGGACAGAAAGAGTTCAAGAGAGAAAGAGTTGTTTTGGTCCCTTGAGTCCCCCTTTATATAGCTTCTTGTCCATAGTGGTTTCCAAGAAAAACCAACCTTATTACAATAGATTAGAAGATTCTGTTCTCCTTAAAATTTCTATTTAATTACAACCAAGTGAGCAACTTCTAGATACACAAAATGTCTAAAAGAATTAAAAAGATTAAAATAATTGTAAAATGATGGTGTGATCTTGAGGAAGAATCTTTCTGTTTTCTATAAACTTTGATTTTTTGATTCTTTTATCCTTGTGATGAATGGGACATGCTTCTTGTCTGCAAATGGATTGATAACACATTCGTGGGTTGAACTTGGGTTTCAAAAATATTTATTTGATATTACAAAATTATTCTTGAACCTAAAATACCTTAAGAAATGCTTGAAAAACCTTGCTAGACGCCAACATATATTTATAAAAAAATACATGAAGATTGCTTTGAACGATAATAGTCACCCTTCTTGGAATTTTCACTTTGCTGCTAGGCACCTAGTTGAGAGAGAGGAGTCTAAGGTTAGATCCCTTTTGGCCATCTGGTAGGGGATTAGACTATCCAACTCCGAGGTCAAAAAGATATGGATCCTTGATACTTATGTACCTTTTCTTCCATCACCTTATTGATTGTCCTAACACTTCCCCATTTCCATATAACTCGTTTATTTGGAAGGCTCACATGCCTACTAAGGTTAAGATTTTGGGGTGGCTTATGTCCCTTGGGAGTTGTGAGGATTAACATAGTATACCTAGTCCAAAGGAGATTTCCTTTTTTAGTGTTGTCCTTACTGTGGTGGTACCTTTGTCATCAAAATGAGGAGTCGGTCGATCACCTATTTTGGTGTTGTTCCTTTTATAGCATAATTTGGGATAGGTGGAGGGAAGTGATGCCTTGCTCTCCAACCTGGCTAGTCATTACTATGAATTTTTCATTTTTCCAACCAAGGGGAATCTTAGCGACGCCTGTAGAGATTGTTGGAGAGTTGTGACTTTCTCAATCATTTGAAGCATTTGGAAAGAGAGAAACAAATGGATTTTCGAGAACAAGAATGTGTCAGGTCATTGTGTGCAGTACTCTTCTCACTTTCTAGCTTAGTCTTGGGTAGTGTTTGTAGTTTGTCTAGAGGTTATTGCGTGAGTGATTGGTTAAGAGGGTCGGGCCCCATTTTTCATTGTTGGGTCCTTTTTTTGTGGACACCTCTTGTGTTAGTTGTGTCTTTTTTGTTGTACTTTTTCACTTTTAATATGTTTTCTAGTTTCTTATTAAAAGAAACAACAATTGCCCAAGAAAATGTTTTGTGAGAAAATGATGCTTTGGACCTCCAAAATTTTATATTCTTTTAATCCCTCAAAAGCTAAAAAAAGAAAAAGAAAAAAAAAAATCAACAACCTAACCCTAAGAAAATATGATGCTAAAATGACCACATATATATATATATATATATATATATATATTCCTGAAAATGCACTTTTAGTACAACATAAATGCTTAAAATGACCTAAAAACTAAAATGTGACCTAAAGGAATTTATTTTATTTTCTCATTTTTTTCTTCTTTTTTTTTACCTAAAAAACTGTGATTTCATCAATTCAGTTTGAGGATTCTCCAACTTCAAAGATTTGATTCTTGGTAGAGGATAATGTAGGACGTAGATTCATTTAGCTGTCTTGTTTTAGCTATTAAAAAATGCTAGATTCATTTAGGGGCTTTTTTAGTTGGAAAACAAGGCTTTACTAAGTTGAGTTTACTATATCTTGCTTCATTTTTAGATGTCATTTTTTTTCTTGTAATTTTAGTCGAAATAACCCATCCATTGCAGATTTTTTGGGGTCATGCAGGTGGCATTTAGAACAGGTGATTTCAAACAACAAGTCATCTTTATTGGTGGATTAACTGACGGATTTTTGGCAACTGAGTAAGTTTTATTGCCCATCTTTATGTTATTTTTGTTGTTTAATTAGTTTCTCATTCATCCATTATTTTCTTTGGAGTGGGTCAAGTTTTCAATCAAGATGAATGGACCGTTGATCGATTAAAAACATGCCTCCACATAAAAAATCTAAATGGAATACACCGAGTGCACTACATTATAAAGTCATCAAACTAGCTTTTAATTCCTTGATAATGTTAATAGTATTTATCCTTAATATATCTTCTATTCTCTACAAAGTACAAACCATTTATAATGTGTATATTGTATAACTACATGTATAAATTCATTCTTTTAAGACCTAGGGGATATCAATGTAAGTTTTTGTTGTTGTTGTTACTATATTATTATATCATTATTATTCTTATTTTTGTAGCTACCTGGAGCCTCTATCAACAGCTTTGGAAGATGAAAAATGGTCATTAGTTCAACCATTGTTCTCTTCTTCCTATATTGGATATGGCACCTCCAGCTTGGAACAAGTAACTTTCTTTGTGATATACCCTTGCCTCATTCTTTGAGTTTGTGTTCTTTTGTATGCTCATGCGAATATTATTTGTGTTTGAACATAAGTTTGTCAATTATTTGTGTTTGAACATAAGTAGCTTATATTTTGTTTTGCTCTTTATATATATATATATATATAATATCATCAGTTTCTTCTAAAAAAAAAAAAGTTCGTCAATAAAGAAAGTTTCATATTTTCCCATCCTTATTTTACTTGTGGAACTTTTTACCTATGCCTTGGATGAATAAGGGTAATATTGAATAAATGAGTTTGTAAAATGTTGGTTGGAAGGTGTAATAATTGTTATAATTTGATTAATTTC
This sequence comes from Paratinospora sagittata, assembly GCA_035771175.1. NCBI lineage: Eukaryota > Viridiplantae > Streptophyta > Magnoliopsida > Ranunculales > Menispermaceae > Paratinospora > Paratinospora sagittata. Next base: position 13,279,778 of record CM069595.1, on the reverse strand, counting down.
TATGTTTTAGTTTTTATGGATTTTAGGGACCGTTGGCCGATACGAGGAAAACCTATTTAACAAGTTGAAAATGCCACATTTGAAGCCTAATCAAGCACCTTAGCAACGAGTCATTGTTGAATCAACAACCTGGAACATTGGATAAAAGCTCACCAATTGGCATCTACATACTTTAAAATTTGTGGAAATCATTGTTGCATAAAATAAGAGAATCTTGAGGACTTTTCTTGCTAAAGTTGGTGTATACATCCAAAGAAATCTGGAGCTTGAAAGGGAGATTATTGCTGTATAAAAGGGGATGTAGAGTAGCTTGGGCATCATCATTCCTCCCTTCTGGAGTAGTTTGGAGGGGCTTATCTCTCCTCCCGGGATCTTTTCTGGCTTTACATAGATGCAGCCAGTAAAATTTTTCCTTCTTCCATCTTCGTTCTTGAGTGTTTTGAAGTTAAAGTAGGGTGGTCTTGAGAAAGAGAGAGTTACAAAAGGGAGATTATTATTGTATAAAAGGGGCCTTGGAGTAGCTTGGGCACCATCTTCTCCCTCCCTTCTGGAGTAGTTTAGAGGGGCATATCTCTCCTCCTTGGTTCTTTCTTGGATTTTCTTAGTTGCAGCTAGTAAGTAGTAACACCTTTCATTCTTCTTTCCTCCGTGTTGGAAAGTATTGACCAAATCCGGTTCCTTGCTTAGTTTCTCCTAGTTTGAGTTGCAACTTGTAGATTTGGGACTGATTTCCAAGATCTGAATACACTTGATTCCGATTGTCCCACATATCTTTGGCTGTGGAGTAGCCAAGATCATTTGCACTGATTTCCTCTTCCATTGCATTGACCAGCCACGCCATAACCATTGAATTCTCAGCATCCCAAGTTGCATGTTGAGGATCCTTCTTGTCTGGTTCCCTCTTGTCTCTTGTAAGATAACCGATCTTTCCGTGACCACGGATATACATACAAACTGATAGAGACCATCTAAGAAAGTTGTCTCCGTTGAGTCGGATGTTGGTTATCCAGATTGACTATTGTTCTAAAGGAGGTGGATTTTCTGGAGGAATCAGAGGTGAAGAATTGGAACTGGATGATTCATCAGACATGGTGCTGATGTAGATGAAAAAAAAGAAATCTAATTCTCGGAGTTGGAACCAGGCTCTGATACCATGAAATTTGAGAGAAGAAGAAAATCAATTGTATTGTCATTAGATGTCTTACACTTCTTCTATCTTTGTTCTCAAGTTCTTTGGGTTAAAAAGAAGGGAGGTCTTGAGAAAGAGAGAGAGTTATAAATGGAGAAGTTTTATTTATTTTTGTTTTTTTATTCTCTTCTTGGTGGTTGAGAAGTATAGAGCGACAGTGCATCAAGTTCTTCTTGTTCCATGAGAGGGTGTATCCTACTTCATGAGAGAGTGTACCTTGATCTAGGATAGTGTTTAATTTTATTGTTTAAATATTCTCTTGGCCTTTTTTTCTTTCTTTTTCTTGATAACTGAGGGTATTTGGGCTTTGCTCAACTAATCTCTTGGGCAATTGGTTACTTGAGCGGGACGGCCTCGGTGGCCAACAATTGGGGAGCGAGAGTCAATCCCTAGTCTCGCTTAATGAGGTGTTGACACAAGACCACTAATCCAACCACTTGGATGTATTTTCTTGGTGTTTGACACATCATCTTGCTTGCTATTTAAGTTTTGTTTCTTTCTGTTTAAGGTACAAATGAGAATGTGGGTATTGTTTACTTTAAATTTGTTGGTTTGTGGGTTGCATAGTATTTTTGTTTATTTAATCCATTAGTTCACCTTTTTATTTATTTAAGTTTATAACATAGTGCATGTGTGTCTTGGGTTGTTTATTGGTTTAGTTATTGGTTGGTTATTTTTATTTTTTATTTATTTTAGTGGTTTTGTTTTAATTAATTCTTGGTGTTTTATTTTGAGTATAAAATTTTGGGTTTCATTGCTTGTTTGGTAAAATTAGATCTCTGAATTTCCTTTTGGAAAATTTATTTTATAATAATTCTTTGATTTATGTAAATTTTGAATACATTAAATGCTAGAATTCCATGTGATAAAACAATTGGTGTTGCAAAGTGGTTTTTAATTAATGAAAATAATTACACATAGTGTTATTGAGGACTGCGCCTTAGTACGCCTTGAGGTAGGGTGCACATGTTGCGGATCAAAGCTTGACAGACAAGGCACACTAACTCAGGCGTGCACCTTAGTATGCCTCACTTTCTTGTTTCCCATTTTTTTAAAAATTATTTAATCGTGAAATAAATATTATATTATATACTTTTTTTTTCTCTTTTCTTTGAACAAATATACATAATACACAATATAGAACATAAAACATTAAAGGAAACTTATATTCCACTTTAATAACAACTATAAGAAGTTGTTGTTACAAAAGCTTTCTTGCATCAACTCAATTTTTAAAAATCAAAGGAAATAAACATAATATTAATAACAACTATGAAAATGGAAACATTAGTGCTAATATTAACATTATGATGTATGATAACAAAAATTTAAAACTTTTATTTATTTTTATCCTTTTTAAATTCATTTATGAAAATTAGATACATAATTAAGTATTTTAAGAATTTTGCGCCTCATTTTACTCATGTGCACTCCTTGTTTTGCACCTTGCACCTTAGGCGCTAGGGCCCCTTATCGCCTTAAGTGTGCCTTGCGCTTTTTACTACTTTGATTACACATTAATTGCTTTATAAATGGTTTGACTGAAAACCTTCCGAATTAAAGTGAATTTTATATTTAATTCTAATTGAGTTATATTTATTGAAAATAGAGATCCATGAGTTGTTAAATTGATGGTTTCATGTTTTTGGGTGGGTCAGAATAGCTAATGGAAGTAAAGGAGGTTTTGGAATTATTGGTGGAATGGATCCTAGTATCAATGATGACTAGTAATTTTCATTTGATAGCTTGGGGAGGTAGTTGAACTCCCCCTACATGAAGGGGGATTGGAGGCAAGAGGAATCTTGGACAGGAATAGTTCCCTTTTAGACAAGTTGTGGTGGAGGTTTCCATGAGAGCAAGAGGCAATATTAGTGGGGATTACCCGAAGTAGTCGTCATGCGTTTGGATGTGGGGTTTGCATCCTAATTAACTTATCATAATCCCTGTAAAGGTATTTCATTGCCCTGTCATGTTTTCCTAGACATCCTTTCAATCAGCTGATGGTACCAAAATGTAATTTTGGGAGGATACGTGGGTGGGGTCACAACCCCTTGCAAAGTCCTACCTTCTTATTTTGAATTTGAACCCTTTACAACAACCTGGTTCCTAATTTCTTGTGTGAGAATTGGGAGCAACCTCTAAATAGCCTTTCTTGGAACCTCCATTTAAGAAGGGGTTTGTACCCAAGAGCTATGGAAGTAGAATCATGATATGTTACTGGGGTCACAGCCCCTTGCAGAGTCTTACCCTTCCTTATTTCGAATTTGAACCTTTACCACAACCTAGTATCAAATTTCTTGTGTGAGAATTGAGAGCAACCTCTAAATAGCCTTTCTTGGAATCTCCATTTAAGAAGGGGTTTGAACTCAAGAGCCATGGAAGTTGATCCTCTCTTTTACTTCTACATCAAGTCCCAGTGTCCAACTATAAGCCCAACACCCAAGAACTGGAATTTGGACGCTTGAACAATCTAGATCCTTTATTGCCAGTCCTTATTCTCTTCAAGGATTGAAAATTCAAATTCACACTATATTTTGATCCCTTAAAACTCAGAATTAATTTGAGAGGGAGTCCAATTCAACATGGAGGATTTTTGTGAAAGTTTGACGTTGTAGAAAAGTATAAAGGGTTCAATTTAAATATTTTAAAAAAATCTACATTTCTTTTAGATATGCTGAACATATTACATGGTGTAACATTATGACTTTTATGACAAGTTGACAACATTTGTTGGCGATGTATGGATTAACTACGCATAGTTTATATTTTACATGTTCATTTTTGTTTTAAATTAGAGTTTATGTAAATCTTATTTTGCTTCTTCCTTTAATGATTCATTAGTTTCTATCCATTGCATATGAGATTGTACTTCATTCTCATATACTTTTATTTTTTAGGCATATCTTCTAACAAAAGTTGAAGTTTGCATTTTTTTTTTTTTAAACTTTGTGCTTGGAAAGTAAAAACAAACTAAAGGTTTTTTTTTTGTTTTGTTTTTTTGTGTTGAGGTTTTACAAATCATTTCAATATTTTATGTAACTTCGTTGGGATTTTTGTAAGAATTCAATTACATTTAATTTATAGTTTGATGATTGAGAAATCAATAAATTTGACGAAAATTCAGAGAATTATATCGAGATTTCATTCCATGATTCTCTTTCTTCATTGATAACCCGACCTTCCAACCTTTCTCCTAGCTCCCTCCCTTTACCTAAAAAGCTTCGGTCCCTTTTAAGATCAAGATGCTAGGATGGTTAATCATGGGAAAGTTAATACAAATGATACAATGCAAAGAAGGAATCCCCACATTCATTGGTCTTCTTGTTGGTGTGGTCTTCGTTAGCAAGTTTGCTAATATGTTGACCACTTCGAATGTTCATTCTCCAAGAGGATATGGACCGTGTGCATGTCGCGACCCACGAGCTGTGATGTCATGACCGACACAGAACCCTGTGTATATCCTCCCTCGACATACACGGTATCCCGATAAGCCTTCTAGAACACACCATAATCCCAAATACACAAAAATAAACACATGGGCATAAAATAAGATCATAAAAAAAACATATCAAAATGACAACTAGAATTTTTTTTTTTTTTTCCAAGTCCATAGTGTTCAAAAATACAAAATATACTTAACCATAAGCACAAACCCATTTAAATGTTAAGTACAAGTAGTACATAATACAATTTATCAAAATAAATGCGGAAAAGTACTAACACCTATGTCAACAAAAGTTCGGGGACGCTTCGCAGCTAAGGTTTCCCCTTCCCTGTCTTATCAGGTCCTGAAAAGATAAGGATGAGGGTGAGCTGCAACAAACTCAATGAATGTTCTATACAAGTGGCAACATATATATGCATTTAATTAAAACATTGAAAGATCATTAAAATCATTTAAATAATCATGAGAGTAAGCAACATTACATACATTCCAATTTAATGTATCATATCATAAACAAGACAATGCATACCATTTATAAACATGCATATGCAACCTAAACACCTCATGAGTAAGAATCAGTACAAGGGCCATGTGCGAAACCCATGCCCTGCCCGACCGATTTCTTACCCGTATCTATTAGGATTCCTAGGATTGCATGAACCATAGCATTCGCCCCACCAAAGCAAGTTCCATGCCTAGGTGAATCCTAACATACACAACCTATAGAAAACCTCTGCAAGGTCCACAATTGAGGATTCCCGGTCAGCCTAATGGGATTCCATAAGAAATCCCAAGCTTAGGGAATGCACATAACTCAACTGCTTTCCCAACTAACTATGCTTAAATACAGTTCATGAATTCAATAACTCATGCATATTACATTATACAAGCATTTAAAACATTTTATACTACAATGCCACATATAGAATTCACAAGTAAAAGAAACACTCACACTTGATTGGCTAGACCTAGCAAATCCAATTCCAATCCAAGAAGCACTAGAAAGTCACAAAATCACCCCAAGTACTTCAATCCCCAATTGGCCTATTCGGGTTACTTAGATCCACCACAACCCCTACATGAAACATGGTTCATATAATACTAAAATCAGTCAAAAGTATGCTCAACAACCATGTTTAAACCCAATTTCATAGCCAATTAAGTTCTAAAATTGGTTATACACATGAGCCAAATTTCATATTGCTCAATTCAACGAATTAATATCAATTTAACTCATAATTAACTCAATTGAATGTAATAGGTTGATCCCATGGTCCAACCACCAATATACATGACATTCAATCATAAATAGGGTTAATTAGACTATTTATCAAATCAATTTCATTAATTGACCAAGTTTAAGTCAAAATTCCCAATTTGGGCAAAATCCCCAAATAACATGCAAATCCCCAATTTGGGGAAAAATCTCTATAATAGGCATAGAGCCAAATTAAACTAGGTCATTCAATTCTAACACATGTCCAACCATTTTAAACCCATAATTTCATTCAATTTGGGTCCAATTAGACAATTTCCAAGTCAATTTAATCAATTGACTTGGTTTAGGTCAAAAGCCCCAATTTGAGCAAATATTCAAATTACATGGCAATTTTTCAAATTACATGGCCTAGACCAAAATTACACTACAATAGGGTATCCACTAATCAGAATCAGTAATTTGGAGTGCCATACATCCACAATTATCCATGCATTCATCGTAAATTACATGCAATTTGAATAGTAAACCCTAGGTCTAAAATTCTAGTTTAGGTCAAATCCATGAAACCCCACCAATTTCTTGTTAGAAATTGGGGGTTTTACCATTTATGGACTCCCCATACCATCTAGATATACATATCACAAAATCAAAGCCTAAGTCCAACATTGGTTTTCCACCACTCCTTTATATTCCGTGATTCATACAAACCTTAGGTCAAAATTAAGTTTGCAAACACACATGAAAGAGATAGAAGGAAGAAAATGAAAAAGAAATTGATACCGTAGAGGGATTTTGGGCAAGAATCACCCAAACCCTAGCCTTTTTTCTCTCCTTTCTCTTCTCCCCTTCTTTTCCTCTCCTCCAAGCGCCTTTCCCTCTTTTCAATGTGAAAAAATGAGCAAGTGAGCTAAAAGAACGAGCTGGTTGCTTTTATAGAAAAAAATTGGGCCCACATGAAAAAATACACTTAAATAGAAAGGAACAATTTTTTTCTGTTGCGATTACTTGCACTTGGATAATTAAATTCTTGTAAACGACTCACCAATTTAACATCTTAATCGTTCAAAAGTTTTATGAGTCAGTTATCGACATTCTGGTAAAATTTCAGCTCAATCCAACGGCGAAATTGCAACAACCAATAGTTTGATCAAAACTGCGCAAGAAAATCTGCAAATCCGTGAAACAGTGTTTGGAGTCTTATAACTTACAGTAGATAACTCCGATCTAGATTTCACCGTTCATAATGAAGATCTATCAGAGAAGAATAAGCCGATAAAATTCCAGCTCAATTGGACCACGGATCTAGGAGATCAAGTCATTGATGTAATCGGTGACAAAAATTTCTTCCTCCATGGAGCGAGCTCCACTGTTCCAAAACACCGTTTTTGACATGTTTCGACATCATTCCGAAACTTTATGTTGCACACATTAAACAACTTAAAAGCATGCAAAGATACTCGAAGCAACACATGTTGAGCATCAAATACGTATGCGGGTACTTTACGGGTCAAAATGACGTCATCCTAAGGTACGGGCGCTACAGTGCAACAAGTTCAACATCCCTTTCAGCAGACCAACAAACAGGGAGGAGATTTGCTTGTCCCATAGGTTGTCTAATCAGTCCATGAGATATGTTCAAACATGGAAGATTGCCACTTTGGTGGCGGTTTGTTCAATTTGGTTAGAAAAGAACAGAATAATTTTTGAATGTGAAAGCAATGATGTGTGCACATTTTGGGAATTCCTCTTGATTTTGCGCCTCCAACTGGATAGTGGCCAGGAAACTTGGCCTAGGTTACCCCATATCCGACTCGTTGAGAGGATGGTCCTAACTTCTTGTAATTTTGCTTGAGCTCTTGTGTTGTTGGATTCCTTGTCCTCCATGTATTTCTGTACTCATTCTAGCTTTATTAATATATTTGTGTTTCTTCTCAAAAAAAAAAAAAAAAAAAAAAAAAAAAGACAAAATGGTGAAGGCGTATGACATAAGGTAAAGACATGCTGAGGTAATTTATTCAACAGCCATGTGGAAATCAAGGAAAAGTTGATAAGTCTTTTTTTTTTTTTTACCTTAATACCAACTCTGCTGGATAGTTTGTCTGTGTGCCTCTGATTTTTCATGAGTGGAAGTAGTATATTTCATTTCAAGTTATTTGCTAGCATTGTGAATTCATATGTTAGGATTGACATTTGTATTCAAATATTTTTGCCTAATCCTGCATTGTTTCTTGGATTTATTTTGTATTAATTTTAAATGCTCTTTCCCTATATATTCATAAGGATGCCATGGAGCTTGATCAGTTGATTGGGTATCTGATCAATAAGGAAGATTCTGAGGGAGTAGCGCTGCTTGGGCATAGTACTGGTTGCCAAGTGAGTTATTCTTTCACTTATTGGAATAGTTTTTCAAACTTTAATTTGTTAGAATTTTCTAGCTACTATTTCATATAAAGTGAATTTAACTTCTTCACCCTTATGTGGAAACTTAGGATATTGTGTACTATTTGCGAAAAAGTGCTGCATGCTCCAGAGCAGTTCGTGCAGCCATTTTGCAGGTACTATTGATTATTTAACTTCTTGCTCATCTTGTTGTTTCTGTATAGAGGTTTATCTTTCTTTTACACACACCGTGACATAAAAGTAGGAAGTGGTACAAGTGTATTGCTGCAGATTAGTCATCTCAAAAACACTAATTGCATCTTGAAAAAAAAGTAGAGTCTATAATTTAAGCATCCATATATGAAATTCTAATAGCTAATAAGATTATGATTCTCCTCCAGAGCAAGGCACAAAATTGGGTGCTGTGTTGTTGATCACTTGATTTCTGTTTTAATTTTTACTGGGAAGTCTAGGATTAATTGAAGGTGGATGGAGCATGAAAATCTCCCCTGCACAATGTTTAGATTTGATACTAAAGAAATGAACTGCTCTATGTGGAGGTTTGTGGAGCTACACTTTGGCGTTTATGTTGAGGATATATTAATTCCATACTGAGAAATCCTGCATTATCACATCAATAAATAGCTTTAAGGGCTTTGCATTTCATTGACTTCCTTTTGGAACTGTTCACCGTTTATGATTCTTCTTCAAAAAATTCTAAGCATGTTTGTCTCTGTACTTAAGAGGTACTCTTTTGCTGGCATTCCAATAATTCAAATAGCCAAAAGAAGTCTATCGTCACTTCATTCAAGAATGATGTGGCTTTAGAAATGAGACTGCATCATGTACTTAAAGATTGTTACCAATATTGGTAAGGCATATGCTTTGGCGAGGCAGTTACTAGTCACTATGTAGGCAAGGACTAGGCATGTGTTTATTGAGAGGATAGACCCCTGCAATTTGACTAATGTTTTGGACTTGTAATTTTAAGTAATGTAAAAGTTTTAGTGTTCATTTTTTCCTGACAATACCTTTTTATCAAGAGCACCATATTTTGAATAAACCAACCTATTTTGAAATTCGTGGACCAGTCTGCAAATGTTATTGAAGTTGAATAACTGTGAACTTTTTATCCTCCTTTTATACAAGGAAAGTATCTTTCACTAATCAATCATCATAAGAAAAGGTGGAAATCCCTAAACAAAGAGCATTTGTTTCTCATTCATGAGGTGAATTGATTGGTTCTTGTTGTAAAACACATAAATAAAAAGAACACAGAGATATAACGTGGTTCGACTCTATGGCCTACATCCACGGGAGAAGATGAAAGAATAATTCTTATTCATGGCGTCTCAATGAAAGAACACCGTATATATAGAAAATACAAGGCTGTGGCTGAAGGGTGCACATATAGTAACTACTATACATAGATATTTCGGAAATTAGCAAGAATAACAATCTTTCTAATTTAACAATCTTTCTAATTTACCAAGATTTTGTTTCTCTTTCCCACACTCCTCCTCAAGCTGGTGAATAAAGGTTTACCAGTCCCTGCTTGGACACATATGTTTGAAATGTAGCACTACTGAGTCCTTTGATGAGTACATCAGCCAACTGATGACAAGTAGACACATATGGAGTACAGATGAGTCCGTTGTCAAGCTTCTTAATAAAGTGTCTGTCAATTTCAATATGCTTGGTTCGGTCATGTTGCACTGGATTATGAGCAACGTTGATCGCAAATTTATTGTCACAATAGATTCTCATCGGGCCACCCCACTTAACCAGTAGGTCCTCCAAAATTATTCTCAACAATAGTAGTTCGCAAATCCCTTGGGGTTTGCTCTGAATTTTGCTTCGGTGCTGGATCAAGCCACCACATTTTGCTTCTTACTTCTCCATATCACAAGATTTCCACCAAGAAAGGTACAATACCCAGTGGTTGATCTCTTGTCAACCACGAAACCAACATATTCTGCATCTGTGTAAGCCTCCAAAACCAATCTTGTGTTTCGTTTAAATAGAATGCCCTGCCTTGGAGTCCCTTTAAGATATTGTAATATACGATTAGCAGCTTGCAGATGAACTTCTTTGGAATTGTGCATAAATTGACTAACTACACTCATTGCAGATGCAATGTCTGGTCTTGTGCGAGAGAGATAGATTAGTTTCCCGACCAATCTTTGATACATCTCTCTATAGACAACAATAGCTTCTTCAGCTTATCCAAGCTTGTGATTAGGATCAATGGGTGTGCTTGCCGGTCGACATGCCAACTTCTCGGTCTCCTTAAGGTCATAAATGTATTTTTGTTGAGAGATAAAGATGCCCTGTTTGGAGTGTGCAACTTCAATTCCCAAAAAATATTTCAACCTTCCCAGGTCCTTGATCTCAAATTCTCTGGTCAAACATTGCTGCAGATTTTGTTTCTCATTTGCATCATTCCCAGTCACAATAATGTCGTCCACATACACCAGAAGGGCGGTAACTCCCCCTGAAGGTGAGTGCTTAATGAACAGAGTATGATCCCCTTGGCTTTGTCTGTATCCCATATGTTTCATCACATTGGTAAATCGACCAAACCATGCTCTCGGAGATTGTTTGAGTTTATACAAAGTTTTCTTCAATTTGCATACTTTACCAATGAGTAGGTTGCTTTCAAATCCAAGAGGAGTTTCCATATAAATATCTTCTTCCAAGTCACAATGCAAAATGGCGTTCTTTACGTTGAAGTTTCGAACTGCTGTAAATCCCAATCATAGTTAGCTGCTTAATACAACAAAATCCTCACTGTATTCATCTTGGCAACTAGGGCAAATGTCTCCAGATAGTCCACACCATAAGTCTGAGTATATCCTTTTGCCAAATCTTGACTTATAGCGCTCCAGTGATCCATCTACTTTGTACTTAATCGTATAAACTCATTTATATCCCACGGGTCTCTTTCTTGCAGGCAAATCTACTAACTCCCAAGTTGCATTTTTTTATTTTATTTTTCTAAGGCCTCCATCTCCACATTCATAGCTTGTTTCCAATTTTCATTAGATGCAGCCTCGGATAAAGAGCATGTTTTGCCAGTCATTCTATCCTTAAGAGTAGATGATTTAGGCTCACCTCCTTGGTCATCAGTGGGTTCATAGGGTGCAGATGTATTGGGTTCAGAGGAAGGTGGTGTAGAGTTTTGAAGGTTAATAAAAAAAGGATCACCGGGAAGAGACTCTTGATCTTTATCTTCCATGATGGAGCTTTCCCCCTGAAGAGAATGAGCGGAAAAATAAGACTCACGTTCGTTGAAAGTAATAGTCACTGAGACAAAGAATTTCTTGGACGGTGGATGGTAGCACTTATAGCGCTTTTAATTGGAGGAATACTCGACAAAAATACACTTGAGACCTCTTGGATCTAATTTCCCCTTATTTGGATGGTAAACATGGACAAATGATACACACCCGAAAATTTTAGGAATGAGGTTGTTTGAGATTTTGAGGTTAAAATTGGGACAACATTTTCATAGGAATTTTAAAGCCAAGGATTTGAGAAGGTAGTCGGTTGATGAGATGTGTAGCAGTTAGGATGGCTTCCCCTCGATAAGGCTTAGGCACATGGTTCTGGAAGAAGAATGCACGAGGTGTATCAAGTAGGTGGCAATTCTTTTTCTTAGCAACGCCATTTTGTTGTGGGGTGTGGATACAAGATGATTCATGAATGATTCCTTCCTTTTGAAAATGTGGGGTTAGGATTTGATTGAAGTAGTCTCTTGCATTATCGGATCGGAATCTCTAAATGTTGGCTCCAAACTAATTTTGCACCATGTTATGAAAATTTGGGAGAACGAGACTCACATCAGACTTTTGTTTGAGTAAAAATATCCAAGAGACTCTAGTATACTTATCAATGAAAGACACAAACTACCGTGCTTCAAAAAGCGCAAGGTCCAGGCGATGAGGGGCCCTTTAGCTCAAGGCGCAAGGTGAGGCACACATCTGAGGCGCAAAGTTCTTAAAAAACTTAATTATATATTATTTTTAATTAAAATAATTCAAAATAAACAAAAATCAATAAAAAGTTTTATCATACATCATAATGTTCATAATAACCCTAATGTTTCTATTTCATAGTTGTTCTTAGTGTTGTGTTTATTTCATTTGATATTGAAAATTTAATTGAAGAAAAAAACACAAAAGCAAGGAAGAACAAGTAGCATTTATAATGCGTTCGTAACATCTTATTGTTGTTATAAAACCGAAATACAAGTTTCCTTTAATGTTTTATGTTTTATATGGTTTATCATGTATATTTATTCAAAGGAGAGAAAAAAAGAATATAATACAATACTTATTTCTTGATTAAATATTTTTTTTTTTAAAAATGAAGAGCACGAAAGTAAGGTGTACCTAAGGCACACGCCTGAGGTAAAGCCCTCTGCCTGTCAAGTATTAAGGCGCAATAGATGCGCCTCGCCTCAAGGCCTGCTTGAGGTGCAGTAAGGCGCACGCCTTGATAATACTAGTTCCACGTTTATGGTTCGCCAATTCACACACACACTTCACAACAAAAATGTTCAACATCGAGTGTCCTAAACAAAGAAAGAAACATGACCTTAAGGGTTCCGAAGGTGGGATGACCAAGTCGGCAATGATGAAGCCAGATCTTATCTTTATTGGAGAGATAGGACTCATTTAACAGAGAAATGAAGAGGTACACTTGGTAGGAGTCACCCGTGTGTCAAGGTAATATAGCCGGCCCTGTTTCTTAGCAAGTCCAATCGTCTTCCCCAAATCCTGGTCCTGAAATACACAAGTGAGTAGGATAGTAAATCACATTACAATTCCTATCATGTGTTAGCTTTTGTATAGAGACTAGATTAGTGGACAACTTTGGAACATGAAGTACATTTTTAAGTGTTAAAGCCGGACGAATGTGAACCTATGCCGACAACCGTGGTTAAGGACCCATCGATTGTGGCTATTTTCCAACTGCTTGGATACGGGTCATAGGTATGGAATATATGAGAGGAATTAGTCATGTGATTTTTAATCCAATAGAAATCAGAAACTTACCTGAATGTGCCAAGGAGCAGGTAGGTTCTGAGGGTTTTTCAAGAGTGCCAAGAAGATTGTGCAGTTGTTCAATCTCATCTCGGTTGAATCCTACTTTTTTTTATTCTCGGTAACTGGCTGGTCAGTGGACAAGTGTGCACTGCATTTCTGTGACCCTCCTTTGTAGCCCCATTCTTTATTAGATGCTGATGGCTTGCCATGGAGTTTCCAACATTTCTCCTTAGTATGTCTAGCCTTCTGGCAATTAGTGCACCATAGGCTATCCTTACTCTTTCGATTAGGAACCTTTGATAATTCAGCTCTTTGAGTACCTTTTTTTGGATCACCACCCTAGTTAGCCACCACAGCTGAACCTTCCATCTTTTGAGGTTCGAACATGACACTTCTTCTACTTTCTTCTGCCTGAATAATGGAGATGGTTTCGTTCAGATTTGACAACTCCTTGCTAAGTATCTAAACCCTAACCAGGTCAAATTCAAGATTAAGTCCAACTAAGAAATCATAGACTCGGTCTCTCTCAATGTAATTCTTGAGAATTACCGCATCCTCAGGACATTTAGTCTCGATACATCGGTAATGATCAAGTTCTTGTAAGAGATTCTTCAACATATTGGCGTATTCCATGACTGTTTATTTCCTTGTTTCGCGGCTCCTGTTTTGACCTTTATTTCATACACTTGGGCTGCATCAAGTGCCTTGGAATATGTCTGGTGAATGACATCCCAGATATCTTTAGCGGAGGTTAGAAACATACACGTATCACTAATCTCTGGTGTCATCGAATTCCAAAGCCATGCCATAATTATCGAATCTTCATTGTCCCATGTCTTGAATTGAGGATCTCCTTTCTTCGGTCTGGTGCCCAAGAGGTGATTCAATTTTCCTTTACCCTTCAAAAAGGTACGAACAAGCTGAGACCACTTTAAATAATTCTTCCTGTTGAGTCTGTAAGCTTGCTGAATATATTTTGTAGTTCCCTTGTCCCGTAATTGGACACGACTTCCTCAGACTGCACAATTTCTGATACTGCCGACATTTTTTTTATTTTACTCAATTTTTTTTTAAAGTAGAATGAAAGAAGAAAGAAAAAAGGATAAAAAAGAAAAAGAAAAAGTGAAAACGAAATGCAAAGAGAGAGAGAGACGTGCAGAGAGAGAATGAAGCCTGACTGGCGATGTAGCGGAAAATGTTCTTGGTGGTTACAGCGGCGGACAAAAAACCGGTGATAGTGGATAGTGAAACGAGAAATACTGTTTCAGCAGTAACGATCGAGTAGTGATCTGAAAAAAATGGCGATGAAGGCCGGAAAGCTATTTCGGCAATGAAGGCCGAGTTGAAACAAATTCGGCGATGAAGGCCAATAGAAATTCTTCGGATTTTTAAAGCTTTGATACAATGTTGTAAAACACATAAATAAAAGGAACACATAGATATAACGTGGTTCAACTCTATGACCTACATCCACGGGAGAAAAGGAGAGAATAATTCTTATTCATGGTGTCTCAATGAAAGAACACCGTATATATAGAAAATTCAAGGTTCCAGCTGTCAAGGGTGCGCATATAGTAACTAGTGCACGTATAACAACTACTATACATAGATATTCAAGAATTAGAATGAATATAAGAATGAAAGAATAAGAATCTTTCTAATTTAACAATCTTTCTTTTTTTTGACAAAAAACAGAAATTGTATTGTATTAATCGTATAAAATATAATATGTACAACATAAATACAAAAGGACCACAATCCAATTCAAAATATCAGAAATTGTCCAAAATGGGGTTCCATCCCCTCAACCAATCCCCAAAAGAATAACCTCTAGCTAGTCTACTAGCACTAACCCAGAGCGAGGCCAAGAAAAAAGAATTTTTCTAAACAACCCTCATCGAAAAAGGAATTTTTCTAAACAACCCTCATCTCCTTTTCTTGGTTAATCAAAATTACGAATATTCTTTTCTTTCCAAACAAACCAAATTACAGCAAAGACAACCACCTTCCAATAATTCCTCAAATGTCGCAGTAGCTCATTTTCATCAGGAAAAGCCCACGCAATAGATTCATTAGGCAACCTCTCCCATTGCAGGATGACTTTCCATCTTCCCTACACTCCTTTGACGAAATCACAATCAACAAAAATGTGTTGACTGGATTCCCCATGTTTTTTACATAGACAACACCAATTCGGGGAGAGGGTCCAATACTTGAATCGTCTCTATAGGATATCCACACAATTTAACCTGTTATGAGCAATAGTCCATCCCAAGAATTTGGCTTTATAAGTAACGTGAGCTTTCCAAATGGTATCGTGAGGAAAGGGTGCTAAAGATGAAACAAGATCAGAGGAGGAGCAAAGGTGATGAAAGATGGCCTTAGAGGAGAAAACTCCTGATGATTCAATTGGCCATATTTAACAATATTTCTAAGTTACCAAGATTTTGTTTCCCGCAGTTCTAAGGAAAGAAAAAGAAAGGGCTTTCTTGTATTTGGTCTATGTATGGGGTAAGCAAAGAAGAGAAAACATAGAATGATAGAAGAAAGGTTGATGGTCTCAACTTTTATACCTTTTGAATCATTTTCACTAATTATTGAAAACCCTCCACAATTTTAAAAATTATGGAGAGATGTCAACTGCCTGCCTAGTGAGTTGCCTCAATGATTTGGAAAGGCATAGGGTACACCTTTACAAATTCATGAGGGGAATTTTAGAAAAGTGTGCATACTGAAGGCTAGTGAGTCATGTATCAATTGAAATGAATGGTGGTTTCGGTGGTAAAGGGAGTCCAACTTAATACTTGATAATTATGTTTAAGTTGCAGATTTTATTTATAGAGACAATTGTCTTTTCACTATTTGTTAGATCTTGATTTATTGCTATGGAGCTTGGGTAAAGCATTGTGTAGCATGATCTTCAGGCCCCTGTTAGTGATCGAGAAATTAGAGCAAGTCTTCCTGAAACAGCTGCAATGATTGACTTGGCCTCAACCATGATCACTGAAGGTCGTGGGATGGATTTAATGCCCAGGGAAGCTGATCCAGATGCTCCAATAACTGCATACAGGTGGGCTTGCTTCCATAGTATGCTTTCTGAACTTTAAAAAAATGAGGTTTTTGTACTGATTAATTAATGATATCTATACTCAGTTGGTTATTCACAAAGTAGACTGTAAAGGGTGATGGCCTAATTGTGTTTTTGGGGTAAGTAACATGTTTTGTTTGGCCATTTGGAAGCTTTTCACTTTTCTTTATTCTCTTCGTCCTATTAGATGTGCAAGAAATTCCTGAAAACCTTGACATAGAATGCTATCTATCTTTCTCTCTTTCTTTTGTTCTTTTTTTGGGTTTTAAAGCTTCTCATAAGTTGAGGTCAATGTGACGTTAGAAAATATGAGATAATAGCATTAAAAAAAATGGCTTAATGGAGAATATACTCTAGATTTTCATACAATTCAGGGGAGAGAGCAAACTGAAACTGCTCTTTTGAAGGCAGCATGCAGCAGCTTTAGACAATGAATTACCTCTAATACTGCTATAATGCATAAATATAAATTGTAAAATGTTAACATCACTCTAGAAAAAGAGAGCAATTTAACATTAGGTAAAAAGCGTGAGTGTGATGCAAGGTGGCTTGTCTTTGTGAGGCGAGGATTAACCTCGAGCTGGTATGAAGCATAAGCCTCACATTTTTATAATTTATAATAAGCAGAAAACTAGATATAAGTTTAAGAAAAAAAAAATTTAATAATTACTAATATCAATTGTAAATGAAGAAACATCTAAAACAAGCAAAAATATGAAGTGATTTTGATGTATATTGTATTCTTTTTCATATTTTTTAAGTTTTTTAGTTTAGTTTCTTTTTTAGGGAAGTTTTTATTTTGGTATATTTAATTTTTAGTGGTAGTTCTAGGTAGTTTTTTAAAATTTGTTTTAATTTTTAAGTGTATTAAAAAGTGTTGAGAAGTGTCTAAATAGAGTTCTAATAGGATTAAGAAGTTGCTTTTATGTTATAAATAGGTTGGGAAACTTATTTTTAGGTGTTCTAATTAGTTTCTAAGGTGTTTTAGGGGAGTTATCTATACTAAGAGCCCCAATTACGACATTTAAAAGATGAAGATAAATTTTTTCTCTTTGAATATTTTTTTCAATAGAATATATATTTGGTTATTTTTTTGAATATTTTTGTTTTTGCTTCCGTGACGAATCTACATTAGATTTTATATACATGTTGAAAACTTGAGTGAAATCTCTTAATGCATTAATTGTCTTAATTTTCATTAACATCATTAAGAACTAAGCGAGAACATATAATACATTGAGCTTTCCGAATTTATAGTTTTAAATTATTAAAAATATTCGGTCGTTGCCTTTTTTCACCATTTTTTAGTTAATAGAAATAGGCATAGCTGACTTAGCCTTTGTTAGAGCGGAGTGGAGGAAGCGGATTTATGTAGCCGACCCCATGTAGATTTGGAAAAAGATTTAGTTGAGTTGAGTAGAATAGAAGTTGACGTAGAATAATTTGTCAGAAGTTTTTAAATAGATAGGTTAGTATTTAAAAATCATGATCATAAATTTATTTTCAAACAAAAAAGCTTTAATATGTGAAAATTGAGGCTTAAACCTCATTGCGCCTCGAGGTGTATGCTTCGTAGTATTAAGGCATACGACAATACTCCCTCATAATGTAACCTTGTGGCCTAATGTCACGGGCGAGTCAATGAGGCAAGGCAATACCCGTGCGGCACCCGGTAATATCAAATAACAAGGTCAACCAATCTGCAAGTAAAGAACAATAACACACACAAGAACAAGCAACAAGTAATTGGAAGTAAATTTGTATTAACCTCAAGTAAATGTTGTACAATTGGTGTTTACACAAAAGGAATACACACATACCCTAAGGGAGCAGGTATCGCTAGAGAACCACAAGTTAGCAATAGCAAGCAGCCACAAGGGACACGCGTTGGTAGCTTTACAAGGACGCTTGGTTGTAGGGGACACCTAAACACTATCTCTAGGCAACTACCACCTCCCCTACAAGGTAGATCTTAAGTTTTTACCCTAATCCCAAAAGGAAACATCAAAATGTGATGCCAATCATACTAGCCCCCAAGATTACAAAAATACCTCTGATTACAAGGAAAAAGACATGACGGTGCATGTGACAACATGACCGTGACACTAAGCCTTAAGGCGTTTTATTGGGTGCCTTATCTTTAGGTGTGCCTCTAGGTGTATGCCTTGTTTGATGTTTAAAATGATGCTAGTACCACATGCACGGTTATCATGGTTAGGGGTGTACATGGATCAGGCTAGGTCGGTTTTGACCATAAATTGGCCCAACCCAATAGTTTCGAGTGACAAAAATGTCATTGGAAACCAACTTGAAGAAATTAAATTATTATACACAACTGACCCAATTTAGGCTTGGTATTTAGGGTTGGGTTTCATAAATGCAAATCCAAACATAACCCAAAAACATAACATAGCAAACCCAAACAAAACCCAAAATATATATAAAATAAAATAAATAAAAATTCAATAGAAAAGGAGGGCAAAAGGGCAAAACAAATAAAAAGTTTAAATTACAGCAGTAAAGGGCAAAACAAATCAAAAGTTTAGATTACCTTGAGAAACCATCAAAATTACAGCAGTAAAGGGAAAAACAAATCAAAAGTTTAGATTACCTTGAGAAACCATCAAAATTATCTTAGAGGGGCCTCTTCAATGTAGAAACCCCAAGCATCTCAATGTTGTGAGGCTTGAACTTAAATGTTGGAAGATGGGGATTGTGGACTACATGCTTGGGGATTCCTTGGTGAGGAAGCCCGTTAAATTTTTTTTTTTTTTTTGTTATATAGGCATACAAATACACATCTTTATATATCCTGTTTATTTATATGTATACATATAAAAAAAAAGGCAACCCAGTTACCCAGTGCATGAAGCTCTCATACATGTGTGGTCCTAGGGAAGGGTCAGACCACATTGGGTATGTTGTATACTTATAATTATGTAAATTTATATGTATGTAAGTATGAAGAATGTCTATTTATATATGGCCAGGTTGGGTGGATTTCAGGTTTAAATTTTCAAACCCAAAATCTGACCCAACCTTTTGGGCTGTTGTATTTGAACAAGTGAATATAGGGTGGAAACTCACTCGAACCCGATTGGGTCGGTTTCGTTACCATGTATGAAGCTCACTCCTAGTTACAACTTCCATTCGAATTGTTGAATCATATGATTCACAATTCGGTTTACTCTAAAATGATTCAAATCAGATTCTTGAATCTTTTTGCCTTGAATCATAGGTGAATCAGATCGAATTGTAAGTGAATTTGGTCAAAATCATTCATTAACCAGAAAATAACATTGTCTTTATAATTCTATGGGTAGTTAATACTTATAAATGTATGATTAACATTTGTTTTGTGAATCTTATGGTTTATTGATTTGAGTACCATTTCAATTCATCATTTCTCGAAACCATTTGATTCTAATTCATGATTTTGACAATGATGATTTGCATGTCAGTGTATAATTCCGTTATCTTTGAAAAATTTATTGTAGTTTATTATGTTCCTGTTAAAGATACCAATTGGAGTCTCCTAATTGAAAGAACTACTTGGAATGCCTTAATAGCTAGCAAGGAAAATTATGAGATTTCCGTACTTGAGTGTTTGATGGGTAGATCTTGAAGAAACTGTTGAGGTTGCTCCATTGTGACCTAGAGGTCACAAGTCCCATTCTAGAGAAAACCTCTTCGATATGGAGGTTAGTTTGCGTACGTCACCTCTCTTTTTCAGGCCCACAATGGGGAGACTCGTGCATTAGGTATGCCTTTTTTTACAGACTTGAGTGTCTTTATTTAATATATGAGATTGGACTCTATTGATGTGACATTGTAGTTAGGTATTTAGATTGTTAATTATAATCATTTAAGCACATTGTTTGTCTAATTGTCATCATGTTTTTATTTAATAATTGAATAATAATGTGATGTAGATTCGTCGCGGAAGCAAAAATGAAAATACTCAAAAAATAACCAAATATATATTCTATTGAATAAAATATTCAAAGAAAAAAATGATCTACATCTCTTAAAATTCGTAATTGGAGCTCCTTATATAGATAACTCTCTTAAAACATCTTGGAAACTTAACTAAAACACCTAAAAATAAGTTTCCTTATATAGATAACTCTATTTAGATACTTCTAAACACTTTTTAATACACTTAAATAATTAAAACGAATTTTAAAAAACTATCTAGAACTACAACTAAAAAATTAAATATACCAAAATAAAAACTTCTCCTAAAAAGAAACTAAAATAAAAAACATTCTAAAATACGTTATACATCACCACCAGAAGAATTATCATAATACGAAGGATGTCACATAGTAAAAACTTTAGATGCATGAAGATAACCACGTAATTGTACCCTTAAAGACGTTGTCCTAGACTCGAATTAAGTGATCACAAGTGGAACCGTCTTTTGATCTAGAACTTGGTTGAAATCAAATATTTCCTCAACTATAAATAACCAATCCATTATTTCACTGGGTTGAAGATCATCATGAAAACTCCTTTGATCAGGAAACAGGTTCTCAAGTTCTTCAATCCACGCATCAACCTTTTCAACTTTTGGAGCCAAGGTTAACTGTCAATCTACGAACAACATTCCCTGGTCACCAACAACGATTTCTTCCTTGGGTTCATCACCATATTCATCAAAATATGGGTGGATTATTGAAAGGATTTGTTTCTTCAATCCATTCATCCATAACAATTGGTGTAAAACAAGGCAAAAGAGAAAGGGGCTATGGAGGGTTTCGGGGTGGGAAGAGAAAATGTCCACGTCTCTCACATTCAATATGCTGATGATAGTCTTTTCTTTGTGAATGATGACGGTAAAAGCTTAATGAATGTCATAAAGATCATCAACAATTTCTGCTTTATTTTTGGTCTTAAAATTAATCTCACTAAGTGCCAACTTGCGGAGATCAATTTGGTGGAAGAGGAGGTGTTTTTTCTGGCTGATCAGATTGGTGTTTCTGTGGGTAATTGTCCTCTAAATTACCTAGGTATGCTTCTTGGGGGAAATCCCCTAAAATTGTCCTTTTGGGATCCGGTAATTCAAACCATTAGTAGAAGGATTGAGGGGTGGAAAAGGAACTTTTTATCGCGAGGAGGTAGAGTTGCCTTGCTGAGATCTGTGTTGGAAGCAATCCCTACCTATTTCATGTGAACCTTCAAGATGCCAACATTTCTTGCCAGTTTGATTGAGAAAATGATGCAAAATTTTTTATGGAAGAATGAAGATAAGATAAAAGGTTCGCATCTAATTAATTGGGGAGCTGTGAAAAGGGTCACTGACCATGGGGGTTTGGGCATCGGGGACCTTATTAACAGAAACAAAGGTCTGGCGGGGAAGTGGCTTTGGCGTTTCTTATGTGAAAAGGATACCTTGTGGGCTAAAGTGATTAGAAGCAGGCATGGTTTACATGAGAATGTTAGGGATGCTGGTCTACGTCCTAGATCAACCTACAAATGTCCTTGGAAATTTATTCATTCAATCTACGCTCTTTTTAATCCCCTCCTTAGGCTTAAAGCTGGAAATGGAACATGATCAGATTTTGGGAGGACAAGTGGTGTGGTACCGAGTCTTTTAAGGACAGATTCCCGAACTATATGCAATCTCTAGCCTTCACAATGGCCCAATCTCTTCTTTTTTTGATGCCCCTACTAGTCTTGAGGCTGTTATTAACTGGAATTTGCATTTAATGAGGAACCTACCAGAAAATACTCTGGAGGAAATTCCAAATTTCATCCAATGTCTTCAATCTTATAAACTTCAAAACCGTGATGACAGAATTTGGAGGTTAGGAGAACCCGCAGGTTCCTTTTCTTCTAAATCTATGTTCTCATCTCTTTCCTCTCTGGGCAATATGCTTCCTTTCCCCCATGCAAACTTTATTTGGACTGCAAATGTCCCTTCCAAAGTGAAAATCCTAGGGTGGCTAATTGCCCATAAGAAAGTCAACTGTGCAAACGTTTTGCAAAAAGGTTTCCTAATATTATGTTCTCCCCATCTTGGTGCTGTCTTTGCAGAAAAAGCAATGAATCAATGGACCATGTGTTCGTGGATTGCAAAATGATGAAGGATTTGTGGGAGTTTTGGTGCCAAAAATGCAGAATTTTGTCACCTCCAGATCCTACCTCTTACTTTACTTATCCTAGTGGGTAGTATAATAGTAAGATCAAACTGTACTGGAAGTGTATGTTTTTTGCTAATCTTTGGTGTATTTGGTATGAAAGGAATAGCATGATCTTTAGGAATGGTTTTTCCTCTTGTAGCAAGTTGTGGGATCATGCCCTTTTTATTTTTACTTCTTGGATTAGTTCTTGTAAACTATCTTTAGGTTATGGTATAGGGGACTGGATGTACAGATGGGACTGGATGTACAGATGGAACAACATACTTGAAACCTTAACTCTCCATGGGGGCATCTCGCCCCTTTGGTTTTTTCCTTTTATATATATATATATATACTTTATGTTTTTTGCCAAAAAAAAAAAAAAAGACAATTGGTGTAAACAAACCTCACAGCAAGGTTGTGGTGTAGGCAAGTGCCTGTGGCAGTAGCGATACCTATGATTTAGATTAATCGAATGAGATTGGTCGGATTCGGACCCCTGTTCCAAATCGTCGAGTGAAACTGCAGGATTGTCGTGAGAACCCGCAACTTTCTCCCTGTCTTGGACAACGACCGACTCTTGAAGTTGTAGCTGCAACAACATCAAGTGTAAAACAACTTTCAGCAGTATTCATAGCTTTTGCATTATTGGTGATCAATTCTTCAAGTCGATTGACCCGAGAATTGATTGTGAGTCTTCCTCTTCTCTTTGCCACCATTGACGAAAAACAGCAAGATCGAACCTTGCTCTGATACCATTTTGATGTAGATTCGTCGCAGAAGCAAGAACGAAAATACTCAAAAAATAATCAAATATATATTCTATTGAATAAAATATTAAATGAGAGAAAAGAAAATAATATTCATCTCTTAAAATTCATAATTGGAGCTCCTTGTATGGATAACTCCCTTAAAACATCTTAGAAACCAAGTAAAACACCTAAAAATAAGTTTCCTAACCTATCTATAACATAATAACAACTTCCTAGTCCTATTAAAACTCTAAATAGACACTTCTAAACACTTTTTAATACACTTAAATAATAATAAATTTTTTTACAAAAACTATCTAGAACTACAACTAAAAAATTAAATATACCAAAATAGTGTTGTCAAGGCAGAAAGGCGGTGGTAGGCGGTAAACCTTAATTAGACGAGGCGGGGCCTAGACGGGATTAAGGCAGGACATAAAATATTTATTTAGAGGTCTCTGAAAATTTTATTTATTTATTCATTGGTCCCTCACTCCATATATATATATAATTATTAATTTAATTTATATATTAAATAATTGTTAATTTATATAATATAAATTAATAATTATATACATAAATGTATTTAGGGTTTGCAGAAGTGGAAGTGGAAGGAGGGAGAGAATTTCACAGGTTTTAACAAAAAAAAAAAATCAAAAAAACCCTTTAAAAAAATATTTGCTTAGACCTCCCCAGACCGCCTAGGCGGTGCCACTACCCTAGGCGCCGCCTTGACAACACTGTACCAAAATAAAAATTCTTTAAAAATAAACTAAATTAAAAAAATTCTAAAATACGTTATACATCATAATGTCTGCAAGTTGACTGGATTTTCCTTCCCTCTCTTCTTGGTTCACTCTCTTGCACTCAAACGCTCATACTCTGTTACTTGTCACCGCATTAGAGAAGCTGAAATATTATTCTGATATAAGCTTTAGGTGTCTTGGCAAACCGGCAAAAAGCCAATGCTTGGATTTACATTTGATTTATTTTATGTTTTGATGAAGGAGTGGATTAATTTCACTTCTTCTATTTTGTCAGTTCTGCACAAGTTGTGTGCTATTTTATTGATTTATGTAATGTTAACATGCATTGTAATACTCTTCGTCTGCTAAAACATTTTAGGTCTTAAATGGTTTGTCGTTACATTTATGTTGCTCTAGTTGATAATTTATCTTTCATTTGCTTGAGTGTATAACTCTTTTTTTTAATGCTGAAATGTCATTTTCTATTCAGGTACCA
Organism: Paratinospora sagittata; assembly: GCA_035771175.1. NCBI lineage: Eukaryota > Viridiplantae > Streptophyta > Magnoliopsida > Ranunculales > Menispermaceae > Paratinospora > Paratinospora sagittata. The sequence goes on along the minus strand of CM069595.1, from coordinate 13,255,288 downwards.
CTCCCTTTGTGCCTATATGGGGGATGATGACATGTTCAGTTCTGATCTTAGTGATGACCAACTTAAAATGAGACTTGGGCATATGTCAAACATTCCTTGCCAGGTAAGCCAGCCTTCGTAGTTTCTTGCTTAATAAAATACCCTCAGGATGCAGATAGTACCATACAAGCATTATCTTCCTTAATGGTTATCCCAGTGAAGTCGAGGCACCTTAGGTGCATGCTGGAGGTGCAGCAAAGCAAGATGCTGATACTTGTTTGGGTTAAAGTACAGCGGGCATGTGCCTGGCTAAGTAGGGTGCTTTTGAGTATAAATTGTATAGTTTTGTTTTCTTTTTTCAATAATTACTTTGTTGTGAGCTACCTCTTTCAATACTCAAGTTGAAGGTGCTTGCCTGAAGGGAATAGATTAAAGTTCAACACACAAGCCTCCAACGATAAATATTCAACCTCAAGCCTTATCTTAACCTTGACCCAAATAAACAACTACAGTTTCTTTCTGTTTGTTCTTCATTTTTTTTCCCTCTTTTTGAAATTTGCTTGTTCTTTTCCTACATTTTTTTTCTTTTCTTTTCTCTTCCTCTTTTCTGTTCCTTTTTCAGCATGTTCCTTTTTCTTGTCTCTCCCATCCCTCTCTTTGTACTACAATTTTTTATGTTTCCATTTTTTCTCTGCTTTCTTTTCTTTTTTCTGTTACTATTTATGTTTTTCTTAGTGATTTAGTTTTTTATTACTTTTTAGGTTTTTATTTGTTATTGCCATCTACTTCTAGTTTTTATTGCTCTTACAACTTTTTTGTATTTGTTTTCCCTGCTCCCCTCTAGGACTTTAAATTTTTAGCTTGTCATCACCTGCGAATCATCAGAAGAATAATCTTATAAGCAAATAATGTAGCTTCATCAGGAGATTCTTGTTCTAAGAAGATAGATTCAATATCCTGATCATCTTGAAGAGAATAGGAATGTTGAATCTGCTGGATCAAATGTTGACTCTTTCTTTTCAGGACATTGTTTTGCATAATGACTTGGTTTCTTGCAAATATAACACCGAGAGTCTTTAGGGGAAGAGTTACGGCGTTTGAAATACCGAAGACGTCGTTTCTTCTTCCAAGGAAAACCTTTCTTATTCTTAGAAAAGAACCGAGGTTTCTTTCTGTTATTTTTCCAAAAAGGTTTACCTTTCTGGCCTGGACAAACACATTTCTTCTTGCATCCGATCTCAAGATACTTCTTATCACATGCCTGTTTAGTATTAATATGTGGATCAGACATGTCTTTGATAAACTGGCGCATTTCACAGAGCTTATCTTATCAATTGCGGTGAGGAGTAACTGGAAACTTTTGGCGAAAGTAATTTGTTCCATTGGCCTGCCAGTAGCAATAAGAAGTCGATTGAGTTCTGGATGGCATTCAGGTGGTAAAGAAGCAATGAAAGTATGCTTCAAATCTGGTCTGTCATTTCCACCTAGAAGATGATATCGTTGAATCATCCTAGTAAAATGGCGGTGAAGATCTTTCTTGTTGAGCGAACAACATTTCATAGTAAAGAATTCCTGTTTGAATTTCTTTTCAATAAGAGTAACGTCGCCAACAAATTCTTGGAGCATATGGTCGTATACATCACTTAGAGAAAGTTGAGTGAGTTGAAGTATACGATATTCACCAAGAGTAATTAACCAATCACGAACAAAACCTGTGCATCGTGAGAAGAAATCAACAAGGTTGGCTTGAGAGGTTTTTCCACTGATAAGTTGATTGATCATCCATGCAGCCCATGAAATAATCTTATTTCTCCATTGATCAGATGGAACATCATCGAGGGAAAACCAAGGACCACCATTTCCAGGTTTGAAATGATTCTGGTTAGGATTCTGTGGTCGTTGTTGATTGGGTGCAGGGGTTTCAGCAGTAGCTTCAGTAAAATCAACATCTTCATCAGCAGGGACATTAGATGAAGAAGCACCATGAGCCATATGAATCTGAGCAAGAGCTGAAATGTCCATAATCTGAGAGTCATCAGAAGAAGTAGAAGTTGCATCAGAAGAATCTGCAAGAGTATCAGAAGAAACTGTAACTGCTTCAGAGTTGTCTTCATCAGAAGATGTATGAAGATCAATGGATTCAAATGAATCAGTAGATGAGTCAGATTGTGGAATTGGAGATGCATCGGAGGCATTGAAGTTGTCATCATCATTATCAGTAGTATCTGCAAGATCTTCTTCAGAAAAATAAGGTTGAACTGGATTGCTTGGAGGTGGTTCAGGCTCAGTAGGTGGAAAAGGAATACTAGGAGTAGTGGAAACTGGAGGGTCATAGTATTCTGGTGGAGGTTCCATAGGAGGAAATAAAGGAAGTTTTCCTTTATCGCGAAACATAGGACGAGGACCACGTACTGGTAGAGGTCTGGGAGATGGGGAATATTGTTGAGGCTGAGGAGTAGCTGCATCTGCTCGAGATTTAGAAAGTAATAAACTTTGCATAAAAGTTAGAGAAGGGTTTGGAGCAGGAGAAGGAGCATACATAGGTGAAGTTGAATGTAACCTGAAAGTATTGAGAGACATAGGATATGTTTCTGGATATTCAGGCTGTTGTTGAAATTTTTTTAGATTTGCAGTAACATAAGATAATTGTTCCTTGAGATGACGTAATTCTTTTTCTGCTGCATCAAATTGAGGACCAGTATATCTCTGCTGAAGATAATAACGAAGGATCTTAGCAGTAAGTTCAGTATAATATTTTTGACTGATATTTGCTTGAATATCGGTTTTCTGAACTAAACTAGTCGTAGTAGAAGAAAGACTGACAAGTTGATCATCAATTTTCTTCAAAAATTGATTCTGTACAAGAACATTCTTTGTCTGCCAATTCAAAACTTCTTCAGCTTGAGACAAAGGTTTGGGAGATCCATCAGGACGAATATCAATAGGCTGAGTGAAAGGTTTAGCCGTTGTCTGATGTGTCGGATCTACAACTCTTGTTAGAGGAGGGAAATCTTGATCATAAGAACCAACAGGAAAACATGGATGGACCATTGGAGCCGCTGGAGGAGGAGGAGGTTCATAATAAGATCTTCGAACATCAGATCTGCACGAAGTCTTCTTAGATTTGCGTTTCCTGCGAGTATCATCAGCATCATATCGACATGAAGGGTCGATCCAGGCTTCATCATATTCAATGTCATCCTGGCAAGAACAACCAGGAGCACACATATCTGGATTACAGTCCCAAATAAAATGGCCATCAACATGAGAGTGATAGAAAAATTTGCCATTTGATTGGAAAGTATGAAGTGGAGGATCTTCAGGATGATGTGTCCAAACTGGTTGGATCATCATAGAATGATGAACAGGAAGAAGTTCCTGTGATTTAGACGGAGAGTCAAAATGGACTTTGACAGAACCGTCTGACTGTTTCTTCATAAGAGGACAAGAGGTATTGGTGACTGGTTCTGAACGTTTCAAGAACTATTCATAATTGGTGAACCACGTCAAAAGCAACATCTGTCGGAGATCCTTCTGAGGAATTTGCTTCGGGATTTGGACAATAGTAGGAATCTCGTTGTCATGAACAAAGGCCATGACGGTGCCATGTGGCTTTTGAGTGCGAAGATGAATGGCATGGTCTTGAAGACGAAAAGCCACTTGATGATGTTCCATCTGATCAATGGAGAAATAAGATTATTTCATGGGCCGCATGGATGACCAATCAACTTATCAGTGGAAAAACCTCTCAAGCCATCCTTGTTGATTTCTTCTCACGATGCACAGGTTTTGTTCGTGATTGGTTAATTACTTTTGGTGAATATCGTATACTTCAACTCACTCAACTTTCTCTAAGTGACGTATACAACCATATGCTCCAAGAATTTGTTGGCGACGTTACTCTTATTGAAAAGAAATTCAAACAGGAATTCTTTACTATGAAATGTTGTTCGCTCAACAAGAAAGATCTTCACCGCCATTTTACTAGGATGATTCAACGATATCATCTTCTAGGTGGAAATGACAAACCAGATTTGAAGTATACTTTCATTGCTTCTTTACAACCTGAATGTCATCCAGAACTCAATCGACTTCTTATTGCTACTGGCAGGCCAATGGAACAAATTACTTTCGCCGAAATTTTCCAGTTACTCCTCACCGCCATTGATAAGCTCTGTGAAATGCGTCAGTTTATCAAAGACATGTCTGATCCACATATTAATACTAAACAAGCATGTGATAAGAAGTATCTCGAGATCGGATGCAAGAAGAAATGTGTTTGTCCAGGCCAGAAAGGTAAACCTTTTGGGAAAAATAACAGAAAGAAACCTCAGTTCTTTTCTAAGAATAAGAAAGGTTTTCCTTGGAAGAAGAAACGAAGTCTTCGGTATTTCAAACGCCGTAACTCTTCCCCTAAAGACTCTCGGTGTTATATTTGCAAGAAACCAGGTCATTATGCAAAACAATGTCCTGAAAAGAAAGAGTCAACATTTAAACCAGGTCATTATGGCGTTGTTATAATATATATATATACATATTTAAATTTCTTTTAATATTTTTTGTGCATTTTTTTTATGTCCTCACTTCATTTCGGGTGTGTTCATCTTGTGTGTTTCACATCAACAAAGATCCTGAGCACCTTTTGATGTTCTAAATACCATAGTTTAACCATATTATAGCCGAAACATTTCACCCATAACGATAAGTATGCTCTACTATTAAATGCCAAGGTGCTATTGTTTATTTGACTTTTATTGACCAACAATACCAATTAAAGCGCGTGTTTGCTCATCACAGGTTATTTTTTCCATGGCTGATGAAAATGTTCCAGAATATGTTGATAAGAAAGCCTTGGTTGAAAGGTAAGTACTCTCCGAAGTCGTAATCTAGCAATTGACCCCCTTTTTGTGGGAACAATAATGACCATTTTGCTACATGCAGATTGTGCAAGGCTATGGGAGGTGCAGAGAAAGTTGAAATTGAATGGGGAAACCACTCTCTCTCAAACAGGGTTGCAGAAGCTGTCCAGGCCATTATAAACTTTGTTAAAACTGAGGGACCCAAAGGGTGGAATGATCCTTGGAGCTAAGGCACGCAACATTCTGCTGCTGCTGCTTTTCTGTAACAACTTGATGTCGATTCCCCATTTTCGTGGTCTACTTCTCTGTTCTTTGTACCCACGATTGGTTGTATTTGATATATAAGTCATGTTTACTCTTTTGCTGTGAAAAGGCTTTGTTGAGTTGAGTTTGGTCCTTTCTTCTTTGTTCTCTTATTAATTTTTTCTATTTTTTCTTTTTCTTGTTTGTCTATTTTAGATTTTGAATTTGTTCACCAAGGAGTTAGTTCATACTACTGAAACTTTGAAGTAACATTGATTTGGTACGACAACGACATTTCATTTTAGTGGTTTCTTTGGTAATTACTGCCGCTTGCTTGGATTCTTCTTCAGGGCCTGGAACAAGCTTGTAAATTCAGAAGCAAGCTCTGCAAGGTATAAGAAGCTAAATGCTTTTAGTAGTCTTGTTGTCAACCAAATTAATTGGGAATTCTTGTACGCAGTGATTGGTTCATATTGGCAACTCCAATCCTCGGGAGCAGTTTTTGATGACGATGGCAAGGGCGACAACAGTAGCATAAGGTGGTACTTTTAACGAGGACGGTTACTACATACTTTCATTTTAGCTTAGGTGCTCTGCATTTTTTATCAAAGTGAATGGGAGATTCTGTATCAAACCTTTCCCACAGGTAAGCCTCTGACCATCCAATGCCCTTTTAAAAAGCAGGTAAGGTTTAGAAGGCTTAAAAGTGGTTTGGCTAGGCTTAATTTCTTGATTGTAGTGCTCGCTAGGAGCAAGACTTTTGTGTCAATATGCATAAGAAGAAGAAGAAGGTGGTGGGGACAATGAGTATAGAATTAGAAAGGGCACGATCATCAATGATCCATTGGAAATGCTTGTAAATAGCATTAATAAGGGAGAAATGTGGGACAGGTAGAAAAAGGCACCTCTGTGCCTAATATGGTGACTAATCTGGGGGTGGATTATTTCATGGTTTACACAACTGGTCAAAAAGGCACGTCTTGTCAAAAGTTTTATTTGTTGTTTCAACTCTGATGAATCCAACTATATAATAAAAGAAGGTGAAAAGAAAAAAAGAAAAAAAAAGCCCTGCCCTTTATTTCTTATCTCACTTTATTCAAAGTAGCACCCATAGTAATTCTCCATTCCGACCGCACAAAAAAAGAAAACGATGAACTACATCCTTAACCTTTTCGGCCCAGTACGTCATTGGCATTATTTGTAAATTATGAAATGGCTACAAAAATCAGGAGACCCACATGGCTATTGTGAGCTAACAATCGTATCTGAAAGGTCAGTGGTTCTGTAAGGGATGAGATATCTAGGAAATAAGCTATGTTTGGTTTTACTCTAAAAAGCTTTAAAACGAATGCAGTAAGATAGATCTTTATCATTTGGCCTTGAACCATTCATGATGATCACATACCACATGCTTAATGTTAGATCGCTTTATCGTCGTTTTCTTGAAGAAAACCTATGACCATGGGCAATCACTTGTGCCCCATCATCATCATATAACGCTAGTCTATTTATTATCAGAATTATTGAGCAACCATATATGCTTTGCTATCTTTGATATGACTTGTCGGGTAGACTTGAAGCTCCATTAAAAGGTATGTAGGGGTGGGTTTTACTCTAAAGGTCATTTGAAATAAGATCTTAGCTGTATATTCTATCGGATAAACATAAACTATTATCGGTGTGAATGCGTGAAGCTGTCGATGCCTTGGCTCACTTAAAACCATTTTCACTTTTTGGTTGTAGTGTACGGCGAACCATGTAGAGGATTAATTTGTTCACCGCCTAATAAAGCCACTAATTATTTCTAACCAAACACACCCTTTCTTTTTCTTTTTTTTTTACTGTATCAAACAAAAAAAAAGAAAAAAACAATCAGAATATTTTTCTATCTCCTTCTAAACATACAGACACGTGTCATTCCCTACCTTCTCGACATAAAAGACCACACACGACCCTTTATTTCCTTCGCTGGACGCAAATGTCATTCTAACGTATTATGGGAGGACATTTTGGTAAGTTAACAATAATACTATACAAGCGAGCCCTACCTGGTGCAAATTATGCAGCCATGCATGGATTAACAATAATTTTATTCATTACAACTAACGATATTGTTTTGTTTTTTAGCTGACACGTGGCGGAACTTCTTGAGATGGATGGAATCTGCATGTGTCATTATTACAAAAAGACGAGGAGAATTTGGGAAAAACAAAAAAATTGGTTTCGAGATAAAAAAAAGAAAGCACAAGTCTCCAAGTTCCAGCTCGTTTCCGCAACGAACGCAAAACTTCTATCTTTGCACCTTTGTTTGTCTTCTCTCTAAAACCCTAACTACTTTCCAAATTTCAAACAAACAAATTAACGTTTTCATTTTTCATTTTTTTGTTAAAATCTGTCTCAATTGATGCTTCTTTCGATCGAAAAGTTTGCTCTTCGGATGTTGAAAACTGCATTCTTCTTGAATTTTTATTTATTTTTAACTAATGTTCTCTCGAGGATTTGAGCTTTCACTCTTTTTTTTTTTTTTAATTGCATTGAGCAAAGATTTAAAGAAAGAAATGAGCGAAAAAACTGTTTGGAGCTTTGGATACTAAAGCAGAGATGTAGTGTACAGAAGAGAGCTTTGAATGCCAAAATCCTTTGTATAAAAAAGGGTTTTTAACTGTTTTCCACCTTTCTTTGAAAGAAGAAAAAACTGGCTTTTTAATTTCTCAGCTTTTTCCAGAAGAAAAGTGAAGGAAAAAGAAACCAGCAAGCATTAACAGCTATAGTCTCCAACCATAGCAAATCGACAAAGAAGCTCTGACTCTGAACCAAACTTGTAAGTTCTTCTTCTTCTTTAAATACCCCAAAAAAATTAGTTCATGTTTTCCTGGAACAACACTATACTTTCATGAATAAAAAACTAGAGTTTCACTTAATTTTGCTCTTCTGCAGATGCCGGAGAAAGGCTCAAATTCCGTCAATGTATACATTTCCCGGCCTAATTCATGGTTCTCAAGGCCGTTTCCAGTCGCAACCGTGGCAGTTGTTCTGGGAATTTTTCTGATTTGGACCATCGACACTTCTACTATCACAAATGGCGTTAAAACTTGGCGCAATCGCCGTGATTATCTTGCTCCTGTGCCTCTAAATTCAACTTCAACCCTCCTCCATACCTCCCATTTATCACCCAATAATTCCATACTAAATTCAACCCATCACATCTCCAATAATTCCTCCACAAATTCAACTCCAATAGCTGAACCTCACCTGAATAATTTGACAAAATCCGATCAAATTAAATCCCAGCTGTTATTACCCACTGCTTTAACTTGGGTTTCTTCCAATTTAGAACCCAACTTCACATCAAATCTTCTAGCTCAATGGTTAGCTCCAGGTGGGCAACCCTGCAGAGACTCCAAAACAGTAGAAATTTCAATCCCAGGCCTTGATACTAACAAGAATTCTTCTTCTTTACTTCAATTACTCACTGGAGATGTTCATGAATTCCTCATTAAAGCCTTGGATGAAAATGGGAATCCCAGGTGTCTCGGTGGCGACTACTTCGAAACCGACCTCTCCGGCGATTCATGGAAGTCTCGCCCACCCATTAAAGATCTCGGAAATGGGTCTTATTCCCTCAAACTTCAAGTCCATCCTGAATTTTCCGGCAAGTTCAACTTCACCGTAGTCCTCCTCTTCCGCCATTACGAAGGCCTCAAGTTCTCCCCAGAACGATTCGCGTACCGGAAACAAGTCCGGTGGATCCCAATCAACTTCTTCATCAGACCATCATCATCGTCTGAATCGCCGGAGCTTCAGACTTGCCGGAAATCGGATTTCTCCCGGGACGCCTGGTCCGGCCGGTGGACTCGCCACGGGAAGAACGACCACTGCGAGATCGACCACGACGGCCGGTACCGTTGCCTGAACCCTAACTTCCCTTGCCGGAAACCCTGGTGCCACGGCTCATTAGGCTCGCTTGAGAGCAATGGCTGGGTTTACTCCACCCATTGCTCCTTCCGTCTCTTCTCCTCCGATTCCGCTTGGAATTGCTTGCAGAACCGGTGGATCTTCTTCTGGGGCGATTCGAACCACGTCGATTCGATTCGAAACCTCCTCAATTTCGTCCTCGGATTACCCAACATCAAATCCGTGCCGAGACGTTTCGATACGAACTTCACGAACCCAGCAAGCCCATCCCAATCGGTTCGTATCACCAGCATTTTTAATGGTCACTGGAACGAAACCCTGAATTACCAAGGCTTAAATTCGCTTCAAAACGAAGAATATCGAGACTTACTGAAACGTTACTTCTCAGAACCAACAGTCCCTGATACTATGATCATGAACTCGGGACTCCACGATGGCGTCCACTGGAAAACTGTTCGAGCTTTCGCTAAAGGAGCCGATTTTGCAGCGAAGTTCTGGGCCGGAGTTGTTGAGTCTGTGAAGGAAAAGGGGTTTCCGGCACCGGAGTTGATTTATCGGACGAGTATTGCGACCGGAGGGTACTGTCTTATATTTTTATTTAATTTAGAAATTTTATTTCGTAGAAAATAATCTTGGTATTTTTGGATCCATCATCAAGTAGTTTTGGTAATGCCTACCATAGACACTCTCGCTACTCGAAAGCCTTGCAGGAGAGCTTTACCAAAGAGTAATGTGAGGATAATCTGTATGTATGATTAAGCAATTCAATTACCTAATAAATAATGTGTTTTTAAATTTTAAAACTTTGGTTAGGAAGACTTGTTTTAAGTTAAAATTCATTTTATGAATTTAGTACTTAATTCATGGAGATCGTGGGTAAATTTTTCCGTCAGGTACGCGAGGAGCTTGGCGTTTAATCCTCAAAAGATGGAAGCTTTCAATGGAGTGGTGGTGGAGAAGTTGAGGAAGGCCGGGATACTCTCTGGCGTGGTCGACAACTTTGACATGACGTTCCCGTGGCACTTCGACAACCGGTGCAACGACGGCGTGCACTATGGGAGAGCTCCGGCGAAGACGCGGTGGAGGGACGGCGAAATTGGCCACCAGTACTTCGTGGACCTCATGCTCGGGCACGTGCTGCTGAACGCCGTGTGCGCAAGGTAGTGAACGACACCGGTCTCGGCTAAGATGCGCCGATGCTGACGTGGACGTGGTTATGCCCCAGTTCGGTGTAATGTAGGGCCCAATTAAAAATGATTGGAAAGTGACGTGGAGGCTTGTGGGGGAATTCTTTAATTCGTTTATTTATTGGATTGTAAGTTGGGTGTGTGTCGCGATGACAGGGTGTCTCGATGTTACATATGTTTTTTTTGTAATTTAATGAAGGTAGCGGTGGATGGAAGAGGAGCCACATGTCTCAAGAGCGACGTGGCGGTGGTTGATTGTTTGGGACTTTGGATTCTTCTTGGAACGTGATGCTGTCGGGTGCGGCTGTAGATGTGACGGACGGAGAGCGCTTTAAATTCCTTTGACAGGAGATAGAAGAGCGAGCGCGGCAAGTGTCTGCGTTAGATGCGGTGGTGTCGGTGATGTACTTGTGTTTGGAGACGTTTTTTTTTTTTTGATTAATCATAATCCATAAATTCCGAATTTTAGATGTAATAATAGAACTTTTAGTTTTAAATTTGTGAGGTTTGTTTAAATAATATAATGAAAAACAAATGTTCTATAGCATTCAGAAGATGGACATGTAATGTTAGACAAAAGGATTCAAAGTTTATGAATGTAGGTAGTTTTGAAGTTAAATGATGATTCAAAAAAAAAAAAAAAATGTTAAATGATGATAAATATTTGTACATCCAACCAACCAACCAACCATGTCATAAATCATTTAAAGAATATGGTCGAGGGCCATTCTAAGGGGCATTAGAGACAAGGTTGGTCTATATACTATTAAGCTGGTAAAGGCAAAAGGGCATAATCCTCATAAGAAATAGAGCATGTGGCATAACACAATAAGATTTTATTGTTGTTAGGTTAAAAATGTTAATTTGGCACTATTCATCATCTGGGTACCAAGGATTTATGCTCAAAGTACATCTTACACGATTGGTTGCATATTATAAAAGTTTACACTACTCATTTTCTATAAATATTTGAGAGACATGAACCTCTACTACGAAACTATAGGGATGTTACATGATCACTATCTCCTCAAATCAATTTTTGATTTGTTCCATGGAAGGTAGTGAACATTTACAAGGATTTTTGCCAAATCAGTTCTATACCTTTCATAATTTTTTTAACATTGTGTTGAGTATTTTCCATTAATATTGTAGGGAGATGTGAGCTCCACGCGGAAACAAAATTGCATGGTTGTGCTAAATACTTGTTGTAATCACTTGCCAGTTGCCACTAGATGAAATACTTGTTGTGCTAAGTTTCGCCTTTTGAAGTGCCAGTAGCATAGGGCGACGAGGCCAGGCTAAGTCAAGAAGGCTTTGATAACCGAAGGTTAATAACAATAATGTTAGCAAGAAATTGTAGGTATGATCAAATCCTTAACAGCATGCTTATAATTTTATTTAACTTTTGTGACACAATCCTACCTAACTGATACAATGATACTTTTGCATTTTTCCCCCCAAAAGTCTTCAATGACAGCACAAGTTGAATTATAGGTATATTAATTATAGTTTTTTTTTAATGAAAAAGTGCTTTTAGCACTTTCTGAAATAAAATAAAATAAAAAGTAAATCTTAAGTAGCTTTTTCTCCACAATTTCGTTTAAAAATAGATGTTATCAAATAACTCAAAAATTACTTTAATCTAAAAACAGTTTATAACTGTTCAATCAAATAGAGCCTAACAATAAGTTGAATAGGAAAATTCAATTTATATCTATACATATATTTTGAATATACCATTAATAGTAGAAGTACAGTTATAATGAAAACCTTTACCATCAAACAAGATGGCGAAGTGGATAGAGTTTGTACTCATTATCTATAAGGACATGAGTTCAAACTATATTGCTGTGTTTAGAGAAAAATCTCTTGTGCCATAAACTATGCGTATGACACTTATACACCCGTTGGGGGCACCACTCTCTCTCCTCATTAGGGGCTTATCCTTGGAATTAGTCAATATATAAAAACTGGCCCTGATACCCCAAATTATCAAAAAAAAAACAAAAAAAGTCTTTTCTTATCATCAGTTCCACATGTGTAAAGGTCAAATATTATTGATGACATGATTTGAGTTATCCACCATCAATAATGTAGCGTATAGAAAATAATTAGAGTGCATGAGGTTTAGTGTACTATATCTAATTGTTGTTGGCCTAAAGTTGGTAGTGAAGCAATATGAGAAAGAGAGGTACTATAACTCAGTATCCAAAAAGGGTTTAGGCTTGGATTAAAGTCTAATGGGCCCAACTTCATTGGATTGAGTTGGTTTTGGACCTCATACCCAAAATCATTTGCTTTGTGGAGAAGGGCCCAAAATTAGGAAAACAAGAGCGAATCAGCGAACCGTGTTTCAAAACTATAATATAATTTTATTTTTCTTCGAGGGAAAGGCAAAGAAAACGCGAGATTTGCCATTTTGTGACTCTGTTGTCACTCCATCATCCAAACAGCCTCTCATAATTTTGGATTTCTTCTATTCACAGAGAAGAAGACGGGGTGTGAAAGAGAGAAGGGCGAGGAAAGAAAAGTGAAGGAAGAAGAAGAAGAAAAAAAAAAGGGGCTAAAAAATCTGGCAAATTTTGAAGGATTGAGAGCGAGATCGTCTTTGAGACCGGCGATATCGGAGGGCGACGACTAGGATTGCCGGCCTTGGCGTCGGAGATTGTCGATGGCGGTCACTTGGGGCGCCGTCTTGAGGATCTCCCTCCTATTACTCCTCTTGGCCGCAATTACCACCGCTTGCCTTACTCTTCCAATTGAAAAGGTCAATTTCGGATTGATTTCTTCTTGTCTTTCTTTTCTTTTTCTTGGTGTTTTGATTCGTTGGTTGTTGGAATGTTTTTGTGTTTATGGTCTCTTTTTTTTTTTTTTTTTTTTTTTTTTTTGAATGATGGAAAGTTTGTATCTTTGCCGTTTTTTGGGGTTCTTGATTGATTGCTTCGGAGATATAAGAATGCCGAGTTTTGATTACTGGTTGCGGTCATATAATTCCCTTTTTTGTTTTTCTATCAATTGTGCATGAATGGGATTCTGGTTCATCTCCCAATGCTGGAGTGAGTTTCAAACTTGCATTGGTAGTAAGGTTTGCTTTGGGAATGGGATTCTGGTTTTTTGTATGACTGGAAGGTGAGAATTTGGGTTTGAGTAGCTAACAGGAGGGAGGTTTAGAGTTTCTAGTTGAACTTTGGTTGGTTTTTGGAGCACTATCATTCAGAATGTTAGTTTGGACTCTATAAAATGTTGAAAAATAGAATCTTGGGTCGTTAATTTATAATAAAGATATTGAAGAACTTGTTGCTCAAAAAAGTATATTGTGATGACTGAAGTGGAGAAATGCATTTTGAGCACTGTTCTATAAGCAAATACAATTAAGATTGATGGAAAATTCCTATTGAACATTCATAAGATTCATAATGCTTTATATAGAAGAATCATGAGTAACTGGGGAATAATATAGATATTAAACATGTGGCGAAGACGAGGGTGCAGAGGTGAATGAATAGCAGAACTAGAAATGATATAATCAAGAATAAAGTTATTTGCATCTTGCTATTAGCAGTAGCAATACTTGTCTACTTGGTGATATAATAAGATAAAGTTGACGGAGGTGATTTGGCAATGCGAGAAAATCCAAAATGTTACTCAAAAGAAAAGAGAGAGAAAGTGTGAGTTGAAGATGTTACAGAGGTAATGTAGAGATCACGATTAACTTAGATTGAAATAGGGAGTGAAGACATCGATTTCTTTAACTTAGAATGATATAAGGCTCTACAGAGTCCCCAATATAACAAGACTCCTGCAACTAACCTTTAATTCTTGGAATAATGTTTTCTGTTCATATTAATATTGGACGAATTATATGATTTATTGATGATAGTGTTAAAACTAAAATGTAGAGACAAAATCAAAACCAAAACCAAGATCGATTAACTTGGAAAGCCATTAACACATGCTTTTTGAATGGAAAGATTTGTAAACTTGTGAGAGCCGAAGGTGGAGCACCTTTGCTAGAGCTTTCTCCGGCAGTGAACGTTGCCGGGACCATCATCGGAGGTGGAGCTTGATCTGCCATTAGAAAGAGAGTGACAGATAATGGGGTGGAGTACTACACTCTTACCACTTCTCAACCAATGAACGTAAGGATCAAGAGATGATGAGCTCAATGTTAGTCACATATTTATAGAAGTGGTTGAGTGTAGGGACCTCCCCATGTTAGTCAAAACATTAACCCATCCCATTATGAGTCTAACATGTACATAATACAAGGGTCACATTCAAAGAGCATGTGTTAATGGCTTTGCAAGTTAATCGATCTTGGTTTTGGTTTTGATTTTGTCTCTACATTTTAGTTTTAACAATTGGTATCAGAGCATACTTGTTTAAACTCATTAATCATGCTTGCGTATTTTCGAATGAATCCACAAAACCTATTTGGGAATTTTCGGATATTGTGGTTTTGAGCCGAAATGGTGTTAGATTTGCATTGTATTGTAATTTGCAACTTCAAAATGAATTTTTTTTTTGAAGCTTGAGAAGCTCATGATTGGTTCAAAGCTTTGAAATATGTTGCAGATTTTTCCTAGCTTCAAGAAGAAGACAATGGAAAATGAATAATTAAAAAAAAAGGGAGAGAGAGAACAATAGTGAGAGCATTAAATGTGACACCCATCACCGTCCTCTCTCTTCACTTTTGACAACTTAAAAAAGATTAAGTAGGGCCCACAATATTTGTTTTTTATTTCCTTGGGAAAGAAGTCATTAAAAAGTCAAAATAATACTAAATGTTACCTATTTGTCTTCTTGTGATTTTTTTTTGGGTTACAAAATAAAAAATAAATAAATCTTTAAGTTGGGCAAGGACCTAATGGGCTTAGTTTTAATCCAAGTTTTTTTTTGGGCTACAACCTTAGAGAGAAATGAGATTTTTGTTGGGCCGTCGTTTTAAACTAATATTACACACACATTTTGATTGGACTAATGTATGTGAATTATTTTTGGACAACTATGTCAACAATATTTTACTGTTTTATTACCCAAATCAAGTAGTATGAACAGTTTAAGTGTGACCCTTGTATTATGTACATGTTAGACTCATAATGGGATGGGTTAATGTTTTGACTAACATGAGAAGGTCTCTACACTCAACCACTTCTATAAATATGTGGCTAGCTCATTGAGTTCATCATCTCTTGATCTTTATGTTCATTGGTTGAGAAGTGGTAAGAGTGTAGTACTCCACCCCATTATCTCTCTCCCTCTCTTTCTAATGGCAGATCAAGCTCTACCTCCGATTATGGTTCTAGTGACGTTCATTGCCAAAGAAAGCTCTGACAAATGTGCCCCACCTCCGGCTCTCACAGGTTTACAATTCTTTCCATTCAAAGAGCACGTGTTAATGACTTTGCAAGTTAATCGATCTTGGTTTTGGTTTTGTCTCTGCATTTTAGTTTTAACAATTGCTCAAAATCTCTACAATTCCGAGCATCTTTCCAAGTAATAATTAACTGACAGGGAAAACCATTACTCTTGGGATCTCGGTAATTATCACGTATAAATCATAATGTTACCCAATAAACAATCTCAAAACCTAGAATAATTTGTCATGATTGGCCCTGCGATAGGTAAGTGCGCAATCAATCCAAATAAATGGTTTTGATATCATATTAATATTCACATATTCATCCCAAAAAAAAAAATATTGAGATTACTAGATAATGATCAACAATTAAATATGCATTATCCAAAGACATATGCCCAAAATTCAGTGGCAAATCAACAAAAGTGTGAGTACAATATCAATGACATTATCTAAAAGCAGGTAAAATCCCAACATGTCAAAAATAAGAGATATGACATTCAATGTAATGTGGTTTATGAGCAAAATGGGTAATAAAACAGTAAAATACTGTTGACATAGTTGCCCAAAAATAATTCACATACATTAGTCCAATCAAAATGTGTGTGTAATATGAGTTTAAAACAAAGGCCCAACAAAAATCTCATTTCTCTCTAAGGTTGTAGCCCAAAAAAAAATTTGGATTAAAACTGAGCCCATTAGGTCCTAGCCTAACTTAAAGATTTATTTATTTATTATTTTTTTTGGATTTGGGCTAAAAAAAAATAACAAGAAGACAAATAGGTAACATTTATTATTATTTTGACTTTTTAATGACTTCTTTCCCAAGGAAATAAAAAACAAATATTGTGGGCCCTACTTAATCTTTTTTAAGTTGTCAAAAATGAAGAGAGGACGGTGATTGGTGTCACATTTAATGCTCTCAGTGATTGGTGTCACATTTAATGCTCTCATTATTGTTCTCTCTCTCCCTTTTTTTTTAATTACTCATTTTCCAACGTCTTCTTCTTGAAGCTAGGAAAAATCTGCAACATATTTCAAAACTTTGAACTGATTTTGAGCTCCTCAAGCTTAAAAAAAAATTCATTTTGAAATTGCAAATTACAATACAGTGCAAATCTAACACCATTTCGGCTTAAAACCACAAGATCCGAAAATTCCCAAATAGGTTTTGTGGATTCATCCGAAAATACACAAACATGATTAATGGGTTTAAACAAGTATTCTTTGATACCAATTGTTAAAACTAAAATGTAGAGACAAAACCAAAACCAAGATTGATTAACTTGCAAAGCCATTAACACATGCTCTTTGAATGGAAAGATTTGTAAACCTGTGAGAGTCGAAGGTGGAGCACCTTTGTCGGAGCTTTCTCCGACAGTGAACGTCGCCGGAACCATCATCGGAGGTGGAGCTTGATCTACCATTAGAAAGAGAGGGAGAAAGATAATGGGGTGGAGTACCACACTCTTACCACTTCTCAACCAATGAATGTAAGGATTAAGAGATGATGAACTCAATGGGCTAGCCACATAAGTGGTTGAGTGTAGGGACCTCCTCATGTTAGTCAAAACATTAACCCATCCCATTATGAGTCTAACATGTACATAATACAAGGGTCACACTTAAACTGTTCACACTACTTGATTTGGGTACATCATATATGGTACAGTTATAACATTAATCACACACATACCAAATGTACCAACACATAAATGCTTCTGTATATTTGACATTTGACCATTAGTGTTTCCAGATCTAGACAAGAATGACTAAACCAATCTTATATTTATAAATAAATGCAACAGATAATTCTTAGTTTTTCAAGTTCATGAGTGGGGCTATGCTCGGAGCTTGTCTATGGTGATTTGGTGGGGAGATTGAGAAACAACGAGTTACATTTAGGGAGGCATCTTGATGTAGCACGTGTTAGTTATTTTTATTTATTTCTGTTTTTGTCGTTGAGTTGTAATTAGTTTTATTTGTTTCTATTTTTTAGTCTTGTTAGGATAATGTGGTTATGTTTGAATAGGATTCTGTTTTGTGTTGTTAAAAGGAAACCTAGTAGAATTAGGAGTAGCTTTTTGTTTTTTCTATTTAAAGGTTGGCGTTGGGGATTGGAAGATAGTTTTTTTTCAGAATTAATAAAATTTTCAGCAATTTAGCTTTCTTTCTTTTGCCGAATACATCACATCTTGAAGGGAAAGGTTAAAGCCTTTGCATGGTGAGTTAGAAATTGGGTGAGAAGATACAATTAGGTCTTCAAATTATATATATTGGTATCAGGACCGAAGGGGATGATTGTACTAATTTGATCCCTAAATTTTACAAGAAAGCTTCCTTGTTCAAGTTCGAAGCATTTCTAAATGAGGTTACTCTTGAGGCTTCAATTAGGGCTTTTGATTATAAAGAATAGGCTTTGGGGCCCTTGCCTCTAGTAAAATATTTCTTGGTCCTGCAAAGGGTGTGAAAGAAACGTGTGCGAGTAATGTTGCTAGCTAGCCTAGCTTAACAATTTGATTGTGATAAAAGAAACATATGAACAAGCCATCCTCTTGTCTTGAAGCCACATGAGATATGAAGGGCATGCTTTACTTATTTCTTTATTTGATTCAAGGGTATCTGGGCTTCTTTGAGCACCCAACTAACCAGTTGAGTGTGTACAAGCCTCTCTATCCACTCACATTGGAAACTTTATGGGAAGTGACTTGCTTGAGGTGGGATTCAAATTCATGACTCCTACATCCAGAAACGGAAACTTGGATGTTAAAGGACTTGCTTTATAGGACAAAGATGGATGGATCATTAACTTATTTTGCTCTTTTTTTTCCCTCTATCTTGCAAAAAATCATTATTAGACCTTATTTTTATTCACATTTGTTGTGCCAAATGAGGGATTTTCTTTTTTTGTAGATTTTGAAGGATTTTTTGATATGGATTGACCAAAACCTTGGGCGGTGGGGACCACTTGTTTTGTAAGTCAAATACCAAATTAGCAATATGTTTTTTTTTTTTTTTAAAAGTTTTAATCATCCACTTTGTTCATGAATCTCCATGCAAATGCACTTGATCTTCATGTTCATATATCTTGTATCTTGTTTTTTATCACATTCATCTTCTAATCCTAATCAAAATTACTCACAATGATTGCTTACTTGCTACTTTCATTCAGATCAGTTTTCTAGTCTGTTGGCTGCTTTTATATTTCTATTTTTTCTTTCTAGTTTCACTTATGAGGCTATGAATCATGAAGTGCATAAAAATGAATTTTGATTTCTTATTGCTGAGAGTATAAACAAATCATGATCAATATTATGTGATCTAGGAGCTCATATTATGTCAGTGCTATAACTCTCTTGTTTTTCTTTTCTCCTTTTTTTTTTTTTGCTTTCAATCCTCAGAAATGAAAAATAACACCTTTATTCCCCTTCCATGAACATGATCAAACACAATTAGAAACAAAATCCTAATAGGTGACCAACAACTTCTCCTTTTGTGCCCTTAATGAACTTAACCATCAATAGATGTCAATTCATGATCCACAAATATCTACTAGTTATTTCTAGGTGGATTTCCTAGTGGAAAAAAGAAAACATATACGTATTTCTATTTATTTTTGGGCATATCTCATGCACGGGGCCCCACCAATACTTTTATGGGATTGGGGGAGGGTCAATGTATGCAGTCTTATTTCGCATTGTAGACGGGTTATTTCTGAATTTGAACCTATCACACAATGAAGCAACTGTTGCTGTTGCATCAAGGTCCGTCCTTAAAAATTTCCCAGTTATTGATGCATTATTAAATTCATTCTTATGGACAAAAGTGAAGGCATCAACTGTAAAAGCAAAGAAGCAGTCGATGAGAAGGTTGTACATGCTCTCAAGTTTCAACACCATTTTTAAGCTTGCAAAAAAAAAAATCAGAAAAATGTCTATCTCACCTCCATCACTAAGGTTGTTAGCTGCAAAAGTACGACCAAGAGATCCACTTATAGAATGGGGAGCATTGAAACCCCAAACTCTAAGTAGATAAAGGAGAAATAAAAGTGTAGATATTATAATAATATATCCATACAAAAGGAACGAAAGAAGGGGGTAGACTAAGAACATAACTTTTCAATCGGAATCTCTATATTATTCACTTCTGTACTCTTCTTGAGCAGAGAAGAGTATATCTGAAAATGTTCTGTGGCAAAGATGCCCCTGCAATTTTTGAATTGTTGGGAACCTTCAAGAACAAGTCCTTGGGTCTGTAATCTATGGAACTTACTAGCTGAATTCAAGTGTCTTTTAGGTTGTCATTAGTGCATTATCAATATTCAACTTGGCGGTCTTGTGGGATGTTGGCACACCTTTGAGTCATTTACTGGGGTTATCCTATGGATTACAATGCAAATGAGCAACAAATTGCTAGGCGAACCTTGGCTTCTATTTGCTTTAGTTGAAAAGCTCATAAGTTCATAACTATCAATCAATATTTGAATGAAGTTCAAAACAACTAGAGTGTTTCTTGTTTAGGAACAAAAAGGATCAACTGATGTTCCTGTCTTCTCGCCTTATTAAGCATTGTATTTGCATGACTATAACATGTTTAACCAGATTGCAAGCAAGAAGGGAGAGAAGAAAGTAGAAATTGATCTTTCTAAGAAATTAAAAATGTTTTCATTATCTCTAATTCTTTATTGGGACATTTAATCAAAGGGCATAAAACATTTTAGACTACATTTGCATTCTGCTTATATAGATTATTGATTTTTCAAACAATGAACTTTTTGCTTTGTTAACTGATGTTTTTTTTTTTGACTCTGTACAGGGCTGTAGCGTACATTCCCTTAACTATTTTGGCAGTTCCAGCTTCAATACTGACAGTAAGCATTTAGTTCTTGTCCCTGATAAATTGAGATAATCATGCTTGTTTGTGTGGATCTTCTGTGAACTACTAACTCCTAGGATTTTGTATTTGTATGAAAATATATTTTTCCTTCTATTTCTTGTCTGTCTTTTTTCCCCCCTTAACAAATAAGATTATTATTATTTTTTGGATAAGAAACACAGAGATTATATTAATTTTAAAAAGCAAGGGAGCAACAAGAGCACAAGAAGTTCTCCTTAGCTCTGTACAACTCTGAAACAATACTATACCATAGTATTCCAATCACCGAAACTAAACCTTTTGACAACTTAGAAGTATCCACCCAAAGAGAAGCTAGAAAATGGGAACAACTCCAAACATTGTCAACATTGTTGCTCACTTCCTTAAAGATTCTCCCATTGTGCTCCTTCTAGATGCACCAACTAACAGGCTAACAGAAAACCAAATAACTCTCTAGTAATCCTTAAACCTAGAAAGCAAACTAGGTAGTTGCTTGATGAGAAAGAAAACATTGCAACTTGTTACACCAAGAAGGTGCAAGGATAGGCAATCTGCCCATCTCCTCCATATTAGAAGAAAAAAGGGACAAAAGTGAACACGTGGTTCTATTCTAAACTCTTCATCTCAACTGAAGTTACTCAACTAAGCCTTTTTGCAACTACGTGGGGTCAGCTTCATGAATTCGCTTCCTCCACTCTGCTCTATCAAGGGCTAATTCAGCATTCAAATTACAAGAAGTTAAATCTTTCTTAATTATCTTTGTGTAAGTTATTTAGGTTTTCTTCTACCTCTATTGTTATCATGTAATGTTAATAGGTCATTCTTCCTCATTGATGCATCCAAAGGCCTACGTTATATGTGTCCAAACCACCTTAGTCGGTTATCTATCATTTTATCTTCAATTTGTGCTACTCCCACCATTTCCCGAATATGCATACTCATTTCTAATTATATCTTATAAAGTTTTACAACATACTTCTCTTAGCATTCGCATTTTTGTTACTCTTAGTTTGTTAACATGTTGTTTTTTAATTAGCCAACATTATGTTCCATACAGCATGGCTAGCCTAATAGCAACACTTAGTTTGTTAATGTGGTCACTATTCTCCCCCTCTTAATTACACATAAACACCAATGCGCGGAAATGACCATGTTGGGCATCCTCCTTTGAAGTATATCAATGGTATTTAAATGTCCTTAAAGCAGTAGTCACCCAAAATCTTAACTTTTGAAGGCACGTGAAAGTTCTAGATTAAAGAATAATTGGAAAAAGAAGTTGTTGAAGGATTATCAATGAGGTGCCTTTTATAATGACCAGACCTAGGATCCAAATTTCAATTTTAGCTTTCCTTTTTCCTTCTTTAATTTGCTATGAGAAAAGAGCATTCTATTTTCCATCATTCAGTACACTTTAGCATGTCCTGATTATAGAAAAGCTTTATATTGCTATTGCATTTAGCAAAACAAGAATTACAATTGAGCACCAGCCTAACATCCTCCAATTGACCAAATGACTTAATATTGATGATATGGAACTTGAAAACAATCATGTGATTTCTGTTATCTTTGAAATCCTGCTTTTAAATATATATATATATATACTCAGTATCTTTTCCTTAGCTAATGGTATGCATTACCTCAAAACCTCCCGTTTCTTTCTATTTTAATGAAGAAGACCCATTTGTTCAACTTGAAGAAAGGAGGCTTTTCTACGTCCAATACTAAATTGTTGACTGCGAAATACGAATCAACAACCAAGTTTTCAGCATCTTTGTGGCCTCCTCCAAGTCCTTGTTAAATGTTAACAATTTTGGATTGAGAAAACATTTTGAATTTTCTTTTTGCACTTCTCATATACTATTTCTTTCTTCTTTTTATTTTCCTTGTCAACTATATAATATGTCTTGTTATTTCTGGTCCTGTCTAATCAAAGGATTATGAAAGTGACAAGTTCTTTCATCTCTTCATCTAACATTAGCAATCAAACTTCACTTGGTACATTTTCTTAATGTCCCAGCTTGGTGGTGGTTATCTATTTGGTTTGCCTGTGGGCTTCGTTGCTGATTCTATTGGCGCAACTATTGGTGCTGTTGCTGCATTCATCCTTGGAAGAACAGTAAGTGATGCTTTGAAGTTTCTTGGCTATGCATGCTTATGGATCTTTAAATGTAGCTATGGCTATGCATACAAGTAAACATCCGTGCTTATTAGCATTACTATTTTGAATGTCTGCCTGTCAGTTATCATTTCCAAAGGACTAATAAGGTTTCTTTATGCCATTCCTAGCAGCATGTGTACTGTTCTCTTGTCTTCTGGCTTCTTCCCCTGTCAATGGACAAATATAAATTTACAATTAGATTTGTTTGCTTTCCTTTCATTTTATCCTTTGGATTAATTCTGACTTATGTTTGTTTGTTCTTGCTGGTACAGATTGCAAGGTCTTATGTTGTTTCTAAGTTGAAGGATTATCCACAGTTTCAGGCAGTTGCGATTGCAATTCAAAGATCAGGCTTTAAGGTCTAGATGCACCTTGTATGAAGTTTTGGAAAATATTTCTTGTTTTATACTCACTTTTCACTTGGATTTTGATCTTATTTTCCCAGCTCTTGTATGTCTTCTGTTTTTTTTTTTATTATTATTATTTTTTAGTTCATTATTCTGCATTCTAAAGTTTGAGGATCCCTAAAACTATGTTGTTGAAATTTTCTTTAAGTAAAAATAATTTCTTCTTTTATTGCCAAAAGTACTTGTTGCCATTGGTGAATGAGTAAAGCTTTAAGTGTACAAGTACAAACTTGTTTGAAAAGTAATTCTAATGATTCAGTTTGCAGAAATGCCTTCCTTTGAGAAAACTCAGCCTAGTTTTAACAGCAGTTTTAATTTTTACTGACATACATAACAATTGATTATTTTTCCTCTTATTGCTAAAGGAACAAAAGTTTTTTTTTTCTCCAGGCGACACCCATGATGAAACTGATGTGACTTTTACCGTTAAATTGTTTTTTTCTTTCTTTTTTTTATGATCTTTGTCTAATTTGAGAAGTGAAGATCACTTGATCTTCCTATTTCAGGCATGCATTGGATATTTAGAATTTTGAGAAAATGTGACCAAACATCAGGCTGTAGAAGAGTAGGAATTATTTTCTTTTCTATTATTTTGTTTCTTTCTGGCCATTATATGGTATGGCTGCTACGACATCTTATTACTTACTAATATACAACTACCCAACTCAACAAAACCTTTTTTCGACTAGATTGGTTATTTGTGTCAGTCTGCTTCCTTCATTTTACTCTATCAAAGGCAGGCTAAACCTACACTATATTAGTAGTAGTTATTTATTTCTTAATTATTTTTATTCATATTATTTTTTGGCCTTTCTTTTCCTTTATGATTACTGTTATTGTCAATGCATCAATATTGCTAAATGGAGCATCTAATGATCTTCATCTTATGTGTCTAAACCATTTTAATTGGTTGTCTCAATTGTGTCCAACTAGGGCTACTGTTATTATTTCTCAAATATGGTGAGAGACGTGATAGTCTCAAACATTGGTACCTAAGAAAATTTCTATTCTTTCTTAGTTTCTTCTCTCTTTTATTTTTCTCATCTTCTCTATTAAAACCTTGATTCTTCTTTTACAAGTCAATTTAGATCGTATACACAACATTTTTCTTATGCTCTTAAGAGATATTTGTCTAAGGCCCAAAGTGAACTCAGTCTGCTGATACTGAACTAATTTCTTTGTTTTGTTGTTGAATACACGATTTTTTGTCACAGTAGTTCCTTATGTATATGAGGCTCTAGTACTGTTTCTAGTTGGAGTGAAATCTAGTTGTGAATTGGCCATTGATTGTAAATTTATGTTATTCTCCAGCAAAAGAATATTAAATTTTATCTTCCCTTGTAATGCAGATTGTCTTGCTTCTTCGGCTTGTCCCACTACTTCCCTTCAGCATGTTGAATTACCTTCTGTCTGTAACTCCTGTTGGCATATGGGTGTATATGCTGGCTTCCTGGCTGGGAATGATGGTATATTCTTTACTTTTGAAATGTGTATTTCAGTGATTAGACTTAGAAAACTAATTAAAAAATTTCTGAATTTCCTGCTATGCTATGATTTTCTGTTTGTGAATGTTTTTTTGTTTCTTGAAGTCATTGCTTATAATTTAGCTGGTTATATTTATCTACTCAATTGTTTACTGGATGAATCCACACTTCCATTTTTCTTTCATTTTTCCAAGCAGAAATAACACATAGTTGCAGTGCTTCAAATGTTAATTGCTTGAATTCAGGTTTTATATATCCCCTAGATAATTGAAGATCTTTGTTCCAAAAGCATGCAGAATTATGTTTCCTCTGCATCCATTGCATGGTTGACAGTGGTATCTGTCTCTGCTTGTTGAATGTGAACCCATATGTTGGATGATGGAGCTTCGAAATACAAAGTAATGTGGTAGATGTGAAGAAAATTAAAGCGCTAGAGAAACATAAATTTGCATGGTTTGTCATAGGTGCACACATTCACTAATATAATCTCCTTCTATTATAATACTAGACACTTAACCACTTACAAAGTTACAAGCTCCTCTCCACTTCCCTCTCAAATCCTGGATGGAAATTTAATAACCTCTGAAACACCATATAATGCTTTATGTTTATGATAAAGTGACTTAAAGCCTGGAGGAAAGCTGGAAGAGCCATGACTGTTGGACTTGGATCTGAACATGATCCAACAACCACTGCTAACAAGAGTAATTCAATAATCTCCGCATTGGCTTATTGTATTCTTTAGAAGGTTTCTTGCTTGTGCAGTTGTGCTTTGCTTATGACATGCTCAAACACACCACTTTAGTCCAAATAGTTCAGGGGAACTTTTTTGAAGATCAATTGCATGTTACCCTGAGTCTTCACATCATTTATGTTTGAGATGCACTTAACACCAGGAATTTGAGTCATTTGACTGAGTTACCTATTTGCTACCATAACCGAACCATTGGCTGAGCCTTTAGCACTGAATCATCTTGCTTCACTCAACTCAATTTTATTGCCAATGTACGCACAGCTGCTCAAACCCAATTCTTTGGTCAACTTTGGATAGGAACCCCAAACCATTGTCTTGTCTTAGGAACCAACTCACTACATCTGCCACTTGAAATCATAAATCTGCCCCAGCTGCCAAGAAAGACATCGAAATGCCATGCAAGTTGTCCTATTATACAACTCACCACTCTTCTTCCCTCCATTAGGACCGTGTAGCCTTGTACAATTTTCATAAAAGAAAAAGCATTTGAGTGATCAACCCAAAGCCCTTGTACACCTTTCTTCCTTTCTCTTTCAGACCTGGAGAAAAATCTAACCATCACTGTAATCCTATATAATTTTTCGGTATTCTCGAAACATAAGCCTAAATCCTATGTAGGGGAAAAGGCCCCTGAATATGAATGGTGGAGTACTTAAGGCTGCGTTTGGTTCGGTACCTAAAACAAGTTTTCTGTTTTTACAATATCCAAATCATGAAACTAGAAAACTTAGAAAATGGCTAAATGTCGTTTTTCAAGTTTTCTTCTTTTTGTAAAGGAAAAATTGAAAAGAAAATTTTGGATTTTGCTCCACCAAACATGTTTTTGTACACTGTTTTGATCTTTTTACTATTTGAAAACTGGAAACTGTTTTCAAGTTGGAAACCAAATGCAGCCTAAAATTCGTGGCAGAACTAGCTCTTCTATGTGGGTGACATGAAATAAATAATTTGGCTAAAAAAACTTTCAATGGCTTTGAAACCAAACTTCTGAACAAACTTGTTTCTAAAAAGCTCCTTCTCTCATTTGGGAAATTTGACTTTGGTATTCCACAATTCATATTGATTGACAGCCTTTTAAGATATCTAACAATGTAACTCTATCCTCTGTGTCCATGGATCTTTTAACGGGTGGATACTACCTCCAAATTTTCTTCAAATACATTTTGCTCTATTACATGAAACTGGTGGATGAGGCTTTTACATATAGTTCTGTAACTTTTGTCTATATATGATCTATATCTACCTGGACCTGGAATTTGTTTAAGTGGGTCTTTCTGTGATTGTTTGTTTAGATTTAATACCGATCTGGATATTTCACAAAATTTGACTTTTTTTGCTGTTTCTTCTCCATTGAATTGGAAGTCATGTAATTGATCCATCATCATAATGAACTCTTCAGCTGTATGATTTTTTTCTTGCATTAAATGATTGATGTTCACCGCTGGATATTATATGGAGATCTTGTGTCTCATTTCAATCAAAAGAACTCCACCTATTGAAAGGAAAAAAAAAATTAAATTGAATATTTATTTTGCCATTTCATTCACCCATTTGCAGCTTCAACATATGAACTAGAACAGCTGTTCCTTTACAATCTTCTACTGGCACTTCTTGCCGAAGCTTTGGGATTTTAGTCTTGAGGACCCTCTAAAAGCTCTCCTAGATGTTAGGCCTTTTTTTTTTTCCAAAATAAATAAATAAATAAAATGGGTGTGTGTGTGTGTGTTTGTTTTGTAGGATGAAAACGGTTCCTTTACTGAATCATTCTGGTTATATATTTTACAGTTTTCGAGATACTGATATAGGTAATTGATCATATTGCAGCCAATAACTCTCATACTGGTCTATGTTGGGACAACCCTCAAGGATCTTTCTGATGTGACACACGGATGGAATGAGATCTCAACTACTCATTGGGTAAGCTGTGTTGTGTTTTCCTTCCTTGTCTAAGTAGATGTGATTCTTCTTTTTCACTTTCTTTCCATCAAATGAGGCATAATGGTCCAATGAACATACTTGATGATAGTGGGTTTGTCACTAGTGAATTCAGTGTTCTGACAAAAACCCTTCCGAAAGTTTAAGTTTGTTTGTCATGACCGGAAAAACACCATTGACCGGAAAAACACCATTACCCTGGAGATGCTGAACCTTTTGGCGACAACCCCTACAACTGAACATTTGATTCTGTGCACAGTAGATTCTTCCTTCTATCAGCCTGGGACATAAAGTATAATTTGCATATTCTGGTTCACTGAGACTGCATTAGGTTTCCTATTTTAGGCTTTACACTAACTTTTGGTTTCAATCTGACTCTTGTCTCATTCTTAGGCCTTGTCATGCTAGATTCTGACATTTGCTTCTCCATGCAGGTGGTTATTATATTGGGCCTTGTTGTATCTGGTAAGTGTCACTATTTTGTACATTTACATTCTCTCTGAAGTTTATATTCCATATTTGCTTTAGGAAAGGTTGATTTCTTATCATTTTACAAAAAGTAAATTGCACAATCTAATAAGACCCAAAATGTGAGAAACTGTTTATAGCCTTGAGGTACTTGTTGAAGACTTTTAATTTATTAAAAAAATTATAGGAAAGATCTTTAGGCAGAAATCTTTTTGCCCATCCCCTCGATTCTGATGCGACCATTCAGCATCTTGTTCATACATTTATGAGCATTATAAATTGATTCATGAAATTGATGTTTTACATAATGATTTAAGTTTTGAAATACTTAAACTGGCTTCTTTTCGCCTCTTTTACAGTGGTTTTGATGGTTTGTGTTACCAAAGTTGCAAGATCAGCTTTGGAGAAAGCATTGGCTGAAAGTACAGATATAGAAGATGTGCTAGACCAACCAGAATTGCCCATTGTAGCAGCAGATTCAGCTTCTGACCTCCATCAACCTCTCATAATTAAGATAGAAGCCTCAGAAGACATTCAATGAAATGTGAAGAAGACGATTCCTTTGTACATTCCTGCCCAACCCTTTTCTTTACTCACCATGTAAACTAAATTAATGTGAATATCATCATCAAAGAGGATAGAAGATTAAGCTCGTTCTTGCTGTCCCTGCTTCTGTCATTCTAAAACCAGGCACAGTACCATATTTGAAACAATTATGTTGTTTTACAAGAACTACGGGTGTAAGTAATCTGACTCGACCCAACCCGACCAAACCTGATCATTTCGGGTCGGGTTTGATTGATATGTAGGGTTGGTCGGATTAGTTTTTTAGCAACCCGACCTGACCTCTTAAAATTTATAAACATATATATATATATATATATATATATATATACATGTACATGTATATATAATAAAGATACTAAAAAAAATATTACATGCAAGGCCTCTAATTAAGAAGGCCAATAACCTTTAAATACTTTTTTTGAATTGTTGGGTTAAATGGTAAGAAAAATTGAATAAGAATCATAAGATGGGTGTTTGAGACTAAAAGAGAAAAGTTTTATTTTAGTCTCGTATTGCTTGTTGAAAAGAATGAGAGATTCTCATTCTTTATAAAAGTTTATCAACTTTTTATTCATCATTATTTTAAGACTACCTTGGTCTGTACACGTATGAGTTTTTAAAAATGAAAAAATTTTATCTTTTAAAGTTTGAATAGTAGTTTAATAAGTTTTTATATGATAATTTAACATATTTTATTACTATTAAAAGTTTAAATAGTAGTTATTAAGTTTTAAAAAAATTGAGCTAAGCTCAACCTAACCCGATTTTAGGTCGGGTGGCATCGGGTTGGACTCGTTGTGACCCGATTTCATCGCGGGAGGTGAGTTTGAGAATAAAAGTTTGATCCGACCTGGCCTGATTTTACCCTAACAGGAATTAGGGAGTGACTCATTTTACATGTAAAGAGGATGTACTTGGCGTTGCTCAATATATTAGAGGTGAGGTGAAAAGAAGTAGCATATCTAAGATTTGCTTTTGAACTTCCAAAAGTTTATCCATTTTCAAGGTGTGTTTTCTCTGTTCTACCCAATGGCTTGTGCAATTTATTGCAATTTTCAATTAGAAGAAAGCTAGTTTTGGCATTAAAAGGGTTTATGATAATGAAATCGATGCTTTACGTAGAGTGCCTACAACATGCTTTGGAGCTTTAAAACAATCAATGGACAATCATTAGTGTTTGTTTAAAATTATATTACAATAACGTTTTTATCATTGTTGAACAATATAAAGAAAACTATGGGTGTCATCGATCCAGTTTAGATCGGTTTAGACCCCAAACCGCAAATCAAACTGATGGGTGTCGGATTGATTTTTTGTAAATCAATCCGAACTGATTATATCCTCCTAAACCAAACCAAATCGAACCAATTTGGTTTGGTTCAGTTTGGATTAATCGGTTTATATTTTTTTTAAATTAAAAGAAACACATATTACAAATAATACAACATACTCGTGTAATGTTACAAAAAAAAAAAATTATCAACATATCTTGTTGCATCAATACTTATATAGAAATATTTAACATATATGATATAATAATTAAACATAACCAATGTCGGTTTACCATCGGTTTTCCAGACCTCAACCTGCAGCCCAAACCGAACCAATTGGTTTATAAAACTCCAAATCTGAAATCGAACCGATTAGAGCAAAAAAATCAAATCGAATTGAACCGAACAGAGCGCATTAGTCTGGTTCGGTTTTGTGGTTTCAATTAACCCATTGACACCCCTAATGAACACTACATAACAAAAGAAAAGAGTGGCTCAATGCCCCTTTGGCTTGGGTGGTAAACCTTCCTACTTACTCACACTAAAAGGTAAGAATTAAATTATACCAGGACAATAAAATAGATTATCTTTCTTTCCAGGCTTGTTAGTTATGTTTGGTAGGGCCTCTGTACCTAATGGTGTCGGGCCTTAATGTTCAAAATATATTATGGACCTCATGCCAGCGGAGCGGGGCCTTCTTAAAGTCTTTATAAGCCCTTTGCATCTGTCTCTCAATTGTTATTTAGTAATAAGAAGAAAAATAATCATTTGTTTTTTTTTTTTTTTTAGGAAAAAAATAATCAATTGTTACATAGCCAAATTAATAAATTATTGATGGTCAGTAAAAATTAAGACTGCCGTTAAACCTATGCTGAGCTTTCTCAAAGGATTTCGGCTAATTGAATCATTAGAATTACTTTTCAAACAAGTTTATACTTGTACACTTAAAGCTTTTACTCATTCACCCACAAGTACTTTTGGCAACAACAGCAGAAATTATTTTTCACTTCAAGAAAAATTCAACAACATAGTTTTAAGGGCCCTCAAACTTTAGACTGCAGAATAATGAATCATTTAAATAAAAAAAAAACACAGTAGACATACAAGAGCTTGGAGAATGTGATCAAAATCCAAGTGAAATGTGAGTATAAAATAAGATATATATGCTCCAAAACTTCACACAAGGTGCATCTAGACATGATCTTTGACTAGCAATGGTAACTGCCTGAAACTGTGGATAATCCTTCAACTTAGAAACAACATAAGACCTTGCATTCTACCCCAGAAAGAACAAACATAAGTCAGAATTAATCCAAAGGATAAAATGAAAGGAAAACAAACAAATCTAATTGTAAATTTATATTTGTCCATTGACAGGAGAAGAAGCCAGAAGACAACAGAATGGTGCACATGCTGCTAGGAATGGTACAAAGAAACCTTATTAGTCCTTTGGAAAAGATCACTGACAAGCAGACTTTCAAAATAGTAATGCTAATAAGTGTGGAATGTTTAACTTTATGCATAGCCATAGCTACATTAGATGATCCATAAGCATGCCTAAAGCCAAGAAACTTCAAAGCATCTCTTACTGTCCTTCCAAGGATGAAAGCAGCACCAGCAACAATAGTTGCACCAATAGAATCAGCAACAAAGCCCATAGGCAAGCTGAATAGATAACCACCATGCACCTCGTTGGCGTTAGTGGTAGCTTGATATGTATTGTTGGGCCTCTACTATCAGTTATAGTTTGGGAGTTAAGTGGTTTTTACATAGTATCAGAACTACGTTTTATAAGAGGTATTTGGTTCAGTCTCGTTATTTGCTTGCAATATTGGTATTTGTCTCTTCTTCTCTCTCCTTTGTCTCTCCAAGTGCAAGATGAGGCTGCATGCTAGGGGAAGTGTTATAGTAGCTTGATATGTATTGTTGTACCTGTCAGTTATAACTTTTGGGTTCAGTGGTTTCTAACAATTGGATATTAAGAAAATGTATCAAGTGAAGCATTTTGGAATAACAATGTCTGACCCTTGTAGCAGGACAAAAAAGGCATATAGACAAGCCAAGCCACCCATCAATGGAGAAGAGAATAGACTTGTGGAGCAAGTAGCCCCAACTCCAAACTCCCAACCTTTGTACCAAATCAATGAACTGTTGATGAAATCTATAGCAGATAAAAGCAGTAAAATATACTTCTAGCCCTTTGGGAAAGCAAGTTGTTTTATTAAAAACGATAATTGTTTTTTTCTTAAGTTCATTTTTGGGTTAGATTCTAGTTTTGAATCACAAATCAAACACAATCTCTCTATAAATAGATCCTGCTCGGATATCAAGCCATTTTTAAAAAAATAAAGGAGCGGGCTAGTGGAGGAGGAGAACAGGTTGCTAGTGAGCCCCATAGCCATTTCAAAAGATAAATGGTTTAGGAAAAACAGAGCTGGTGGTAAAGATCAAAATTTGAAGGATATTCATTAAGCTCTGTTTACCCATAAACTTAAAATAGTGTTTGTTCTAAATTATATCACATTGGCATTTTTCAAGTATAAAACCCAATGATAAAAGTTGAAGCAACATTTGAACTACCTAACAAAAGAATGCCTAGCTTTTTGCCACTTCCAATCATTTTATTCCAATATGAAAGCCAAGTTGTAGTTGTAAAGGACCCTAGCTATAACTTTCTTAAAGCAACATAAATGATCCACCAAATAAAGAAATCCTGCAATATGTCCCGGAATGACAAACAAGCTGTACTCTTAATAATACATGGATCACTACTCCTGTTCATAGGTTGAGAATTCTTTGATAGGTTGAGAATTCTTTGATAGGTTGAGCAGATACCCAGTTCTTACAGAGAAAAAATGCCTAGTTTCAGCAAATTTTTCATCGAAGGATGTTTCGTTGGACGGCGTCACAGTGTCCCGACACTGGGACTAGCCACAAGAGTTTGGAACTTAACTGACAGGCCACTGGAATTGCAGGTAAGGGTGGGATCTACATTGAAGAAGGGTCATACACTTAAGCCAGGATCATCAAAGAAACTCAAGTGCAAGAACATATGTAAGGATCACTTGCCCAAAACAAGCAATTGTAGAATTAGTAATGGTGGTGGTGGAGGAGGAGGAAGAAAAGGAGTGGTGAAGAGTTTATTGTACTACTACGATGAAACATGTCATCCATATGTATGGATACATGATGGAAAGAGTGAGTTCTCCAGGTTGGTGAAGCAACAGTACATTAGTCTTGAGGACTTGAGGGACTGCTCTGAGATTAAGATTTTCAGAGATCATCAGAGAGGCTGCATTGCTGTGAGAAAGAAACCAAGACCAGATCTTTGTTGACTTTTTTTTTTTTAATCTCATTTTGCTACTTTCTTTTTTTGTTGTTTGATCTGTGTGGGTGTGTTGAGTTGTTATCTAGAGGAGAATTTTCCCTGCTCAATGTGCAAATGGAGCAAATTCAGATAACATGTATAAATGATTTGACATATGGAATAGAAACTTTATGATCACCCTTAGATACCCATATATCTATCTCCATGACTTTTGATTTTTCAAAGCCTTGTTCTCCAAATATTGTTAACAACTATTTTATTTTTGCATAAACCAGTTTTTTTTATAACGAGAGCCTTGATGCAACGGTAAGGTTATTGTTAGACGATCAAATGGTCACAAGTTCAAGTTATACAAGCTACCTCTTGGGATACATAATAAGATTAAATACACTAGACCCAAAAATGATTTGATCTTGAGATCCTATGTATATAGGAAGGAACTTTGTGCATCATAAAAAAAATGATTAAATGGAAAGAGTACTAATTGTGATCAAACCTCAAATAAAAACTTTGTTAAAAAAATGTGTCACGCCTCTGATGTAGGCTGACGTCATGACCGATAAAGTGTATTATATACTATACATACTCATATACAGTATATAATACATTGTCAGCCTCAACGGACATTCACAAAATTTTTCAAAAATTTTGACAGCATCTCCCTATAAGATTTATATGGACAATTCACATTTTTCCTTAATATACAACAAATCAAATCAAAGATATATATATATATATATATATAAATAATCATCACAGTCATTCTATTCATTCCCCAAATCAAATTCTCATCTGATAGTTATATGTGATCATCTCATTTCATCATCACAAGCATTGTATAACTAAAGTATTTAACTGTAATCCACATTACCACATAACCCATCTAGGTGATATTATATATATAGTACGTGATAATTAGACATATCAACATAAAAAAAATATAACTCATTTCCTCCAAGCATACATACATATACCCGATGAACAATCACGTGATTCTCACTCACGGATTTTTTCTTTTCCCTTCGACTCGGTACCTGAAATATTAGAGGAAATGGAGTGAGCAATCAACAAGCTCAGTGAATATATTTTTTAATATGACAATTATATACATTTAGGAAAATATGACATTTAAAATCATTTCAAACAAGTATTAAACACATGCATCATTCAAAGAATATATTATACACGTCAACAACATAAATTTCATGAGGTTTCAAGAAAACAATGCATTCTTTTTCCACGAAATCCACAATCTCTCTCCTTCAAGGCAAGAGAGCGGGTCTAACCCTTGTATGGCCGTTACAAGGTAGCCACAGCCTCTCATTACTCAATTCACAGTCATTTCAAGGATCTTCAATCCTTATTAGGACAAGCCTACTGACAATGAAGTTACTCATAACACTCATCCGGGTCTAATTCCTAACGAAATGATACCAACTTGCCTTTGCAAGTCTCACATGCTCCAATGCTCAAAAGAAACCATTTATGAATGCAAATTAAAACACAATACAACATTATCTGCATATCATATTTACATTCAATCATTTCATATATTTAAAATGTCATACAATAACCAAAATCAAGAAAATATACTCACAGTACAACACTTTCCAACTTAAACTCAATCATCGTCGCTTTCGAGTCCAACTCCAATTTAAATTCAATTAATTCAACCTGTCACAACCACTTCATATTCTCAACTCACTTTAAATCACCAATAATAGGAATCAACCTTAAAAATATTATACACATTCTGTGGCTTGAAATTCCAACTCAATTTAGGACTTATAAGCAGTTGAAGAAACTACTATCTCGTTTATGTGGTCAATCTAGATATTTCCACAAGAAAGAACAGTGAAAATAGAATTTCAATTCATATTTTCACTAATTCTCAGTTTATTTTTTTACTGGAACATATATCAATTTTATTAAAAATCTAGAACATTCCTAAAATTATTATGTTAACATCGACACGTGTAAAATCAATCATTCTACCATTTTACTACCTTCAACAGGTATTTTACTGAGGTTTTACAAGTTCGCGAAGATCACGATAGTAATTTTTCTCACCAAAATCATATATTTAGCTACTAAAAATATTAAATCATATCCAAAAATCACAATCTTAGTATCGAAACGTCCGAAATTCAGTTCTCTACGATTCTATGACCTCAAACCGGAGTTTCATTGGATTTTAATTTCATTTTATTCACTGGATATGATTACAGTACTGTTCACATCATCACTATTCATTGAAAACATAGAAATTTTTACTAAAATTGTCAAACGGCCTCCAAAAATCATGAAATTAGCATTGATGGACTTGCAACAGTGCATTCTACCATTCTGTAGCCTTCAACTGGAGTTTCATTGGGCTTTAAATAATTCGAAAGGTTTTCAATCTAAACTCTAACTTTCAACAAACTTCCAACAACCATTAAAATTCCAAATGAACAAAGAAATGAAATCTAACCACATATTCGAGGTTCCTACAGTCTATGGAGTGTTTTTCCATTTTTTGAACAAATTTTCATCCAAGTTGGGTATAAACCCCGATTTCAAAAACACTGTAAAACAACTCTCATAGCTAAAATTACTACGCTAGAATCGTTACATTTAGCTTAGATATTAATTTCACGAAGAAATAGAGTGAAAATCACTTATCGTAGGGCCCGATTTGACGCGAATCTCACGTTTCTCTTGTCATTCTCCTCTTCCTTCTTCTCTCCGTCCGGTCGTTCTTCTCTTCTTTCTTCTCTGCAACTTCTTTTCCTTTTTTTTTTTTTTTTTTTTTTTTACACGTTGGAGAGTGAAAGGTTGAAATGAGTGGATAAGTGTATATATAAAATAATCTTTCTCTTTTTATTTTTTATTTTTTGGACGTTGGTGAGAGGTTGAAATGAGATGATAAGTGTATATATAAAATGATCTCATGCACCTCATCTAACTTAATAAAGTAACTTCTTCATTTTAATATTTAACTTTCATTCATTAAATCATACTACTTATTAAGTCATTAAATTATACTCCAATCCACATATTTAATTAACCAACCTATAAATTAATCAATTTAATTCAACTCCATTTTTTTAAACTTATAAGCATGATCCCATATGTATTATCTTCATTTCATAATTTTATTTATTATATAATCATACACATATATTTGGCTCATACGTATAAAATACGCGTATTATACATCTCGATATATCCATAATTCAACGTATGCATTTAATTAAAACTATGAAGTGTTACAAAATGAGATTAAAAAAATATGCAATACTGAGGCCTAGGAGAGCTGGAAAAATTTATATGAAAGTAGGTCATATTTACATAACATGGTGCAACACAAATAGTTGAGGGTTAGTACTAAATGTGGTTAAGGGGTGAAGGTTTCAAGATCAAAACTCGTGTTTATCTTAGTCGTACCTACTTGAAGAGAGCCGTCCAATATCTTTGCAGTACTCGAACGTAGATTAATTTTGTCAGAAAGACGGAGACACAGTGTGAAAGACCAAAAAATGAAAGTAGGTCATGTTCAGTTATATAATATTTCCTTGTATTTCAAATTCACATTAAATGAAAACCCTTGCAACTTTGTCCACTGAAAAATGGGTTAACTTGCTCGGCTAAACTCTCTCTGGGCCGAATCTGTTTAAGATCCTAAGTATATCCCAAGAAGGCCCAAATAGAGATTCCAATCTCTCAAAGAAACCAACAACCCTAAATTTTTCTCTTTAAAAGCCGTCTCTTCCTTGCCGATCTGCAACTCATCTTTTCCAAACCCTAGCTGAGATAAATTGAAGAAATCGACGGAAAGGTTGCGATTTTCACTTCGAAACTCGCGGCGAGTGAAACCCTTTCCGTTCAGCTTCGAATCGCCCTTAGAGTAGAGATCTAGATCAGTTTCTTTTTCATTTGTTTCTGTCTTCATTTCTGGTTCGTTACTTCGAATCGTCCAAGAAGGCGAATTTCTTTGATAAGGTAACGAACCCTAGAAAACCACCTTTTTTCCCTCATATTTATCATATTTCTAGATGATTTTATTACTTGTAGTAGGATGTTCAGCTGAGATTTGAGTGAATGAAACGGTAGCATTATGCATTTCTTTGATTTTACAGAAACCCTAATTTTGAAAATTGTATATTTATCTATTTTATATTTTTTTTGTTAAGGAGCTTGGAAAATGGGCTTTGATGACCTTGTTTGAGATTCGGGTGTCATGTTTATGTTCAAATGGATCTCGTCTGCTTTCTGTACTCATTCGTATTGTATTTTTTTTTCATGGTCTAGAGAAATATATTTTGCCTTCTAGATTTAAAATAATGATAGAAATGCACTTTGGAATGTGATGATGCTAATTGTCGCCCCAGTCTTACTCGCACTTCTTGGTGCGAAATGGTGATTGACATATTTTGATCTGATTCCACAAATTTCACAGATTTTGTTCTAGGAGGAAGATTGAAAAAACCCTTGTTTTTACAATTCTTTTTATATTCTTTGTTGGGAATGTCTGCAATGTGGAAGGAGAAATGAGGATATTTTCCCATCATTTCTGTAAGTGAATGATGAGATGATACATGCACTACCATCTGATCTGCTGCTCCGTCAGGCTTTGTTGCTTCACTATTGAGTTTTTCTTTTTATGTTTTTTTGGAGGAAAATGTTCTTTAGCCTCTTCCTATTGTGATTCGAACCCATTACCATTGGATATTTTGTCTTCATCAATATAGATTGTGCAATCTATGATTATTTTTTTAGCTGCTGAGATAACCATGATGATTATCACATCAATCTTTTCACCATCTTTCGGCTGAGATTGCACTTATGAATCAAAATGTAGATAAATTGTTTGTTTTCAACTTGTCAATTTCATATTTATAGATGATTTTGTTATTTTGTCATGGGTTTTTGAGCTGACATTTGAGGGAATGAAACAATAACATTATGTGTTTCTCTTACTTTACAGAAAACTCCGATTTCTAATGCATACCCTAGCTGACCTATGTAAGCTACACTCTGAATGCTCTAATTTGTTACAATGGATCATGTTTTAGAGAACTCTCTTTTGTCTTCAGATTTTAGATAAGCAACATCCCTTTGGAATGTGATGATGCTAGTTGTCGCCCCAGTCTTACCCGCACTTCTTGTTGCGATATGGTGATTGACATATTGATCTGATTCTACCAATTTCACAATTTTCTTTAAGGAGAGAAGATTGAAAGAAACCTTGTTTTTACAATTCATTATATATATATTTTTTCTGACTGGGAATGTCTGCCACATGGAAGGAGAAATGAGGATATTTTCCCATCACTTCTGTGATAAGATGATACATGACACTACCATGCGATCTACTTCTCCTCCAGGATATGTTACTTCACTATTGAGTTATCAACAAAAAAATGTTCTTAAATTTTACTTAATTCTGTTTCTAACCATTGTCCACTGGATATTTCCTCTTTTTCTTAATCCTTTTGTTTTCTTCAACTTCAATTGTGCAATCTATGATGAATAATTCTTAGCTGCTGAGATAACTATGATTATCACACTAAGCTTTCACCATCTTTCGACTGAGATTGCACTTTGTGAATCAAAATGTAGATAATTTGTGTGTTTTTCTGTTTCTTTTCCTATTGATTTTTTTTTGTTTATAAAGAAGCCTGTCAAGAAAATGCCACTTATTTCTTCAAAGGATATGAAATTGAACAACTAATTGTTATATGAATCTTTCACTAATTATTATATTCTTTAGTTAAGTGTTTTCCATTTTGGGGGGATAAAGAAATGCCCATAGTATCTGGTGCCTTGGCTATTATGAATTTGTAGCTTGGCATCTCGTTTAAAGGGCAAAAAATAAAATTAATCAGATCTTGCGACACAGGCTGCTCTATTTGTGCTGGCTGCTTGTTACTTTATATCTGTTTACATTGCATGAGGCTTTGGGATTAGAACCTACTTTAGATTTGTTTTAAAAATGTATATGGATTTCTGGTTTTGGTACCTTTTTTTTATTATGACATTCAGAGAGAGAGTTTTTTATAAGTAATCATTTACTAGTTTTGCTGTTTTACATAGGGAAAGATGAGGAGTCTTTGTTATTGGGATTGGTTTACTGGTTATGTTAACTATTATCAAAATAGGAACTTCTTTCTTGTTGTGGAAGTGTTAGTCTTTGTCATAAAGAAATTCATCATCAATGGTTCTGATTTATTTGATCATCTATTGATTATATTATGTTTTGTTGAACTTTTATTGGTATTATTTTATGTTCTTTTTATTTGAGAGTTAATTCAAGATGAAGTTGTATTTTAAACCAATGTTTTAATTAATTGATTTTTGTCTGCTTACAGCAAAATAAAATTTTGCGACATGTACCACCTTAAGTCCTTCCTATTGACATGGGTGTTTCAATAATCCTTCTAATCTTTCCAAACTGCCTCATCCAAGTCAAATAAGTTTTAATTCATTCTATTTGATAGTTTTATGGATGCTGCTTGAAATAGCATGTGAACGACTTGCCCATTGACTTGCCTATTTTTCTTAATTCGTTCTTCTATATTGAAAGTTGAAACATTGCTGCAGCTGCAATTACTATTTTGCTGATAAATTGTATGTTCCAGTGTTGTTTCTATTCTAGAGAAGAGGCGTATGCCCTATCATTAGAAATACATTGCCAACTAAATTAAATTATCTGGCCCTTTGGAATGTGATGATGCTTTTTTGTCGCCCCAGTCTGACATGTATCTCTTGATGCAAAATGGTGATTGACATATTGATCTGATTCCTCCAATTTCATTGAATTGTTTGAAGGAGAAGAAATTGCAATTTTCTACATGAGATCAAAAGATGCCTTGTTATCCTAATCTGTATCACCTCTTGTTTATGGTTGAAGTTTGTCTGAAATGAGGAGGTGAAATGAGGATATTTTCCCATCAAATCTGATAATGAATGATGAGATTATACATGCACTACCATCTGATCTACTTCTCAGTCAGACTCTATTCCTTTACTCTTAAGTGGTTTTTATTTTTAAAAAAATTGTTCTTGATTTCTCTTGATTTGCTTCTATTCAATGTGATTGGATACTTAAGTACTTTCTTTTTCAGTTTCCTCCAATGTTTGTGCAAAACTACAACGAAATTTTCTTTTGTAGCTGCTGAGATAATTGTGATTGTTACCCCATGCTTTCAACCTTTCACCATATTTTGTCCAAGATTGCACATACTAATTTAAATGCTTGTAACGTGATACATTCTTTTTAATATATTTTCCATCTGTATTTATTTGTAAAGCCTTCTTTTTAATGTGTTTAATTGTTATTTTTTGCCTATAGATATGTATGAATGAAGCCCTTTGGAATAGATGATGCTTTAGGTCGCCCCAGTTTTATGCGCTGCATCATTTGATGCAAAATGGTGAATTATTGTTTTGATCTGATTTGAATGCTTCTCGTATGTGACTGAAAATTTTCAAGTATTGCCAATTGTATTTTGTTCTTGTTTGACTATTCTGACTTGAATGTCTGAAATTTAAAATAGAAATGAGGATATTTTTCCATCACTTCTGTAAATGAATGATGAGATAAAACATGCACTACCATCTGATCTACTGTTCCTTAAGGCATTGATTGGATATAGTTCTCGTTGGATGATATTTTTTGTTTTCTTCAATGTCAATTATGCAATCTGTGATGAAGATTTTTAGTTGCTGAGATGACTCTGATAGCACTTATGAATCAAAATATAGATATTTGGTGTGTAACATGTGTTGTTTTTCTTTGCTGGTCTTCCTATGTCTTTGCTTTTTTCTTTACAGAGAAATCTTTTAAAAATTGTGACATGTTTTGTAAAGTAATGTAGATTTAAAACAACTAATTATTTTGAGAATCTTTGGCTTGTTGTTATCTTAGGTTTCTTTTTGCATTAAGCAATGCCCATGGTATCTGGTGCCTTGTCTATTATTATCTTGTAGCTTGGCATCTCGTTTGAAGGGCAAAAAATGAAAAGCTAAGCAGATCTTGCGACACAGGTTGCTCTATAGGCTCCTTGTTACTTTATAGCTGCTCACATTAGAATTGTAACCTATTTTTTATTTTGTTGTTTTGAAAAATAATATCTTGACAAATAGTTTCTGTAGGAATATTTTTCTAGAAGGTTTTGCAATGTTGCTTGGTTGCACTTGAGACAATGACTTTTCACATATATGTTGTCCAAAGAGACATGTGAAAGAAAGACCTTTGATGCAAACAATTGGACTGAGGGTTTTCTCTTTTTATTTTTTTTCTGCTGTATAGGTGGAAAAATTAGATTGTGGAAAATATTTCTTAGAAATTCTTAACAATCAAATACTTATCTTGTTTTTCTTTGAATCTGTTTTGCTCTTTTTTTTTTTTTTTTTTTTTTTGAGAAAACACCAGTTTCTTTGTTATCTTGTCCTAAATGACAAGAAGAAGAGAGGAGTTTTATTGTGAGTAATCAAGTACAAATTTTTCCCCTTTTCAGAAGGAAACACGAGGCAGTCCTGCTTTGGCGCAATATTACTAATTTATTACAAAGTTTTAATCTACAAGGAACTTCTTGTTTTGCAGATTTTAGAAAATTAGTGTTTATCATCTACTACTATTATCTTTATTGGGTTCATGATAAGATTGATTTTTACTTTTGTGTGCTATTTGTATTCAAACAATTTTACTACAAGTATAGAGTGGGAAGCACATAT
This sequence comes from Paratinospora sagittata, assembly GCA_035771175.1. Classification (NCBI taxonomy): domain Eukaryota; kingdom Viridiplantae; phylum Streptophyta; class Magnoliopsida; order Ranunculales; family Menispermaceae; genus Paratinospora; species Paratinospora sagittata. Next base: position 13,213,778 of record CM069595.1, on the reverse strand, counting down.
CAAGTTAATTTGATATTCATTTTTATACCAAAAGTTCTCTTGTTCTTGAGGCGAACTCAATCGACTAATCCTTTTTCCAACTACATGGGGGACCTTTCTTTGTTCTTGAGGATAATGATTGTGAGGAATGAACATTATGTATATGGAAGTTAGTTTGCATACTAACTATTGTGGGCACTATAATCTCTAGCCTCCCTCTCATACACATGTCCTTGCCTTGATTCAAAGAAGATACAATCTAAGTTGGTAGTTTCTTTGAATGATATTTTTACTTCTGTTTATTGGGTTTTTTATGTAAGTTTATAGGAATTTTGTTGATTTTTATAGGTCAAACTATGAATCCTCGTGGTGCATTGATTGAGGAGAAGATTGAATTGTTAGAGGGCTTGGCTGGAAAGGTATAAAAAATGATTTAGTTGATGGAATTTATTTTTGGTTCTTGCTATTAGTTATAAACTTATCTATTGATTTATTTATTTTGTAGATGTTTATCCAATTGAATATTTTAGAGTTGTTTTCCAAGTGAACTTAGAGATTGAAGTTCTTGGTCTTTTCTTTTCCAAATAGTAATGCTTTATTTGATAATCAAACAATCAAAGCAATGAAAAACCTTGATGGGGCAAATAGTTAAACAAGCATAGATTTACGCGGTTCGTGTTGGCATACATGAAGTATGTTGTAGATTAATCCACTTTTATTGATTTGTGAGGGCTCAAGTGTTTTCCTTGAATCAATGTTGCAATAGTACTGTCAAAGAATATATCAAGTTAGTTTTCCCGTTCTAGAAGGTTTCTAATAAATCTAATAAGATTCTTTTGAGATATATGTGCAACAATTTTCCAAATCATGTTATTGTATTTGAAGAATTTGGTTGAAAAGTGTTATTGATTTGTTGCAGCCAAATGCCTTTTGTGATAGCTTCAGTTATTGTCATTACTTCAATAGTTGATGAAGAATGTGTAGATTGCAACTGGGATCTTTGCTCATTGGTCCCTTAAAAAGTGTAACACTGGTCTAGCTAGATTTGTCTTTGCAATATATTCATTGCAATACACAACAAGAAGGAAAATATATTGGAGAGAGATTTGTTGGGCCAACATTGTAGTGATCAATTTTATAATGGGGTTGCTAGAGTATGCCTCGGAAGTGCATGTTGTTTTACCTAATCAATAGTTAGCCCTAATTGTTTTAAAATGGCAATTGAGAAGGGAAAATGCTAAAATTGTGGAGAATACAACCTGTTTTAGGTGGTAAATCATACATAAAGCATTTTCATTATAATAGTCTCTTAGAGTATGCTAAGAAAATGCATGTTGTTTTACTCATCATTGTTTCATCTCATTAATTAGTCATACTCAAGCTTAAGCAAATAGTAATTTATGTTCTATTTAATGTTTAGGCTTTTTTTTTTTTGGGGGAATTCATTACTTGTGGCTAGTCGAATAGAATAATAATCATTAAGTGTCGAAAACTTAGTTGTTGACAATGAAAAATGAACTTTGCATGTACCATCAATGAAGTATTGTGGTGTGTATTTCATCAATTAGAGTCATTGTTTGTAACTTTCATGCTTGATATCTTATGTATTTTGGTTTTGTTGGACAAATTACATTTAATACTCGCTCCATGTTCAAATAGTTGTTTGTATAGGGTATTTTGTACTTGACATGCTCTTTCATTACAGGTTAGCAATCGGAGGTCTCGTAGATGGTTAAATGATCATCTACTAATTGAACTTGTTCCTCATTTGAATGCAGAAGAAATTCGGGGCCTTTTTGCTCCACCACCGTGGGGTAATGATTTACTTTAATAAAAAGTGTCTTCATGTTATTTGTTTGGTATAGGTATTCAGTTTTATGAGACACTATAATTGATATGTTTGATGATTGATCAACTTACAACAATAAGATACCCTTGAATTCGCGATGCTGAGATTGTTAATGGTAAATTTTGCTATTTGGATCCATTTTTCATCTCTCTCTCTCTCTCTCTCTCTCTCTCTCTCTCTCTCTCTTTCTCTCTCTATTGTGCCTCAATAGAAATACCAATGCTACTATGAACAATATGATGTATACTAAGAAAAGTTCAAAACTTTTTTTTTTTTTCTTAAATTTTATTACCCAAAATTTATATATAATTAAGTTATTTAAGAATTTTGTGCCTCAATTTACTCAGGCGTGCACCTAGCCTTATGCCTTGGTTTAAATGCTGCTCTTCTATTCTGGAAGTTTATTAACTTTTTTTTTTCTTCTTATCTTATAATGTCACACTTGAATTTTCTAAGTTGATCAATCTTTCTCTCTTACAGGTGACAATGTACCCATGTCACCTTTTTGCATGACAAATGTGGTAGAGTGGGATACCTTTAGGAATATTGACATGGATGAAGAGGTTTGTTCCTTTTCTATTTTTAAAAACATTTGTTGTGATTCACTAGGAGGGTTTGTGCAAAATTCCTATCCTTAGAATTTAGGAATTATTGTCCTCAATTGTTTGTATTTCTACACTTTAAACTCGTAGTCAAATCAAATTGGCCCAGTAGATGACATGTAAAATTTGACCTCATGTTAATGCTGTTTGCAATGCTTTTATTTCTGTGAGATGGCAGGTTTATTAGTTGTACTAGGTTAAAAGAAAGGGATTTTTGACAACTTGGGGAAAGACTTCTTTTGTTTGAAATTGACATCTGCCGCAAATGTCTGTAGCATTTGATTTGTACTAGAACCATTTATTGCTTTTTTAAGCTGCAGCATTTTCGAATTGTGGATGGTTTGACATCAGCACCGTAGGCTTCCTTAGGAGTTCTTGCTGTGCGTTAAAGTGAATACAGAGATGTAGGAATATTTTGTTCTACTTTAAATAAATATTGCAGCAATTGATAAAAGCATAATCATGATGTTGTAGTGTTTCTTTTTTAAAATTTGCTTAGTGTTAAACCCACCTATTGATCCAAGTTGTACAGTAGTACGGTGTTTCCTGTTGCTGCTTAAAATTGTAACCATCTTCTATTGATGCTTTTTATGGTGCAATTGTGTTTGAAAGATACCAGTTGGATTCATGATTGTAGTTGCATAATCTCCTTTTTAGCTTTGTTACTTTTGGGTCAAATTACCACCCTAGATACAGTGGCATGGCCATAGGTAGTTTCTCACCATTACTTAAACTCAATGGGCAATAAAACCATGCTATCAATGTTTTATCCCAATTTTTATATCCATATCTTATTGTTGTAGACTTGTATCAACTGCCAAGTGTCAGAGATAGTGTTGAATTTGGTGAAAGTTATACATGTTCAAACTTCTTACAACTGTATCTTCCTGTGGCTTCTGCTGAAATATGCTTTGGATCTTATAATGACCTTGTCCATTCTTGTTGTTTTAGGCTGGCATGATTGAAGCCCTAAAAGGCTTGCCCAGCAAGACGGAAGATCATGTTTATGCTGAAAAGATGGTGGCAATGAACGCATGGTATAGAGTAGATGGTCGAACAAGGGCGGCACTAAGACGGAGTTTCCTTTTGGAACTCATTGATAACTTTGAGGTATGTGAAACAATTGAGTATGAAAAGAGAGTTCATATTCTTTTCTTATCTGCTAGCTGTTAATTTATATTTCTTTGTTCTCTTGTATAAACTGTTTTTGCTAGAAGAAAAAGAGGTTTGTTTTTGGAATTTACCTCGCTATTTGTTTCCTTGAAAATTATGGAACAAACTTGTTTGAGAAATACTAATAATTATCTTCCTCTTGAATTTATTGTGTTTGTCCTTTGTTTATGCCTTTATGGAAGTTGTATGACATTTTCCACCTTGGGAAACCTATTATGTTTTCGTTTTCTCCCTTTTGCCATACTAAATTGTTTCACGAACTTCAAAGTTCTCAATTAGTTTTGAAAGGAAAATTTGCCTTGGTGTTTCCTTGGTTGACAATCTACTCTATGCCACATATTCATCGTAGCCATCTTTTCAGCATGAACAAGACCTTTCATCTTGCTTGGCACTTTGGCCAACCATTTTTAGGGCTTCAATCTACTCTTATGCAAATGCATTTTTTCACTTCTTGTTTCGATTTTTTATATCTATCAAAACTCTTGCTCATATACTAAATTCCAATTCTTAGGAATCTATAAGATCCTTCATTAAAGGCCCCGGAGAAGGGGACATGCTTGTTCTACAGGTTCAAGACCCTTTCCACAGGTTATTACTGCATGGTGTTTGTGAGGTAATCATTTTTCCTTCTATTACTGGTTGTATTCTTAATAAATCTTACTCATCTATTTTGTTAGTAGCATTTTTACCAACTTGTTTAGAGTTTCTGACCAACCTAACATCATTGACTTTGATACATCTGCTTGATCACTTCTATTGCTACTTGGAAATACCGCTGTGATCTTGTAGATAGATGTTTTTTGTCTCGCCTATTGGAGTAAAGAGTTGTTTGAAAATTGTTGGAGCCTTGGAAATTTCATGAATGGCTAATCAAACTAAAAAAAAAAAAAATACAACTACGAACATACATATGGAGGGAGGTGTAGTTGCACTTGGAAGTGTTTTTTTTGTAGTTAGATTAGTATTTTTTTAGTTGAAGGAAATATTAATTTAATTACATAAATATTTATTAAATTATATATTACACAGTTTGAGATGGACACACACCCTTATAATGGACATGTATGTTAGATTAGCATTTTGTTTGGATTTAAACCTTCAGGTTAGCTAACTTCCGTTGCTGACATAAGTGACCATATTTTGTGGCAGTTCTATGACCTGACCTCAGTGACTGCGACAAGGTCAATGAATGGCTCACCATCAAAGATCACGACAATAAGAAGAAAGAAATCAGGCTCTGTAGAGCCTCCAAATATTACTCTATCCCATTTCCTAAAGATGTCTAAAGAAGGAATTTGGTAACTGATAGCGGAAAACTTTGTTAGTTCAACTATGGCATAATGTTGTACACTGAATTGTTGTATTATAAACTAATAAAGTTGTACAAAGCAACATATGTACACAAATGCATTCTTCTTTCTTCTACCTTTTCTCATGCTTGTTATGTTTGCAAGAAAGCACTGTAATTAGGCGGTAGTAAACCGATAGTGGAAAACTTTGTTAGTTCAACTATGGCATAATGTTGTACAATGAATTGTACACTGAATTGTTGTATTATAAACTAATAAAGTTGTACAGAGCAACATATGTACACAAATGCATTCTTCTTTCTTCTACCTTTTCTCATGCTTGTTATGTATGCAAGAAAGCTCCTCTGGCTTCTTATGTTTGATATTATGAAGGAAGCTGCTTTTTGAATGGTGATGATGTTAGTTGTCTTTGTAATAATTTTTACTACAAGATGTAAGGGGAATCTCTTCTGAAAGTGGCAATTGTAGTGGATCTTATTAATATAAAGAATGTAATAGATGTATCATGCATCAACTTTTTACGAAAAAAAATACAATAGATGCGTCAACTCAGTACGTAGCATCAAGCTTAATTAGCTTAGTTTTAAAAAATAAAAAGCTTGATTTGCTCAATTAATCTAATGCTTAGGCTCAGAGGGCCTTAGGCTAAGGTTGTGGTATGCAACCTCTTTCTGTTTTTCTATTTTTTTTTATTTTTACTGTGTCCTCTTTTTTCTAATTTTATTTTTTAACATTCTGGAAGCCTTTGAAGTCTCGAGTTCTTTGCTTTTAAGAAACAATTTCAAAGTCAACGAATGTAATGAATAAACTAAGGTGGGAGACCACACAAAATTTTGAAAATCGATTGCCGTATTTTAGAATTTTTTTTTCTTTATTTTCATTTTGTGTTGTAAAATGTGAACGATACGAAGAGTCAAAAATATTAAAAAAAAAAAATTGTTAGTGATGTGAACATTGTTCTCCATATCAATTGTGGTTTGGCTGTGTAATGTTAAAGAGATGAGAATTAATAATTTTTGCTATTAAATTTAATTTAATGGTTAAATTAAATTAATTATAATCAATCTAAAAAAAACACAAAATGCCAAAAACTAGGGAAATACATATTCTAATCCAAGTGCCACTTTTGATCAAACTTTGTATTATAGTCAAGTTCCCATTTTATAAATATTAAATTTGTAAAGCATATCCCACTGATCTGATTATAATATAAAATATTTTAGATAAAGATATAATAGTACAACGTACGTCTCGGTGTTGACAGATTTGCGTGCTCTGAATGGAAACTTCAACATCTCGTCATCTCTCACTCTCAAATTCAGAAAAAAAAGAAAAAAAAGAAAAAGTGAATTAGTCTTTGCTCTCACCGATACCCTTCTTTGATCTTGCTAGGGTTTTGAAATTCCGAATTAATTCTAGCCACTCGGAATCGATTCGGTGATCGTGGTGGAATAACAAAATTCTCCAACAACTCGAAACAAACAGTTCGATCAAGAATTTCAAACAGCAATCGAGTTCAACTGCACAGAAATCGTTCAAGAATTTGCAGTAAGAGCGAACTCTTTCTTTGCAGATTATAAAAACCTCAAAAACAACCATGGGAATTTCATGGAGTAGAAGAAGAAACAACAACGACAATACACACCAAAATTTGTACCCTTCTCACCTCATTGCTTCTCATACTTTAGCCCCTTCTTCTTCAATTCATCCTCCTGCTCTTCCGGCACCGGCGCCGAATTACGTTTATCCTGTAAATGCTCCTTACCCTTCTCCACAAAACGTACCGCACAATCCCTATCCTATGCCGCCTCCTCCTCAGCCTTATTATTATCAGCAAGCTGGTGCGTATGGTGCTTACGGATGTTGGGGTCCGATGATGGTTCGGCCAAATCACAATCCTTATTACCCTAATCAGAATAATGGGTGGCCTGGAATTCGGCCTTTTCAGGCACCGCAAGCTCCGCCGCCTCCTTATGTCGATCATCAGAATGCGAAGAAGATCAGGAATGATCTGAATGTGCATAAGGATACGATAAAGCTTGAAGTTGATGAGAAAAACCCGGAGTATCACCAGGTTTCTTTCACTTTGGATGCCATGGTTGATGGGAGGTATGGGGTTTTCAAGAATTTTTTTGTTTTTGTTTTTTCTTTTGTTGATTGGGGGTTTTTGATATTTTGTTTGAGTTTGTTTACTTGTTTGGTTATTTTGATTCATCTCTGATTTTTCACTTTGATTAATCTTTGAGTTTTCAATTTTGATTAAGCTTTTAGTTTTGGGGGTTTAGTTTAATGGGTCATTGCTTCAATTATAGGATGGTTTTTTTTTGTAATATTTAATTTAATTTTTTATTTGGTGGCTTGGGGATTTTGAACCAGAGGAGGGGGATTTTGTAATTTATTAGATAGAGCATGATGATGAAGGTTGTTTATTCCATTGATCAATTGAAATTCCTTGAATTGGCATGGAACATAATAAAGAACCCATTATCAGATGCTGAGGCAGCAGATTGAAATCGGCCTTTATGATTAAAAATAATGTTGATAGAGTGGCTTTCGCTTTCAAAGAACACTATGATCTGTCTGAATCTCTGATAACATGTTCTGTGGGCCTGAACATGATGGTTCTTTTTAGCAAATCATTTATAATCCTTAAAAACCATAGATTCTCATTTTTCAGGGGCTTCTCTGTTCTGTTAAATAATCATCTAATGTTAGAAACTTCAGGCCTAATGCAGCTGTTTTTTGTGATCAATTGCTTGGGGAAGATTTAATGAGGGGATTAATTCACTTTTAGGTTGTGATTTTGTGTCTACGAGGAATTATATATGTAATATGCATGACACACTGAAAGTAAACTGGTAAAAGTAATTTAGAAACCTTTTAAATTTTTGAAACTAAATTTTTTATTTGCTGCACCCAAGAGGTAACAGGTAACATGCTATTGCTTCCTGAACATCAGAAATATTCAGCGAAATAAATCCTTGAGTTTCATCTTTGTCTCTCTATTCCCAGTTTTCTTCTTTTTATCTCTTTTATGCTGCCTTGATTAAGAAGAGCATTTCTCTTCATCATTACCCTTTTTCACTTGGCATGTTTTCCTTGTTTTAGAAATCAAGACCCTCTCTAATTTGGTCATTTCTTTTATTTTTTGAGTCCATTTCAACATTCTTGACTTGGCTTAGTCACTTGTGAACATGCTTTACCATGCCCTTTTGGTTGTATTAACCTTCTTGTTGTAATTGTTTACAAACTGTCATTCTTCTAGCATTTCTCCAACTCAATCCCTTGATTGCTCCCTTTGAACATATTGTATATCTTGCTAATAACTTCTAAGGAGTTCTTTTGAACAATTAACTGTTCACTAGCAGGTCTTTATTTGGTTTTCCATGTAGACTGATGTGCCCTTGTCCATATAATTTGCCTTGGGATTTGGGAATTTGTTGCTTAGATTAAGCTTGTACCTAGGCGACAAGAGATCAAGTGCGAAATGCCATTTGAGTAAAACGAGAATAGAAATGAAGGAGTGATTAAAGTTGATAACAAAAATAGTATTTTACTGTCATTGTTTCTGTTACCTCAGCTCAGTCACCTCAACAAAGGAACTTGTCAAAGATGGCTTTTCTTCAAAATTAGAGCATCTGGATCAAGTGGCGAGGTACTTTCGAAGTTTTGCGTGTCATAAACAAATACTATTAGAATTGAAGGGGAACTACAATGAGACAGCTATAAAACCGGCTGCACTGTGTGAAATAGAAATATGGGGATACTAGGAAGTAGGATAATGCGCTCAGGTGAGATGGGGGTATTGAGATAGACGAACAGCTAGACATCAAAGAATAGGAAAAATGGAGAAATGAATAGGTGAGATGGGAGTATTGGATTAGCAAGAATTGCTAATATGATGCGTGGAAGTGTTGATTGAGATAGTTAGGCCATGTCAAAAAAGGACAATCGGATGCACTAGTGAAAAAGGAGTGAGATGTTGTAAGTTAGAGGCATCTAAGGGACTTGGGTTGAAATAAGGAGCAACATACGTGTCATTTATTTAATTTAAGAATGACACCAAAGAGAATTATTAAATGACATAAGGTTCATGTAGCTAAATTAAGGGATAGTGCTATTGTTTTGATATGTACTACTATCGTCAAAATGATAAAATACCGCTCTTAGGGTTCAATATATTAGTGTTTTCAAACTGAATTTATAGATGGTTGTAATTTTAGTGGAAATAGAAATCCAGATGAAGAATTAATGAAGATTAAACACCAACAGTTAGTCAGTTACCAATGAGTAAAATCTTAGATATTTGTGATCAAGTATTTAGCTAGAAAGAGAAATAGGCGAGGATGTGAACGATAGGGTTAAAATAGGATGGGTAAGGTGGAGTGCTTCTAGAGTATTATATGATCGAACGCATCCCATTGAAGTTGATTGAATTTTTTTTAAGATCTCTATTAAGCTGACAATGCTCTATGAAACATAATGTTGGGCAATAGGGAAATATCACATTAACAAACTAAGTGTAATGGAAATATGAATATTAAGATGTATATGTGGTAAAATGTAGAGAAATAAAATTAGGAATGAACATATTCAAGAAATGGTACAAGTAGCCCCAATTAGAGAGAAAGAAAACCGAATAAGGTGGGTTGGACACATCATAAAAGAACTTTTGGATGCGATAGTTAGGAATTGTTAGCTATTAATAATCCATGGTAAATATAGAGGTAGGGGAAGATTTAAAATAACACAGACAGAATAATTAAGAAATATATAACTACTTGTAAGGGTGATAACGGGTCGGGTTTGGACCCAACACCCACCCGATCTGCGATTTTTGGGTGGCATCATTGGCAACCTGTACTTGATTTCACCCAGATTATGGGCTTCACCCGACCCTATTGTATACGGGTCGGGTTGTCGGGTTCACCCAATTTTTAATTTTATTTTTAAATTTATTTTAATCGTATAAGAAGACAACATTAAAAGCTAAGATCATATTGATTTTTAATTTTATTTTCTTAACTTACTTTGGTGATGCTAGGAAGCATGTTGCGCAATTTGGCAAGATGATTATTGATCCTTTCTCTTTTTCTCTTCTCGACCTCGCTATGGCTTTTAGAAGCAGCAAGAGCTTTAGCATCCATGATCTCTTGAGCAGTTAACTTACCTAACTCAGCTTCAAGGGCAAAAGGAGAGGAACATGGTTGAATTGAAGAAGCTCCTAGTACTGATGGGTTTGATAAAATCCGGAGATGATGATCAGAGGAAGGACCTTAAGCTAATTGCAAAGCAGAAGTTGCTGAAATTGCAAAATATACAAGAGGGAAAAAATTAGAAATTGCAGTGGGGGGTTTTTTCTTCTTCGCCAAATAGGAATCGTAGTGGGGGCCTGGGGGTTTTGTCTTTGTTTGCCGCAAAAAGAAAATGAAAAAGGGTGGAGGAGCCGTCGCAGTGGGGGCGCTAGAGAATAGACGATAAGAAGAAGTATGGTTGCACTTGCCGCCACAGAAAGAAAACGAAAAGGGGTAGGAGGGGGGCGAGAGATCGAAGATAGAAAAAACTAGGGTTTTTTTTGGTAGCTTAGGTTACGGGTCGGGTTTGCTCTATACCCGAAACCAACCCGACTCTTTCGGGTCACCTATTTTTAGACCCAATTCACTCGACTAGGTGAAGTAAACCCGACCCGACCCGATGATTTTAGTGCGGGTCGGGTTTAGGGGTTACCTGCTCACCCCTAACTACTTGTGATATAAATATCAACGTAGTCCTTGATAGAGCAAAGTGGATGAAGTGAATCCATGTGGCCATCCCCATATGTCTGGTTTGTCTGGCCATGCCGCTCCGGCCAGTTGGTCCAGGCTTGCTGGACCAGTTGGGTTTCTCCTATTTAGGAGAACGAGAATCTTTTCTCTCTCTCTCTCTCTCTCTCTCATGCTCTCCAACGTATTCTCTCATTCCCCAACTTTTCAACGCCCATTCTTCTCTCAATTTCTATTCTTCTTTCTAACTTCCATTCAAAGTTTTATTTCTACTAACTTTTCTTCCACTTAGCTCTTAACTAATATTCTATACCCACTATTGTAATGCACTTATATGGAAGTGATGTACATCCATTTTGATGTGACACTCTCCACTCCTTGCCATGTGTACTACTTTTCCGAGGTGAAGAATTCTACACTTCGTCCGGGTGTGTGCCAACTTTGACATGAAGATCGCCGCGTCTTGTAGCACTTGTCTGTTGTTTCGGTGTGCCCGTTTCCATGCGAAGATTTTCACGCACTAATACCACATAAATTTTCGCCCCAATTTGTGTTCCATCTTTTCTCTGCTTATCTTTTTTTTCTTCTCTCGTTGTTCCAATTTTTCGGAATGTAAGCAGTTGTAATGCCAAAATTATGCCAACACTTATACAAATTGGGTGCACAATGTTACACGAATTTCCTCAACTTTACTTTTATTTATACACAAAATATATACAATATTTTTTAAGGCCGTTGGAGCCTCTTTCCCATACAAACCCCACTTTTTATTTTCTTTTTAATAATATCCAGGTTCCTACCTACCCGTATATATATATATATATATATATACATATATACATATATATGCTTGTAAATTTATACATAACAACAACTCCCAACTTCCCGTTCTTCTCCTCCCCCATTGCACACATGATTTATTTTACATGGTTTATCCTAAGAATGTAGTTAGTGACCTCGTACTGTCACAACTACATCTTCAACCCTATAACCAGAAGCGAAAATAATAGTACTGAGCAAAACACAAGCAGAAGCATCAACTTACAGCGACTAAACTCAGTCTGTTCTTCTATTTCCGTCGTCACACCAACATCTCCCATGACTAATCCCTTGAGATGTAGTAGGAAGAGTGAGCTAAAATCCAGTGGGTTTTCCTGAAGTTCTCACACTTTATACAAAACGTTAGTAAACATATTTAACTATGCAAGCATAATATAACATGACAAAGCAATCAATTCAACAAAATGAATATTCAAAGATAATGAATTTAACAACACTTCCCTCTGGAGATTTCCACATAAGGTATACATTTCCTTGTTGCGTTTGGCTATTAGCGTGAGCCAACCATCCTCCAATACTTTGCTTATGAAAAATGAAGCATAGTATGAAAAATACATAAACTAAGGAAATGTATAAAGCATATAAACTTAAAGAGTCATTTCCACCTCAATTTTGCTATAACCTCCTAGCCGTTAAACTAGCAGAATTTTCTCAGGAGTTCTTTTCTATTGGTACTCTTTTTCTCATAGAGTGAACTAAAACAAATTTTTGAATTGGCCCCTAACCTCTATTTATAGGGGTCAAAATTTTTTGAATTGGCTCTTGAACTTTTATGATGTTTACAAATTAGGCGAATTACTCGTTTTGCCCTTGGACTTTTTCGATATTTCTTAATTTCTGTGAATTTATTGTTTTGCCCTTGGACTTTTACGGTATTTCCTAATTTACCTGTTACTTGGTGGGATTCCAATGTTGTAAATTTTTGTGGGTATTACAACCTACCCCCCTTAATCAAAATTTCGTCCTCGAAATTTGATAATATAAGGAAACATAAAACTAATAATAGTGGTTAAAATTCATTGCCATCTAGAGTGATGATAACCAAACACCACTCTGACCAAAATAACAATGTCAGCAGGTAACCACTAGTGTTAATATTGTGCAGGCCGCGAACAAGATTTTTTTGTTTTGTTTTGTTTTTTTTTTTTTGTTAATGTATGTAGGGGGAAGTGAAATGTACGTGATCAACTGCAAGCGTACGGTGTCAAGTTATATTAGACAGATGAATATAAGGTTATTGTTCACAAAGATCGATTAACTCTCACTAAATATCGTAATTAATAACCTTAACTTTATCTAGATGATCAAAATCAAGAACGAATTAAAATAAAAACATTGCAATAAAACTAAAAAATGTCAAGTAATTAAAATCAAGGAAAAATCAATAGAGATGAATTCTAGATGTTCAACTCCACCTAACTTTCAACTATGTCTTTTATATATATTTATTATTAATTTATTCACCTAGTTTATAAGTCAAAAATCTTCTAATCTCTAACGTCCTCTCTCGAGTGCCAAGTTAGAACATATTCACATGATTTGATTTCGACCTATTGATAAAAACCAAAATCACACAAACTCTTTACGCTTTGTGATTTTTTTCAAAACTTCAAAGAATATTATAAATATCTCGATTCTATAATATTTCTAGGTTATATTTTTCCCAATCCAATCCCAAATTCCTTCTCTCTAGTGCCGAACCCAAGATCTAAAATCAATCAATCTATGGCCAGTAGATCAAAAGCATTAAGAATTGGAAAATATAAATAAACTATGAAAATCTATTAATAATAATCAAAACAAATCTAAAACATAGTATCTAGTCAGGATCCATCTATCCTCTAGACAAACAACTTAGTTCATCATTGAAATAAAAGAGACCACAAAAATATTGATGAACATATTGAATAGAAACAAGAAGAAACTAGAAAACCAATTGCAAGATGTTGAAGATTGCTCCCTTGTCTCCAACTTCGCGTTTTTTGCCTCTTTCGTTCCGACTTTCTCCAACTTGTTCTCCTCTTTATTGTGCTTCAAAATCCTCTCATAATGTTGTATTTAAAGTTAGGAAGAAGTAGAAAAAAAAATCGCATCCAATTCGGAGTTAAAACGAGCAAATTCAGGCCAAAATACTACTCATAGTCGGATTAAGTCAACCCGCGGTGCCCAGTCTGGATGTTGGGGTGCCCCAAGTTCTTTTTTTTTTTGTTATTTTTTTCTCCGTCACCCAGCACCACAGCGCCCATTCTGGACGCCGGGGCGCCTATTCTCGGGTGTGTGGTGTATTTTCTTCATCTTTCTTCGCATAGTTTCTTCTCTTCATTGCTTGGTCATTTGTCATCACTTTAATAGCACTTCAAAACCTACAAAATCAATCATGAACTAAGTGTTAAACACATAAAAACTTTCACCTAAACTAATTGCACAGGTCAGTGGATTTAATATGGTTTTCATATCTGTCTTGGATAATCTCTTTTAAGTTTTCTTTTCTTTTTACTTGTTTGCAGCTTCTGTTGTGGTTCAACACCTAGTAATTAATATTGAGAGTTTGATGTAGGACAAAAACAGAAGGGAGGGATTGAGTTGAAAGAAAATTGCAAGATTGATAGTTTTGTGTTGGGAATGGTTATGAAAAAATAGAGGTGAAGAGTTAGAGTAAGGAGATAGAAGGTCTAGGAATCACTCCTAGAAAACCTTGGCATCACACCTAAGGTTGGACTGTATCACACAAACTCAATAGAGAAAAGACTCAAATCTATAACTTTGTTCAATGCTCCAAAAGAAGATTACAATCCTATTTATAGACTCTTACAACACAAAAGATCAAGAATCATCAATGATTCTTGGAAAACACAAACATTAAAACTCTAGGAAATCTAACAACCCTTAGGAACTCTAAGTATTCCATGAAAAATCTAACTCCATAGGAACACTAAAATAGTTATGACTACTATAGGCTTGCAATGTTTCTCCACAGTTTTCCTGCACTTCTTCTTCTTTGGCTGATCTGAAGCACAAGAATTGAGGGAATGTGTACCTATTATCTATATAGCAAAAGTCTTGCATATCTCATCACCTACATGTATTGATTGATGACATATGACACCAGTACTTGCAACGTGCAAATGTTGAAATATGCAAGCAACGACAAATCCTAACTTGATCACCTTTATTGATGGTGGAATTTTTCATTAGGATTGACTAGTGTTTTATTGATAGTGCAATTTTTCAATAGGATTGACTTAGTGTTATTTTTAATTAGGATTGGCTTAGTGTACAACATTTAAAAATAGAAATGTTTGACTTATGAACATTATGTATGATAAGATTGATAAGATGAATTTTTGCCACTTGCAAATGTTGAAATATGCAAGCAACGACAAATCGTAACTTGATCACCTTTATTGATAGTGTTATTTTTAAATAGGATTGGCTTCCCGCAAGAAGATCAATTCGCAAATCATTGAAAGAAAGAAGAACCCTAGGTAATCTTACCTTGCTTTTTCTCCATTTGGATTGTACTAATTCGATACTACGGTTTTAAGCTTGGCTTTTTTATGGGAAGAACATGTTTGTGGGTTGATAAGTTGATTTCAGCTTTCTTGGTATGGAATTACAGCTTTTAGGGGCGAAAAAATAAATTGTACTAACTGGATATTACGGTTTTGAGTCTTCATCAAAACAACACCTCTTTGCTTAAGGTATATTTCTATTTTTAAATGTTGTACACTAAGCTAATCCTAATTAAACATAACACTAAGTCAATCCTATTGAAAAATTCCACCATCAATAAATTTTGTACACAGTTAATCCTATTGAAAAATTACACTATAAATAAAGGTGATCAAGTTAGGATTTGTCGTTGCTTGCATATTTCAACATTTGCACGTTGCAAGTACTGGTGTCATATGTACCTTGTTATAGTTGAGTCTGCTTAGGATTGGGACAATATCTGATGAATATGTATAATTTCACATAAATGTAAATATGTAGTATTATTTTATCTAGGAAAACTAAGGACAGTTGATACTTCTTGATCTAAGAACCAACTCTTTGACTTTCATCTTGACCAACTCCTTGCTTGCACAACTTCATTAATAAGGAAACCTAAAAAGGTCACAACTAGCTCCACCATCTTCTGGAGAATCCCAAATCAGAATTTGTGCCTTAGAATCTTTTCTTCCTCTCCTTTGATAAACCTTTTTTGATTTCTGCCACTTGTCTACTTCAGAGTTTGCATGTGTAATGAAGGGGAGCCTTGGTGCAACAATAAGAATTGCTGCCATGTGACCATGTGGTCACGAGTTCGAGTCATGGAAACAGTCTCTTGCGAAGCAAGGTAAGGCTACATACAATAGACCCAAACGTGGTTCGACCCTTCCCCAGGACCCTGCATAGGCGGAAGTTTTGTGCACCAGGCTGCCCCTTTAGTTTGCATGTGTAATGTAATACAAGGAGCACCAGGCACTAGGTGCAGGTTATGAAGCCAAACATTGCATGTTGAATTGGTTGATCATTGCATGTGTTATTTTTCATTTTTACTGAACTTTAGTGTCAACTGATGTATCTTTCTCAATGCCCTTAATATATTATTATATCTTGTTTCCTCTCTCTCTCAAAAAAAGAAGAAGAAGTTTCAACTGTAAAATTACTTCATAATGACGTTTTCTGTTTCTTTTCTCTTTGTGTGTTTGCTCAAGTACAGTATCACTATTATTTTCTTTGCAAAAGAAGGGGTGGATTGTAGGTTTTCTCCCTTGTATCCTGATGCCCGGATGTCAGTGAAAGTTCACTTTCAGAAAGGATTGGGCCAAAAGTTTCGTCAACCTTCAGCAACTGGCATTGATCTAAACTTCTTCGAGTTGGATGATCTTTCGAAACCATCGCCAGGAGAAGATATATTTCCCCTTGTGATCATTGCTGAAGCTTGCCCCACAACTCTGCTTGTGGAGGAACAACTCAATGAACGTCCACCTACATCCAATGCACAGATTACTCAAGCTGTCTTAGAGAAGAACAATGCAGGATGTTTCCAGGTAAAAGTGATTAAGCAGATATTGTCTATTGATGGGGTTCGCTATGAGCTACGGGAGATATATGGAATTAGGAACTCAGATCAAGAAAGCTTTGATGACAACGACCCAGGAAAGGAATGTGTAATTTGCATGTCTGAGCCAAAGGACACGGCAATATTACCTTGTCGACATATGGTAAGAACCCATACTCTGTCCATTTTATATAGATATATTATTAACATGAACACTAACCAGCAATTCTGGTGCATGTGTTGCATATGCCAGGATATGCAATTCACCATTCTAGCCATGTTCGGTGATCCAAAAATGAAATTATTTAATTGGATAGTTATGTGATTATGTGATTATGTTGCATCATTTGTACATATATTTTGCTTCTTCTTTTTTTCTCTTTTTTTTCTTTCCTTTGTGTGTGTGCCTGATAAAGAATTGATTGTGAAGGCTTCAACCAGGACCAGATGGTCCTGGTGACAGATTTGGTTACTTGTGATTTTTATGGCTGGAGCACTCTTTGCGATAATAATCAGTGTCATTGTTACAGATTTGGTGGGGTTCAGAATCCGGCCGTAATATAATTCAAAGTAAAGCTTTACAATGAAAAGCTTGTATAGATGATTTGGGGATAGATACACATACATACATACATATACATGTATATAGTTGATTTCAATGTTTCTACTCTTTCAATTCAAGACATTTTATTTCAATTTTTTTTTCATGAATAATTAGTCCATTGATATCTCTTTTAAGTCTTTTTTTGTGTGTGTGGAAGGATGTGTTTATTTCAAGAAATGTATCATTTTGTTTAATATTATTCTAATATGAAACACTTACTTTCTTGATCTCACTGCCATTATTCAATGCTCTTGGAAATACTGCAATTTTTGAAAATAACATCAGAGATGCTTGTAAAAGAACTCTTGGCAGCTACTAGCGCGTCAGTCATTATTCTGTCTTTGGTTCTGTTTTATTATCTTAGCTGTGATGTTCTCCAAGTTGATTAATGTCTTTGCCCTCTTCAGTGTGTGTGCAGTGGGTGTGCAAAAGAATTGAGGCTCCGAACAAACAAGTGTCCAATATGTCGCAATCCCATTGAGGAACTTATAGAGATAAAAGTGAGTGAAAGTGACCAGTGAGAAATCCTTTCCTCATGTTGCATTTGCTGGTAGAGGGACTTTTCTTTCCTATTGTGTTTTTTTTTGGGTTTTTGTATCATGTTGTATATACAAATTCTTCTTCAAGTGATGGTCAGATTTCCTCCTAGGGAGTGCTAACTGAAACAAATAATTGTATCTCCCTTTTCCCATTGGCAGCCGAAACTTTGATTGTATATCTTACACAAGGCAGATTCGTGCATAAACTATTATATGTTCTTCGACTGTATGTACCTCCAAGTAACCGAGGAAGGAAATTTCTGGCTCAACATTGTTGTTTATGAATATGTTCCTATCTCTGTATTTTTATTTTCAAAAGAAGATAAAAAAAATCCCGTATACCTGTTGCCTATGAGGTCCATTTTATTGTCAAAAATTTGACAAAACAAAGATATTATAGTTTTATGTGTGATCCAACCCTTTCGGCTGCAGATTCTTGTGCTGAAGCATTGGTAATCCCTGATAAGTTTAGTATTTTTTATCTTCAAATTGTGGATTGTTGTTCTCAACCTGAGTTTTCTCAAAAACATACGCATGGAGAAGGAATGAGAGGCCTAGGGCCCTCCTAAGTGCCCCATTTGATGAAAAGTAAAACAAATCTTGAAGTGTTTTTATTGAAGTATTCTTCTGTGGTATTTACTCTTTTAGGTATTTATACATGTTGATCATTGGAGAACTCTTGTATCTTAACATTTTTGTGAACTGATTAACAAAACAAATTCATCATATATTTTTGTTTTCTTATTTCTTGTTCTTTAGGAACTGACATTGTTGTTATATTAACCTACTCATAATATTATCACATACACCACCTTATTTTAATATCTAAGTGATGTTTGTTTCATGGTCTTAAATGTAATTGCAATTCTCTTTGCTTTTCCTTTCTTCTTCTACTTTCCCTAGTTTAGTCCATTTATCTTTCGTCTCTACCCTGCTCTTTCTCTCTTCATCTTGGAATTTTATTGCTTCCTTTTCTGTGTAAACTTCTTTAGTAGAAAATAGTATTTTAGCAAAAGGTACAGTCAAAAGCATGGATAACATAAGGATTAAAGCTAACGGTTAGAAGGGTCCTATTGGGCATGGAAAGAAATGACTTTTTCTTTTTTCCTGGAAGGAATATCTGTCCATGAAGCCAACACTAGAGACAACAGGATCAAACTGATTACTTAAAAGCTTGTTGGATGAGCCTTGTGGATGTAAGTAAATTAGGAGACAAAAGCAAGGCCTTTCCTCTACACACGTCTCAAGTCAAAAAGAGGGGATTTACCATCCTTGTCAGTATGGATTGTTAGTGAAGCTAACTAAGATGGTCCCCATAACTATGATAGAGCAAAGAATCATTTCTATTGATCTTCTTTTAACTGTTGTAGTAACAAGTTCAATACTTTGTACCTACAGTTTCTAGCCTGGGCAGCTTAGCCATTTCAAAATTAAGAGCTAGAAGTTCTATAAGAAATAATAGTTTGTTTTATACTATGTTATTATGTAATTGATTATTCTCTTTGTTCATGAATACCACTCAATGGAGCTAAAAATAGATTCTGTTCTCCTTTTATCATCCAAATCATGTACATTTTTATGGCCATTCTAGAGGATAATCACAAATTGCTTCTACTCTGGTACATTTATATGGTCTTTTAATGTTGATGTTAGTTTTGGATCATGTGTAGGGCATATTGTTGAAGCATGATATGTGTCATTTCAGTAGGAACAAACCTTTTCTATGGTCTAACTTCTTACTGTCATGCCTTGTACACCTTTGTTTATACTAACATAGACTGTATAGCTCTTAGGCTCCCAAGTCCTCCTTCCACTATTCCCACTACATTCACTTTTTTGCCTGACACCATCAATTTCTCAAGAAACCAAGCACTTCTTCAAGTTTCCTATACCCAAAGAGCTACTGAAAGCTTCTCAGACCTCTGCATTGGTTCCTATTACCCAGAAAAAACTCTCTTGAACTTTCTGACCTAAAGGCCTACAAAAATTTCTTCAAACCTAGATCTTTCCATTTACAAAGAAAGAGTTGCAGTTCTTCTGGAACTCTACTCCTGAATTCTTGTAGGGGGGTGGTTCAATTTTTGACAGATGTAGCTGCAACTAGTGGGTGGGTCCCTTTTCTCCTGCCTTCCAATATCAATGACTTCGATGCTCAGGACCACATTGAAGTATCTACTTATTGGGGGGGGAGGGGGGTCGTGTATGTTACTTTTTGTTTACACTCTGATGGACATACAATGTACTGAGTTCATGTCAAAAAATGCAGCAGAATGGAGAGGTGTTAACAATAGGTCAAGTATAGTTATGTGCTTAGTAAAATAATGTAGTAATTACCCCCTTTAGACAATTTGAATCCTTTTGATTAAAAGAAATCAAGTAAATTAAGGGATGATATATGTATATATAAATACTTATGGGCTGGTTGGGTGGGCTTCGAGTTTAAAAATATTAACCAGAAAATTCATCCTAGAACTATGTAAGAACACTCCCAAACTCGATCGGTTCTTCGGGTCGTTGGGTATATTGTTCAGCCGGGTTGATTTATTTTTTTTTATTTTTTTATTTTTTTGTCAAAACTTTTGATTGTGATCAATTTCCTTTATAAATTTGTTTTCATTATGCCTTTTTATTTGAAGAAATAAAAAAGGTAGTCGGGTACACGAAGCTTCTACATATACGGGTCTTAGAGAAGGGTCGGATCACTTAATGTTCTATAAATTTATCCTTCCTACTTATCTTCGGATGGAAAACAGAACATTTTTATTAGCAATGATGAGCATTGTTACATTTTCATTTGTTTCCTTAAGCTGTGTCCATGAATCATTAGTTCTCCAATGGATTTTCTAGGTTTGATCTTTTTAATTTAAGGAAAAAAGAAAAAGAAAAAGAACAATCAATGAGAGTCCCACACATGCTTGCATGAATCATTGCTAAATTGAATTATGTGATCTTGAAGGCCTCAGAAATTATGTGACCTTTTCATTTCAAATTATTGTTGGACCCTTATCATCTGTTGGTATCGTGATTATTTATTTATTTTTATCTATAATGCAATGTATGTTGTCAGTTGATCTATTTTATCAATAAGCTAGAACTGATTAAAGGCATGTTATAATTATAACACACTCTTCTGGTCCACTTTTCTCCATAAATAAATGAATGGTCCCATGTTCCACACAGGTCAGGTTTCTGCCCTTTAAGGGTATCCCACAACATGGTCTCATTAAACCCTAATAATGGTATTGTATTTTGAGATTTGGACTAGTAGGGAAGAGGGGGGGCAGTTGAAACTTTATTTATTATATCACACACCAGGTACCATTTTGTAATGCCCATCATTAATATTTTCTGTTCTAAAAATCTTACTACATGTAACAGTAATTTTGTCACAATATAGTGGGAATATAATAAAATAATCTCATAATATATGAGCCATATTATTAACTGCATTACTCTTTTCCTCTGATATTTATTTCAAAATGCAAGCATCATGGTGAAAGCACCTTTGGCTATTTGTCATGAAAGTTGTTACTATTTTCAGGAAGAAACTTCTAATAATGTCTTGTGGTTATAATTTGTTTCTTTACTATATATAACAAGTTAAATCTTAGGAAGAAAAAAAATCCAAGGTAAATGATTTTTTTTTTATTTTCTTGGTTGCACTTGCTGGCAGGTGTTGAATGATGATTTTGGCTATGCTAATTATAGATATGGTGGGTTTATCTCCATTTTATTTGAAAAACGTAACAAAACCCTTTTGTTACTTTGGAAAGGGACATTGCTCCAAATTCAATAATGTCCAGAAGATGAGCCATGGCACAAATTTCTATGTCTGAACTATTCAAGAAGAAAGGAGGGTTTTTTCTTGTGACTACCTTGCCTTTTTTTTTTTTCAAGAGAATATACCAACATACTATATTTGTCTTGTGTGGGGTAATAAGCTCAGTTGAACTTACTGATCTCCCGCCTCGATAAGGTAAGACTACAATGACCATCCAACAATACAAATCAGCTCAAGTCGAGTTTGAAAATCTATCTTTTTTGCTCAGCTTGTATCTCACGCAGACGTAGTTTTTACGAATTTTGTGTAAGCTGTGTAAGCACCCGTCGCGACACGTGGTTTGAAAATCTGCTGCACTTCTACGACTCGAACTCAAGACCCGTGCAATACCAGTGGAGCTGACGACCAACTGCATCAACACCTCATTGGCTCGTGACTACCTTAACTCGAGAATTGAAACTAGGATTTGCTTCCAATCTTTTCTCATTTTCTAGTATCTGATCCTTTTAATTAACCAATCTCCAAATGTGAGAAAGAAAATAAATCAAATACTCTTTAATTAATACTACATCTGAGCCATTAATCCAAATATTTATTAATTACTTCATCTTGATCTTTGTTTGAGAACGTTTTACTGGGCATTTTCTTTTTTATTTTAAAAGATAACCTTTCTACTATCTACGACAAATTTATCAATTAAAACTACAAAAATGAGTAAAATTCAAATATTAAACTTAATATTCATTCAACCTTTACAATCTTTTCCACTTTTTGTGAGGTTTAAATTTTGATCTATATGCTTTTCATGATATCGTTTTTGTTAAGCATATTTGAATAGCCCTCAAAAAAAAAAAAAAGTTAGGGAGAGAAAAAACTGATTATGTCAAAAAAAAAAAATTGGTAAATCGAACCAAGAAATTAATAGAGAGAGAAAATGATCATTTTCCTTAATAAGGAAAGTAACGAAAGAGGAACGCATGTGCAATTTCATTAATTCTTCATGTGCTCACTAATTAGGGACACTAATAAATAAGTATGTTTTATCTTAAAGAAACATTGTATCTTATATAGGTTCTGTTTGGGAGAATTTTTTTAAAATCATTTTTTTTAGAAACATTTCTAAAAAAAAGTGTTTATGGGAAAAGCTGATCTCTATCAACTTATAAAAGCAGAAAATTATTTTTTTTACTGTAATTTAGTTAGATGCAGGTGTTACCAAACACCTCTAAAAGTATTTTTGCTCAAAAAATACATTAAAAAAGCTCTCACTGACCGAGCCATAGTACACTTTTGTTAAATGAAATCTCTTCAGTCACATAGTTGTTAGTTTTGTTATCATCATCCTTGGCTTTAAACTCCATTGATATTTTGCTGTATAACTCCAACTTCACCATTAAAGGAAGCAACTTGAAGCCTTTATAATTGTAAACGCTTATACTTAAATGCAAAAGGTGTTGTATCATACAATAAGGAGCCTAGGTGTTTTCTTTAAGGGATGAAGATTGAGCGAATTGTATAAGGTTTACAATGGGTAAAAAAGTTCACATTAGTGACAAATAAGGGAAATAAGATAGACTTTTATTTATTTTTTATTTTTTGTAGATTCACATATTCAAGGAACATAACTAGATTTTACTCATTTAATAGATAAAAAAAAAGAACATATTTAAGAAAATCCTCAGTATTAAATACGGGTTTCTGAGTTAAGGACTTGCCTTAAAATTTTAAGTTATTAGGCATCTTTTTATTAGCTAGAACAAGCAATATAATTAATACAAGCATGATACTAGTGAGAAAAATTAGTTGTCTAATAGCCTATCCTCCACAAAACAATCCATCATATATACCTAAGACAAATTTGCTAATTAAGCTCTAAACAAGCTTTACTACTGACTGTTGTTTGTAATAGATATGACCCTTTGTTCCCTTAATATATATTAGATATGAAGTTCTCTGATCTCTCTATGGACCTGAAACTCTCCTATGCAGTAAGAAGGCTTTGTATTCTTATTGCAATTAGAAAGCAAATTCAACTTTGAAACCATGCAGTATTTTGTTGAATGTCAAAAGCAGAACAAGCAATAAAACTTTCTAATGAAATTTCATAAAAATTAAAAATTTCTATGCCTAGACTGACACGCCACTGATCATTGGGTTTTGTGTGCCTAATTCCTTTGTTTAAGAGGCATCACATATTCTTTTCCCTTTTGCTTGGGCAAGCTCTTGCATTGCTAGTCAAGCCTCTTCAACTTTCTCTCTAGTTTTCTCATTTATATGTTCTTTTTCTTTGAGACTTCAAAAATGAATTTCATTAAGTCAGTGACCTATAGAGTATGTATTTATTTTTGTTGATAATGTTCTTCTTCTATTGAAACTACAGGATGGGTACTATAGAAGTTAGTGATCTATTGATATATTAATTTCATAACATCAACATCATCAAATCAATTAGATTAAAATGATTATTTTTTTTTTATCTTTTTCCAAATAGCAATTTCTTGGTGATTTCAAAGGGTTGTCTTTCTGCCATTTGGGCAAACTATTTCAGGGCACCAATTGCTCTTCTTTAGAACAAACTCTCTACAGAACCCAAGTACTTTGATTAGTCTCAATAAAATGTATTTTGATTAGCTTTTAGATTTAGTCACACCAGTCTCTTAAATTTCAGTCCCCATATACATATATATATAAATAGAATAAAACATTTACCCTGGTTAATCAAACAGATTCAAAGGATCTCTCAAGGATTTTGCCAATCTTCTAAAAATTAAATATGGGAAAATTATTCATCACTCCAAATTTGCTAAGCAATTAATGCTCTAAATGCAAGCAACTACATGATTAACAGTTCTATAGGCTTGAAGTGGATGTATGGCCATGTGGGTTTCAACTATTATTCACATCACCACCAGCAATCTCTGGTGCTTCAATTCGAAGCTTGAGATTTTATTTTTTTTACGAGGTATTCCTACACCTTTCGGGTATAAGACTGATCTCGTTCGAAGTGGGAGCGGAA
This sequence comes from Paratinospora sagittata, assembly GCA_035771175.1. Classification (NCBI taxonomy): domain Eukaryota; kingdom Viridiplantae; phylum Streptophyta; class Magnoliopsida; order Ranunculales; family Menispermaceae; genus Paratinospora; species Paratinospora sagittata. Next base: position 13,189,276 of record CM069595.1, on the reverse strand, counting down.
TGGCCATTTATTAATTAACAATATTTACTAATATATAGAAACCATTTTCCTTATGTTAATGACATGCTTGTGAATTAACAAGAAAGATCAATTTCATTTACTAGCAACATGTCTTTGAACAATGTCCAAGAAATTAAAGTCCAAATTTGACCATCCAACAATACAAATCAGCTCAAGTCGAGTTTGAAAATCTATCTTTTTTGCTCAGCTTGTATCTCACGCAGACGTAGTTTTTACGAATTTTGTGTAAGCTGTGTAAGCACCCGTCGCGACACGTGGTTTGAAAATCTGCTGCACTTCTACGACTCGAACTCAAGACCCGTGCAATACCAGTGGAGCTGACGACCAACTGCATCAACACCTCATTGGCTCGTGACTACCTTAACTCGAGAATTGAAACTAGGATTTGCTTCCAATCTTTTCTCATTTTCTAGTATCTGATCCTTTTAATTAACCAATCTCCAAATGTGAGAAAGAAAATAAATCAAATACTCTTTAATTAATACTACATCTGAGCCATTAATCCAAATATTTATTAATTACTTCATCTTGATCTTTGTTTGAGAACGTTTTACTGGGCATTTTCTTTTTTATTTTAAAAGATAACCTTTCTACTATCTACGACAAATTTATCAATTAAAACTACAAAAATGAGTAAAATTCAAATATTAAACTTAATATTCATTCAACCTTTACAATCTTTTCCACTTTTTGTGAGGTTTAAATTTTGATCTATATGCTTTTCATGATATCGTTTTTGTTAAGCATATTTGAATAGCCCTCAAAAAAAAAAAAAAGTTAGGGAGAGAAAAAACTGATTATGTCAAAAAAAAAAAATTGGTAAATCGAACCAAGAAATTAATAGAGAGAGAAAATGATCATTTTCCTTAATAAGGAAAGTAACGAAAGAGGAACGCATGTGCAATTTCATTAATTCTTCATGTGCTCACTAATTAGGGACACTAATAAATAAGTATGTTTTATCTTAAAGAAACATTGTATCTTATATAGGTTCTGTTTGGGAGAATTTTTTTAAAATCATTTTTTTTAGAAACATTTCTAAAAAAAAGTGTTTATGGGAAAAGCTGATCTCTATCAACTTATAAAAGCAGAAAATTATTTTTTTTACTGTAATTTAGTTAGATGCAGGTGTTACCAAACACCTCTAAAAGTATTTTTGCTCAAAAAATACATTAAAAAAGCTCTCACTAACCGAGCCATAGTACACTTTTGTTAAATGAAATCTCTTCAGTCACATAGTTGTTAGTTTTGTTATCATCATCCTTGGCTTTAAACTCCATTGATATTTTGCTGTATAACTCCAACTTCACCATTAAAGGAAGCAACTTGAAGCCTTTATAATTGTAAACGCTTATACTTAAATGCAAAAGGTGTTGTATCATACAATAAGGAGCCTAGGTGTTTTCTTTAAGGGATGAAGATTGAGCGAATTGTATAAGGTTTACAATGGGTAAAAAAGTTCACATTAGTGACAAATAAGGGAAATAAGATAGACTTTTATTTATTTTTTATTTTTTGTAGATTCACATATTCAAGGAACATAACTAGATTTTACTCATTTAATAGATAAAAAAAAAGAACATATTTAAGAAAATCCTCAGTATTAAATACGGGTTTCTGAGTTAAGGACTTGCCTTAAAATTTTAAGTTATTAGGCATCTTTTTATTAGCTAGAACAAGCAATATAATTAATACAAGCATGATACTAGTGAGAAAAATTAGTTGTCTAATAGCCTATCCTCCACAAAACAATCCATCATATATACCTAAGACAAATTTGCTAATTAAGCTCTAAACAAGCTTTACTACTGACTGTTGTTTGTAATAGATATGACCCTTTGTTCCCTTAATATATATTAGATATGAAGTTCTCTGATCTCTCTATGGACCTGAAACTCTCCTATGCAGTAAGAAGGCTTTGTATTCTTATTGCAATTAGAAAGCAAATTCAACTTTGAAACCATGCAGTATTTTGTTGAATGTCAAAAGCAGAACAAGCAATAAAACTTTCTAATGAAATTTCATAAAAATTAAAAATTTCTATGCCTAGACTGACACGCCACTGATCATTGGGTTTTGTGTGCCTAATTCCTTTGTTTAAGAGGCATCACATATTCTTTTCCCTTTTGCTTGGGCAAGCTCTTGCATTGCTAGTCAAGCCTCTTCAACTTTCTCTCTAGTTTTCTCATTTATATGTTCTTTTTCTTTGAGACTTCAAAAATGAATTTCATTAAGTCAGTGACCTATAGAGTATGTATTTATTTTTGTTGATAATGTTCTTCTTCTATTGAAACTACAGGATGGGTACTATAGAAGTTAGTGATCTATTGATATATTAATTTCATAACATCAACATCATCAAATCAATTAGATTAAAATGATTATTTTTTTTTTATCTTTTTCCAAATAGCAATTTCTTGGTGATTTCAAAGGGTTGTCTTTCTGCCATTTGGGCAAACTATTTCAGGGCACCAATTGCTCTTCTTTAGAACAAACTCTCTACAGAACCCAAGTACTTTGATTAGTCTCAATAAAATGTATTTTGATTAGCTTTTAGATTTAGTCACACCAGTCTCTTAAATTTCAGTCCCCATATACATATATATATAAATAGAATAAAACATTTACCCTGGTTAATCAAACAGATTCAAAGGATCTCTCAAGGATTTTGCCAATCTTCTAAAAATTAAATATGGGAAAATTATTCATCACTCCAAATTTGCTAAGCAATTAATGCTCTAAATGCAAGCAACTACATGATTAACAGTTCTATAGGCTTGAAGTGGATGTATGGCCATGTGGGTTTCAACTATTATTCACATCACCACCAGCAATCTCTGGTGCTTCAATTCGAAGCTTGAGATTTTATTTTTTTTACGAGGTATTCCTACACCTTTCGGGTATAAGACTGATCTCGTTCGAAGTGGGAGCGGAATGGCCATTTATTAATTAACAATATTTACTAATATATAGAAACCATTTTCCTTATGTTAATGACATGCTTGTGAATTAACAAGAAAGATCAATTTCATTTACTAGCAACATGTCTTTGAACAATGTCCAAGAAATTAAAGTCCAAATTTGACCATCCAACAATACAAATCAGCTCAAGTCGAGTTTGAAAATCTATCTTTTTTGCTCAGCTTGTATCTCACGCAGACGTAGTTTTTACGAATTTTGTGTAAGCTGTGTAAGCACCCGTCGCGACACGTGGTTTGAAAATCTGCTGCACTTCTACGACTCGAACTCAAGACCCGTGCAATACCAGTGGAGCTGACGACCAACTGCATCAACACCTCATTGGCTCGTGACTACCTTAACTCGAGAATTGAAACTAGGATTTGCTTCCAATCTTTTCTCATTTTCTAGTATCTGATCCTTTTAATTAACCAATCTCCAAATGTGAGAAAGAAAATAAATCAAATACTCTTTAATTAATACTACATCTGAGCCATTAATCCAAATATTTATTAATTACTTCATCTTGATCTTTGTTTGAGAACGTTTTACTGGGCATTTTCTTTTTTATTTTAAAAGATAACCTTTCTACTATCTACGACAAATTTATCAATTAAAACTACAAAAATGAGTAAAATTCAAATATTAAACTTAATATTCATTCAACCTTTACAATCTTTTCCACTTTTTGTGAGGTTTAAATTTTGATCTATATGCTTTTCATGATATCGTTTTTGTTAAGCATATTTGAATAGCCCTCAAAAAAAAAAAAAGTTAGGGAGAGAAAAAACTGATTATGTCAAAAAAAAAAAATTGGTAAATCGAACCAAGAAATTAATAGAGAGAGAAAATGATCATTTTCCTTAATAAGGAAAGTAACGAAAGAGGAATCGCATGTGCAATTTCATTAATTCTTCATGTGCTCACTAATTAGGGACACTAATAAATAAGTATGTTTTATCTTAAAGAAACATTGTATCTTATATAGGTTCTGTTTGGGAGAATTTTTTTAAAATCATTTTTTTTAGAAACATTTCTAAAAAAAAGTGTTTATGGGAAAAGCTGATCTCTATCAACTTATAAAAGCAGAAAATTATTTTTTTTACTGTAATTTAGTTAGATGCAGGTGTTACCAAACACCTCTAAAAGTATTTTTGCTCAAAAAATACATTAAAAAAGCTCTCACTAACCGAGCCATAGTACACTTTTGTTAAATGAAATCTCTTCAGTCACATAGTTGTTAGTTTTGTTATCATCATCCTTGGCTTTAAACTCCATTGATATTTTGCTGTATAACTCCAACTTCACCATTAAAGGAAGCAACTTGAAGCCTTTATAATTGTAAACGCTTATACTTAAATGCAAAAGGTGTTGTATCATACAATAAGGAGCCTAGGTGTTTTCTTTAAGGGATGAAGATTGAGCGAATTGTATAAGGTTTACAATGGGTAAAAAAGTTCACATTAGTGACAAATAAGGGAAATAAGATAGACTTTTATTTATTTTTTATTTTTTGTAGATTCACATATTCAAGGAACATAACTAGATTTTACTCATTTAATAGATAAAAAAAAAGAACATATTTAAGAAAATCCTCAGTATTAAATACGGGTTTCTGAGTTAAGGACTTGCCTTAAAATTTTAAGTTATTAGGCATCTTTTTATTAGCTAGAACAAGCAATATAATTAATACAAGCATGATACTAGTGAGAAAAATTAGTTGTCTAATAGCCTATCCTCCACAAAACAATCCATCATATATACCTAAGACAAATTTGCTAATTAAGCTCTAAACAAGCTTTACTACTGACTGTTGTTTGTAATAGATATGACCCTTTGTTCCCTTAATATATATTAGATATGAAGTTCTCTGATCTCTCTATGGACCTGAAACTCTCCTATGCAGTAAGAAGGCTTTGTATTCTTATTGCAATTAGAAAGCAAATTCAACTTTGAAACCATGCAGTATTTTGTTGAATGTCAAAAGCAGAACAAGCAATAAAACTTTCTAATGAAATTTCATAAAAATTAAAAATTTCTATGCCTAGACTGACACGCCACTGATCATTGGGTTTTGTGTGCCTAATTCCTTTGTTTAAGAGGCATCACATATTCTTTTCCCTTTTGCTTGGGCAAGCTCTTGCATTGCTAGTCAAGCCTCTTCAACTTTCTCTCTAGTTTTCTCATTTATATGTTCTTTTTCTTTGAGACTTCAAAAATGAATTTCATTAAGTCAGTGACCTATAGAGTATGTATTTATTTTTGTTGATAATGTTCTTCTTCTATTGAAACTACAGGATGGGTACTATAGAAGTTAGTGATCTATTGATATATTAATTTCATAACATCAACATCATCAAATCAATTAGATTAAAATGATTATTTTTTTTTTATCTTTTTCCAAATAGCAATTTCTTGGTGATTTCAAAGGGTTGTCTTTCTGCCATTTGGGCAAACTATTTCAGGGCACCAATTGCTCTTCTTTAGAACAAACTCTCTACAGAACCCAAGTACTTTGATTAGTCTCAATAAAATGTATTTTGATTAGCTTTTAGATTTAGTCACACCAGTCTCTTAAATTTCAGTCCCCATATACATATATATATAAATAGAATAAAACATTTACCCTGGTTAATCAAACAGATTCAAAGGATCTCTCAAGGATTTTGCCAATCTTCTAAAAATTAAATATGGGAAAATTATTCATCACTCCAAATTTGCTAAGCAATTAATGCTCTAAATGCAAGCAACTACATGATTAACAGTTCTATAGGCTTGAAGTGGATGTATGGCCATGTGGGTTTCAACTATTATTCACATCACCACCAGCAATCTCTGGTGCTTCAATTCGAAGCTTGAGATTTTATTTTTTTTACGAGGTATTCCTACACCTTTCGGGTATAAGACTGATCTCGTTCGAAGTGGGAGCGGAATGGCCATTTATTAATTAACAATATTTACTAATATATAGAAACCATTTTCCTTATGTTAATGACATGCTTGTGAATTAACAAGAAAGATCAATTTCATTTACTAGCAACATGTCTTTGAACAATGTCCAAGAAATTAAAGTCCAAATTTGACCATCCAACAATACAAATCAGCTCAAGTCGAGTTTGAAAATCTATCTTTTTTGCTCAGCTTGTATCTCACGCAGACGTAGTTTTTACGAATTTTGTGTAAGCTGTGTAAGCACCCGTCGCGACACGTGGTTTGAAAATCTGCTGCACTTCTACGACTCGAACTCAAGACCCGTGCAATACCAGTGGAGCTGACGACCAACTGCATCAACACCTCATTGGCTCGTGACTACCTTAACTCGAGAATTGAAACTAGGATTTGCTTCCAATCTTTTCTCATTTTCTAGTATCTGATCCTTTTAATTAACCAATCTCCAAATGTGAGAAAGAAAATAAATCAAATACTCTTTAATTAATACTACATCTGAGCCATTAATCCAAATATTTATTAATTACTTCATCTTGATCTTTGTTTGAGAACGTTTTACTGGGCATTTTCTTTTTTATTTTAAAAGATAACCTTTCTACTATCTACGACAAATTTATCAATTAAAACTACAAAAATGAGTAAAATTCAAATATTAAACTTAATATTCATTCAACCTTTACAATCTTTTCCACTTTTTGTGAGGTTTAAATTTTGATCTATATGCTTTTCATGATATCGTTTTTGTTAAGCATATTTGAATAGCCCTCAAAAAAAAAAAAAGTTAGGGAGAGAAAAAACTGATTATGTCAAAAAAAAAAAATTGGTAAATCGAACCAAGAAATTAATAGAGAGAGAAAATGATCATTTTCCTTAATAAGGAAAGTAACGAAAGAGGAACGCATGTGCAATTTCATTAATTCTTCATGTGCTCACTAATTAGGGACACTAATAAATAAGTATGTTTTATCTTAAAGAAACATTGTATCTTATATAGGTTCTGTTTGGGAGAATTTTTTTAAAATCATTTTTTTTAGAAACATTTCTAAAAAAAAGTGTTTATGGGAAAAGCTGATCTCTATCAACTTATAAAAGCAGAAAATTATTTTTTTTACTGTAATTTAGTTAGATGCAGGTGTTACCAAACACCTCTAAAAGTATTTTTGCTCAAAAAATACATTAAAAAAGCTCTCACTAACCGAGCCATAGTACACTTTTGTTAAATGAAATCTCTTCAGTCACATAGTTGTTAGTTTTGTTATCATCATCCTTGGCTTTAAACTCCATTGATATTTTGCTGTATAACTCCAACTTCACCATTAAAGGAAGCAACTTGAAGCCTTTATAATTGTAAACGCTTATACTTAAATGCAAAAGGTGTTGTATCATACAATAAGGAGCCTAGGTGTTTTCTTTAAGGGATGAAGATTGAGCGAATTGTATAAGGTTTACAATGGGTAAAAAAGTTCACATTAGTGACAAATAAGGGAAATAAGATAGACTTTTATTTATTTTTTATTTTTTGTAGATTCACATATTCAAGGAACATAACTAGATTTTACTCATTTAATAGATAAAAAAAAAGAACATATTTAAGAAAATCCTCAGTATTAAATACGGGTTTCTGAGTTAAGGACTTGCCTTAAAATTTTAAGTTATTAGGCATCTTTTTATTAGCTAGAACAAGCAATATAATTAATACAAGCATGATACTAGTGAGAAAAATTAGTTGTCTAATAGCCTATCCTCCACAAAACAATCCATCATATATACCTAAGACAAATTTGCTAATTAAGCTCTAAACAAGCTTTACTACTGACTGTTGTTTGTAATAGATATGACCCTTTGTTCCCTTAATATATATTAGATATGAAGTTCTCTGATCTCTCTATGGACCTGAAACTCTCCTATGCAGTAAGAAGGCTTTGTATTCTTATTGCAATTAGAAAGCAAATTCAACTTTGAAACCATGCAGTATTTTGTTGAATGTCAAAAGCAGAACAAGCAATAAAACTTTCTAATGAAATTTCATAAAAATTAAAAATTTCTATGCCTAGACTGACACGCCACTGATCATTGGGTTTTGTGTGCCTAATTCCTTTGTTTAAGAGGCATCACATATTCTTTTCCCTTTTGCTTGGGCAAGCTCTTGCATTGCTAGTCAAGCCTCTTCAACTTTCTCTCTAGTTTTCTCATTTATATGTTCTTTTTCTTTGAGACTTCAAAAATGAATTTCATTAAGTCAGTGACCTATAGAGTATGTATTTATTTTTGTTGATAATGTTCTTCTTCTATTGAAACTACAGGATGGGTACTATAGAAGTTAGTGATCTATTGATATATTAATTTCATAACATCAACATCATCAAATCAATTAGATTAAAATGATTATTTTTTTTTTATCTTTTTCCAAATAGCAATTTCTTGGTGATTTCAAAGGGTTGTCTTTCTGCCATTTGGGCAAACTATTTCAGGGCACCAATTGCTCTTCTTTAGAACAAACTCTCTACAGAACCCAAGTACTTTGATTAGTCTCAATAAAATGTATTTTGATTAGCTTTTAGATTTAGTCACACCAGTCTCTTAAATTTCAGTCCCCATATACATATATATATAAATAGAATAAAACATTTACCCTGGTTAATCAAACAGATTCAAAGGATCTCTCAAGGATTTTGCCAATCTTCTAAAAATTAAATATGGGAAAATTATTCATCACTCCAAATTTGCTAAGCAATTAATGCTCTAAATGCAAGCAACTACATGATTAACAGTTCTATAGGCTTGAAGTGGATGTATGGCCATGTGGGTTTCAACTATTATTCACATCACCACCAGCAATCTCTGGTGCTTCAATTCGAAGCTTGAGATTTTATTTTTTTTACGAGGTATTCCTACACCTTTCGGGTATAAGACTGATCTCGTTCGAAGTGGGAGCGGAATGGCCATTTATTAATTAACAATATTTACTAATATATAGAAACCATTTTCCTTATGTTAATGACATGCTTGTGAATTAACAAGAAAGATCAATTTCATTTACTAGCAACATGTCTTTGAACAATGTCCAAGAAATTAAAGTCCAAATTTGACCATCCAACAATACAAATCAGCTCAAGTCGAGTTTGAAAATCTATCTTTTTTGCTCAGCTTGTATCTCACGCAGACGTAGTTTTTACGAATTTTGTGTAAGCTGTGTAAGCACCCGTCGCGACACGTGGTTTGAAAATCTGCTGCACTTCTACGACTCGAACTCAAGACCCGTGCAATACCAGTGGAGCTGACGACCAACTGCATCAACACCTCATTGGCTCGTGACTACCTTAACTCGAGAATTGAAACTAGGATTTGCTTCCAATCTTTTCTCATTTTCTAGTATCTGATCCTTTTAATTAACCAATCTCCAAATGTGAGAAAGAAAATAAATCAAATACTCTTTAATTAATACTACATCTGAGCCATTAATCCAAATATTTATTAATTACTTCATCTTGATCTTTGTTTGAGAACGTTTTACTGGGCATTTTCTTTTTTATTTTAAAAGATAACCTTTCTACTATCTACGACAAATTTATCAATTAAAACTACAAAAATGAGTAAAATTCAAATATTAAACTTAATATTCATTCAACCTTTACAATCTTTTCCACTTTTTGTGAGGTTTAAATTTTGATCTATATGCTTTTCATGATATCGTTTTTGTTAAGCATATTTGAATAGCCCTCAAAAAAAAAAAAAGTTAGGGAGAGAAAAAACTGATTATGTCAAAAAAAAAAAATTGGTAAATCGAACCAAGAAATTAATAGAGAGAGAAAATGATCATTTTCCTTAATAAGGAAAGTAACGAAAGAGGAACGCATGTGCAATTTCATTAATTCTTCATGTGCTCACTAATTAGGGACACTAATAAATAAGTATGTTTTATCTTAAAGAAACATTGTATCTTATATAGGTTCTGTTTGGGAGAATTTTTTTAAAATCATTTTTTTTAGAAACATTTCTAAAAAAAAGTGTTTATGGGAAAAGCTGATCTCTATCAACTTATAAAAGCAGAAAATTATTTTTTTTACTGTAATTTAGTTAGATGCAGGTGTTACCAAACACCTCTAAAAGTATTTTTGCTCAAAAAATACATTAAAAAAGCTCTCACTAACCGAGCCATAGTACACTTTTGTTAAATGAAATCTCTTCAGTCACATAGTTGTTAGTTTTGTTATCATCATCCTTGGCTTTAAACTCCATTGATATTTTGCTGTATAACTCCAACTTCACCATTAAAGGAAGCAACTTGAAGCCTTTATAATTGTAAACGCTTATACTTAAATGCAAAAGGTGTTGTATCATACAATAAGGAGCCTAGGTGTTTTCTTTAAGGGATGAAGATTGAGCGAATTGTATAAGGTTTACAATGGGTAAAAAAGTTCACATTAGTGACAAATAAGGGAAATAAGATAGACTTTTATTTATTTTTTATTTTTTGTAGATTCACATATTCAAGGAACATAACTAGATTTTACTCATTTAATAGATAAAAAAAAAGAACATATTTAAGAAAATCCTCAGTATTAAATACGGGTTTCTGAGTTAAGGACTTGCCTTAAAATTTTAAGTTATTAGGCATCTTTTTATTAGCTAGAACAAGCAATATAATTAATACAAGCATGATACTAGTGAGAAAAATTAGTTGTCTAATAGCCTATCCTCCACAAAACAATCCATCATATATACCTAAGACAAATTTGCTAATTAAGCTCTAAACAAGCTTTACTACTGACTGTTGTTTGTAATAGATATGACCCTTTGTTCCCTTAATATATATTAGATATGAAGTTCTCTGATCTCTCTATGGACCTGAAACTCTCCTATGCAGTAAGAAGGCTTTGTATTCTTATTGCAATTAGAAAGCAAATTCAACTTTGAAACCATGCAGTATTTTGTTGAATGTCAAAAGCAGAACAAGCAATAAAACTTTCTAATGAAATTTCATAAAAATTAAAAATTTCTATGCCTAGACTGACACGCCACTGATCATTGGGTTTTGTGTGCCTAATTCCTTTGTTTAAGAGGCATCACATATTCTTTTCCCTTTTGCTTGGGCAAGCTCTTGCATTGCTAGTCAAGCCTCTTCAACTTTCTCTCTAGTTTTCTCATTTATATGTTCTTTTTCTTTGAGACTTCAAAAATGAATTTCATTAAGTCAGTGACCTATAGAGTATGTATTTATTTTTGTTGATAATGTTCTTCTTCTATTGAAACTACAGGATGGGTACTATAGAAGTTAGTGATCTATTGATATATTAATTTCATAACATCAACATCATCAAATCAATTAGATTAAAATGATTATTTTTTTTTTATCTTTTTCCAAATAGCAATTTCTTGGTGATTTCAAAGGGTTGTCTTTCTGCCATTTGGGCAAACTATTTCAGGGCACCAATTGCTCTTCTTTAGAACAAACTCTCTACAGAACCCAAGTACTTTGATTAGTCTCAATAAAATGTATTTTGATTAGCTTTTAGATTTAGTCACACCAGTCTCTTAAATTTCAGTCCCCATATACATATATATATAAATAGAATAAAACATTTACCCTGGTTAATCAAACAGATTCAAAGGATCTCTCAAGGATTTTGCCAATCTTCTAAAAATTAAATATGGGAAAATTATTCATCACTCCAAATTTGCTAAGCAATTAATGCTCTAAATGCAAGCAACTACATGATTAACAGTTCTATAGGCTTGAAGTGGATGTATGGCCATGTGGGTTTCAACTATTATTCACATCACCACCAGCAATCTCTGGTGCTTCAATTCGAAGCTTGAGATTTTATTTTTTTTACGAGGTATTCCTACACCTTTCGGGTATAAGACTGATCTCGTTCGAAGTGGGAGCGGAATGGCCATTTATTAATTAACAATATTTACTAATATATAGAAACCATTTTCCTTATGTTAATGACATGCTTGTGAATTAACAAGAAAGATCAATTTCATTTACTAGCAACATGTCTTTGAACAATGTCCAAGAAATTAAAGTCCAAATTTGACCATCCAACAATACAAATCAGCTCAAGTCGAGTTTGAAAATCTATCTTTTTTGCTCAGCTTGTATCTCACGCAGACGTAGTTTTTACGAATTTTGTGTAAGCTGTGTAAGCACCCGTCGCGACACGTGGTTTGAAAATCTGCTGCACTTCTACGACTCGAACTCAAGACCCGTGCAATACCAGTGGAGCTGACGACCAACTGCATCAACACCTCATTGGCTCGTGACTACCTTAACTCGAGAATTGAAACTAGGATTTGCTTCCAATCTTTTCTCATTTTCTAGTATCTGATCCTTTTAATTAACCAATCTCCAAATGTGAGAAAGAAAATAAATCAAATACTCTTTAATTAATACTACATCTGAGCCATTAATCCAAATATTTATTAATTACTTCATCTTGATCTTTGTTTGAGAACGTTTTACTGGGCATTTTCTTTTTTATTTTAAAAGATAACCTTTCTACTATCTACGACAAATTTATCAATTAAAACTACAAAAATGAGTAAAATTCAAATATTAAACTTAATATTCATTCAACCTTTACAATCTTTTCCACTTTTTGTGAGGTTTAAATTTTGATCTATATGCTTTTCATGATATCGTTTTTGTTAAGCATATTTGAATAGCCCTCAAAAAAAAAAAAAGTTAGGGAGAGAAAAAACTGATTATGTCAAAAAAAAAAAATTGGTAAATCGAACCAAGAAATTAATAGAGAGAGAAAATGATCATTTTCCTTAATAAGGAAAGTAACGAAAGAGGAACGCATGTGCAATTTCATTAATTCTTCATGTGCTCACTAATTAGGGACACTAATAAATAAGTATGTTTTATCTTAAAGAAACATTGTATCTTATATAGGTTCTGTTTGGGAGAATTTTTTTAAAATCATTTTTTTTAGAAACATTTCTAAAAAAAAGTGTTTATGGGAAAAGCTGATCTCTATCAACTTATAAAAGCAGAAAATTATTTTTTTTACTGTAATTTAGTTAGATGCAGGTGTTACCAAACACCTCTAAAAGTATTTTTGCTCAAAAAATACATTAAAAAAGCTCTCACTAACCGAGCCATAGTACACTTTTGTTAAATGAAATCTCTTCAGTCACATAGTTGTTAGTTTTGTTATCATCATCCTTGGCTTTAAACTCCATTGATATTTTGCTGTATAACTCCAACTTCACCATTAAAGGAAGCAACTTGAAGCCTTTATAATTGTAAACGCTTATACTTAAATGCAAAAGGTGTTGTATCATACAATAAGGAGCCTAGGTGTTTTCTTTAAGGGATGAAGATTGAGCGAATTGTATAAGGTTTACAATGGGTAAAAAAGTTCACATTAGTGACAAATAAGGGAAATAAGATAGACTTTTATTTATTTTTTATTTTTTGTAGATTCACATATTCAAGGAACATAACTAGATTTTACTCATTTAATAGATAAAAAAAAAGAACATATTTAAGAAAATCCTCAGTATTAAATACGGGTTTCTGAGTTAAGGACTTGCCTTAAAATTTTAAGTTATTAGGCATCTTTTTATTAGCTAGAACAAGCAATATAATTAATACAAGCATGATACTAGTGAGAAAAATTAGTTGTCTAATAGCCTATCCTCCACAAAACAATCCATCATATATACCTAAGACAAATTTGCTAATTAAGCTCTAAACAAGCTTTACTACTGACTGTTGTTTGTAATAGATATGACCCTTTGTTCCCTTAATATATATTAGATATGAAGTTCTCTGATCTCTCTATGGACCTGAAACTCTCCTATGCAGTAAGAAGGCTTTGTATTCTTATTGCAATTAGAAAGCAAATTCAACTTTGAAACCATGCAGTATTTTGTTGAATGTCAAAAGCAGAACAAGCAATAAAACTTTCTAATGAAATTTCATAAAAATTAAAAATTTCTATGCCTAGACTGACACGCCACTGATCATTGGGTTTTGTGTGCCTAATTCCTTTGTTTAAGAGGCATCACATATTCTTTTCCCTTTTGCTTGGGCAAGCTCTTGCATTGCTAGTCAAGCCTCTTCAACTTTCTCTCTAGTTTTCTCATTTATATGTTCTTTTTCTTTGAGACTTCAAAAATGAATTTCATTAAGTCAGTGACCTATAGAGTATGTATTTATTTTTGTTGATAATGTTCTTCTTCTATTGAAACTACAGGATGGGTACTATAGAAGTTAGTGATCTATTGATATATTAATTTCATAACATCAACATCATCAAATCAATTAGATTAAAATGATTATTTTTTTTTTATCTTTTTCCAAATAGCAATTTCTTGGTGATTTCAAAGGGTTGTCTTTCTGCCATTTGGGCAAACTATTTCAGGGCACCAATTGCTCTTCTTTAGAACAAACTCTCTACAGAACCCAAGTACTTTGATTAGTCTCAATAAAATGTATTTTGATTAGCTTTTAGATTTAGTCACACCAGTCTCTTAAATTTCAGTCCCCATATACATATATATATAAATAGAATAAAACATTTACCCTGGTTAATCAAACAGATTCAAAGGATCTCTCAAGGATTTTGCCAATCTTCTAAAAATTAAATATGGGAAAATTATTCATCACTCCAAATTTGCTAAGCAATTAATGCTCTAAATGCAAGCAACTACATGATTAACAGTTCTATAGGCTTGAAGTGGATGTATGGCCATGTGGGTTTCAACTATTATTCACATCACCACCAGCAATCTCTGGTGCTTCAATTCGAAGCTTGAGATTTTATTTTTTTTACGAGGTATTCCTACACCTTTCGGGTATAAGACTGATCTCGTTCGAAGTGGGAGCGGAATGGCCATTTATTAATTAACAATATTTACTAATATATAGAAACCATTTTCCTTATGTTAATGACATGCTTGTGAATTAACAAGAAAGATCAATTTCATTTACTAGCAACATGTCTTTGAACAATGTCCAAGAAATTAAAGTCCAAATTTGACCATCCAACAATACAAATCAGCTCAAGTCGAGTTTGAAAATCTATCTTTTTTGCTCAGCTTGTATCTCACGCAGACGTAGTTTTTACGAATTTTGTGTAAGCTGTGTAAGCACCCGTCGCGACACGTGGTTTGAAAATCTGCTGCACTTCTACGACTCGAACTCAAGACCCGTGCAATACCAGTGGAGCTGACGACCAACTGCATCAACACCTCATTGGCTCGTGACTACCTTAACTCGAGAATTGAAACTAGGATTTGCTTCCAATCTTTTCTCATTTTCTAGTATCTGATCCTTTTAATTAACCAATCTCCAAATGTGAGAAAGAAAATAAATCAAATACTCTTTAATTAATACTACATCTGAGCCATTAATCCAAATATTTATTAATTACTTCATCTTGATCTTTGTTTGAGAACGTTTTACTGGGCATTTTCTTTTTTATTTTAAAAGATAACCTTTCTACTATCTACGACAAATTTATCAATTAAAACTACAAAAATGAGTAAAATTCAAATATTAAACTTAATATTCATTCAACCTTTACAATCTTTTCCACTTTTTGTGAGGTTTAAATTTTGATCTATATGCTTTTCATGATATCGTTTTTGTTAAGCATATTTGAATAGCCCTCAAAAAAAAAAAAAAGTTAGGGAGAGAAAAAACTGATTATGTCAAAAAAAAAAAATTGGTAAATCGAACCAAGAAATTAATAGAGAGAGAAAATGATCATTTTCCTTAATAAGGAAAGTAACGAAAGAGGAACGCATGTGCAATTTCATTAATTCTTCATGTGCTCACTAATTAGGGACACTAATAAATAAGTATGTTTTATCTTAAAGAAACATTGTATCTTATATAGGTTCTGTTTGGGAGAATTTTTTTAAAATCATTTTTTTTAGAAACATTTCTAAAAAAAAGTGTTTATGGGAAAAGCTGATCTCTATCAACTTATAAAAGCAGAAAATTATTTTTTTTACTGTAATTTAGTTAGATGCAGGTGTTACCAAACACCTCTAAAAGTATTTTTGCTCAAAAAATACATTAAAAAAGCTCTCACTAACCGAGCCATAGTACACTTTTGTTAAATGAAATCTCTTCAGTCACATAGTTGTTAGTTTTGTTATCATCATCCTTGGCTTTAAACTCCATTGATATTTTGCTGTATAACTCCAACTTCACCATTAAAGGAAGCAACTTGAAGCCTTTATAATTGTAAACGCTTATACTTAAATGCAAAAGGTGTTGTATCATACAATAAGGAGCCTAGGTGTTTTCTTTAAGGGATGAAGATTGAGCGAATTGTATAAGGTTTACAATGGGTAAAAAAGTTCACATTAGTGACAAATAAGGGAAATAAGATAGACTTTTATTTATTTTTTATTTTTTGTAGATTCACATATTCAAGGAACATAACTAGATTTTACTCATTTAATAGATAAAAAAAAAGAACATATTTAAGAAAATCCTCAGTATTAAATACGGGTTTCTGAGTTAAGGACTTGCCTTAAAATTTTAAGTTATTAGGCATCTTTTTATTAGCTAGAACAAGCAATATAATTAATACAAGCATGATACTAGTGAGAAAAATTAGTTGTCTAATAGCCTATCCTCCACAAAACAATCCATCATATATACCTAAGACAAATTTGCTAATTAAGCTCTAAACAAGCTTTACTACTGACTGTTGTTTGTAATAGATATGACCCTTTGTTCCCTTAATATATATTAGATATGAAGTTCTCTGATCTCTCTATGGACCTGAAACTCTCCTATGCAGTAAGAAGGCTTTGTATTCTTATTGCAATTAGAAAGCAAATTCAACTTTGAAACCATGCAGTATTTTGTTGAATGTCAAAAGCAGAACAAGCAATAAAACTTTCTAATGAAATTTCATAAAAATTAAAAATTTCTATGCCTAGACTGACACGCCACTGATCATTGGGTTTTGTGTGCCTAATTCCTTTGTTTAAGAGGCATCACATATTCTTTTCCCTTTTGCTTGGGCAAGCTCTTGCATTGCTAGTCAAGCCTCTTCAACTTTCTCTCTAGTTTTCTCATTTATATGTTCTTTTTCTTTGAGACTTCAAAAATGAATTTCATTAAGTCAGTGACCTATAGAGTATGTATTTATTTTTGTTGATAATGTTCTTCTTCTATTGAAACTACAGGATGGGTACTATAGAAGTTAGTGATCTATTGATATATTAATTTCATAACATCAACATCATCAAATCAATTAGATTAAAATGATTATTTTTTTTTTATCTTTTTCCAAATAGCAATTTCTTGGTGATTTCAAAGGGTTGTCTTTCTGCCATTTGGGCAAACTATTTCAGGGCACCAATTGCTCTTCTTTAGAACAAACTCTCTACAGAACCCAAGTACTTTGATTAGTCTCAATAAAATGTATTTTGATTAGCTTTTAGATTTAGTCACACCAGTCTCTTAAATTTCAGTCCCCATATACATATATATATAAATAGAATAAAACATTTACCCTGGTTAATCAAACAGATTCAAAGGATCTCTCAAGGATTTTGCCAATCTTCTAAAAATTAAATATGGGAAAATTATTCATCACTCCAAATTTGCTAAGCAATTAATGCTCTAAATGCAAGCAACTACATGATTAACAGTTCTATAGGCTTGAAGTGGATGTATGGCCATGTGGGTTTCAACTATTATTCACATCACCACCAGCAATCTCTGGTGCTTCAATTCGAAGCTTGAGATTTTATTTTTTTTACGAGGTATTCCTACACCTTTCGGGTATAAGACTGATCTCGTTCGAAGTGGGAGCGGAATGGCCATTTATTAATTAACAATATTTACTAATATATAGAAACCATTTTCCTTATGTTAATGACATGCTTGTGAATTAACAAGAAAGATCAATTTCATTTACTAGCAACATGTCTTTGAACAATGTCCAAGAAATTAAAGTCCAAATTTGCACACAAAGTCACTTATTTGAAATCTGCCCTTATTTGCTTTAAAGTATGGTAATGAGAAATTGTCTTTGGATTGCATGGCTATGTCACAGTTCATACATCTTTTACAGGTAAAGGGACTTCTCAGGAGGGAAAAGAAGACAATAAGGACAACATTTTCTTCACGGGTTAGGCTTTTAAGAAAGACAAACAATAATTTCATTGCCAAAGCATGGTTCAAACTTAGAGAAAATAGTTCCAAGTACTTTTCCCCCGTTACCCCATCACCATGTCTAACTAGTTAAAGAATAGCTTGGACTAGAGTAATTTAATGCGCTTTAAAAACACTAATTATCAATGACCCACTTCACTCTAATCTGATTTCCTCCCAATTGAATGATCTAATCACAAATTTTAATTGCCCATTTTGATTTATGATCAAGATGATTGATGAATCTGTGGGTCTAACTTTTGGCTTTGATACCAATTACTAATATAAAAAATAAATGTCTACGATAAGACCTAATAAAGTTAAAACAAGCCTCTAATAAAAATAAAACAACTCGTTACCTTATAAAAGGCTAAGGAATTTGAACCTTCCACTTTATAATAAAAAGGTAAATGCCTAATTAAGTTAGTTATCCATCATTTGATAAATATTGACTAGCTTTAACAAAGACTATTTATGCCCTTTATCGCTCTACTCGTCTTTTTTAATAATATATATATATAGATATATATATATACATATTTCAATTGTTATAAGAATATTAGTACTACATTTTTAAGTATCTTAAACATGCATGAATTTTGAATAGATTTAGTGGTTAAGGTAAGGGGAGTAGGTTCCTTGAAATAGGGTCTTATTTTAATTATTGAAACCATGAACAAAAGTACATTAAATAATTTAATTTGTAGTGTTGCGTAATTTGGGTGAGTTTATCTGACAGATTCAATCAGCTTCCTGTGCTTAGCATTAATTTTATCTTTCAGTCATAGAACAGTAAAAAAAAAAAAAACTTGAAATTTGTGAAACCCAGCTGAGCCTGATTGTGGTGGAGCCAAGCTAAAAATCTCACCTGGCTTATTCAAAAGAAATTGAAAACCAAAAAAAGCAAAAAACCAAATCCATAAATAAAGGGCAAAAGAGAGTAGAAGCTTTCAGTGCTGTCTCTGCCTTGAGAAAGCCTCACTCTCTCTCTCTCTTTCAAAACACACAGCCCTGAAACAGAGGAAATGTTAGCTTCAGAAGAGGCTTAATGCCCGTCTCTCCAACCTTTCTCTAATTCTGGAAATCTCAACTTTTCTTCTTGTGTCTTCTTCTTCTTGTCTGCTTAAAACACCCATTTGTTTCCTCCCATTTTCTGTGGGTTTTGTTGTATGGTTTGGTTCTGTTCTGAAAACCAACATAAGGAAAAACGAAAGACTTTCTTTTCTGGGTTTTCTTTAATTCATCTCCCTGTTTTTCAGCTTGTTTTGTTGCTTCAGATCTCTCTCTCTCTCTCTCTCTCTCTCTCTCACTGAGAAAAATCCCTGTTGTTTTTATCATTTTTTCTCGTTCTGTTTTCAGTAGAATATAATGAGTAAAGAAGAGATTTTAAAGATCAAGGTACCTCTCCCTCTCTCTCTCTCTCTAAATCTTCTTCATTGAGCAAGCATGATTTGTTGTTCTTCTTGTTCTTATTGCCTTATGAATATATCAACTTACTCTGGCATTTTTTTTCTTTTCTTTTTTTGTTTTTTGCAGACTTGTGTTCTAAAAGTGAACATACACTGTGATGGATGCAAGCTGAAGGTGAAGAAACTGTTGCAGAAAATTGATGGTATATTTGTTTTCTTATCTTTCTTTTTTTGTTACTCACAGAGGCTTTACTCCCCTAATTTTTTACCATTTTTATTGCCAATACTGTCTCTTTTGATAATGGGTAGTTTGGATTTTTTAAGTCTGTTGATTTTTGTATGAAATTTTTGTGGGTTTTTGTTGCAGGGGTGTATACAACAACTATAGATGCAGAACAGGGGAAGGTGACAGTTTCAGGAAATGTAGACCCAGCAACACTCATCAAGAAACTGGTGAAGAAAGGGAAACATGCAGAGTTATGGGGGGCTCAAAAGCCCTCTAATAACAACCAAAACAATCTCAATAACCAGTTCAAGAACATGCAAATTGATAATGGAAAAGGAGGAGGCAAAGATAACAAGTCTCAAAAGGGTGGAAAGGATCAACAGATAGGTGGAAACCAACAACAGCAACAGCTGCAGCAGCAACAACTGCAACAGATGAAAGGGTTCAAAGATCTGAAAGTGCCACAATTTAAGGACTCAAAATCTGTTAAATTCGTACCAGCTGATGATGAGTTTGATGATTTTGATGATGATGAATTTGATGAGGATGATTTTGATGATGATGAGTTTGATGATGCATTTGGTGGTGGTAATAATCCCCATTTTCCTCCAAACAAGATGAAACCTGTGATGGGTCATAATGGGCATGCTGCACCTCAACAAATGCCTGGAGGGTTGAATGGTATGATGATGATGATGAATGGTAATCATCCACAGATGATCCCTAATGGCCATCCCATGAATGATAAGAAAGGGGGTGGCGGCGGCGGAGGTGGCGGTGCCGTAAATGGCCAAAAGGGTGGTGGTGGTGGTACTACTATAGATATGCCAATACAAGTTAAGGGAATGGATGGAAAAAATGGTGGTAATGGAGGGAAGAAAGGTGGTGGAAACAACAATGGAGGAAATCAAAATCCTGGTGGTGGTGCTAAGAATGGAGGCAAAAATGGTGGTGGATTGCCTCAAGATCATCCTATAAATGGTAACAATGGTAATGGAGGAAATGGCAAAGCTTCCAAGGATGGTGGAGCAAACAACAATTCTGGCAATGGAGGCAAGAAGGGAGGAGGGAAGAATGAAGGAGGCCAAGTAATGAACAATATGAAACCTGCTGGTTTCCATGAAATCGATGTAACCGGCCGTGGTGGTGGCGGCACTGGAGGAGCTGGTGGTGGTGGTGGTGGTGGTGGTGCTGCAGCTGCTGCTATGGCCCAAATGAATGGTCAGATGAAGAATATACCTATGGGTCAGATGGGTAACATTCCAGCAGTCCAAGGATTACCGGCAATGGCAGCCGCGATGAATGCTGGGCCAGGCGGGCCAGGTGGGTATTTCCGAGGAGCTGGACCGGAGATTCTTGCTGGGAACCCCTACCACCAGCAACAACAACAGCAACAGCAGCAACAACAACAACAATACTTGGCAGCCATGATGATGAATCAACAACTTCAACAACAACAACAAAGAGCATATGCGAATGAACGGTTCCAACCTATGATGTATGCGAGGCCACCACCGGCGGTGAACTACTACCCTCCTCCGATGATGCCACCCCCAGCAGCAGATCCTTACACCCACTTCTTCAGTGATGAAAACACAAGCAGTTGCAATATCATGTGAATTGCCCAACTTTTCCCTTTGTGGTCTAATTTTATTATTTCAGTTTGTCCTGTGTTTGGTATTACATATTGGAGGCACATGTGCATGGTTCTTGTTCAGTAACATTGAACAAGAAGAACAGGGAAGAAGAGATAAAAGGGGGGTCTATTGAAGATAAATCACACCAGAAAAAATTTGGGTTGTTTTTGGTTTAATTTCCTTCTTTAATTCCCAAGTTGATGATGATGAAGTTGGCTTTTAATTATAGTATAGTTTAACATAAATAGGGAGTACTTCTTTAGCTGGATATTATGTTCAAGTTTTACTTTTAACTCTTGGGGAGAATAGTTGGCTCTTACGACTCTATAAGATGCAAGAAACAGATGAGAATTATGGAGAGCTGCAATAGAAATAGAGGAGAGGAGTTGTAGTTTTCTTATGAGGTGTTAATATTATGTTTATAAGTTGGAAATTAATAAGAATGAATAGGCAGCAAGCCTAATTCCCAAATCCCAAGTGCCTTCTTTTAATAACTTCTAATCTTTTACTTTATTTTGTTTAATCCCATTATGTTCTCAGTTCTTGTGTAAAGAAGATGGCCATAACTTCACACTTTGCCACTTGAGGATGATTGATCAGTTTTATATTTCCTTTGATCTTATCCTAATTTTTTGGACACTTTGTAGTAATGGTTTTGTATTGTTAATATGAAAAAAAAAAAATACTACTAGCCCAATAAAGCTTTTATTTTTCTACGTTAATGATTAATGAAAGATGAGTGTGATATGACATGACTAGAGTTTATTTGTATGAACTTCACAAATACTTTTTCATGTTATTTTGGTTAAAGTGGACATTTATTGGGTAGTGGGTTTCTTATAATTTTATATTGGTGCACCCATTTGTTTGATAGTGTGTTAGGTTCAGGAAATTTGGCCATTAAAAGAGGGATTTTAAGGTCCCACTTAAATATTTATGGCAACTGTTCTTTTAGCACTTGTAAGGTGTTGAGATTTAGGTTTTTTATTTTTATTTGTTTGGTTGTCATAATCACTTTCTCATCTCTGCAACTTGCAGGCAGCAACACATGTGCTATTGAAGCCCAATTAATTGAAGGATGATAGGATGGTTGTGGAAACCCAGAAAATGAAAATTAAATAAAATCACTAGAAGCCAAACAATGAAATTAATGTATAGTGGGAATGTACAGACAGGGACTAAGTTGATGAGAATGGTTGAAAAAATTAAACAGTGTTGACACCCACCTTAGTTTGATGATGTCCAATCAAAATGCCATATTCCCCTTAGAGGAACAAATTAAAGAAAGCCCTTCTTCTGTGCTACTTAAGGGGAAGCAATAATGTGTACCTGCACCATGACTACTACTACTACTTACTACCTCTTGGTTGGCTTTATCTTCTTGAGCCCGTTTGCCATGAAAAATGCAGTGGACGGTTCCAACACAAGACAAAAATCCAAAAGCTGGAACACCCTTTTTATTTTTTTATTTAGTTTTTAATCTTTGATGAATCTTAATTGTCATGTTTTTTAAAACAACTTATTTTTTTTTATAAGTTTTAAGAAACTATTTTCGAATTTTAACGAACTAAACACGTATTTTGTATTTTTAAAATTTTAGATACAAAAAATTATATTTAAATTATAAATTAAATGCTGTCGAAGTTTTTGAATGCATGCATGAGAAAAATGTGTTTGGTTTGTAATTCAAATACAGAGATATAATGTAAAAATGAGAATTAAAAATTAATGTTTTATCATTTTTTAAAATTAGATTTTTTTTTTAGTAAGATTTTTAAAAATTACTTTCAAATTTTTGGATACTCCAAATTACAAACCAAAAAGTTACTTACTGGCTAGTGGGGTAATAAAAACTTTTTCATGTTATGAAAGGGAATTTGGAGAAACAAAAAAAAAAAAAATCTATCTGTATCCAAAGAATATAATTAAATCTTCTTCCATATAGTTGAATTGATCTCGAGATTGACAACTTAATATAAATAAGATTTTGTTAACCTCATAATTAATATAATCAAAAGAATTAATAGTCAAAATGGGGGGAATATGTTCACTGTAGAAATCTTCTTTTTAAGACAAAAGCCACTAGGGGTCTAGCTCGTTGAATTCTAAATTGAGTGGAATTAAAGAAAGAATGATTCTTTTGTTTTTTCCTTTCTTTAAGTTGTATACGCCTTATTGCTGAATTCGGAATTGAAGGGTCATTGCCTTAAGAAAAGGATAATGGTATATATTTAAGCCTCATTGTGTGCTCAAAATGATGGCATAGTACAGCCAAAGGAGTGTTTGGATGGAACACTTTCAACTCGAACTTGGTGATTCATGATGGGCGAATGTGCAAGCTCATAAGGGCTGAAAAATGGGTGCAAACCTGATGTGCATATGTAGATAAAAGTGTACCTAGACAAGGAGTGTGGCAGCCAGCTGGACAATGGTACAAGTAGCACATGAAAGTTGACCCAAGTGTCAAGCATGGGTGATGGACACCTAGTGGCAGTTATGGATTCAGTTTCATGACAATTAGCACATGAAAAATGTGTGGAGAAAGTTATGGAACGTCTATAACTACCTCTAGTCCAAGATAAGGGTAAGTGGCAGCAAGGTGGTGTCATGAGCAGTTACAAGTGTAACTTGCAAGATGCTTGTGAGGAGACAAGTGTACAAGTGGTTATTAGGGACATAACTACCTAAAAGATCACGTCCCTACATGTGGCAGCCAAGGAAGGCCTTGATGGAGGCAGTTATGGGCGATTATAAACGGTTATGGGCGTCCAACGCATGGGAATTGAGGTGATCTCAGATGTAACATCAAGCTAGCAAGTAGTTGGGTAACTAACTGCTAGGTGGCAGCACATGAAATAACCTAGGGGTGGTTATGAAATGTGGATGGCTTAGATTTAGGGGAATTGAGGGAATTCATGTAAAGGGGACATGTGCCCTTAAGTGGTTATTGTAACTACCTTAGGCTAAAGTTTTAAATAGCCAACCCTTGGTGCTTGGGAAACACAAAGAGGAATGTATGTAATACCGGGTTTGTACTAATCAAAAGTTCTTGGTGTCTATTTTGAGTGTTTGCAGTTATCTTTTAGTTTACTTGGTGTTCTGTGTTGTTACCCGATGATTGCAGTGCAATTGCAGACAATTAATTAGTGCTTTGAGATTCCATCGAGTAAACGCAAGAATCCCTAGGTAATCGCCGAGTGAATAGTCATTTAGGGAAAAAAATACTCGGTGATATCTAGCTGGTTTGCTGATATTGTGTTTTGTGTCGTTACTCGAGCAACACTAGTGCAATTGTAGGCGGATTGCTAGCGTATCGGTAATCCACCGAGTGAATGTAAGAATACCAAGGTAATCATCGAGTGAAAAGTTATTTGGTGGCAGAATACTCGATGAAATCAGGTTATATTGTTGAAACTAGGTCGGACCTAGTGCATCACAAGTGGCCAAGGCGAATTGCAGGTAGTGCAGCCTCAGTTTGTAGGATAATTGCTAGCAGTCCAACCCCGGATTGGTTGGAGTGTTAGAAGTGTGAAAGGCGAAAATTTTACCTATTTTGGTACCCGTGACACACGGTAACAAGCTTGCAACCTTCTTTGAATGAAATATATTTTCCCCTTTTAACTTACAATAGCCAAATTGATCACAAACCCTTATACAAAATCATTTGCATGGT
Organism: Paratinospora sagittata; assembly: GCA_035771175.1. NCBI lineage: Eukaryota > Viridiplantae > Streptophyta > Magnoliopsida > Ranunculales > Menispermaceae > Paratinospora > Paratinospora sagittata. The sequence continues at coordinate 13,164,261 of CM069595.1, read as the reverse complement.
CTGGGAATGCAAAAATCCAAATAAAGGATTAACATATACCTACACCCAAACACCTCTCTAAGTGTTATAGAAGGTTTCTTAAATTCTTGTCATGGAAAAAACTCGTGTATCATTGCAACGCATGCATTTACACATTGCTGAGTAGAATGCTACTATTGTTTTATGGGTTTAATTTCAGATATTAATCTTATAACGACTATATGTTTTTTAAATTAAGATATATAAGAAGTTTTATTTGCTCTCACTTGAAAGATGTCTTTTTATAAAAAATAAAATAAAATATTTTAAAACTTATTTTTATAACACGTCTTGTGTCAAACTTAGAGGCCGGTTGCCTATACACCTCTTGAACTACAAAAACAAAAACAAAAAATTATTAAATTAAATTATGTAGACTCTACAAACTTGTTAAAATAGAATGGAATGTAGAAAAGTGCTTGGGGATGTGTGGCTAGAGGGTTGTTTAGGTGTGAATGTTACAATGGCACAAGTTTATATAAACCTACCATATTCCTCAAAGCTTTTATTAAAATTTTAAATCTACCTAAAACATGCATTTTTGTGTAGCGTTTCCAAGTCTATTTTTGGGAGTAAAACCCTTGGAGTTTGAGCAAAAGCTTTGCTCAAATCCCCTCACTATAAGACTTTTAAAAAATAAAAAATGAGGAGATGACTATTTGGGCCCACCTTACTTTCCTAAAATATTATCCACGTGGCATAATTAGGATTGTCTAGTCGTATATTACCAAGGAAATAAAGATAACCTATAAGAAAAATACTTAATATATATATAGGAAAAGGGGTAGTTTAGTAAAATAAAGTGGGAATGAGCTAAAATGTCCAATTACTATAATGGCAGAAGGAATTGGGTCCCAGCAAATGGGTTTTAGCGACAGTACATGTGACATGAGCCCACACAAAAATATAATAAAAAATAAAAATAATATATGATGAGTTTATAATTATTAAAAGGAGCTAACGATAATATTATGAAACCATATATGTACTAAGAAACGGCGTTATTCAGAACATAAATTAAAAAAAAAAAAATGGTAAGAAGTCATAGTTTCGTACCATAAATCTATTAAAATAAATCAGAAAGTTAATACCTACATTTACAATCTTCAAACTCCTATTATTATTCTTATTTTTTTATTATTATTATTTTTCCATAAGTTTAATATTTTTTATTATTTAATTTTTTGTTCAACAGTGAAATAATAATTTTTTCCTAATTAAGGTAACTCTACAAATTAAATTTTAAAATTTTTATACAAAAATAATCTTAAAAAATTTAATCAACTTTTATAGAGCCAACTACACATTATTTATTATTATTATTAGTATAAAAATTTATTGGGTGTCTCACTTTGCAACTCCACTAATAAGTGGGTCCAAATGAAATTAGTAAAGCATTGGTGGGGTATTGGGATTTTTTTTTTGGAAAGGAAAAGAGCGGGGACACCCAGCAAGAACAACTAGCACACTACATCTTGAACTCTCTTAGGCCAAGAAACCCCAGTTGCATCTTCCCTCAAAATATTGAATAACCCACGGGGAGGGGAAGACAGGGTACACACTCCCCGATTGAACTTCAAAGCCTCAGTAGCCAAATAGTCTGCTGCTCTATTATCTTCTCTGTAAGTGTGCTCCACTTGAACTATCCAATCTCGCTGAAGGAGTCTTTTACACTCATTTACTAAGTTGGAAAGGCTAAGCTGCGGCATACTGTTGCCTTTTAACCAACCAGCCACCATAGCCGAATCTGTTTCGAAAACTATAGAACGATGACCCTCCTCCCAAGCAAGACGTAAGCCATGAACAACAGCCCACAATTCAGCTTCAGTTGCAGTACAAGAACCAATATTAGCCACAAATCCCTTCAACCACATACCACGATAGTCACGGAGAAGACCGCCACCCCTGCTCGCGATGAAGTATTCTTAAGACATCCATCAGTATTAAGCTTAGTCCAACCATGGTTGGGAGCACACCAGCCTACCATCTTCACCCTCTCTATCAGTCCAGCACCATGAACCGCCACTTTGGCTCGAAAAGCATGAATGATTTCAGCCACTTTCCCTTTAAGCCAAGCCATGCTATACTCGAAGTGAAAACGAAGATTACGAAAAACTAAGTCATTCCTCCATCATTTGAATTTCAAATTGAGCAGGCCTTAAGAAAAAGGCGAACTTCATAATACCATATTTGACAGCGAGAATCTCTTTTTAGAGAGGAGAACCAGTCACGAACAAATCCAGTACATCTGGTTATAAAGTCAGAGATAACTGCATTAGATGTACGATCAGCAATAATTTGGTTTGACATCCATGTATATATATATATATATTTGCTAAAGTGGCCAACAGGAGACAGTTCTTTAGTTTTGACCAAGAAGGAGGTTGATTAATTTGCTGCAAAAGATGATGGCTGCAGTGCAGTGTGTGTACAATGAAAAAATCAACACCTATAACCTACTTATTAGCTATTATATATTAGGATGCATTCTGCAAGAGGATCATATGGTAGGTATAGATTTGAGAAGATTTATTTATTTTCAGATCAAATTAGCAAGATCTACAACACTGCAACTTGTCTGTACTAATACATGGATTATTGTTCAATCTTACCCATTGCCCAGATATTTTTAACAAAGTATGGAAGCTATATTATTTAGGAGATCCTGTGTTATTAATTATATAAATAAAAAATATATAAATATCAATAATAAGACTTAACTCAATATTTTTTTTTTAAATTAAGGCCCTAATATAATATATACTAAATTATAATGAACTGAAACATCATTGTATTATGTGAAGTAGAATGTTAATATTTTTATTTATTAGATATACTTAGTTATCTCTAGCATGTTATCTCTGGCTATATAGTTTTTAGATGAAAAGTGTTCCATAAATGAGTTAAAGAAATTTCTGTTGAAGGTGAAAAAGTAATGCATGCCATTATTGATGCTTCTCTGGAGGTACATGGCACAATATTTGAGTAAAAAGGTTAAATCTATATGATAGCAGAGGATTTGACAGGAGAGGGTAAATGTCAAGTAAGATGACACAAGTGAATGTCTTCTTCACTGGATCCTAAGAGGAATATGAATGGATGAGTGGGAGATATGAGTGCTGTCTTGTCAATATATATGTATACTATCTCCAATGAAGCATCAGGTGTTTGAAGAAATGTCGCAATGGAGAAAATCCATATGGGCTCTGTACTAAAGGAAACTATTACTAAATACTTGTGCAGTACTGGACAAAGCTGTAATGTAGCTGGGGGTAAGTGATCAGTTGCTTTTAAAGAAGGTAAAGGAAACAGTGATTTGATTGCTTTTGGAGAAAAAGCACAGTATTTTAAAAGCAGATCACAGCTTGATCAAGAGAAGCATGGAATCATCATTAACACTAATCTTCTTCAGCAACCGTTCTCTTTTGCTAGCTTTTTTTTTTAACTTATGAACAAGCTCTCGGTGTTGGGCTGGTTGTATTATTAATCAATTAAGCTGGCAGATAGCCTATAAAGTTGTTGCAAGGAACTTAAGTTAATTGGGCGGCTTGTGATTCAATAAATTAAGAGTAGTATTTTTCTAAGTAAGACAAAGGAATCCCAAGGAGGATATTGTGAGGTTGCCTAGCTACAAACCCATCACACCATGCAATAATTTGAGTTTGAACTGCATCCCAAAGGCATCTTCTCTTATTTGTGTGTATACTGATAATAACACAAATACCTGGAAGAGCTAACCCTGTAAGCATTTTTTACAAAATTTTCAAAATTAAAAGTTTATAGTTATATTTTATTTATTCAATAAAAAAAATTATATATTATTTTTAAAGTCAGTAACACGGTTAATACAATAATTTGATTATCTCCAACTTCCTTCATGTTTTTTTTTACCTTTCAATAATAATAATATTTACTTAATACCATAATTTAAAATTCATTTTTGACCAAAAACATAAAATTTTAATAAATAAGCAAAATATTATTTGGTAATTTAAATTAAAGAAAAAAAATCAAAATAGTATATATAATATATTTACATAAATATATGTATGTAGGTTTTGGTGGATTCCTTATCCTGGCACTAAAGGGTCTATGGTTGGGTCAGTAGGGAGCAGAGATGCTGAAGACAAGGGCCCTCTTTTGTGGAAGTATATATGTTGATGATCATAAAAATCACATCAAATACTGGCAAGTACACCACAATAATATTAATGATGGACCAAGAAAATAAAAAAAGTATACATCAAGTTGTAAAGTTGTTGCTTGGAAAAATTATTCAGATAATTATGAATTTGTATCCAATAATTTACAATGATGCAATTCGTGCAGTTTTATTAATAATAATGGTACAAATATAGATTTTTATTTTTTTTGGGTCATAAAAGGAATTTTATTTTATTCATAAAAAGCAGCTTGTATTTTATTCATACATGTACATTCTCTACAACTACTGTTCTATCTTATCCATATGTTTTGTCTTGTTTTAAACTAACATGAATTATATATTGTTGTAATAATATGTATATATTTTAAGGTTGGAAATTAACCATTCAATGTAAAATATAGATACAGTTCAATTAGCATATATTTTCCAATATTATAGCAATACCAATAGAAATAGGATATATATTTGGGGAAGGAGAAGTTTGAAAGCTCTATTGTCCATGTAAGAAAATTTTACATATTAAAAACATTATATATATAGATTATGACATATAACCAATAAGTATTATTCACATGTTGATGTATACTGAGCTATTTTAGAAAAGAAAATTTGATTTAGTTAATTAATATGATAATTTCTTTAATTGAGGAATCTAACCATATTATATTATATACTTAAGAGAGTAACAAAAAAATTAATAATTAGTTAACTAAGCAAACTACTAATCTTTGGCTTTGTTAAATTAAGTTTAGTATTTATTTTTTTTTTCAAATTTATATATTTGTATTTATAATTTTTATTTTGGCTATTGAGACTAAAATATGTACGTACAATAATGAAGAAAATATAGGAATCTAATTCAAACTCCAACAAAAGAAAAATTCAAGCTTCGAGAAAAGCCAAACTTTTGATGCAATTTCATGAAAGTTGAAAAAGATGCCAAACCAATCAAGATCTGATATACATATTCACACCAATTTCAAAACTAAACAATGTGTAATATTTTTGAAATTGAAAACGCTGAATAAAGCAAAACCATTTTGGTTATATACGCACTAGTTATAATTACATGTGTCTGATTGAAACAAACCTAAAAAAAAAAGTGAAAATTAAAAAGGTCGGTTAGTTAGATTTAATTATTTCAAAAATACCCCTTATAATATGGGTTGAAAATCAAAATTTCTAATAGATTAAAAAAGGGTATTATTGGTGCAAGATTTGACCAACACCAAATAATAATAAGTTTGAGGTGATCGTTTAATTAGAACCTGTCAAGTTGTTTGTTCACTTGTTATATTACCGCCTAATTTGTAGTGTCTGGTGATGCATATAAGGATCGATTGTATCAATGTGCCTTATTTGGACATCTAGTATTACCTTTACAAAGTGAACAATTTTCAATAAAATCAACCAGACTAGTCCCCAGGCTGAGAGGTTGGATCACAATGGATCCGCTTAAATACTAAATCTTCTAAAGCAACAAGTTGCCTCCCGTTCACTATTTTAAGTTATTAAGGACAAGACCGAATCTGACTAATTAAATTAATTGCTGATTCAGCTAAATATTGGTATAATATATTAATTCTTTGACAAGGTACATGCATGAATAGTAGTATGTTGTGAATAGTTAATGTAGGTTGATTCTACTATTTCACGTAAATAATATTGTATACATCAATAATGCTGTACACGTGAATAGTATTATACACATGAGTAGTATCGTATATCAGGGAAGACTTTTCTGATGTAGTAAAATCAGATAAGGCCGCAATCACAGAGCATATTAGAAATTTTAAGAGGTCTTAATACTACTTCTTGAGGAATGTATATAATATTACACTACCAAATAGTAAAATAAAGACAATAACTATAAAGAGTAGCGAGACAAAAATTTTATATGGTTCGGTTCTGAGACTTACATCTACTGGTAAAATGTATATACTTTAGTAGAGACTATAGATTAAAACTTTCTCTTTACTCTCAAGAAGAGAATAATGAGTCTTTCTCTCTTTCTCGAGAACTCAGATATATTTATGATTACTAATGAATTAAATTAAATTTTGAGCTCTTATAAATATGAGAATATTAAAATAATAATATTTTATTATTTTTCATTTTTAAACGCCAAAAAGTTTTTTGTTTTTATTGCTACGAGTTCCCATCGTATTTTTAAATCACCGAACGGTGTTTTGTTGGGTGCTTCACGGTCTCGATAGGTATTATTAAAATTATGGTAAAAAAAAGTACACCATCAATAAAAAATTTTAGCTTTATAAATAATATAAATATATATACATATATATACATATATATATATATGTATATACATAAATGAGTTAAAAATTAACAAGTACAGAAACTGCATGAGTTCCAATCTCTCCTATAATTAATTAAGCTCCATCTGCTTCTCTCTGTCTTATTTAATCCCATTAATTAATTAGATTTGTAAAGATGCTGCACATTGATGAGTTAATTAAATAATATGGCAATCTTTTCATCATGCTTTTGTTGAGGTGATCACTAATTAACATGAGAACAATCTAATTCTTTGTTTGATTAATTATTATTAATTAATTAAGATGGTCAACAAGGTGAATCTTATATATTACTTTCCACCTTGTGCCAGATTTCTTAACCAAAATTATTCAAATAAAGATATTATTGGTGCTTAAAGTGCTGTTTGGGTACAGCAAATTCAGCAAGGATTAAATGAACTTTATAAGAAATATTTTGTATATATACTATTGGGAGGATATATAGGATAGGCCCTATATATATTAGCCCCTTAATTAATTAATTAATCTCTAGCACAATTATATTGGTAAATATAGTGAGCTAAGGTACTTGAGAACCCAGAATCCACTGGAACTAATACTATGTTAAAAAAAATGGTTTTGTGGGTCATTTTTAGATATAAATTAATGTTTTCTTATGTACATACACCATTACAACCAGAATACTTGAATTTTTTCACAGTGAGTTTTTTTTATTACCCAAAATGCCTTTAAAAAGTTTATATTAAGATTTGATTAAAAAATAATATATTTTTATTATCAATAAGAGTTGTTGGTACAAAATTTAATCAACATCAGTAAATAATGATATGGAAGGAAGATGTTGATTTAAAACTTGTCGGGATACTGAAAAGATCGTCGGTATTTCTCATGATAGCCTATTCTCTTTTATTTTCCTCTTTTAGATTAGCAACCTCTAGCAATCTTTTCAGCACTTCGACGAGTTTTAGATCAACATTTTCTCTCTACCTCATCATTTACTGGTATTGGTCAAATTTTACACCAATAAGAATAAACTAATAATTTGATATTTTAAGTATTATTCATTTTTCACATAGTAATCCAACATTTTAAGTTTTTTTCATTCTAATTTTTTTTTTCTATTTTGTCCTTTTAACTTTTAACTTCTATCTTTTTACTTTAACTACCCTCATTCTTATTTTTATACCACTTTATCAATTTTAATAAAGGCTGCGAGAGCTTTTTTTTAAATATTTTTTAAAGTAAAAATATTTTTGAAAGTGTTTAATATTAACTTTTAGCCAAATTGTAAAAAATAAAAAATTAAAAGAAATTGGATGAGATTTATTTTTTCAAAAGACGCTTATTATAAAATATACATACTAATTTTTTTTTTTAAATTGTTTTGTTGTAATTAATTTCTATATATATATACGTGAACCAATTTGGTAAATATATAGTTTAGTTTTTATTCGAAATTTACAAGTCTTCTATGCAAGTTTAGTTCACAGAAAGATATGCCCACAGCTGGGTCGAATGGATAAGAAAGGTTCAGAAAAGCCAGAAGTTGAACTGCAAATTTGTCCTAAAAGTAAGGACACTAGGCTAAGTAGGAGCCAAAACATGATAAGAGAAACAGTACTACTACCTAGAGATTCGCTTGAAAAATGCAAACAAGCAATTTCAGAATCAAATCATAGAGGCCATCTCATGCTGAACATTATTGTCATTTGTCACCACTACTATACGTACTGGACATAAAAAGCTGAATACATATTCAAATGGGGATTGCATGTAATGTAATGGTTGGAGCAGGCCCACATTACAGGAAAACACAGGTGGAAGGTTCCAAAACTTGGGTACAGATAGAATCTATAACAGTGAGAAACACTAAATCACCTTATTTAGTACATAGAATATATGAATGAAAAATAAATAAATAAATTACTCTATTAACCACTTCAAATTAATCCATATACACATCCTTCCTAATTGAGCCACCTGATGATATGAAGGGAGGTTTATGCCTAACCGGGTGTACAAATTAGTCATTGATAATTTGACCTTATAATAAGAGAGGAAATGTCACTTCTTTAAAAATATATATCATTGTAGTGTTAACGTGTTAAAGTAATTAATTTAGCATTTTAGTAGAAAAGGTGTATATTTTATTAACAATAAATGATAAAATAACTTTGGGGCACTATATTAAATAAAGACACTACAACTCTTTATATATATTATTATGTAACATTAGCATTTTTCTAATATTATTAAACTAAGCTAAATTACCAAAACATCCTCCAAAACTAATACAAACTACCGGGTTTTCCATTTCCTATGCCACCAATATAATTAGCGTGCCCTCTCCTAGAAAATTCAAAATCACCATCATAACTATACTTACTGAACCTCTCTCTCTCCCTCTCTCTCTCTCTCTCTCCCTCCAAAAAGAAATTAATAGGGTCCAGAATTAAGTTGACCAAAATATTTTTCCACTTTCAGCTGTGGCAAGTGGAAAAATGGTATGTAATAGGTTCATTTATTCAAGTCCTAATTAATTTGTGGACTTGAGCATCATCTTAGTGGTCTTGGGATTGTGAACATTTATATAACCTTAAACCTATTCTTTAATGAATCCTCTTCTATTACTTGTAAAATCCTCCATTTCTTTTTGAAGTACTAGTGGCTACATATTTTACACATTTTCTCAGGACCCCTTTGATATAATTTTTGCAAAATCGTTTTTTTTCTTTTTTGGAAGAAATGCTTCTAAAAAAGTATTTTTGAAAACTAAGGTCCCAATTAATTTCTCTAAAAAGTAAACAAAAAAAAAGAATTTCTAAACTATTCTCCTGGTAAATGACCCAAATTTTTAAATTATTTTACGAGTTCTCCCGCCCACCCACTAAACCTATCTACCATCTTTTTCATCTTCTTCGTCTTCTTTCCTTCGTCAAATCACTTCTCTAATTTATACTTTTTGTTGGTTGTAAATACAAATTTAAAGTCTTTTAGATTTTTTTTTAAATATTTAAACTATTTTGAGAAGATTTTAAAGTAATTTTGGCTTCTTTTAAAAGATTAGGCATTCAAAAACTTTCACTATTAACACATATTAGTAGCATTATGATACAAGAAACAAGCTCTGGTGACGGCGTACGTCAAAGAAAGAAAGTTTTTGGTGTATTCGAATGTTTCGTGATTTTTTTTTTATACAAAAAATCACACTTTAATTTGGCTCTGCGTGACCGAACCTACTATATAAGGTTCGACCACATGAAGCTGAACCTATTGTTTAAGTTATTTTTTTATTTTTTTTTTATTTTCATCATCTAACATGCATTTTTAAGCATTTCTTGATATTTTTATTTTATTTTTTTAGAAATCAAATACTGTATAAGGTTCGATACTATACAAGGATGCGATTTTTTTACAAAAAAAAAACCCAACAAATCATTTGAATGATGAAAAATTTCGGGTTTAAAAAAGAAAATGATGGGAAATAAAGAGGAAAAAGAAAATTGTGAAAAACTAGAGCTTTGAAGTTGGGGCTAGGGTTTTTGGGAGATGAAAATGATGGGTAGAAGAAGATGATGGTGGTGTTGAAATGAGAAGGGTAGCTAAGGACTTTTTGGTTTTTTGGGTGGGTAAGAATAGTTTTAGTATTTTAGGTGGGGTAACAATTGGGCCATGATAGAAGCATATTTGGGTTCCAAATATCAGCCCTTCAAAAAAAAAAAAATTCATTTTCATTTTTTACAATACTTTCCAACAACAAATATACTAAAAAATTACTTTTGAAAATAATTTGTAACTATTCAACCAAAGAGGTCTAATTTATTTATTTATTTATTTTTTTTATAATTTTGGTGGGAATGAATGAAGCATATATCAATAATCCCAAAGTGGGTGTAACGAATTAATTCTATAAATCACCCCTAAAAAAGAGAAGATAGAGAGAAAGAGAAGAAATCTTCAAGGAAAAGGAAAGAAATGAAAACAAAGAGACCCTCTTGGCAGAGGAAACCTTGGAGCGGCCAGCAAGAGCACTTTAGATCAGTAGTTCTTTATTGTTAGCTGTGCCGACGATGATCACTGCACATTCTTATGTAATTTTAAAGATGTTAGCAATTTGGAAGAAGAAGAGGAGATTTTACAAAGTCCAAGAAAGAAGAAAGATCAAATAAAGAAAGAGCAAAAGGTGTTGGCTGAATAGTAGTAGTAGGTAATGCAAGAGAGCATTTTGTTGTAGGTGAAGAAGCTTTTTGACTAATGGCGGTGGTGATGAGGGAGGTGCAACCAACAATCATTACTGATTCTCTTAAACGAACAAACAAAACACATTCCCTAAAGCAAAAGAGGAACAAAAAAAAATAAAGAAGAGAAAAGAATTAAGACAAATTAATATATAATATACGTAGAAGAGAGAATGAAATATGGAATCATCACTATTATTTCTTTCTCATTCAAATGCCCAATTTGATTTCTTCCTGCCAATATTAAATCCAAAAGGGTCAGATTTTTGGGCTTTCTTTAATATTTTTGTCATATTTGGTCGTACACAGTGCCTTTATTTAGGGTAATAAATACCTCGTATGTATCTTATAGGGCATACTTTAGCTATAACACCACATAGTATTATCTCATCTTAATACACAGCCCACTCAACAATATCTAGTATCTCAAGATTATTTGTCCATACTATTTATGAATAGTGTAGGATCTCTTCGGATTTGAACCTCAAACCTTATATAGGTTAATTTCGTAATCTGAGTAGTCACTGAATCAATTGACTCTGTGACAAAAATTTCATAATCCGAGTAGTCACTGAGCTAAATTAATATTGTCTTAATACTAAATTATTGAAAAAGAGGGAAATTCAATTAATGAATTAATTAAATCAAACTATAATAGCTAAATATATTTATTTTAATATTTATTTATTTTTTAAGTACTTATACAAAATCGGAAGCCGACATCCTTAAAACAAATTTCACTTATTTAAAAAAAATAATAATAAAAGAGTTTGAAATTTAATTTGCGAAGCGTTTACTTTAATATTTTAATTTGATTAAACTTTAATATCTAAACTTATTCGGTTTATTAGTTTGACTCGAAATCAAACAGACAGACCCAATCTGGACTGCTCCAGATGGGTCCGGTTAGTCCGAGTCAAAGATCCCTCTGTTTCCGCTTTAACATATGGGTATGGTTTTCGGGTCAGGCCGAGTTTGTCAAAGTAAACTAAAATGAGAGTGGATTGTAACACAAAACCTATACGTACAAGTAAAAAACATATTCTTTATTCAAAAAGCAAGTGATTTCTTTGGAAAGCAGTTTCCCCATTCAATTCGAGTAACCCAAACGCGTATCGAGGAATTTCAAGAATTTTTTGTGATGCGGTCGTCACAGTCACATGGGGACTCGGGTCTACGGGTCGTCCGCAGCCCAACAACCCATTGCCTTGACATTTTTATTAATAAAAATTTAATTATAATATTTATTAATCGTTATATTAATTGAGATGAATAAGTGATAAAATATACCACAAATAACCACCCAATTAATTTGACCAGTTAATAAGAATATATATTAAGATGAATGTGATAAAATATATTATAAATTAGTTTGATGGGTTTGTAATAAAATAAATTTCTGTTTATAAGATTTTAATTTTGAGTTTTGAGGATAGACTTTTATTTATTATATTCTTTTAATGGTATTTGTTATAAGTAAAATAATCTTTGTGATGTGATATATATAAATTAATTCGAAAAACACAATTGCTCCAAAAAATATATATATATGATAAAATATTAAAAATTAAAACTATAGATGTACATATTTAAAAAATGATAGAAAAAAAATCTAATTGAAGATAAAAAACAGAAGAAACAGAAGAAATTAATTACGATAATTTAAATATATACAATAAAAATAAAACAAACCTAAAAAAATATAGATAAAAATAATTATTTATTATTTAAATGTTGACTTTTTTTTCCTTATTTTTTAATTTTTATTATTTACATTAATAGTTTTGAAAAGAAAAAAAATCTTTTTAAACAAAAAAGAATATATTTCCTAATGTTCATTTGAGAAAGCCACGTGGCACTTTCTGATATCGTAATTGTCTTTTCTATTTAACCGAACTACTGCTAATACTATTAGCAGTAATAGGTTCGCGCATATCAAATCACATAAGATAATGCTGCCAAGGTGACAGAGGGGGGCAGTCTCGTCATTTCACAAACGTACTGTTATATCACCCCATTCCTTAATGACAGTATTATGTACCAACAGCGGCCTGTTGGCCCGGAGAGACAGATTAAGTGAAAATCTCGAATTCTGAAACAACTAATTTTAACCTAAAATGTAAGAAGGCTAAAAATTCAATAAAAAAAAAATAATTTGAAGTTGAAGAAGATAGTATCATGTCAAATATCTTTCAAAGATATTCTCTCAGTCCCCACCGTAACGTACGTTACGGTTAAAGTTTTCCACGGTGGGTTCCACACAAACCCCAAGCCGATCCGACTCGAAGCCGAGCCGCTAGAAGAAAATAAGTATAACAGTAAAAGTAAGTAAAATCCAAGGGTAAAAATGGTAGAACGGAGACAAATGTCTTGAAAAAGCAAATCAAGACCCGGGGGGACAGGGAAAGGTGATTTAACGGCGGAGATTGTCAGTTAGCAATGGCGCGAAAGAAACGAAGCGTCATCTGAGGCCGGAGGAAGGGGAATCTTTTTGTCAGTACGGCTGAGCATTACAGTATAGTGTGTGTGGGTCTAGTGGTGGTGGGGTCTACATAGTCAGTACTCCCACGACACGTCTTATTAAATTAAACTTGTCTTTTTCTTTTTCTTTCTCTTTCTCTTTCCCCTGTCGCCGCATGCAGAAAAACGAAAGACGCGTTCGTTTATCACGGCCGTACACGTGGCGGAGTAGAAGTGTATAATTCGACTGCGGCACGCGGGTTCCCGGGGGAACATGGTGACGATGATTTGGCGTCACGAGTAAGGGAGTATCGTCAGCGTGGCGCGTCAAAGAGTCGGAGACGCTCAGACGGAGAGGGTTGGCGTTGCATTGCATGGGGAACGTTTCTTCTGATGCGAGCAGTAAGTTTCGTCTATTCAGACAAAGCGTGGTTCACGCTCCACGCTCACGCACCCTCCTTTTTCTTTGTGGTTCAACAATAGCCTCACCAATTGCCAAAATCTTGGTCTTCCACATGAGAACAATCAAATCGCACGAACCAACCTGTTAAGGAACGTCGCGTAAGTGAACAACTAGCCCAATTTGAATCACACCACCCTTCTAGACGTAGGTCATTATCAGCACGAAGCAAAATTCCTTGCCCCGGACTCTTCTTCAAATATCTCACGACCCGGAGAGTTGCCTTCCAATGATCCTCACGAGGTTGTTGCATAAATTGGGACAAAATATGAACCGAATATGCAAGATCAGGTCTCGTCACAGACAAGTAAATCAATCTCCTTACAAGTCGCCTATACGGCGCCGAATCCGCAAGGAATTCGCCCTTAGCAAGGGCCAAATTGTGATTTTGTTCCATAAAAAATACCGCAGGTTTTGCTCCCAATAAACCCGTTTTGGAAATTATCTCGAGTGTGTATTTTCTTTGACAAAAAAAAATTCCTTTTGGATTACGGGCTACCTCTAGCCCTAAGAAATATTTCAAAACTCCCAAATCCTTCATATAAAAGCACCTGCCAAGGTAATCTTTAAAAATTGTCAATGCAACCTTATCATTCCCTGCAATAATCAAATCATCAACATAAACTAACACGTTGATCTGAGTTCTTCCCCTGCACAACCCAAATAAGGAATAATCTGAATAGGATTGCACAAAACCATAATTCTTCAACGCTGTTGACAGTTTTGCAAACCAACATCGGGGAGCTTGTTTCAGACCATACAACGACTTTTTCAACCTGCAAACCATGTTAGGATTTGTATTTTTGAAACCTGGAGGAACCTTCACATAAACCTCCTCACTTAAGTCACCGTGAATGAAAGCATTATGCACATCCATTTGATGTACCTCCTAATTTTTAACAGCAGCAATTGCAAGAAAAATACGAACCGTCACTATTTTTGCCACAGGAGCAAATGTCTCGTTATAGTCAATTCCTTCCACCTGATGATTGCCATAGATCACAAGTCTTGCTTTGAGTCGCTCTATGCTGTCATCGGACTTATACTTAATTTTATATATCCACTGGCTCCCTAGTGCTTTCTTTCCAGGTGGAAGAGTCTCCATTACCCAAGTCTCATTGTCTTCAAGGGCTCGTATTTCCTGACCCATCGCATCTCGCCATCCCGAGTCTTTCATCGCTTCTTTAAAATGCTTTGGCTCATGTCCCGCTGTCACAGCTGCAAGAAAATTCCTATGTCTCACAAAAAAACGTTCACAATTCACAAAATGTGTTAAAGGATAGGGCGTACTTGAGAAAGAGGAAGTAGTTGATGAATTCTCAGATGGACTTATTTTCAGTATAGTATGAGTAACAAAATCACGATACCGTGTTGAAGGAGTTTTGGTTCGTTTTCCTCGCCCTAGCTCACCGTCAACTTCCACACCTTGCTCCCCCACCGTATTCTCCAGCCCTTCATCACGCACATCCTCATGTGCGGGCTGCTGCTCGGGCTGCACCGTAACACCAGACCCCCATCGAGGGTGGACGCTGGTTCCAACCCCCCCTCAACGCACACAGCACACTCATCGGCACCCTCATCTTCACTCCATGCCCCATCCTCATTGTTCGCCAGCATAGGAGTCACCACATTCCTTGGTTGGTTTGGCGCAAAAGGAAATTCTTTCTCAAATAACTTCACATCCCTCGATACAAAGTACTCATGTGTTTCTAAATCATACAATTTTCGACCTTTCTTCCCAAAGGATAGCCAACAAAGATACATTTACAGCTCATACTTGCAAATTTATCACCTTTGTGTCGTTGATTATGAGCATAGCAAAGACAACCAAATACATGAATAGCATCATAAGAAGGCACTTTCCCAAACAACATTTCATATGGCGATTTAGTCTTAAGTAAAGTAGAGGGTGTCCTATTAATCAAGTGACACGCTGCCAACACACATTCACCCCAAAATTTGATTGGTAAGTTCCCTTGAAATCTTAGGGCTCTAGCCACATTTAAAATGTGTTGATGCTTTCTCTCAACCCTCCCATTTTGTTGAGGAGTCCCAACACAAAAAGTCTCAAAAATAATCCCATTATTTTGAAAATAATCATGCAAACAATTAAATTCGGTCCCATTGTCACTTCTCACACGTTTTATCACTTGTTCAAATTGACGTTCAACCATAGCAACAAAATTAAGAAACATAGATTCAACTTCCATTTTATTGCAAAGTAAATAGATCCAAACTCCTCTTGAAAAATCATCTACTATTGTCAAAAAATAGGTAGCCCCACACGAAGAACGAGCCTTGTAAAGCCCCCACAAATCCAAATGAACAAGTTCAAAAATCCTACCAGTTTTATTCGTACTAATTGGAAAACTAGATCTAGGTTGCTTTGCACGCGAACACACATCACAAGCTTTATTATTTGTCCTACAAGAATGACTTACAGCCGGAATCATCTTCAATATTTTCTCCGACGGATGCCCCATTCGTTGATGCCATAACTCGAACGATGAATCACCATCCACTGTCAAGACCTTCACTTGAGGAACACCACGGAAAAAATAAAGTCCATTCAATCTTTCACTCGCTCCAATCACCTTCCTCGTCGGTTGGTCCTGTATAACACAAATATTATTAGTGAATTGTACAACACAATTTGATTCATCGATTAATTGAGTAATAGAAATTAAATTGCACATCAATTGTGGGACGTAAAACACATTGTCAAGCTTCAATCCTCCTGGCAGCATGACACTCCCCTCTTGGTTTGCTTCTGCCGTGTTTCCATCTGGCAAACCCACAGGGCAATATTGCACCTTTCTCACATTTTTAAAAATAGACAAGTCGCACGTTACATGGTTCGACGCTCCTGTATCGATAATCCAACTAAAATGATTGTTCTTACCATGTAGTCGATCTTTTGTTTTGTCGAAGTTCAAAAATGCAAGAAGTTGCTGCAGTTGCGTGGCGAAAACACCTGCAAGAGCCGCAACGTTGGTTGCACCCGCCAGCCCCTGCGAGTTCCCTGCGTGCTGCCCAAATGAAGTTCCAGCCCTGCCAGTTTTATCCACAAAACGAGACTTACCACGCGTATCGGGCTGAATTGCGAAGGCTATGATACTATCTCGTCCATCCTTGGATAACTCTTTGCCAGCCATGATCTTACATGGAGGTTAAAGTACTAATCCAAGTGGCTCGCGAACCGAACGGAATCGCGACAGTGACGATAAACCAACCGAAATCACGGTTCACGGTTATTGTTCACAGCGACGAAATCACTGTTCACAAAATACTGTTCACAAAGCACTGTGCACAAAACACTGTGCACGCTGCACTGTGCACCATGTGCTGTGCACCCTGCACTGTGCACCATGTGCTGTGCACCCTGCACTGTGCACCATGTGCTGTGCACCCTGCACTGTGCACCATGTGCTGTGCACCCTGCACTGTGCACAAAACACTGTGCACACCGCCCAATGTTGTACTCTGCACACTGCCCAATGCTGTACGCTGCACACTGCACACTGCTGTACACTGCCCAATGTTGCACGCCCACTGCTGGACGCCCACTGCTGCACGCTGTTCATCACTGTTCATCACTGTTCACTGAGATCTGAAAATCTCAGCTTCAGTAGCCTCGCCTTTCGCCGAGCTCCCGTTCTTCGGCTACATTCCGGCGCCGGCGCAGGCGCCTGTCTGACTCCTTATTCGCATCATCTCTCAACTTCCTCATAGTACTCTCCATTGTCCTCGAGTCCTCAGATCTCTGTGCATACAACGCCAAAACTCGATCTGTAAAACCCCCAAAATCTCATCAAAATCCCACCTTTTTTCCGCGATCTCTCGCCGCCGTTCACGCGGACGATCCGCTCCCTCCGTTCGACGCCGTCGCTGCGTACGATCTCCGATGGCCCTCTATTTGATCCTCTGATCAGCTCCGGTGGCCCTCAGATCGCAAACTACGTCGCCGTCGATCTCAACGCTTACGTCACCAGCTCCGTCGGAAACTTCATATGGAAGGTCACCGTCGACGGAGATCCGTCGATCTTTTCCAAATCTCCAGCGTTCACTTCTTAAAAGATCGACAAAGATCTTTTCTTTTTCCGCTCTGATACCATGCCAAAATAAACTCTGCCCATTTTCTCTGCCATTCATTCACAACCATCAAGTCTATATATTACAAAATATCACAACCTTGTATTTTCTAAAATACCTCAATAATATCGTAATACCAATTTTGGAAATTACCTCTAAGTATTTTTATTTTATTTTCTTTAGTATTGCTATCATTTAGCAATGCATTGTAATTTGCAAATGGTAAAAGTACATATATGAATATACTAATTTATAATTTTGTACACACATATGTGATGTATACTATAAATATACATTTTAAACTTTATTGTAGAGTTGATTACTCTTTGTAGAATACAAATCGCTGTTCATTGTGTATAAATTGTTGGAGATTCTCGGGGGCTGATTAGGAAAAGCAAGCGGGCCAAGTACTTCTTGAGCAGTGAAACATATACATGGGCTAAGGATTAGGGACAAACCAGCCTATTGGGCTTGTTGTGGCACTATTGGACCTTTTTGTAGGTATTTGTTCCTTTTATTAGTAGCCGAGATTATCCTTACCTTTGCTTCATTAATCTGAAATGATTTGTGTACCGTATGATCCAATGTAAAAAATATTATATATTGAAAAAAAAAAAAAAAGTTAGCTTATTCAAAAAGTGATATATTGTTATTCACTCTTCGTATTTATCAATTACCTGCAATATTTTTTTGTTCAATATTAATTTCTTTAACAAAGAGGGGCCTTGACATAATGATTAAAGTTGTTCCTAAGGGTGTAACGAGTTTGGTTGGGTTCGAGCCAAAACTCAACACAACTCAAATAGTTCGAGTTGGAGAAAAATGAAACCTAACCCGAATCAAACTAACTCTTTAACCCAATTCAATCCAATCCAAATTAATTCGAATTGAATTGGGTTGGTCATTCGTGTTGAAATGACTTGAATTTTTTTCTTTTTTCATGAAGATGTCTTAAACTTTAGATGAAAAAAAAATCTAAGAAGAAGAAGAAAAGGAAACAAAGAAGAAGGGTTACTAGGTTTTATATAGAAGGCTAAAAATGTAACGATTTGGGTTTAAGACTTTAATTAAGGGTTTTGTTAGTTTCGCAAATTAATGACTTTAGGAGACAAAAGATTTAAGGGTTAATATTAGGTTCGGATTGAGTTGGGTTCTAAGGGTATCAACCCATAACTCAAATCAAATACTTAGATCAATCAAACCTATCGGATTGTGTTCGATTCGGTCGGATTGGTTGAGTCGATCGAGTTGGCTTACACCTTTAGTTGCTCTATTATGTCCTAGAAGTCATGGTTTAAAATATTAAAATAACCTTTTAATGTAGAGGTAAGTCCATGCACATCGTTTCCTCCCAAAATCTCACAACAGCAGAAGCATCGTACACGAGACATATTGCCGTTTATTAATTTCTTTATTAAGCCATTAAGCTTTACTAGAATTGTCATTAGATGTTATGACTTTCATTCCCTTAAGAGACATGTAATAATAAATAGACTTGTTTATGTATGAAAACCAAATAACTTAAGCAAAGGTAAGAAAATTATCTACATTTCTCATACGTATAAACTTTATAATTACTTCAATTAAACTTGTAGATACATATCTTGTTCACATATGCATTGACTTCGCTAGGCATATATGCCTCTTACCACACCATATATATATGAGCTTACTCTCTCTATGCTTATAAAACCTATACCATTCAAATAACAACAAATTAGTTGAAGCTTTGTTGAACTTTTAGGGCCAACTCCTCCACGCTAAGCTGGCATTCAAGCCCAATCTGTTCACAAAAACAAAACAAAGAATTTAGAATGAGATTAATTCATCAGTAGAGACTTAATTATTAATAATTCAGTAGCGTATATACGTGTATATACTTTTATGTATAAATGTGATTTCATGAAAAGAAAATTGCTTCCACTGTTTTATTGGAGGGAGGGGGGAGAATTTCTTTGACATTATATACATGAATTTCTATTCGAGATAGGAAAGAAACGAAAAATAGGGAGGTGCTTGCAATGTATAGACAAGCCTTAACACATTTCCAAACCCTGCATCCACATAGCATTATTGTAGAAAATATACTTAGTTTGGTCCATCCCTTAAGTTTGTTGGTTAATTTTTCATGATGACAATGGTTTCGGTAACTTTTGTTCTTGAACTCCCATCATATATAAAGCTTAGGATGTTGGATGCGTGAGTAGAAAGAACTGATAGTCCCCGTGTAGATCTTCCCCCTTATTAGTATCAAGGCCTTTTATAGTAAAACCTATATCTGGGTCAATAATGGGCCTAGATGGTTAAGTATGGAATATATATATATATATATATATATATATATAATCTTTAATTTGCTTTTGTTCATATTTTACCTTGATGACAAAGGAGTATAGAACAGTGTCTTCCATGCTGCTAATATTGAGATGAAGGATCTCAAATGAAAGCCTCTCCAATACATCAATTATCTTTAGAATTTGGCCAGGTATCCTTTTAGAAATCGTTCTTAATATAACGTTCGAGCCCGATATCTTTGCTTCGACGTCTGCAACTGGAGAATTGCAGGTCGCTCCTAGCTCCTTAACACTTTGATCAAACCCAAAAGGGCTGGTAGGTGAAGGAGTAGGAGCTGAACACTGTAAAGGAGGCCTTCGACTAGGAACTGGGCTAGCAGGGCTTAAACTCTTTCTTTGTTTTTGGGATTCCAGTGATTGTTGAATCTGATGCAACTCCTTGATGAATTCTATCACCCCTCCTATAATTGATGCTTGATCACCCTTTTAAATTTGATCAAAGAAAAATCAATAAAGAACAGGCAGAAAAAATAATATTGAATCATATATATAAGAATATTAATTAGTGATTAATATTACTGGAGAGGAAGAGGTAGAGAGATATTACTCTTTTGATGTAAAAGCACGGAGTCAAGGATCTTAGAACTTTGAGATGCTCATTCATTTGCCTTCTTCTGTTTCTCTCAACAGCAATGTGAGACATGGCACTGTGCTATATTAGCTTTCTTAGCTTCAAGTTTCAAGTCTGACCTCTTGAACCTCTCTATATATTTGTATATGTTCATACATGCAGTATATATATATATATATATATATATATGCATGAGAAGGGAATTTAAGTGTGAATGTTCAGAGAAGGATGCATGTATATGTAGAAGCTTCTCTCCTCATAAATGCTTTATGTTGCACTCTCGTGAGTTTAATTTCTTTCTCACTTGTGTTTATTTTCTTTCTTTTTTCACTTACTATCCTGGTTGCATACAAGATATCACACTCTCTCTCACTTGTATATATATTACATCTCACGTTTATTACCTTGGCTTCATTACATATGTGCTGCTTGTGGGATAAAAAGAATGGGGGCAATTAAGGTTCCTCTAGATCTTTTCTCTCATGCAGGCAGCCATATATGGTTTGCTTGCATGCATGATCATGGTTATGCATGAAGGTAAGCACGGATACTGTCCCCACTTAATCACCTTTGTGCCCGCCACTATTGGCCCACTACAGGGATTGACGTTTGTTGTATATTGTAATAAATAATCCAATAATTGTGTATGTGTAGTTATACTTTTTTAAAGTTAAATTAACATTTTTTTTATTCTAAAAGGCCTCCTTATTCCACTAATGATTCATCCTTTCTGATTATCATCTTTAATCAGTATTGCAGAACCTAAACACAGGCAAATATTGCTGGAATATCACTCTTATTATATTTCTGCCTTTATTAATTTCTTCAGTTTTAATAATTAATGCCATATATATAAAAAATTATAGTTGATGAGAATTCCAAACATCTTAATTACATTTTTTTTTTTTGTGTGTATGTTTTAGACTAATTGGTAAATCCCACCTTCACCTTTTGCGTGTGTGTGAGTACCATGAGTTCTACTATAAATTGCACGTTGTTCATCTCAAATAGGCATCTACGTATTAGCCATGGTTCTCTAAAATTGAAGAACAGAATGCGATACATTGAAAACAATTGCCAGATAACCATTAATTGAGGTAGGAGCACCAATGAAGCACATTACATATATATGCTCTCATAATTATTTTTGAGTATTATAAAATATGACAATTTTTGCATGCATACAATTAGGGCTCTTGAGTTCACACCAAATCCTTCATTTCTCGTTTTCCTTTGATCATTTTCTGTAACATCTTTTCCTCATAATTCCATGCACCCCGTCTCTGAGCACAGGATTTATTGGTATATATTGATTTCTGTCATTCATCATCTTGAAAAGCCTCAAGTCGCACTAGTCGTTGGAGATGGCGTTCCTGCAGATGAAGGGTCAATCCAATTAGAAGACAATCATACAAGAAGTTTGATTAGCTGATCAAAATAACCTATATAGATCATATGATCTCGAACCCATTTGTTTCAAAATTAAAAATGAAGTTAGACTTTAAGTTCTAAACAGAGCTCAATTAAGGCCTTTTATAACTTGCATGTCAGTGGTTTGGTTCTGTTTCATGCACCAAAGTATGCAAAAATGAGCCCATTACACAGATCAACTAACTTCTTACAGCTTCTACGCTGGAATATGGTATTCAAGGAAGCATGACAATGTATTTCCAGCCCGATTTAGTTGGAAAAAAAGGCGCTCTATTATTGAGTTTCTTTTCTCATTTAATTGTTCTATGAGATTTAGTAAGCTCAAACAAGGTAGCAAGGGCGCGCCTGAGTTTCCACCCAAAGTGGAACGACTTAAGTGCCCAAACCAACTTGGGTCAATCAATCACAGTTGACATACACTACAGACATCAGCACATGACAGACTCAAAAAGGAGATCACAACTATGATATTCTTATGATAGCTTGATATGTTGGGCCTCCACCTAACAACTGTAGCTTTAGGTTCAAGTGGTTTCTAACATGGTATCAAAGCATTGGTTTTGTAAGAGGTCTTGAGTTCAAGTTTTATTATTGACATTTGCATCTTTCCCATTAGGATAATTGGTAATTGTCTCTACTTCTATCTCTAGTCTGTATCTCCACATGCAGGATAGGGCTTTGCACGTGAAGGGGAGTGCTATGATAGCTTGATATGCATTGTTGAACCTCTACTATCAGCTATAGAAATGCAAAACCCATTACAATGGGATAAAAATAACCCCCCCTTATGGTCATCACTATTTTATCCCATTACAATGGGATAAAAATGAGGATGAGATTAGTTTTTATCCCATCCTGGTCGGCAACCAAACATGGGCTTGGGACTAAAAAAAATCCTATCCCATCCAATCTCACGCACCAAACGAGCCCTAAGATTAAGCTACAATCCAATGAAATTGATTCCATACATAATTTGCAACATATAATAATCCAACACAAATACTAGAAAATAAGGAATTGAATAATCGAAATAGAAATAACAAAAAAATGAATAATAAATAGAGGGATGATGAAAGAAAGAAAAAAAAAAAAAGAGTGAGGGGGAGAGAAAACAAAGGAGAAGAAAATTAATGGATTATACCGGCCAAAAAAACTGATTTAAATTGATTTTGAAGAAATAGAGAGAAGAAAAAGAAATAAAAAAGAAGTAGAAAAGAAAAGTAATGAATTTTTGTCTGAAAAAATCAATTTTAATTGATTTGGGTGTAAGATTGGCATCCAAAAAACAAACAAAAAAAATTGATTTTGAGCTTAGAAGAAATAGAGAGAAGAAAAAGGAATCAAAGAGAAGAATTAAAAAAAGAAAAATTGTCAATTGTTGTGTCTAAAAAACTCAATTTTAATTGATTCGGGTGTAAGAATGGGATTCAATCTTTTGCCTTTTGTTCAAATGAGATGAATGTGTGTGTGTGTGTGTGTACTTAACCTATTTATCATATTTAGAGTAAATTTTGCAGCCCAAATGTCATATTTTAGTGGATATATAGGATCATTGTAGGATCTCGATTCTACAACGATTCTTTACGATTCAACAATCCGTCTCCCGATCCTACCAAAAAACAATTCTATGTGTAACGAGGATCGATTCTAGATCTTAGAATCATAAGATCGTACGATCCTATGATCCAACTACCAATCTTGACAACTGTGGTTAGGACATGATGTTAAATGGTTGTGAGCATTTCCAAGTGAAAAGGAATAAAGTCAAAGTTTCTCACTTACACTATGTTGATGACACCTTGTTTTTTCTTCATGGGTCAAAGGATAATGTCCTGGCTTCCATTATGCTTATGCAATGTTTCGGTGAAATCTCCGGGTTATGGGTTAACAAGTCCAAAAGCCAGATTGCAGTACTTGGATTATGACATCCTCGTTCATTTGGCTAATGGTACTAGTTGTGTGATTGGGGTTTGGCCTTTAAACTACCTCAGGTTACCTTTAGGTGGAAATCCTATCTCCACGTGTTTCTAGAACGGGATGTTAGCCAAGATTTCAAAGAGATTGGATGGTTGGAAAAGAAGTTTTTCGTCCAAAGGAGATAGGCTTGCCTTAATCACATCTATTTTAATGGCCATCCCTAACTACTTCCTCTCTTTATTAAATTACCTTCAACGGTGGTGAATGAGATTGAAAAAAGATTTCGTTCGTTCCTTAGGTGCAGGGTTGATAAAAATAGCAATTGCCATCTAGTCAACTGGAAGGTAGTGCAGTTGTACATCAGTAAAGGAGGGTTGGGGATTGTAACTTGGTAAAGAGGAACATGGCCCTCACTGCTAAATTGATCTTCTTTGTGGGATCAAATGATCATCAGATGGGCAGTCAACTTAAGGTTGGGAAACTAGGAATTCCCCTAGCACTACCTTTAGGAGCCCTTAGAAATTCCTTTCATCTATTAACCCCGCTTTCTGTGCACACTTATCTCCCAGCTTAGGTAATGGCCTCACCTTCAGATTTTGGGAGGATAGGTGGTGTGGGGACTTTACCGTAGAAAACTATTTTTCGCATTTATATCATCTATCCCCTTTTCATCATTGTCTTATTGCTTCTTTCCTCTCCGTTTTGGTTGGTATTAATTCCCTTTCCCCCTCCAGGGGTCTTCAAGAAGGTCTCCTCAATTCAAAGAACTCTTATCTAGGAGCGGAGCTATCAAGGGCCCAGTGGGAGAATTTCTAACTTTCATTAATTTAAAACCTCAAACCCAATTGAAACAAAGCTCAAAGCCTCCCAAATTTAAAAGCCCCCATTAGGCCAAAAAAAATTCAAAGATTCTTTAATTTAAGGCTCCCAAACCCAAAGCCCAAAGCCTCCCAAATTTAAAACTTGGCAGCCAATGATAAAGTGTATCCGTTAGTTTATTTGTTGTTGACACTAGCATTGATTATATCAGTTGCCACTGCTACAGTAAAAAGAGCATTTTCAGCAATGAATACCTTGAAGACTCGTTTGTGTAATCGGATGGGAGATCAATGGTTGAATGATAGTTTAGTTGTAGACATTGAAAAAAATGTGTTCAAAAGTATTGATAACAAAGCTATTGTGCAACGGTTTCAAAATATGAAACCGTGTCGTGGACAATTGTAAATTTATTAACAGTTATGAATGATATGGAAGTTTTAGTTTTTCTTATTACACTATTATTATTGTTTTTATTATTATTGCTGTTGTTATTTATATTTTTATAATATAATATATTTAAACTAAGCCCCCGTTCGAAGAAATTTCTGGCTCCGCCACTGCTCTTATCCATCCTCCCTAACATGGTCTCTTCACCCCCCAGGCAATTTATTTTACCAGTCCTTTGATTTCCTCATTCTTAACCCTTCTCCAAATCCTTATCCCTTTGTTACTTCCTTTTGGGATCCTCACGTTCCTTCCGAAGTTAAGTTCTTTGGATGGCCCTTGGTGTATAAAAAATTGAACACCACCGAGGTCTTACAACAATGGTTTCCTTCTCATTGTCTTTTTCCCCACTGTTGCCCGTTGTGCTTGCACGATGGTGAATTAGCTGATCATTTCTTTGTTCATTATGTTCTTGCTAGGACTTTGTGGCAAAAGTGGGTGGTTTCATGTGGTAGGCTCTTCTTTGTCCCTTCCTCTTACGAGTGTCTCTCACTTTCTCATTTCCCTAATTTGACGTTAGTGAAGTTGCTTCTATTGCTATCCTATCGAGTATCTGGCTGGAGAGGTATTAGTAGGGTGTTTCAAAGCAAGATTAAAGATGTTTCATTGTTCGGGGATGATACTCTATTACTCGCTGCCTCTTGGGTGGTTTCTTTGAAGCTAGCCGGGGGTCTCACATTATCAGATTGATTTAGGGATTGGGGGTCTTTTTTACTGTAATTTCGGTGGAGGTTTGTTGGTTCAGGTTGAGTATTGTTGGTACTCCTTTTTGTTTGTACTTATTTTTACCTTAATATAATTATCTCTTGTTTCTGCTAAAGAAAAAAGCAACGGAGCATAAAAATTAAAAACTATGAAACTCCAATAAATTAGGTTAAAGAATAACTGTAAGAAAAATGTACCTCTAAGCGAATTCTCGAATTTTTGTAGTTGCAACAAGAAGCCAGGATTTGGTGCTGCATTTGGCCGTTTAGTCTTAACAATTTCAAGAGCTTGACAGAGACTTAAATGACGCTTTTTCATCAAATAGGCAACAACAATTGTTACACTGCAATGCAAACTCCAAAAGTTATCACTTAGCATTTTATCAGAAACAACAATATATTTTCATCTTGATGCACCTGAACATTCTCAAGACTAAGCCAACTCCAACATAGGGCTTTACAGAGTTGGTTAAAATTGTTCAAAGTTCAGAAGAGACTTAGGCAATTTCCTCATGAAGCGGTAATAAATTTCTTATTAACTTGAAACAATAGCCTTAAGGAGACTTGAATAGTTGTGGACAGATATCAAAACATGTCTTTAACATGCAGAAAAGTGAAAATTACCTTGAAGTGGCAAAAAACTAAGCACCTTGAATGAATTTTGGACAAAAGAAATGTAAATAGAATTGAAACAATAGAAAAAATATCTCTATTTGAATGCTTATTCCAGTTCTCCAAAAAATAATTACTTTATGATACAACCATGCGAGGAGAGTAAAGTTGATCTATAAGTCTAAACACCACTGCACCAAAAGCCCTTGCTAACACCTAGACCTCTTCTCATGCCCAAGATCATGCCCATAAATGAAATTCTCAGTGATACTTGTGCAATATTTATCTCTATTCTATTTGTGTAGCATTATGGTAAACTTTAAACAATACAACTAAGTAATTGAATAGTACAGCAACTCATAAGATTTCCCATGATGGCAGTGTTCATACTTCAAAACCTTAAAAACCTTGCTAAAAGCCCAGCTGGTACCTAAATTATCGTCCAAGCACTAGGGAACAAACTATTCCATTTTAGTTGGCTCAGAAATTCTACAAAATTATATCTCCTGATATTGGAGTTTAATGGCTTAAAAATCCTGTCCAACAGGTTCATACTTCTTTAAGGAATTTCAGAGCCAGTCAATGGGTAAATAGGTGATTGCAAAAAAAGGAGGTAAAGAGGACTCAAACAAGGTATTTGTTAAGAAGGTTAACATCCCATTAGCAAATATATAATCAAAACTAGCCAACCTTTATTTATCCGTTTATAATCATAATAACAACATTATTCCTTTAGACGAGGAGTCAAGGACATAAGTAACACACAGTTTCCATTATTATTTTTGGGAATTGCTTCACTCGAAAGATTCAGAAATGGCAAGCTTTCTGTCACTGG
This sequence comes from Paratinospora sagittata, assembly GCA_035771175.1. NCBI lineage: Eukaryota > Viridiplantae > Streptophyta > Magnoliopsida > Ranunculales > Menispermaceae > Paratinospora > Paratinospora sagittata. The sequence goes on along the minus strand of CM069595.1, from coordinate 13,136,865 downwards.
GAAAGGAAAATATCTTCATCTATATCACACATTTTGATCAAACACATTTTCTAAAAAATCAAAGTCTTATATCCAATACTCAAGCATTTTAAGGTTTTAACAATCTTGAACAAAGTGATAAACCTCAAACAAAAGAAAAGCACAAAAAGAAAGAAAATCACCTTCTGGATCTTCCTGCAAAACAATGAACCAACACAGCACCTCCCATCTTTTTAGCTTCTTCAATGAAATCAAAGCACTCATTGAAATACTGTGCTATATCTGCATCTTCTTTGTCAGCAACTACCTCAAATTACAAAGGAAGTCTAATAAGACAACGAAAAGATCCAATATAGCATGTTCTTGCTGACTACTTTGGTCATCATTATTTGACCTCGCTAAGAATCCATGTCGTTTGTTGGACGACTTTCATAAATTTGATATGAAATAACTTCATGCTCATCATTCTTGTGGATTTCCTGGTAATGGTCCATGGGACTTGCCAATTAATACAAGGCGCTATATCAAGAGCGTCTCACAAACATATACAAGATGAGAAAACTGAAAAAAATAGATTGTTCTCCTAATTCATATGCCAACATTTCTTCAGCAGAACATGATCCTTTGGATAATGGCCCTGTACAAGTATGTTTTAAAAAGGTTTTTTGTATGTGTTTCAACATTCAGTACCTTTTTTTTTAACTTGTCAACAACCTCTATGTGTTCAGCTCAGACTCTCAGAGAAGCAACATATTGAAGCAAATTTTTTAGAGGAGAATAAAACCACAGTATAAAACTTCAACTAAAAATTTGGACATTCGTTGTTTCAAAAAGTAAAATATTAGATACAAGCAAGTTCGCTTTCAATATAATGCGTAATGTGTCGAACTATTACATGATGAGATGTCTTAAGGAGTCAGGAGTGAAAGAGAACTTGACTGACCTTCAATTTTCTTATATATGAAATCATTGGGATATGCAGGCCCTAAAGAACTCGCAACAGTCAAAATATGTGTGATATTCAAACTTTTCAAAGCAACTTTGTTAGATGCAGCTCCAAGAGAACCCAAGAAAAGACCCTAAGAAATTTTAAAAAAATGATATAAGCAATTAAATGGACAAAAAATTAAAAAAACAAATTATACATATGAAGACGTGACAATAAGAACCAGAAAAATAAGTATTTGAGAAATAAAATTACATGAACAGAAGAGTTGCAGTGAATCACTCACCTCTTCAATTTGACATGGAATGTTATCCTCTTTAACATATTTTGTTGCATAAAATGCTTGCAGAAGTGCTGCTATTCTGCTTTTGTAAATTTCTTCCATTTGAGCCATTGCCAATAGCAAGAACTTCTTCCTTCCTTTCCTAAAATAGGCATAAAAAATAAAAATTGTGTGCTACTGCTAAAATTACAATTTTCCTTGTAATCAATTCACTGGAATTCAAACTGGACATAGATATCAAATGAAAAGTTTTAAGAACCAATAGAAAAAATGAGGTTATAACGATGAAGCAAGTTTTATGTTATTGATCTCTATGAAGATGGCAAGGATGGCCCAACTTTCACGAGTGATTCAAACGTTGTTATTGGGATTTTAGTTTTGTGTTTTCATTTGATTATCTATCTCTCTTCAATACAAGCCTTGAAATGACCGCCCACCTTTGCAATTGTGTATTTGTAAGACAAGATGCCTTAATGGTTGTAAGCCTTCCATCACCTCATCCATATAATAATAACAATGATAACAAAAAATAAAAGTAAATAAAAAAGAAATCAAAGATTAGAACAAAGAAGCTTATAAATTAAGCTCCAGAAAAATTTCACACTTCTTTCTTGGAAATCTCCTCAAAACTCAAACTCTTCCTTTACCATACCCGTCATGTTAAAATTTATAACTTTCTTCTACAAATTACTCTTTAAGGTAAAGGTAAGTAGAACTATGCTAAGCATCAGTTGGAATCACCTTCTATTATACAACGGTTGGCCTACTTGCAAAGGAACTGCCACTTCATTCTTTTGGAGAAATATTGGTGTTTCTAGGTGGCGTGCCGCCTTTCTATGGCACAGTTCCACGACCTCAAGCAATCTAGGCCAAGCCTATTATCGGTGGCTAGCATTTGAAGTAGAGAAAAAAGGTCTATGGGAAATAGGGAAAGCATGAAACAAAAATTTCTATCAGATAGATGAACAATGATAAAAAATTTGGCTTCGCCTGGACTTTGGTCATTTGAAAATCAGAAGTAATTCGAGGAAATTTAATTCGACATGGAGAATTTTGAAAAAAACTAAGTTAGAGAAGGTTAGAGATTTTTGCATAGTTGCTAAATTATCTAGATTTATTGTAATATAAGCTAAAAACTAATATAAATAGACACTTTTAATGTATAAAAATATACATAAAGGACCTAATAAAATCAATCTTCTTGAGTGGTTGATGAATGTAAAATGGAGACTTTTGGTCTCAATTCATTTTCTATTGTTTGATTCTCAATTTTGTGGTGCTTTGCTTCTCAACCATATACTTTGCAAGTTTGTGATATAGATTCCTTGCAGAAGCAAGAACAAAATACTCAAAAGAATAACCAAAATAAATTCTACTGAATAGAATTTTCAAAGAGAAAAATAATTAATATTGATTGATTGAATTTCATAATTGGAGCTCCTTATATAAATAACTCCTCTAAAACAACTTAGAAACTGCCTAAAACACTTAAAAATAAATTTCCTAAGCTATCTATAACATAATAGTAACTTTCTAATTCTATAATAACTCTATTTAGACACTTCTAAAACATTTTTTAATACACTTAAATAATAAAAATGAACTTTAGAAACTATATAGAACTACCGCTAAAATAGAAATCTACCAAATAAAAACTTCTCTAAAAAAGGAAACTTAAATAAAAAGCATAAAAAAAATGCTAAACACGTTATGCACGTGTGTCATGCGTCCCCACATCAGTTTGACAGTCCACCTAGATTTATAACTTCGTTCAAACAAGAGACAGAAACATGAAATAATTTTTGGATATTCATGATATGGTTCCTATGGCAATTGAGTATTTCTTACTTTATTAAATTATTATTCAAATGCATTGCTTATTCATCTTGTTTTATAGGGCTTTAACTAAAAAGAAGATGGCTTTGAGAACTCTTTCGATGTATTTTTAAGTTTTTATCTCATTTTAACTTTTTTTCTTTCTTTATTTTTGTTTTTCTTGCTTCTTTTCTTCTTTTTTTCTTTTTTATGTAAAGCGTATTCCCATAAAACTACATGATTTATTACCTTATTAGATTTTTTTTATTTATATTGTTATGTTAGTTGATGAAGTTGAAAATAATCCATAATCATTAGTAAGTTTTTTGTTTTTAATTGATGAAATAACACTTGTTTCCTTTTTTGTCGAATTTAAGATAAGGGAACCAAGTTAAGAATCATGTTAGAGCAAAGTAGGACAGCAGAGCCATTTAAGAATTAAGATAAGACAACCAAGTTGGGGTTGATGTGATAGTCAGGAATCCACAAAAGGAGAATCCAGAGTTTGAATTACACCCCAAGCAAGCCACTCCCCCATAGAGTTTTTGGCGTGAGTTTCTGATATGTCAGGACTGAGAGGTCTGGACATATCTTAAGAGATTGGTTGAGTGCTCTAAAATGCCCAATAACCCTTGAATTGAGAGAGAGAGAGCGCCACCATTTAAGATAAGGCTTTATACTTGCACATTAATCCAAACGAGCATTTTGCAAGAACCCACAACCACAATTAGCAAATTTGCATTTTGTGAAATTCTTAGCTTAATTCAACCAAAATCTCAAATGGGTTTTCAAAGAGGAACCATGGTAGGAAAGATAGCCCATAGCGATAACCGACACAAGCCCTGTGTCTTTTCTTTTTTCTCCCCCAAACTGAGAAATTTTACTTTTTTTGCCAGATTATTTGATACCATAAAACGAACAATGGTCTGAGAAAGCATGTAAATATATTTTGGAACACAATCATCATCACCTTGAGATACATATAACACTGCACTACAGCACAAAGAAAATGGAATCCCCAATCAGATATCATGAGAAATAAGACTCTAGAACAGTGCCCAGAAGATGATCCGTGTCAAAATAGGGAAAATAACCATCTGGGTATCTCTAAATTGATAAATTAGTCTACGGGCACAATTTACTCTTCAAGATTCTTGAAAAAAAAAAAAAAAAAAAAGAACAATCTATCAATCTATCCACCGTGAACAGAAAATTGGAGTATCCTTCTTGAAGCAACCGAATACTAGTTTTGCTCGAAATCAGAATATTGTTAATGGGGGTAAAATCTAAAAAAAAAAACACGAAAAGGGAATACGTGAAATAGAAAATTTACCAGCAAAGTATACTACTGGAACCTTAGACGAGCGAAGCTTTAAATCTGAGACCAGTGGCTTCGTTTGAATGGAGATGGAAGGAATCAATGTTGTGCGGTGCAAGCTTGAAGGTTATTAACTTGAGGTTGTGCGATTCAACGCCACCCACTCATCTGATGCAAAACCGCATTTTGGCCGGCCTCCACGTAAATAAATAAATCTTTATATAGAAATTCGGTCATTACAAATTTTTGAAATACTGTTTTTAAATTTAGATGTGTTCCCTGTTTTTTAAGCTTTTGGATACAAAAATAAAATAATTTTTAAATTATCAACCAAACAAATCTTAATTATTTTTTTACTAATTTTTTTACCTTTTAAAAATGTCTTTTTTTTTCTTTAGAGTCAAGACTATTTCTGTCGCGACCCCTTCCCGGGTGACGTCACGACCGGCACAGTACCTCAGAGAATGTCACAACCCGACAAACCTGAGGCACTGATAAGCCAATACTCAAAAAACATAATACGTATATGATCAGGATAGTTGAATTAAATACCGAGATCTGGTATCATCATCCAGAATATGAGGTCATCGACCCAATCCACAACATTCGACTATCCTTACTATAAACATGGAACTTCAAAATATTCGTTTATCATTATTCCATTTAGCATATACATATCAAAATTTTCTCACGAACTATATGATATATATCATAGTATCTGTGATAATTATACATTAACAAAACAAAACACAAATATCTTCTACTATTTTCCTTATGTACAAATCAAAACTCACATCAACAAGAAGTAAGGTAAGCTACACCAACTCTAAGTCTTGCCCTTTCCTTTACGATCTGATCCTGAAAAATATAAGGGAAAATGGAATGAGCTCAACTAGCTCAGTGAATACTTTTCACAAAAATCTCCACATATGCACTTATGTAAAACATGTATGTTACTTGAAATAACATTGGTAAATTGAAATGCATTAAGAAAATATATGATTCATGCTTCCAAATTAAAGATATAATTATGCATCATTTTCATAAAAGATATGTAGAAAAGCCTCAACAGGAGGTCATATCAGGATAACATTGCCTACATTTCCCCCATTGCGCCATGGGTTCAAACCAACACGTTATCCAACTAATCCTTCTACCCTTACATTCCTTAGTGATTCGAAAAGTCCTTTTCACAAGACACTTTTCCCTAAAGAACAAGTAAATAGAAAGAAATCCAACGCCAAGGTATTTAATCCGAAATACCTAAGGCCATGTTAATGCATAAAATCCGTGCTCATGATCATAAATACAATGCACATATATAATATAATGCATATCATTCAAGAATTCAATTTCATATATCTACAATGCTATACATGGAGAAGTAAGGTGAGAAATACTCACAAATCACAAAATTTGGCCTAAGTCCACATTTTTTTCACCAATTCACCAATACTTCATTTGTGTTCACAAATCTTCATCCAATTCATAATTCATCCACTGCAAATTTCACATTGCACACACACAAATGAATTCGAGAAAAATGAATTTAATCACTTGATTAATTACCAAGTATTAATAACCCATTACCTTTAGTTACTAAGATAGAATTTCCACCACATGATCAAATTACTCTTTTGATCACCAAATTAACACAAAATGTCCATCTCTATAAGTTAATCAAATTTATCCCTAAGCAAGTTACCTAAGCATTCTTCAAATGCTCTAACATTTCCAGCTCTAAATTTTCAGCCAATTACCCATCAACTTGATCAAAACCTATCATTGAACAACTTACCAATGTATTGCCATTGCCCAATTTTCTAAATTTCCAGCACTTGTTCAATTCATTAGTCATCAAATGAATCATCATCAACCAAGAATTTCAGAAATTTAGCATTCCAATTTCTGTCAAACATCAACCCATCACATCCATAATCAATTGCCAATCAATACACATAATAAAAGACCACAAATGATCACTCAAATTGGGTTCCAAAAACCCTGTTTTAACATGGCTGGAACACCATGTTCTACCCATAAAAATCAGTGTTTTTAATCATCAAAATGGTCACCAAATATTCAAGACTAAATTCCAGCAAATAACTTTATCAAATAGTAGAATTCAGTTATTAAAATCAGGTTTGAAATCTGTAAATTCAGCCATGAAAATTTCCCATTTTCATCACCAATTTAATCTCTGAAAATTAGTGTGTTAAACATATCCACACTCACCAATTGTCTAGTGATAAATCTCTAATGAGTTCAACCATTAAACATCATCAAAACACCACAACTTACTTACTAGAAATCAGTGAAATGATCATCAAACACTCACTTTCTAGCTTCATTTCTAGCCATGGAAATCACTTGCATGTTACATATATTAGACAAGTTGAAGAGAGAAATTCATTACCTGGTTTTTAGCCTTCAAGCACCCATTTCTTTCCTTGTCTTTCTTTCCTCTTCTCTTTGTTTTTTTTTTTTTTTTTTTTTCCTTTAGAACATGCTCCAGCAAGTTCTTATCCTCACTTGCAGCAAGGTCAACAACACTTCCACAACAAGCCAACATGTGCCAAAATGAGCTGATTTCAACTTGCCACCACTTTCACCTAGTTGCCAACACACAAACAAATCAACAAGTGGCTAATCCATCATGCCAACAAGCTACTAGGTGTCTATTACATAGCATGCACAAACTAATAGTTGTCTACAGGAGGTGGCTGAATTAAGACACCTACATAGCATGCACAAACTCATGTCTACATGAGGTGGCTGAATTAAGACACCTACATAGCATGCACAAATCACCTTATTTGTTTAATCTATTCATTTCATTATTTATTCAAATAATGTGGGATGTTACAATCTCCCCAACTTAGGAAATTTCGTCATCGAAATTTAAGATATTGTACTTTAATTATTACCTCAAGAGGTGAATAAATCAGGAAAGCTCTTCCGCATCTGATCTTCCCGCTCCCAAGTTTGCTCCTCATTGTCATGAAATTGCCATTTGACTCTGACTAAATGAATTTCTTTATTTCGCAACTTTTGAATCCTTCTGTCAAGAATCTGAATAGGCTTCTCTTCATAAGTAGCATCCTTCCCAACTTGTAATTGTGTGACATCTAAAATGCGTGTTGGGTCTGGATACTTAGTCGGGTCTGTATGGTATTTTCTCAACATAGAAACATGAAATACATTATGAACACCGACTAACTGAGGAGGTAGAGCAAGTTTGTATGCTAGCGGACCAATCCTCTCCAAGACCTTAAATGGTCCAATAAAACGGGGAGCTAATTTTCCTTTCACCCCAAACCGCATTTGACCTTTTCGTGGCGAGACCTTAAGCAATACCAGGTCACCCACTGCAAACTCTAAAGGTCTATGTCGGTTATCAAAATAACTTTTTTGTCGATCTTGGGCAACTTTCAATTTCTGCCTAATTTGCTTGATCTGTTCAGTATGATCAACAACAACTTTCGGCCCCAATAATTGTGAGTCTCCCACTTCATACCAGCAAGTCGGAGATCTACACGGCCTACCATACAAGGCCTCATAAGGTGCCATACCTATACTGGCTTGATAGCTGTTGTTATAAGCAAATTCACATAATGGTAAACTTTCACTCCAAGTCCCACCAAACTCTAATGTACAAGATCTGAGCATATCTTCCAGCATCTGAATCACCCTTTCAGTCTGACCATCAGTCTGAGGATGAAATGCTGTACTAAGACGGAGGTGAGTACCAAACCGAGTCTGCATGGCCTGCCAAAACCTCGATGTAAAACGCGGATCTCTATCTGATACAATAGAAAGAGGTACCCCATGTAATCTCACAATCTCCCGCACATACAATCTGCTCAGTCTGTCAACCGAGTCTCTGGTGTTCATCGGAAGAAAGTGCGCAGACTTCGTCAATCTATCAACAATCACCCAGATGGCATCATATCTACCCTGAGATCTGGGTAGCCCTGTGATAAAGTCCATAGTAATATGCTCCCATTTCCATTCTGGAATGGATAGTGGTTGCATCTGGCCTCCTGGCCTCTGGTGTTCAGCTTTTACTTGCTGACACACGTCACATTTCTGCACGTACTCAGCTATACTTTTCTTCATCCCATGCCACCAAACGGTTCTTTTCATATCATGATACATTTTAGTAGACCCTGGGTGAATGGTATACTGAGATCTGTGTGCCTTCTGTAACAACTCTGTCCTCAATTCTCTATCTGTGGGTACCCATAACCTCCCCTGATAACGCAAGATACCATCTGGACCTCTCTGCCACTCAACTCTGTCCGTACTATCCGCCCAAGAATTATACATACTAAGATCAGGATCATGCTGCTGCATCTCTTTAATCCTCTGAATATGAGAATCTGTCAACTGAATATGCATCTGAGCACAAATATCGACATGTGGAGCCATAGAGAGGACACTCATCATAGTCACTCTCTCCAAAAGTCGCCACTCATGGGCCATCTGACATGCTACCACACCTGTCTCAACACGTTTCCTGCTCAATGCATCAGCTACAACGTTGGCTTTTCCAGGATGATATTCTAGAGTGAAGTCATAATCCTTTAGGAATTCCAACCATCTACGCTGTCTCATATTCAGTTCCTTCTGGTCAAACAAGTATTTCAAACTCTTATGGTCAGAATACAATGTGAACCTTTCCCCATAGAGGTAATGCCTCCACAATTTCAATGCAAAAACTACTGCTGCCAACTCCAAATCATGCACAGGGTAGTTTTTCTCATGCACCTTCAACTGTCTAGATGCATAAGCAATTACTCTACCCGTCTGCATCAATACACAGCCTAAACCTGCATGTGATGCATCAGTGTAAATCACCAACTCTTTTCCAGGTTCTGGGAGCACTAAAACCGGGGCAGTAGTCAACTTTTTCTTTAGTTCATTGAAAGCATCCTCACATGCTGAAGTCCACACATATGGCACGTTTTTCTGAGTTAGCCTAGTAAGTGGAGTAGCTAATTTGGAAAAACCCTCCACAAACCTTCTGTAATAACCAGCTAGACCCAAAAAACTGCGAATCTCTGTCACTGTGGTTGGTCTTGGCCAATTTATAATTGCCTCGACCTTAGCAGAATCAACAGAAATACCTTCAGCACTAACCACATGACCTAAAAATTTCACCTCATTTATCCAAAACTCACATTTGCTGAGTTTAGCATATAGCCTATGCTCTTTTAATGTATGCAATGTGATCCGGAGGTGCTGCTCATGCTCCTCACGTGTTTTGGAATATATCAAAATATCGTCAATAAAGACAATAATGAAATGATCTAGATATGGTCTAAACACCCTCTGCATCAAATCCATAAACATCGCAGGTGCGTTCGTTAGCCCAAATGGCATGACCAGAAATTCATAATGACCATATCTCGTCCTGAAGGCAGTTTTCGGGACATCTTCTTCTCTAATCCTCAACTGATGGTAGCCTGATCTCAAATCAATCTTAGAGAAAAATTTGGCACCATTTAACTGATCAAACAGATCATCAATGCGAGGTAGAGGATATTTGTTCTTAATGGTGACTTTGTTCAGCTGACGGTAATCTATACACAATCTCAGACTCCCGTCTTTCTTTTTCACAAAAAGAACCGGTGCACCCCAAGGTGACATACTAGGGTTAATAAACCCTTTATTCAAAAGCTCTTCTACCTGCACCTTGAGTTCTTGCAACTCCTTCGGTGCCATCCGATAAGGTGGAATAGAGATAGGTTTAGTATCAGGCATTAGCTCAATAATGAAGTCAATTTCCCTCTTGGGTGGTAATCCCGGTAAATCTTCAGGAAACACATCGGGAAATTCACTCACTATTGGAATATCAGAAATCTGAATGCCTTGATCCTTTTCTTCTAATGGCCTAATACTAGCCATGAGTGCAGTTTCTACATCAGTAGCCAGTCTGCCTCGGGTAGGTGGTCTGGTAGAAGTCATACCTCTGTAGACAACTGATGGCCGTCCATGGATCTGTAATACAATCTGTTTATGGAAACAATCCACTTGGGCGTGATACGCCGCCAACCAGTCCATACCCAAAATAGCATCAAAATCGAGGAACTCTAACACCCTAAGGTTCACAAGCATTTCTAGGTCCTCATATTTGACCACACAATTCATGCAAATCATGTCTGGGTAGATTCTCTCACCCGTAGCTGTACTCAAAATCAAAGGTGTACTAGCTCTAACCACAGGCAATTTAAGCCTATCTACCACATGTCCAGATATGAATGATAACGTAGAACCAGAATCAATCAACACATGCAACATTATATCACAAATAGAAATCATACCCTCAATCAGATTCTTACTGGCATCAGGATCTGGTTCAGTCACTGCCTTAGCTTGCTCCTTCGTACCAGATGTAACAGAAATAGCTGGAGCAGAAAATTGCCTCGGCGCAGAACACTGATTAGCCTTGTGGCCTTTCACACCACATCTGAAGTAAGTAATAACGGGTCTCGGAACTGATGATGCAGTCTGTGACTGACTCTGTGATCTCACTGGAGTCTGATCTCCCTTATTGTACACTGCTGGAACAGATGCTACAGAAGCAGGAGCAACAAATGAATCAACTCCAGAAAATCCACCACTGGACTTGGGCTTCTTATCTTTATTCCAAGGCTTCTTGTCCCACTTCTTTTTGAGTTTTCCTGACGATGGAAATGATGAAGCAGAAGGAAATACAGGTACTGGCAGAATAGTCATCGTCTTAGATCTAGCCGCAGCCTCAGCAGTCTCAAAATCCATAGCCTGCCTCAAAGCCTGATCATAAGTCGACACACCAGCCAAAGCTAATCCCTGTCGAATCTGATCCCGGAAACCATCCCTCAATCTCGCCATCCTCAAAGCATCGGTAGGTACTAATTCTGGAGCAAAGAGTGAGAGTCTGGTAAACTCATGCTCGTACTCTCGAACTGATTTACTACCCTGGGTCAACTGAATGAACTCATTTCGTCTCCGATCAACCTCTGATCGCGGGTAGTAAGTAGCATAAAACAACTCCTTAAATTTCATCCAAGTTTTGATCTCACCAAGAGATCTCTGAGTAGTTTCCCACCATTTATCAGCCGCATCAGCCAACTTAAATCTAGCCAGACGAACTCTGTCTCTGTCTAGAGCCTGCATATCGTTCAGGATGACCTCAATGCGCTGAATCCAACTCTCAGCATCCTCAAGCTTCAAACTGCCTGAAAATGTTGGAGGTTCTCGTATCTTGAATGCTTTCATCTCTTTCTCATATCGTTTCTTCTCCTCAACGTCTGCACCAGACTCAGGAGTCGGTACAGTAATTTCAGCAGGAGGAGTGACAACCATGACACCAACACTACTAGTGCCCACACCCTGAACAGCAGGTGCATCAACACGTGCCCTATCTTGTTGCAGCTTAGTAATCATCTCAAAAAGTTGAGCATTCTGCTGCTGCAGGATAGTAACCATTTCCTCCAACCTCTTCAGCCTATCTTGATCGCTAGGGTCCATTGCTAACCCTGATTTTGCCCATATAATACCCATACAATCAAAACATAATATTCTAAAGCTTTTATCTTTCTTAAAGATTTTATAACTTGACCGTAGGTATTCTCAACTTCAGGCTCTGATACCAATATTGTCGCGACCCCTTCCCGGGTGACGTCACGACCGGCACAGTACCTTAGAGAATGTCACAACCCGACAAACCTGAGGCACTGATAAGCCTATACTCAAAAAACATAATACGTATATGATCAGGATAGTTGAATTAAATACCGAGATCTGGTATCATCATCCAGAATATGAGGTCATCGACCCAATCCACAAGATTCGACTATCCTTACTATAAACATGGAACTTCAAAATATTCGTTTATCATTATTCCATTTAGCATATACATATCAAAATTTTCTCACGAACTATATGATATATATCATAGTATCTGTGATAATTATACATTAACAAAACAAAACACAAATATCTTCTACTATTTTCCTTATGTACAAATCAAAACTCACATCAACAAGAAGTAAGGTAAGCTACACCAACTCTAAGTCTTGCCCTTTCCTTTACGATCTGATCCTGAAAAATATAAGGGAAAATGGAATGAGCTCAACTAGCTCAGTGAATACTTTTCACAAAAATCTCCACATATGCACTTATGTAAAACATGTATGTTACTTGAAATAACATTGGTAAATTGAAATGCATTAAGAAAATATATGATTCATGCTTCCAAATTAAAGATATAATTATGCATCATTTTCATAAAAGATATGTAGAAAAGCCTCAACAGGAGGTCATATCAGGATAACATTGCCTACATTTCCCCCATTGCGCCATGGGTTCAAACCAACACGTTATCCAACTAATCCTTCTACCCTTACATTCCTTAGTGATTCGAAAAGTCCTTTTCACAAGACACTTTTCCCTAAAGAACAAGTAAATAGAAAGAAATCCAACGCCAAGGTATTTAATCCGAAATACCTAAGGCCATGTTAATGCATAAAATCCGTGCTCATGATCATAAATACAATGCACATATATAATATAATGCATATCATTCAAGAATTCAATTTCATATATCTACAATGCTATACATGGAGAAGTAAGGTGAGAAATACTCACAAATCACAAAATTTGGCCTAAGTCCACATTTTTTTCACCAATTCACCAATACTTCATTTGTGTTCACAAATCTTCATCCAATTCATAATTCATCCACTGCAAATTTCACATTGCACACACACAAATGAATTCGAGAAAAATGAATTTAATCACTTGATTAATTACCAAGTATTAATAACCCATTACCTTTAGTTACTAAGATAGAATTTCCACCACATGATCAAATTACTCTTTTGATCACCAAATTAACACAAAATGTCCATCTCTATAAGTTAATCAAATTTATCCCTAAGCAAGTTACCTAAGCATTCTTCAAATGCTCTAACATTTCCAGCTCTAAATTTTCAGCCAATTACCCATCAACTTGATCAAAACCTATCATTGAACAACTTACCAATGTATTGCCATTGCCCAATTTTCTAAATTTCCAGCACTTGTTCAATTCATTAGTCATCAAATGAATCATCATCAACCAAGAATTTCAGAAATTTAGCATTCCAATTTCTGTCAAACATCAACCCATCACATCCATAATCAATTGCCAATCAATACACATAATAAAAGACCACAAATGATCACTCAAATTGGGTTCCAAAAACCCTGTTTTAACATGGCTGGAACACCATGTTCTACCCATAAAAATCAGTGTTTTTAATCATCAAAATGGTCACCAAATATTCAAGACTAAATTCCAGCAAATAACTTTATCAAATAGTAGAATTCAGTTATTAAAATCAGGTTTGAAATCTGTAAATTCAGCCATGAAAATTTCCCATTTTCATCACCAATTTAATCTCTGAAAATTAGTGTGTTAAACATATCCACACTCACCAATTGTCTAGTGATAAATCTCTAATGAGTTCAACCATTAAACATCATCAAAACACCACAACTTACTTACTAGAAATCAGTGAAATGATCATCAAACACTCACTTTCTAGCTTCATTTCTAGCCATGGAAATCACTTGCATGTTACATATATTAGACAAGTTGAAGAGAGAAATTCATTACCTGGTTTTTAGCCTTCAAGCACCCATTTCTTTCCTTGTCTTTCTTTCCTCTTCTCTTTGTTTTTTTTTTTTTTTTTTTTTTCCTTTAGAACATGCTCCAGCAAGTTCTTATCCTCACTTGCAGCAAGGTCAACAACACTTCCACAACAAGCCAACATGTGCCAAAATGAGCTGATTTCAACTTGCCACCACTTTCACCTAGTTGCCAACACACAAACAAATCAACAAGTGGCTAATCCATCATGCCAACAAGCTACTAGGTGTCTATTACATAGCATGCACAAACTAATAGTTGTCTACAGGAGGTGGCTGAATTAAGACACCTACATAGCATGCACAAACTCATGTCTACATGAGGTGGCTGAATTAAGACACCTACATAGCATGCACAAATCACCTTATTTGTTTAATCTATTCATTTCATTATTTATTCAAATAATGTGGGATGTTACAATTTCTCTTAAACCCCGTACACCAACCCACGATGGTTAACAAACCACCCCTTGGCACCCATATATGTTTGTCTAAACCGGATTACGTCAAAACTATAATGGAAAACAACCATGTCCATTAATTAAAACTAATCCAATTTGTCATTACAAGTGAAATTGAAATTCCCACACATGGTTTGCTTGAGCAACAGCGTAGAACTAAACCCAATTCTCTTCTCATCCATATCAATCTGAACCAAATTATCCTCCATCTGATACCCCCCAATCACAATCGAAGTTCTCGCCTTGGGCCCACCATCCACAAACCCCAAACACCACACTCCTCCCTTCCTCACCATCGAATTCGCCCCAAACATCCTCCAAAACACATCATCATCATCATCACTACCGCCATCACAAGATAATGGTCGGAACAGCCGGTCCCACCATCGTCATATCCACGTCATCCACCGCAAAACAAACATTAAAAGGCTTCACCGGCTGCTCCGTTACAGTCAAGTTCAAAGCAGCAGCTTCCCTGACAAACTCCTCCACGAACGCCACGTGTATCGAGGACTCCATCTTCGTATACGGTTCAACGGTGCTGATCTTTGTCCCACCATAACCATTTTCATCAATCGAGAGCAGCGTATCATTTATCGCTACCACCTTTCCACTCACCTTAACGGAACGTACTCCGAGAAAATATTCATCCGACGAGAGTCCGGCGTAAGTAATAACGGCGTCACTAACGGGGTTTAAAAGCAGCGCAGTGTAAATAAGCGACTTCGCGAGGTCAATTTCGGGATGAAAAACGTACGGGCCAGCCGTCCCGAAAAACGCCACGCCAGGCGCCGAAACTGAACCGGAGAGACAAACCGCAAACACGTGTGGCAATCCGCGAGCGTTGCTAACCTGCGCCGGGAGCGAAAAGTTTGACCGACCCAACGCGGCCAGTCCACTAAGTCCCTTGGCAAGACCTCTGAGGAGCTGAGTCGGAGCGCAGGAGAAGGAAAAATTGGAGATGGAAGCGAGTGGGCCAGGGTTCCGGCCGTCAGTGACCGGAGCGGCGAGGGCGTCGAGGAGGGCTTGGTCGACTGTGGTGGAACCGGTGACCGGGTTCTCCGGGAAGGGGGCGCAGGAGTGGTTGGAGCAGCCGGGTCGCGGCGAGTAGTAGCAGTTGGAGCAAGTTTTGAAGTTGAGAGCGGCGCAGAGGGAGGAGTTGCAGGGAATGGGGCAGAAAGAAGAGGAAGAGTAGTGGGGTTTGGAGCAGTCGAGCCAGGTGACGGAGCCGCCGAGGTCGAGGAGTAATTTGGTGGGGTTGGGAGGGGTTTTTAGGTGAATTGTGGTGGTGTATTGGAGGGTAGAAGGGTCTTTTGTTATGGGGGCGAGGAGAGATGTGGGGAGAGAAAGTGCAGTGTGTAATGAGAAGAAGAAGAAGAAGGGGAGGGGAAGATGATGAGCCATCGTGAGTAGTGAGTTAACTCAGACTAGCTTGGGTAGTGGGAGTCTTTACTTTGGTGACTTGGATACGTGGTTTGTTGAGCTTAACACGTGTCACGCCCATTTCCTCCTACGTTGCAGGCATTAGATTGTGAAATTCTCTCCCTCCATATATATATATATATATATATATATATATATATATATATATATATATATATATATTATTTATTAGTGTAATTGTTAACTAATTTTTAAATTATAATAAAATTACATATTTAAGTAAATAGATTTCAAAGTAAGCTTTCATTCAACAATAAAGTTGTGATTGGCATGTGAGAAAATATAAGTCTTTTCAAAAAAATAGTGATTTTTTAAATAAATTTTATTTTCTAATGTTGGTTGGAAAAAATGTGAATTTTTATTTTTACAGGCTCGTCATTTTTTTATCATGATTTTTTTAATTAAGGAGGTGAGAAAAAAAGTATTTATACTAAATTTATAAAAATTACAACTATTTAATTGAATAACTAACAAATAATTAATCACAAAAAAAAATATGTTTAACAAAACAATTATGAAAACAAATTTCAAATAATTTTTCTTAAAAAAAAAATTCAAAAAAATACTATTTTTTCAAGAAAAATCTTCTTTAACTACCAAATATACTATAGAAGTTACTACAGTATAACTAAATGGTTACAAGTTTGAACAGTAGAAACGACTATTTATGGTATAAGGTTAAGCAAAGACTCTAACTATTTATATTATACTCCGTTAGATTAAAGTTGTTAATTTAATTATATTATTATTTATTTTTAATATTTTTTTATTACTAATTTTTTAATATTTAAAAGGTATATATATTTTTTTACGAGACTAATTATTCTAAATTTAAACATTATATAGATATTTTGAATTAACTCTTTCAATAAAAATAAATAAATAAGAGAAGTTGAAACTCAAATTCAAAATTTAAACCTTTAACATTTTCTTTACAAAGATAAAGTTTTCATTAAAAATCAAACCTTATCCAAATCCAACATGTAATATCGCTCTCATCCAAATCCAACCGTACATCTCACCTCCCTTGACGTAACATTTCACTAACGTGACTTTGTCTCGCACGTGCGAGAGTCGGTGTCCGTTCATCTAAATTAATTTAAAAAAAAAAAGACTTTGATCTGCCTCAAAGTCAAAGGCATATTCTTGAGCCTGATAAGATAATTCGGTGGGCCCCAGTACACGTGGCACGTGGCACGTGGCCCAAACTTTGGTTTCCTGTTCCACTTTTGTCTTCATTTCCTTGCAGCGCGGATCTGTCCTGTCCTATACCCAATTCCGATTCTCCACTTCCACAATAGCCCCATTCCCCAATAATGTGACACGTGAAAATCGTGCCAGTCAAAACTTTTTATTATCTACTCCAGGAGCTACTTAATTAACTGGCATCTCTTTCCATCACCACTGCAACTAATATTAATCACCCAGTTTAATAACTTCAAAAAAAAAAAAAAAATTCAGGAGAAGATACGAATTTTCTGAAAAATATTTTATTTATAATTTTTTTAAGAGTTTTTTTTGAGTGATGCTTAATGAAAATAAAAAAAAAACTCAAAACTCAAACACGTGTTGTAATATCATCTAAACTACTTTTTAAAGTAAAAAATGATGCAGTTGATGTCACATTAAATATATTAAAGTTTAATTATTTTTCACATTTCTTAAACATTACCTTTTTTTTTCTTACTGTTGTTTGATAAAAAATGAAAAAAATACATCCATTTCATCTATAATATAGAAAAAAGGGTTTAATAAAAGATAAAATGGATACAAAATATATGTACAAAAAAATAAAATAAAATAAAGGAAGGTCACCATTTCATCTAAGTGCACCAACACCAAGCGTGATACACCTCCGGACCACCAACAAAACCGATAAGAACAGGCACACGCATCGCCTAGTAAGCCAAAGTCAATAAAGTTAGGAAAAAAAAAAAATCCTTCTTATCTTCTTTTAACTCTCAAGCGACAACACAACACGCTTCGTCTCACCGCGTCACGCATAAATCTTCTCAATCTTCTCCATCTCTTCTTCCAAAAATGGCTTCCTCTTCTTCTTTTCTATTCCTTCTTCTCTCTTCCCTTCTTTTCTTCAATGCATGTGCAAATCACGATCTTCTACTACTTCCAGTGATAAAAGACACCAAAACCCATCAATATGTCACCCAAATCCACCTCGGAAAACTCCCAAATCACCAGCCCATGAAACTCACAATCGATCTCGGAGGCCAACTCATCTGGGTCGACTCTGGCACCGGAAAAGCCTCTCCTTCTCACCGGCCGGTCCCCTACCGGTCCCTTCACTGCTCAACCGCCATCTCCGATCACAACTTCACCTCTTGCAGCAGCAGCAAAATGCCTTGCACAACAACTCCGGCGAACCCCATCACCGGCGGGGAGAGCATGAAGGGCGAACTTGTACAAGACTTTATAACCATGGAATCGATTCTGGATACCTCTGTTTCAACAGAAAAAAACGATTTTCTCATTACCCTTGTCCCCAATTTTCTGTTGCAAGGCCTGCCAAGTGGAGTTACCGGCATGGCGGGGTTCGGCCGGGGGCGAGTGGGGCTCCCGGAGCAGGTCGCCGGAGAGTTCGACGTGCATCGGAAATTCTCCATTTGTTTGCCACCATTGGGAACGTCAAATGGGTACGTACAGTTTGGTTCTTTAAATGATAACAGAGTTGCAAAGTCATTGGTATATACTCCATCGATCACAAATTCTTGGGCACCAGGGGAGTATTTTATTGGGGTGAAAGCAGTTGAGATTAACGGTAAGAAAGTACAGTTAAATGGGTCGTCATTAGGTATCAATGAAGAGGGTGTTGGAGGGACGAAATTGAGCACAGTTGTTCCTTATACAACCATGGAGACGTCTATTTATAAGGCTTTTACAGAGGCTTTTGTGGAAGAAGCTGTGAGCAGGTCTTTTAACATGAGGAGGGTGGGAGGTGTTGGGCCATTTGAGATGTGTTTTTGGCGGAACAGGGCTGTAGTGCCGGTTATTGATTTGGTGCTGCAGAGTGAGATGGTGAATTGGAGGATTTATGGGTGGAATTCTATGGTTCAGATGAGTGATGATGTGATTTGTTTGGGGGTTTTGGATGGAGGAGTGAATTTAGGAGCTTCAATTGTGATTGGAGGGTATCAGTTGGAGGATAATTTGGTGGAGTTTGATCTTGGAGGTTCTAGGTTGGGATTTTCTTCTCTGTTGGCTAAGCAAACCAGGTGCTCTGATTTCAACTTTTTGCATCAGAAATCCAGAGGGTCCTCATGAAAAGATATATTCATGTGGTTTTGATTTATTATTATTTATGTGTTTAAAATCTAAAGTGTCTTACCCGAAGGCTCTCACGGCAACGAGACTTTTATTTGTGAATTAGAAGACCCAACTGTTCGTAATCGGGACATTTTGTAAACAGAATTAATTTCTCATTTTTAAAGCCCAAGTCCCTAACGATACTTAAATTATGAGATACGTTGTATCTGGACATAAAGTTTCGGAAGTACCAGACATAGAATCTGGACATGTCAAGCAAAATATTTGGTAAATAAGGTGCTTGGATTTAGTTCTTAAACGTTAATGAAAAGGATCACATAACTTGTCTATTTACCAACAAAACAATAAAAATAGAGATCCAAATCCTCAATTTCTTTTTTTTTTTTTTTGGTAATGATCTAAATCAGCATTTTCATAATGTGTAAAACTAAGATGAACATACTTAGGTACTGGACAGACAAAAAAAGTTGATGGCTGGCAATTCATTTGAATATTAACAAGTTTTTTCATTCTATTGAAAAAAGATTTTGGGAGATCTTTCAGACAAATAAAACCAATTAAAAACCTTAATTTTTCTTTACTTCTAACCTTGTGTGTAAAGCTAAATTTGTGTATTAGGTAACAAAACTTCATGAGCAGAAACAAGCGAGAGAGATATTGCCTCTAGTTTTATCTGTACTCCTTAGGTAACCGGTATCCAGTCATAACTATCTTATCAGCAAACATCTTGCCTGTTTTGGGCATGACATGCCAATGCAGCGTCAAGTTGAATTCTTTGCCTCTCAGATTACTTCCCTGCTCATGTGAAAAAACGGACCATGAAATAATTAATTTCTTTTTGTAATGAAGGTATTGACAGATATGGTCTAAATTTTTAAGAAAACAAACTGGTGAGGAAAATGAAAATTAAACCAAATGGTTTGTACCTGATCGGTAAACCGGTACTTGTTTGGTGTGTGAAACCAAAACTTTGCCTGCTCTTTTGAAGGTATAATGACATCCCACAGCGAAACCTGTTCAAAGAAGAAATTAAACTTCATAAGACATGAAAGGTAATGTCTCTGCAATCTAAACCTAAAATGAAGTACCAATACAAGTCATATTCTTAGAAATTTCAAAATCCAAGAATAAAGTTGGCGGTTTTCAAAACAGTTTTGGAAGTGGGAACCATCTACTTTTGTTCTTTCTGCACAACCATTTTGGTGATCAATTTAATCCCTAAATCTCAATCCCCCTATGCTGATCCAACAAAATACATTAAAAATTCAATACATCTGTGAGATTCCATTAGATCTCCGAGGCTTCTCTCACACATACATTATTGAGTGCAAGCTCTAATCATAACTCCATAAGAAAGGTGAAAATAATGTCGTGACATTCTGGAAAGCACTTGGCCTACTCAAAAGCTTAGGCCCTCAATACTAGCTATGGACCAGTGATTTTATCTTCTTCAACCCCCTGAAAAGGACTTCAAATTTCAAACCCAACCAAATCAGTGTGGTAGAAGGGAGCAATTTCAAATCCAGCACACCTTCTTACATGAACCTTAATTAGTTTTAATATCCAAAGGTAACCACTATAGACCTTAGGATTGCCCAAAATCCAGCTTGGATAAAGAAATACCAAAAGAAAGAACTAAAATGACAATGGAGGAAGAGTTTTAAGTGGCTTATTTTCCTGCCGATCTACGTAAAGGAAAATAGATCCCCATGAGTAATATATAAAATGTTATTATTATTATCAAGGTAGGCACTCCAGAAAAGAAAGCAATCTGAGAACAAAAGCTAAACTCTCAAAGAGACATCATTGGGGAAATCAAGAGTGGGCCAAATGGCATACATGCTCATAAGAAATAAGATTGGAGTCATAATCTAAGGAAAGATCATGTTATTGACTGAGGATGATATTTAACGAAGGACCACAAGAATATATCATTCCCAAGGAGAAAATAGGGTAGATAGATACAAATTCCACAACGACTATTAACACCTTAAAGTCCCAATCATTATATTTTCTTCCAAAGCAAAAATCCCACAAACACCCGTAGGTCCTCCTAGGCAATAAAATCCTTACCCAAAACTATTCTTTTAGAGAGACATCCCAAAAGATTGGGAAGGTGTTCCCAAAATGGTTTCCCTAACGTAAATGGTTGCCCAAATCTCACTATATTAGTTTTAAAGGGAACAACATGATAGGGGAACCCCCCCTTCAGTTCCAACCCCTCTTTAGTCTCATATTGGGAATGTGGAAGGGGAGCAGCCTCCCCTCGTATAAAAGGAAGTCCCCCTCCCCTTCAGCCTTCATCCTTCAGTTCCCCCTATTCTATCTTCTTCTTATCTCATTCATTTACTCATGTTGAGAGTAAGTTCAGGAACCTTTAATTCACCCCAAAAATTTTGTTTATGTATATCTAATTTTATAAATTTATTTGTATGTGTCTTATGATACATTATGTATATTATTTTATACATATAGTTGGGTAAATGTTGGATTCAAAATTGAGATTCCAACATTTAACCAAAGGTTTTGAGTTATCAATTCTAGCAACCAAACCAACCCGCCCTTTAAGTGTAGCTTGCCCAAATTCGGTCGGGTGGTGTTAGGTCAGTTGGGGTTTTATGCACACCCCTTGATAAAGCTTAATCAATAAACATATTTTAGTAGGTTTTGAGTTGCTGATTTTGTTGAATTTCAGTTATTTTAAATTTTGTACGACTCTAGTTACTTATTTTTAGTAAGATTCTAGTTTGCAATATTTTAGTCCTAGTCTATGATAACTAGACTTTAGTGTGGGTGTTGGATATAAGTACATAAACAGAGGTCGGACTTGTTCATTTTCAAATTATGGGGATACGGGAACTCAACTACAAAGTATCAAAAAACTTGAATCTGGGTATTTGGACAAGGTTATGTTCCGTACTAAGCCTATATTCTATCTACTTCTTTACTTTTTTTCTTTTTCTTTTTTTGGTTCTTTTCAATTGTTTATTTTCTTTTTTTCCCCCCACCCAAGTGAATTATCACCTATTACTCATTCTCTTGTTTTTCTGCTTTCTCTTCTTTCTCTTGAGAATCTACATACTGGTTTTCCAAAATCTAAAGAATCGGACACACATCCCATACCCATGTTGGTACCATAAATTGTCGACAGGTACGTTGGGCTAAGGTAAAGAGTTCAAGTAACATAGGCCGTACCATAGTAAGAAAGTAAGACTAATTTCCTACTTCTAGTAGGAGCCTTATTCAATAGGGAGGGATGGCCAATTGGATATGAATTGAATAAAAAACATTTGTTTTCTCCTCTTCTCTTCTACTTCTTCCTCTTCATTTTCTCTTCTTCTTTCTATTTCTTCTTTATATTCTATGTTGCATCACCCCTTGTTGCTATTTCCTTCAAGTTAGGGGTGGAAAAATGGGCCTGAACCCATTTGGCCCGCTTCAAAATGGGTACGGACAATTTTTTTTTTTAAAATGGGGCCAGATACGGATAAAAACTCTTTGTTCGTTCTAAAAACTGGGTTGGGTTTGGACAAAAGCTTAAAAAACCGGGTACCTTGGGGGAGTGGTCGAGAGGTTGGCAACCTATTTTGCAGAGTTTTGATCTTTAACTCTGGGTCATATTCCGGATGTATACTCATGTATGGCTTTACAACATTATAGTTAATACAATACAAATTTCGTTTCTTGTCAAAAAAAAAAAAACAAAAAAAAATCGGGTACCTAGTTCCTAATTAATATAAGGGGTAAATATCACATATATTTTAATTTTCCCTTGCTCTAGTTCAGTTGAATCTTTCTTACTTATATTTCTTCTTGAATTTTTTTTTTCATATTGTTTTCTTCTTCTTCTCTTCTTCGTTGTTCATCACTATTGGCAAGAGATCTTTGTTTTTATTTTTTTATTTTTCTGAAACAAACATATTTTACCACAATAGGTTTTTAAAAAAGCATACAAGTACTGAGTACTGACAAAACTGGGCTACCCGGTTCTTAAAACATATGGGTACAAACAAACACTTGTTGTTCGTTTCTCAAAGGGGGCTAGGTACGGACATGCTATATGCTTGTTAGTATGAGGTATTGTCTGTACCCCTACCCGCCCGTACCCGTTTTTTTGCCACATATACTTCAAGTACAACAACTTACTGGCATAATTAAATAACCAGCATTTCTTAGTAATCCAAAATATTATTGAACAACTTAATCAACTAACCAACATAGTCATGTCTATCATATCCACTGCAAAAACTCATGTCCATAGTATCTTTTAACTTAACCGTTCACTTGCATAATCTTCACTACATGAGTGATCTAGGGCTTTTACCTATTCTGACGTTTCTTGCAATAATAAGCCCCCATCACCATTCTTTTATGGTAATTCATAAAACTAATGCAACAACCTTGTTTTAATTTTCTCCTTCACCAATACTGTGTGTTCTATCAAATAAAATAGCATGTAGAATTACAAGCGAGGAATATGCATAGAAAAATGGAAATACAATGCGGATTGCAGGTCTTTGCCCCTCACTTGAAATATGTGAAGCGATTATAGATAGACTAGTTAAAAAACAAAATTCTGATGGCACAACATGGGAAAAGAAGTTTTCTGAGACATCATAAAAATACTTTACCTGGTTCAGTGAATTCTTTGGGGTTTCATACTCAGCAGCCAGAAAGACAAACACCTGCATTATCAGAATAATATATGAAGAAATATTCAGTTTCTGATCTAACTTGAAAGAGATGCAACAAAAGAGGGCATGTAAATATTGTTTGACAAAGATGAAACCAACAAAAGGGCAAAAAAAAGGTGAAGCATAACACTTTCTATTTCAATGGAGATATTAACATTGGCAAGTTCCACATATTTTTCAATTTTATTAATTTAGCTTCTAAACTACTTGATAGAGCGGAGTGGACAAAGTAGATCATTTAACCAACCCCATGTAGTTGGGAGAAGGCTTAGATGAGTTAAGTTGAGCTTCTTAACAACTTGACATGGATGATATTGGAATTAATTTAGCCTCTACACAACATGAACTTGATCACATGGATTTACATGCATAGTTATGAGTTCTCAAATCTGAAAGACTTGTCATGATAAAGCCAATCGAGAGCGCAACACAAAGGGGGAAAAAACGTAAATCAAGACTTGCATTTTGATATGTTTTCAGTCAAGTAAGCTTTATCAAATGCTCAGATTATTTTTACTGATGATGGATTCTAATAATACTTGGTAAAGTGAAGATATGGTCCTCATATTCTTTGGCATAATACCAGTACCATAATCATAACTTGTTAGAGTCAAGTTTTTTCTGCCTAGGGAAGATGATGTGAAATGCGATGTTCAAATTACCTGGAACATCAAGACAATCATAACTATTCAATAGAATTAAGATTTTAACTCTTTATTTTAATAGTATTCTTCTTTTCTAATTTTATTAAGATTTTTAAAGTATATTTAAGTAGAATTCTTGCTTCCAAATTCAAGTGGGAGTCAAATTTTTCTTTAAATTATAATGTATTTCTAGGAAACTGTTCTCAAGAAATAAATATTCAAGCATACTCATAAATTGAAATAAAAGAAAACAACAGCATGAGATTCAGGTAAACAAAATATTTCTTACAAAAGGTTACCTGTTTTGTGTTCCATGTAAACATGGATTGCAGATTTGCTGATATATTCAATGTCAAGCTAACCTGTATAAAAGAAAAGAGATAACAAGAAATAAAACAAGTAAATGCAAATGAGGTGTAGGGCAAGTAAAACATAACAAGATTTGTATAATAGTATACAAGAAAAAGGTACTATTGTGGAGAAGAACAAAATCCGTAGGATTTATTTCCTTTAAGGAAAGATGATAATTTTAGTATTGTGGAGAAGAGCAAAATCCGTGGGATTTATTTCCTTTAAGGAAAGATGATAATTTTAGTAGTCGCTTTATTTAGCAGTTACTAAAATTGTAATTATAGCTATATGTGTGCATAGCCCTGTATGTCTATATATATATGGTGTCCCTCCATTAAGACATCATCAAGAATAAGAAAATATTCCCTCTCTTCTCCCGTGGACGTAGGCCTTAGAGCCGAACCACGTTACATCTTTGTGTCTTTCATTATTTTATTTTTACAACATGGTATCAGAGCTTTAGGCTCGTACAACTGGAAATACTTTTTTCGGCCTTCATCGCCGAAATCTTTGTGGTCGGCCTTCATCGCCGTCGTTGTGTCCGACTTACATCATCTTGTAGGAACCCTCTGTTTCCGACGACACTGTTGCACACCATCAGCACCATCGATCGGTTCGTGCGCTTGTTCAGCACCATCGTGGCATCATCCTTGTCGTTCGTGCTACTTGAAGAAACCTGATCGTCATCGTCGTTGTCACTGCCGCTGCCACGGGTTCATCATCGTCGCCATCAACACTGTCGCACATCTCCGTCATCGCTGGTTCATCACCATCGCTGGTTCTTCGTCCCCCGTCTCTCTCTCTAGTTCATCGCCTCTCTGCTGGTTCGTCGTCTCTCTCCCTCTCTAGTTCGTCTGCAACTCTCTCTTTCTCTCTCCTTCTTTCTTCTTTTTTTTTCCTTTTTTTTCTTGTAAACCTTTAAGAAGAAAAAAAAAAGGAAACAATAAAATGTCGATCACTTCAGAAATTGTGCAAACTGACGAAGTAGTTGACAAAACGTAGAAAGAAGAACTACCAAACATTCAGGCAGCATACAGACTTGATGGAAAGAATTATTTGAAGTGGTCTCAGCTGGTGCGTACTTTTCTGAAGGGCAAAGAGAAATTAAGTCATCTTTTGGGCACTGGACCTGCACCTGGAGATCCTAAGTTTACAGCGTGGGATAACGAAGATGCTTCTATAATGGCGTGGCTATGAAATTCAATGACGCCAAACATTAGTGATACATGCATGTTTCTAACTACCGCCAACGACATTTGGGATGTCGTTCATCAGACATACTCTAAGGCCCATGATGCAGCCCAAGTGTATGAGATCAAAGTGAAAATTGGAACAACAAAACAAGGCAACATGACGGTCACCGAATATGCCAATGTATTGAAGAATCTCTGGCAGGAACTTGACCATTATAGGTGTATTGAGACTAAATGCCCTGCAAATGCTATAGTTTTAAAGAACTATATTGAGAAGGATCGAGTCTATGACTTCTTGGCTGGACTCAATGCAGAGTTTGATCAAGTGAGAGTTCAGACTCTCAACAAAGAGTTGCCAACTCTGAATGAGACTATCTCAGTTATCCGGACTGAAGAAAGCAAAATAAGTGTTATGCTCACACCTCAAAAGATGGAAGGCTCAGCTATGGTTGCCAATCGGGGAAATGATCAGAAGACACACACTCCGCGCGTTGAATCATCAAAGGTCCCAAATCGAGACAATAAGGACAATCTATGGTGTACTTATTGTCAGAAGACTAGACATACTAGGGAGAAGTATTGGAAACTTCATGGCAAGCCTTCAACTTCCAGTAAAGAATGGGGCTATAAAGGAGGACAACAGAAGACCAGTGGACAAGCACATCTGTCTACTGAACAAACAGTTGCAGACTCCCCGGTGCCAGAAGGATTCAGCCAAGACGACATTGAAAGATTGAAATCTTTGCTTGGCACACCGGACAAACCCTCAGGTACCTGTTCATTGGCCCATGCAGGTAACTTTCCTATTTCTATTGGATTTAACGTCTCGGATAAGTCATTTGCTAACTCTTGGGTTATAGATTCTGGTGCTACTGATCACATGACCAATTCTCCCAATATATTTCATGCCTACAACCC
Organism: Paratinospora sagittata; assembly: GCA_035771175.1. Taxonomy (NCBI): domain Eukaryota; kingdom Viridiplantae; phylum Streptophyta; class Magnoliopsida; order Ranunculales; family Menispermaceae; genus Paratinospora; species Paratinospora sagittata. The sequence continues at coordinate 13,109,860 of CM069595.1, read as the reverse complement.
ATGTCCTAGTAGTCAAAAAATAGCCACAGCTAATGGATCCTTAACCACAGTTGCTGGTATAGGTGATGTTCACATCAGCCTCACCCTTACACTCAGAAATGTTCTTCATGTTCCTAAACTATCTACTAATCTTATCTCTATTAAAAAACTGACCCATGATCTGAGTTGTAATGTAACCTTCTTCCCTACTTACTGTGCATTTCAGGACCAGGACTTGGGGACGATGATTGGACATGCTAAGGTACAGGACGGGTTGTATTACCTTGAGACACCAGTACATCCTATCAAGAGTAACACTTCATTTCTTTCCGAACACAAATTTTCCAATAAAGAAAAGCTATGGCTCCATTATCGCCGCCTTGGCCATCCTTCTTTTCGAACCCTTAAAATCATGTTTCCTTTTTTGTTTAAGTCTCTCAATGTCGAAGATTTTCATTGTGAAGTGTGTGAACTTGCGAAACACAAGCGTATATCTTTTCCACTTAGTAATGAAAGAAGTTCAAATCTTTTTGATCTCATTCATAGTGATATTTGGGGTTCCTCTTCAATACCTAATGTTTCTGGAGCACGATGGTTTGTGTCCTTCATTGATGATTGTATTAGAGTCTCGTGGATATTCTTACTGAAACAAAAATCCGATGTGAGCTTTGTTCTTCCTACCTTCCATAACATGATACACACCCAGTTTGGTGCTAAAATCAAGAGATTTCGATCTGACAATGCTAGAGACTATTTTAATCAAACATTGACCAATTACTTCCAAAACGAGGGGACCCTTCATGAATCATCTTGTGTTCACACCCCACAACAAAATGGAGTTGCTGAAAGAAAAAACGGTCACTTGCTTGATACAACCCGAGCCTTTTTATTTCAAAATACTATGCTTAAGTCCTATTGGGGGGAAGTTGTCCTTACTGCAACACACCTTATTAACTGCCTACCATCCCGGACCCTTGGTTTCAAAAGTCCTATGGAAAAGCTATGTCAATTTTACCCTAAGCTCAAAATCTCCAATAATCTTATACTTAAGATATTTGGGGTGTGTATCATTTGTCCATGTTCACCAACCCAACAGGGGGAAGTTGGACCCCAAAGCTCTCAAGTGTGTTTTTGTCGGATACTCTTCCACTCAAAAGGGATATAAATGCTATCATCCGCCATCAAAGAAATTTTTTGTCTCTGCCGATGTCACTTTCTGTGAACCTGAGCCCTATTTTTCCGCTCCTCCTCTTCCGGGGGAGAGTGTCATCATGGAAGACAAGGATCGGAACTCCCTTGATAACCATTTTGATCTTTTTGGCCCTTTTAACCTCCAACAAGCCAAACCCAAATCTCCTACACCCTTTGTACCCAATGATGAACCTAAGGATCGGATGACTGGACAAATGTACTCAAAGAAGAAAGTTGCAGTTCCTGAACCGATGCAAGTTCAAGAATCTGAACCAATCCCTGAAAATGAGGTAACAAATCCTGAACCCTCCTTACAATTTCATTAGTTCCTGAAACTAACAATGATCCTTTAGCCTCTGAACCTGACAATGATCTTCTCATTGCCATTAGAAAGGGCACAAGGGAATGCACTAAACATCCCTTGTATCCACTATCTCATGTTGTATCCTTTGAGAAGTTCTCACCAACCCATAAGAGTTTCCTTACCAACCTGAACAACATCCAGACTCCTACATCATTATCCGAGGCTTTATCTAATACAAATTGGAAACAAGCTATGAATGTGGAAATGGAAGCCCTGGAGAAAAATACAACATGGGAGTTGGTAGACTTGCCTGCAGGAAAGAAACCTGTGGGATGCAAATGTGTTTATACAGTAAAATACAAAGCAGATGGGTCCCTAGAGCACTACAAGGCAAGATTAGTAGCCAAAGGATATACTCAGACATATGGTGTGGACTATCAAGAGACATTTGCTCCGGTTGCAAAAATGAATATTGTGAGACTTCTTTTGTCATTGGCAGCTAATTATAACTGGGATCTGCAACAATTTGATGTAAAGGATGCATTTTTACATGGGAATTTAAAAGAAGAAATCTATATGGAAGTGCTTCCAGGATTTGGCACCACTGATAAAGTGTGTAAATTGAAAAAGGCCCTGTATGGACTTACACAATCTCCGAGGGCATGGTTTGGTCGGTTTGCCAAAGTAATGATAAATATGGGATATAGACAAAGCCAAGGAGATCACACTCTGTTTATTAAGCACTCGACTTCAGAGGGAGTTACAGCTCTATTAGTGTATGTTGATGACATCATCATGACAGGAAACAATGAGAACAAGAGACAAAATTTGAAGCAGTGTTTGACCGAAGAATTTGAGATCAAGGAACTAAGGAGATTAAAATACTTCCTAGGGATTGAAGTGGCACACTCTAAACAGGGAATCTTTATTTCTCAACAGATGTACATTACAAACCTTCTTAAAAAACAGGGAAGCTAGCATACAAACCAATGAATACTCCTATTGATCTTAATCACAAGCTTGGAGAAGCTGAAGAAGTGCTGACTATTAATAAGGAGATGTATCAAAGACTAGTAGGAAGACTCATCTATCTCTCTCACACAAGACCTGATATTGCATATGCAGTAAGTGTAATAAGTCAGTTCATATACAACCCTAAAGATATTCATTTGCAAGCAACTAATCGCGTTTTACAGTATCTTAAAGGGACTCCAGGACAGGACATCTTATTTAAACGACACACAGGAGTGGTTCTTGAAGCATATACTGATTCAGACTATGCTGGTTCAGTAGTTGACAGAAGATCAACTACTGGATATTGTACGTTTCTTGGTGGGAATTTGGTGACATGGCGAAGTAAAAAGCAAAATGTAGTGGCCAGATCTAGTGTTGAAGCAGAATTCCGAGCAATGGCACAAGGGGTTTGTGAGCTATTATGGTTGCAGATAATTTTGACATATTTGAAGATACACTGGGATGGCCCTATGAGACTCTATTGTGACAATAAATCTGCAATTAGCATTGCCCATAACCCAGTTCAACATGATCAAACCAAGCATATAGATATTGATAGACACTTTATTAAAGAGAAGCTTGATAGTGGGTTGATCTGTACTCCATATGTGTCTACCAATAATCAGCTCGCCGGTGTGCTCACTAAAGGGTTAAACCATACTGCATTTCAAGCAAATGTGTCCAAGCTGAGAATGGTAAACCTTTTTTCACCAGCTTGAGGGGGAGTATTGTGGAGAAGAGCAAAATCTGCGAGATTTATTTCCTTAAAGGAAAGATGATAATTTTAGTAGTCGTGGGATTTATTTCTTTTAAGGAAAGATGATAATTTTAGTAGTCGTTTTATTTAGCAGTTATAATTATAGCTATATGTGTGCATAGCCCTGTATGTCTATATATATATGATGTCCCTTCATTAAGACATCATCAAGAATAAGAAAATATTCTCTCTCTTCTCCCGTGGACGTAGGCCTTAGAGCTGAACCACGTTACATCTCTGTGTCTTTCATTATTTTAATTTTACAACAGGTACAATTTGGAGTTAAAACACGCCAAATAAATACAAAACAGGAATAACTGATTAAACAAGGCAACTCAAATGTAGCAATGGAAATCTTTAGCAATCAATAGCCCTTGAGAAGAAGAAGGCATTTTCCAATTCTGAACATACATATTATTATAATCAAGATACACCAAAGCACATGCTAGAGAGGCCAGTCCTTGATCTGTTCCAAGCCCAAGCATTTATAGTTTGTTTGCGATGAATTACATTTATTTTTAGCATATCCTACATTGAAAAGTTTAATCCTCCTAAATATGAGTTTCTACAAATTTTGTCACTCGTGCCACTCATCCACTTTGCAGAAGAGAAGTTCCAAGTTCTAATTTCCTACTTCTTCCAAGTTTTATGCTTCTAGCACATGTGGCTATGGGAGTGTGTTAAGTCATATACTTTTTCATGCTTCATTTTCCTTCTTATTTTTTCTCCCCTTGTAACCATCTTTTTGTTTAAACCACTTGCTATTGCAATACATCCGAAGTGCACAGTTGCTCATTGTTATCAAGATTCTGTGTCATAGTCTTTTATTTGGTAGTTCGGTAGGTGACTTGTTCTTTCTTCGTGCCAATTCATAATAACAAGGATCGAAAATTCAATTTCAACTCGACTTCAGTCACGTGAAAATTGGAATTAATTCGGAGAAGTTTAATTCGACATAGAGAACTTTTGTAAAAATTCGCTAAATTAGAGAAGTTTAGAGAATTTTCGCATATATGCTTAATTATCTAAATTTATTGTAGTATAAGATAAAAACTAATATAAATAAACACTTTTAATATATAAAAATACCAATAAGTGACCTAACAAAATCAATCTTGTTAAGTGGGTGATGAATTTGAAATGGTGACTTTTGGTCTTAATTCTTTATCTTTATTTTAATATTTAATTTTATGGTGGCTTACTTCTCGACCATATACTTTGCTAGTTTGAATTCCACCATGCTTAATTTATTAGTTTATTATTTAAATGTATTATTTTTTAATCTTGTTTTATAAGCGTTAACTAAAAGAAGATGACTTTGAGAATTCTTTTAATTTATTTTTAAGTTTTTATCTTATTTCAACTTTATTTATTTATTTATTTGCTTCTTTTCTTTCTTTTTGGTAAAACATATCTCATAAACTACATAATTTGTTAGCTTGTTCAATTAATTTTTAAAATTTATATTGCTATGTTGGTTGATGAAATTGAAAATAATACATAATTATTGGTATTTCTTTGTTTTTTATTGATGAAATAACATTTTTTTTACTTCTCTGTCGAATTTTTGCATTTTTGAATTGAAAAATAAAAATTTTGTCGAATTTTTTGAATTATTTCGGCGAATTTTTGCATTTTTTATTTTACATCTACTTCGCACTTCGGTGGTAAAAAAAAGAAAAATAATTCATGAAAGTTTGCCGAATTTCAAGAAAATTTTGAACCATGCATAATAATTGAAGTGTGAAATACCTCAATGACAATATAAATCTGGATATTGATAACATAACTTACAACTCAATTTATTAGTTCTATATTTCCGATAAAACCTCCAACATAATTGGATCTTCACCTTGCTTCACTTAAGCATGGACATGAACTCGAACCTCATACCTCTTGCATTAGGAAGCCACAACAACTTAGGTTAGCTTGCTCTAGTTAAAGGCATCCAAAGAATTTTCTTGGTGGTGTATATTTATTACAGTTCTTTTGCTAATTTTTTTTGCTAGCTTTCTGCTATTTTTCTTTCTCTAATCAATGATGTTAATTGGTGTTGGGGGCGGGGGGGGGGGGGGGGGGGGGGGGGCAAAAACATAACAGAAAATTTCCAAAATTAACATAGTGCAAGATCTACTTCCTTCCACACCATAGCTCCCAATAACTCAATAACAACCACAAAATCCCCAATTTTCATCCCTATAACTACCGGTCAACGCCTAGTTCTAAACTCCGATTCCAATAAAAAAAAAAACCTAAACCTAGTCACAACAAATGAAAGAACCAAAAATCGATCAACAGAAGTACGGGAAGAAGAATGGAATCTTTACCTCATCGTTTCCGTTCGGTTGCTTCTGAAACCAATTGATATTCAGTACCTAACAGAAACATAAAATCAGTAAAAGATTACGATCAAGTAGCGGAAGAAAAAAAACATCCAAAACTTGCGATTGTCGAAGCAGATCAGAAGAAAGAGTTGGAAGATGTAATTGAGAGTTGAAACAGAGAGAGAGAAAGAGCGGGAGTAGTCACTTGAACTTGAGCGGTGGGAGAAGGAACGCGGAGGTTGTCGGAGAAAGAGGCCATTGCGCACATCACCGCCAGAATCGTCACCGCGAACGTTATCAGAGCGTTCGCTCTGTACCCAAACGAATGCATTTTCTTCTTCTTCTTCTCTCTCTCTTTCTCGCTGTTGTGTTCTGTGTTCGAGGTCGAGAACGAAGACAGAAAAAAATGCGAGGTTGTTATATGTCCAAGGGTGTAATTCGCGAGTGAGTGCCACGTGGGAAATGCAATGTTCTAATCTGTCACGTTTGCCACGTGGTTCTGTATGATTGGCTTCCAAGCGAGGTCCGTTATTGACTCAATGTCAAAACAACTTAAAACTACTCAACCAACCAATGGCTGGCTAAAGGAAAAAATTATGACTTATAATATTTAAGGAGAGCTTTATTGTTTTTGTATGTATATACATTTACATGTCTTAAAATTTGCAAATATGAAAAAATAAACGAATAAAATTTTCAAATTAAATAAAAGTAATTTATTATCAACAAGGAATTGGTTTGCCGGTTCGGAGAGCGAATTACGAGATGCAGTTGAAGAACTTATTACGAGTTCGAGCCTGCTCTCGTCTATCTCTGTTGAGAGAGGTACCATTGCCCCTGCAAATCTTCGAATTCAAAAAAAAAAGTCTCGCAAAAAAAAAAGGACATTTATCAGTGTCGAAAAATCGATACCAAAAACAAAATGTGATTAATTTTTCTTTTTTTCTTATTTATATTCATTTATGCTTCACAACTCAATTCACTAGTGAAAACCTTTTTTTTGCTTATATTGTCTTTGCAACCATTGGTTTTGTTAATAGAAGATACATCAGCCAATTTCTTAAAGGGAAGAAGATCTTATGAAAATGTACTCTAAAACTAGTTAAGAAGATTTATTTCAAACACTAACTATGCATTTTCACATAGGAGTAATATGTATTTATACATATTTTACTGCACACTATCCATTGAGTACATTAGAAACCCTCTTCTAATTTAATATCATCATTCAAATGTTTATGATCATGTGTTTTAAGAACCACGAACTAAACCCCTTGTACAAATTACGTATCAATATATGATTCAAGTGATTATTGCCCTTATTTGTTTTACAACTGCCTGTACTTTTTTTTTTTTTAAGTCAAGGGCATCGGGGGCGCCCACCCTATTAGTCTCGTGAAACACGATCATAAATACCTAAGGAAGTCGTTGTATAATTGGGAAGACTGAAATCAAGATCTATTATATAGTAGAACCTTATGTCCCTCAACTCCGCCACCCGCCCAATCTAATGTTGGGTAAAACCGCTTGCACATTCAAATTAATGATTAAAACCCCTCTCCTCAGGCAATTGAGTTTTTCTTGAAAATGTCACGTCCAGCTGCTTTCTTGCTACAGTGAATGGTGGAGGTTGAGAGAAAAATAAAGAAAAAAGGCAAAATACTTGAATTACTCATCTGATGATTTCTTCCAACTCTGACTTTAACAAGACATTGAGAGAATAGTGAGGACTAGTGTACATTACAATCATATATATGTATATATGTAATGTATGTATATACGAATGTATGTATATGGTGTAAGATATCGATCACTAGGAAGTGGGCAGGCGAGATTGGCGTTGAAGCCGCAACATTCGATGAACAAAAGCCCCGAGAACGGCTCCCACAGTTGGAGCAAGAATGTACAACCATATGTCGTCTAACCTCCATGAAACAATGGCAGGACCTAATGACCTTGCAGGATTCAATGATCCTCCTGAAACAGGCCTACATAGAGGAATGAATACCATTAATTGAGCTTTGTGCAACATTGCAATGGAATTCAAACTAAACAGATTATATAATCCATACCCTGTGATAAGTATTGAGAGTGCAATTGCCACCCCAACTACAAAACCAGAAACCTGACCAGCCTGCAAAAACATTGTTATTAGTTAGCTAAGTAGATGCATTATTGAAATTTATATTATCAAGTATGACTAGTAGTATCACACATTACATAAATCTCAATCTTACAACATATGGTTCACTTGAGATTGATGCAGCCAAGAACATGGTGATGAATGTGGCCATTAGCTCTGCCCAAAACGCCGGCTTTCGCCCATTGACAGGCTGAGTGAGCACTGTATGTGTCTCAATGTTATAAACAGACTTCCCCACATATGTTCCAAACACTGATCCTATAATTTGCGCCAAAATGTAGAAGGGAACCTGCAAATTAAAACAGTAATGAAGTAATGAACCATCAGTCTAGAATTATATGTTCATGTATATAGAATCATCTGACTTAAAAGAAATTTGTAAGAAAAATTAAAGGTGAAGTATATATATAATACTACCCTGGGCCATGGAAGTTGGCCTAAGGTTGCGAAGGCTACAGTGACAGAAGGGTTAACATGAGCACCCGAGATCGGTCCAATCGAAAATATCAGAACGATTATGGTTAAACCGCCGGTCGCTGCATACTCCAAGAGACCCACTTCTCCTCTCATTAACTGTGTGCTTGCTATGATACCACACACACAGAACATCAAAATGAAGGTTCCCAACAATTCTGCAAAAATCTGCAAAAAAAAAAAAAGGCAACTTCATAGATCTTGCTAATAAGATCAGGTGAGAAAGAATATATATATAAATAGTGTTTAATTTGATCTGATCATTTATTATTATGTTACCATTCGAACTGGATTCAGATCCCTCGAACATGTAAAGCAAAAAATCTTGATTTTATCCTCACTTGGAACATTAACATTAGGAGTTGAAGAGGATCCCATCTCTTGATCACTTCTGGATTCTCCTTCACTTGGACACATGATGTTATGATAATCAGATGACGACGTTGTTTCTTCTTCACAAGCACGCTTCATAAAGATCGACATGTCAATCCTTCTTTTCTAGCACAAAACATAGAATATCAATATCAATATTCCTTCATTTAGGCCTTAAGATCAGGTGCCAAGAACATGTGTGGAGTAGAAAAGTGGCTTACTTAAGATCATGTAGTTAATGATTCCAATCGAAGTTAAAATATAATCATGAGAAAGTTATATATTTGTTGTTCACACAGATTGGGTCTCCAGGGTCTCTTGTTTCTGTCCATGCCATTGTTGTGTTGCTCCAACCAAGGAGATAGACCAATTCATGCTTGTTTAGTTCCCCATTTTTCTCCCAACAACAATCTACATATGAAGAAAAGTTTGGTGAGCATATATAGATAGTGTACTGTAAGAAAATACCATACAACCTAGCTAAAGGGATAGATAGTTTATTTGATGATTTTATGCATCATTTGAAACAGTTCAACCAATATAAAAAATCATCGCATTCGCGTGCAATGCATCTGATGAATTTGAAAACATGAATTGTATCAACTACCAAAGTACATGGCACCTTCTTCCCCCATTTTATGGTTTTGGAGTAAGGTGGTGTCTTAGGCTATCTTGAACTCATCATGAATTGATTTACTTCTCCAAGCCAATCAAAGACATATGAGTCCTATAGGATTTGTAAGGATTGATTTTCAATTGCCTAGACTGTAGCCTTGGGTACTTTGGGCACTTTGGGCACCCTGAAAGAAGCACGTAAACCTGAAACCTACTAATACAAATACTAAAGTGGACTCTTAGACAACAAATGAACTTCTAAGCTTACATAACATTACAACCTAGAGGCTAAGAATATATTTGCAGCAAAAGGCTCGTAGGCGCAAAATAATATTGAATTTTCCTGTATGAGAAATTGATCTCTAGTCACCCACGTGACTAAGAATACTATTGCCACGAGACGAACTAACTGGTCATTTGCAATTATCAATTTTTCTTACCCAACCTAAGATATATACTATTCCATTGGGCAACTTCATTATAAAATTACTTTATTTATATTACCATGAGGATATATATATAGTCAAACTATTTATTATTATTATTATTGTTATTATTTGTTCTATAAAAATTAATGGTTTAGTTAAAACCGTAAAACCAAATCGAACAGACGTGTTAAGTTCAGTTCAACTTTTTGTGTGTTCGATTTGGGTTAGATTGAAAATTTAAAAATAAACTACCCTAAACTTAACAAACTAAAGTCAATATTATAATTTATATTAAATATATTATAAGATTTCATAACTATAAGTGTAATTCTTAATCATAAAATTATATATGTTTATTAATCCAAATCGAAAACACCCTAAACTCAAACACAGGTCTAAAGATCAGAGAGCCTCCGATCAAACTGTCACAGTTGCAAGACACACACTATTATACCCACGTAACCGCTACCACTGCCTTTCCAAGTGTCCTCCACTCTAATGGCATGGCCTTCTTCTCCTCTCTAACCACTTCCCTCTTCCTCCTCTCCTCCTTCCTCTTCTTCCTCATCTTCTCTCATCATTCCCCTCCCAATAATCCCTCAACAATCCCTCCTCGCAGATCCCTCTTCAACACCACTTCTTCTTCTTCTTCTTCTTCTTCTTCTTGCAATTCCGATTCTAATGGCGTTGGCTTCTTCTTTTTCTTCTTCAATTACACCTCCCTCCACTTCTGCCTCTTCAACCAAACCCTTCTCCTCTCAATCCCATCTCTCACTCTCATTCTCCTCCTTCACTTCTACTTCCTCGTCAAAACCGCCCAATCCCACTTCTCCCTCGTCGTTACCAAGCTCGCTTCCCACCTCAACCTCTCTCCGAGCATGGCCGCCGTGACCCTTCTCGCCCTTGGCAATGGCGCCCCCGACGTCTTCGCCTCCCTCGCCGCCCTCCGCTCGGGCCATCCCCGCACTGGCCTCGGCGCAATTCTTTCTGCCGGCACTTTCGTCTCCGCGTTCGTCGTCGGGTTTGTGGCGATCTACGCCGCGCCGTTCTCCGTCGATCCTGCGCCGTTTGTTAGGGATGTGTTCTTTTACCTGATTGCGGCGTCGTCGCTGTTCTATGTGTATCTTAGTGCGGAGATTTATGTTTGGCAGGCGGTGGGGTTTGTGGGATTCTATGTGTTCTTTGTAGGGTTTGTGTTTTGGATGGATGTTGGAGGGAAGGAGGAGAAGGGATTGAGAAATTTGGATTGTGAGAGTGGTGGAGAGAAATTGAGGGTTTTGGAGGAGGAGAAGAAGAAGAAGCAAGATGATGATGATGGTGGATTTGGGATGATTATGCTTCACAAGGTATGGTTTTTGACTTTCGAGAGTTAATTTTCATTTGATATGTCAAGCGAGAAAGTAGATATTAACATGGTTTTCATTATTTATCTAAGATTGAGTTTTCTGTGCAGTATTTGTGATTGGCCTGCTTGTTAAACCCTTGATGATCTTAAACATGAGATTTGAGAGGTGGTATTTCTCTAATTAAAACTGTTTCCTGAACATATGAGAAGAAGCATGTCTTGTTTGCAATGCTTCCTTCAGTTTACACTTGGTTTTGTACTGCTACATGCATTTTTGGGGTTTTAATGTTGCGTATGGTTTAATTTGTGATTCAAAAACAAGAATACAACACAAAAACAAAAACAATACAGTATATTGTGTGTGACACTCGTAGAACGTGATCGTGTGAAGTGGAACTTCAAAGAGCTGTCAAACTGTATGTCTAGTGGTGGATGCAATTAGCTGCAATAGTTTGTTGTGGCAGCAGAGTTGTGGTTGTGATAATTGTCAGAATGGTCGTTAAAGGGATTGCATTGCACTCGTAGGATGCTGCTGTGGTGGTGCAATGTAACCATGTTAGGATGACCTTAAGTTGGTGCTGATTCTATTGTTGTTGTGGTGGTCATGGTAATTGGTGGACCAATGGCATTAGTAAGGAGAAACTCAAAGTAGATGTGAAAATGAAAGGAACAAAGGGAGAGGAGGATCAAATATGAAAGGAGATGTTATATTACTTGTGTAAAATAATAGAAATCAACAAATGCTTATAGATCATTTCTCTTCACAATGATATATGGCATGGCTCCTTCCAAATATCCTTCATTCTTATCTTCCATTCTGTATATCTGCATTTCTGTGGAGAAGTTTGGTTCGACCCAGCTATGCTCGTAGAGGCTAACTCTATTGATCTTTCCCACTTCAACTCAATTGATTTATCAGACTCAAGTAATACTTCTCTATATTAGTTACCAAAGCCACATGCAGCATTTGGGAATGTGACAATAATTGGGAAAGGTTCCCACTTCCCACATTGCAGCGTCTAGCGTGTAAGTAAGATATTCCAATATAATAAGGCTGCGTTTGGCATAGAATTTAAATTATGTTTTCTATTTTAAAAACAAAAAAGTACAGAAAAACATAGAATCCATGTTTGGTTAGACAAAATCTTGTATTGGTTTCTTTGATAAAATTTTTAAAAATAGCCCATTTTCAGAAAACAACTAAAAGTCGTTTTCTAAAAATTGTTTTTCAATCTTATGCCAAACGCAGCCTAAAATTTTTGTCTAACAATTTGACAATCAAGGAGTTAAAACTTAAACCTAACTTACTGTTACTATTTTGGACTTGATGAGGAAATCAAGACTTCACTTTCCAGTAAGGGTGTTCATGTTTATATCACTGTCGTGGTATGTTTCAAGATCTGGCTTTTCAAATATAAAAAGTTTGATTTTAATGTGGAAGTGGCTATGGAACTCTGGTGGCAAAAAAAACTGGGATTTTGGATATGCATTCAGAGCATTGATTTGGGGGAGAGGGGACTTGGAGGGCTGAGATTTAACACTTAGTGATTCTGCAATTTGGCTTGGGTTTCCATGGGTGGGATTCCTGCAAGTAAAGATGTTGGGATATGTATTGGTTGTGTTTGGAAAGGCCATGAATTGATCGAGGTTGGGATGTGTATTGGTTGTGTTTGGAAAGGTCATGAATTGGTCAACAAATCTGTTCTAGTATCTTGATTTCTGATTTAGTTGAAATTTGGGAATGATCTCTAACAATATTGAAACCTTTGTAGATCTCTTTTATCGTTGAGATCACAATGAGCAGAGGCAATCTCAACTTGATTTAGCGTTAACACTGCTCAATCGTCCCATGGAAAGCCATTGAGAGCATTGTGTCAATTCTCTAATTAATTGCCTGAATTAGTGCAACATTTAACAATTGACGACTTGAATCCTATCATGAGTACGCTCCTCTAATCACTTCCAAAGTAGGTAATGACCATTCTATTGGCTTCTGGGAAGAGAATTGGTGTGGTGCCCGTAGTTCTCCCATTGCTCCATTCTTGCACTTGACTGATGAAGGTGATCTCAGTCATCTCAATTGGAATTTTCATTTTTCAAGGAATCTTACCAATAGGGAGAGTGATGAGATCTGTCCGCTTCTTTCTAGAATATCTCATGTCATCTTAGACTTCACAATGACCATGAAGATCGATTTATTTGGTCTCTTGAATCAAATGATAAGTTCTCATGTAAGTTTTCCTTTGATTTCTTGATTGATTGCCAATCCACTCCTGTTTTCCCCTTTGGCCCATTCATTTGGAAAGCACAGGGTTCCATCCAAGGTTAGGTGTTCGGTTGGTTGCTTGCACACATTGATTTATTGCAGGCTAGGATGCCAAGGCATACGTTATCCCCTCATTGCTGCTCTCTGTGCTATCAAGATAGCAAATCGATTGACCACTTATTTTTTCATTGCTGCTTTTCTAAAAAGGTTTGGAGGTTGTGGGAAAATGTCATGCCTAGGTCTTTTGCCCCGCCTCACGATTTTGCTGATTTCTTCCATCTCTATGTTGAGGTTCATGTTTCTTCAAGGTTGAAGGATATCGGTCATGTTGTCTTTCTAGCTGTTGCATGGACCATTAGGACTGAGAGGAACGCTAAAGTTTTTGATAACATTTCCAAAGATTCTGGGAGTCTTTCAAGTTTCAGCGGCAACTTGGATTGGTTATTCTGGTTTGGCAGGTGGCTTTGGTATTTATAAGTGGTTTAGGAATTGCCAAAGTTTGTTGCGACTGTCTATGCTCGGTGGTTGGCGTCAAGTACTCCTGGTACTCTGCTATTTTGGACCTCTTTCCATCTTTCTCTTAATATAATTTTTCTTGTTTCTTCTCATAAATAAAGTAAAGATATATTAACTTTTGGAGCAAGCTCTGTATAGCATGCTCTGGAAAGAAACAGATTGATGTACATTAATATTTTTATAAAAGTGCCAATCAAAAGTTTTTTTGAAGCATCTTTCTTTAGTTTTGAGGTAAGGAAGGGGGGAGGGGGGGACAAAAGAAAGGAAAAGAAAAAGGTTGATACTCTCTTAATCAGATCTTGTGGAAATTCTCATAAGAACCAAGAAATTTGTGCTACTTTTCAGGCATGGAATCCAATCTTGACATGGGCATAGGTCCACGCATATCATCATGTTGATAGAACTTAATTCTTTCTAGTTCTCATATTTGAATTTTTTGTTCAAACTGCTTGTCCATATGAGATATCAATAGCTGTTAATATTCATGTATTTCAGTGTCCATGCATTTCAACAAACTTTCGATTCTATGCTTTCGCATATAGGAACAAAAGCACATTGGAGACTAACTTGTGGACTGAAAGAGAATGAGTACCATTTTTTAGAGTGGTATTAATGCATCGGTCAGTAATTGTTAATGGTGGGAAGTACTATGAGGAAGCCCATAATGTTTGCTTGATTCTAGCAGCACCTATGGCGAGATCAATGGCAGTACAAGAATTTGGTAATTGGCTTTCAAGGATAGTGACAGTCACCTTCTTCAAGTTGTTAGATGCCTTATTCTGTTTCTTATGGTAGTAAGCAACTTGTTTGTTATCAATGAGATAGGCAGAGGAGAGCGGTGGACTAGCTTCTTGTGCACACCTGCTGATTCAGTTGAGTAAAGTGCACTTTATTGGATATTGCCTTCCTAAAGAGGACAGTAATTTGTAAAGAGCATCATTCCTTAGGAGTGAATATTGCATCTTGCTTTGGTCAAAGCGATGGGAGATTCACTTTGATTTATTAACCTGCCAATTTCTTTATGTTCTAGACAATGGACACACCATCTTTTTATTTTATTTTATTTTTAATTTCCATGGGAATATCGCACCTTGGTCTGGAGTTTAGTGATAAGATGAAAGATTCACCTTTATTTATCTGCTTGGAAATACCTTTATGTTCTTTCCTTTGTTCTATAACTTATTTTATTTGGCGAAAAAATGAAAGAAAGAAAATAATCACAATATGGTCTAATCCTCCGGTTTGCTTCTTATACAGTTTTCAAAATTGTGGGAGGTTCCGGTCTCTACTCTTCTAGCGCTTACAATCCCAAACACTACACCTTCCGAATGGAGCAGATTCTACCTCTCTGCCAACATCGCCCTCTGCCCTCTAGCCCTATTATACTCCTGCAACTCCTTCATTCCATTAAACCACAAAATTGTATTTCTTCTTCCACATACACATTTTCCTATATGGTTAGTGGTACTCTTCGCAAGCTCCTCGCTTGCGCTCGTACACTACATTGTAGAAAAGGAACCACCAGAAACTGAGCAGATGCCAGTAGTACTGGTAGCTTTTGTGATGAGTGTGTTTTGGATATCAACTGTGGCGGGTGAACTTCTGAACTGTTTGGCAGCGCTCGGGACCATTCTAGAGTTGCCTCCAGCACTTCTCGGCTTAACCGTACTTGCGTGGGGCAATTCGGTTGGGGACCTTGTTGCTGATGTGGCAGTTGCGAAGGCCGGCCAACCAGCTATGGCAATGGCGGGCTGCTTTGCCGGGCCCATGTTTAATATGCTTGTGGGCCTTGGCACTGCACTGGTTATACAGACGGTGGATGTGTATCCTATGGCATATAAGCTTCAGTTCCATGTGAGTATTGTGGTGGCCTTTGTGTTCTTGTTGTTGAGCTTGATGGGATCTTTGTTGGTGGTGACTTGGTTCAGATTTCGGGTGCCAAGATTCTGGGGGTTATGCCTTGTTGGTCTCTATGTTGTTTTCATGGCAGTAAGCTTGGTGATTGCTAGGTTTTCAATATGATGATCTGGGCAACATGAACCTGCAGGACCCATTAAACATGTTTTGCTCAATCAGCTAAATCTGAAAGTGAATGAGTTTAGGGTTTAGAGAACTGGTCAATTAGCTAAACCCTAAACCCTAAACCGTAAACACATTGGTTACAACAGCATTTGGTAATTGCAAGTGATTAACTGTTGCGGACTTGGATGCTACAATGGATTCTGATTGATCTCTGCATCATTGAAGAATTGTTCAGCTCTTTTTCTCAGTATCATCTCTGGAATAATGGAAAGGATGCAGATGGGAAGAGCATGATGGGTGGATGCAGTGGAGCTGTGGATCAACATCATATTTTGGATCAGTAATCTAAGTTCTATTCTTTTTCTCTTCTTTTCTTTTCTCGTTTCATTTTACTGATTCAAACATTTATTGTTCATTGTCAATGAAGCCAAAAAACAAATATGATTCTTGAGAAATATATAATTGCAATAATTTCTGGTTCATAGGGCCAGGCCTGCTCAAATTTTTGTTGGAATCTATGGAAACAATTGCTCTAATCCAATCCAGTCAGTTTTAATATGTTGTTTTTTATTATTATTATATTAGGATTTTACTTGATTTGAAAAATTAAAATATAATTGGTTTAGGAGTTATTATTATTATTATTATTATGTCAATACAGTTTTAGGAGTTTAAAACCAATATAAAAACATGTCTTGTCAGGATGGTGGTTCAAATAAAATCATTATTAATTACCCTTTTCTTTTTCATTCAAAACCCTCTAATGATTCATTGAAGTATGTCATTATATGTATATATACAAGTAAATTTTGAAATAGAAAACAGGCAAATTGAGTTAATATCGAGTATAATTCAAATATAATTGTAGTTCCAAATGAATATTACAAAAGAAATTGTCTGCAAAGGCTTGTAGTGTGATTTGTGGCTTGAGAGCTATTTGTGTCCCACCACACCGATTACATGGACATTTCACTTGCATAACTTTAAAATAACTTTCCCAATTTTATATGACTACCACTAATTGAAAAATCTTACTGATGGTCCAATGTCACAATCACAATTTCTTCACGCTGAGCACAAAGTCCATCAACACCAGCTCTTGCTTGATGGGCTGCTTCATCCACATACATATATAACATACATGTTACATAAAACATCAACATCAACATCATGATGGGCGTAGTGTTATATAGGAGAGAGTTCAGACAAGATGGAAAAGCAACGTTCCAAGAACAGCATGTGGGCATTGATTGGTTTGGGGGCAAAAGCATGTCTCAGCCGCAAATATTAGTGAAAGAAAAGAAAGAAAAATTAACACTTTGGCCCCTTTGGGTGAAAAATCTGCCTCTAGAATTATGTTTTTGTGTTCTTATTGGGAGGTGACACCAACGATGAAGAGATGATTTAACAAATTTTAAAAATAATATTAAAAATATGTATTATACCCGTCGAGGCCCAAGCCAGAGGACAGGTTGATATTAGTCATGTCAAATTTTCTAATTACTAATTATTTTATCAAGGTTTTTTTTTTTTTGGGTTTTGTTGCCGGATTCGGCACTTAGGTTGTGTCTTCCTCCGCTTTACGACGAGACTAATCCATCTAAATTCAACTCAGATTAGACTATAAATGTATAAAGATCTCTCAACAAATAATAACTTCATCACAAAAAAGATTTTAAACTTATGACCTTATTTAAGAAGAACGAATGTCAAGTCATTCAAACCAATTAAATATTGATAATTATTTTATCAAGTTGATCAAATCATTCATGTCATTATGGGATTTCTTGAATAACATAAAGAAATCTAATTAATTTGGGGTTTTCCTTATTTGAGCCCATACAAATAGAATAGAAATATTAGAATACTACCAAAACATGTTTGAAAATAAGGAATCTATCACAAGAAAATAAACAAAGAAGTTTGTAACTTTCTCTCTTAGAATTTTTTTTTTTTTTCTAATTTAAATCTGGTAGTGAAAGATAGTGATTGGTTCCACTGCTTGATGACAAAGACTTTAATGCATCACCAACCACTTTGAATCCTTAATACACTTCCTTTTTGTTTGTGTTTTTTTTTTTTTGTGTTTTTTTTGTTTTTTTTTTTTTGGGTTCAAAATTTTAAAAGTTGTTGAGCTTTTCTCTTTAAGATAGACATATAAGTATGGATACAAACTCGAATTCAAAATAAAAACTTCATTCCTCATCTGTCATTTATATCTCGTCCCTTACTAACGCACGCATTATGTACTATCATTCCATCCTTTCTTATTTAATGTCACCATTAACTTATCTGTAATTACATGTTGGTTTTTATTATTATTATTATACGAGACTTATAATTATAATAACTATATGGACTTAAATATTCAAAATACAAGCATAATTAGCATATAACCTAGCTCACCCAGTATTTACCATGACATGAAATTCATTAATTGTCTATTATTGATTTCGTGCACAAAATTAAAATATTATCAATTAGTTAATTAATTAAAACTATAAATATATTGAAATGCAGAACGAGATGGAGGGTACGATCAAATGATATTCAATTTATATATTGTACACATAAATTATTAATTCTATATACTGTGGGCTCTTAAACCATTTGCCTAATCTATGCTTTAGATAATTAAATATAATACGGTTGTTCACATTAGTTTAATGTAAAAAAACCTGACAGGCCGACACAGACATTTAATAAAAGAATCTCTAATTACATTCAAAATATTTTATTTGTATTTTAAAAAATATTTTTTTTTTCATTATCAACTGATATAAAGTGAGCCTCTAATTGAATAATATCTTTTTATTGTGCTTTCAAAAAATATTCCCCATTATATAAAGTGGGCTTGGAAGCACAAGTTTGGATTTTATTTCATGTCAAAGACCAGGGAGGATGTGACCATCTCAATTTATGTATTTATAAAAATTAAAAATAAAAGAGAGAAAATGAAATTGCGTGGTTCTATCAAGACCTCATGAAAATATTCATGAATTTTAAAATCAAGAATTTAGAAATATTATTTTTTATTATTATTTTGATTATCAATTTTTTTTGGTACTTAGAAGGTCTCTTTTTAAGTGAGACTAATTCTTTCAAACTCAGACATGACAAAAACGTTTAAGTTAGTTGTCCTAATAAAAATAAAAAAATAGAAATATCTCAAAGTTCGAATTCAAAAAATTATTAGATCTCAGAATTTCTAAACTATTATTATTACTAGTGTTTGTACACATACAATGTACATAGTTTTTATTAAAAATAATTAAAATAAAACAATTTTTGTTAGAAAAAAAATTATATATATTTTATCGTGATCAAAATATCTAAAATCATTCAAAAATACAAATGACAGAGTAAAACTTAAAATTTTAAAGGATAAATTATGGAAAGAATTAAAAAATTAATTGCGAAATTACGACTTTAGCCCAGTTGATAATAAAATTATTTTTTTAATAATAAAGATAAGATAAACGTTTTAAGAATATTTTAAATAATATAAATATAGATATAGAAATAAATTGTTATTATTTTTGCAATTGAATTTCATTAATTTTTCATAAAACAGCCACCGTAGATGTGGAAACAGCAGGGGCAAAATTACGTCGTACTCCAACTTATAAAACAAACGATAATGAATGCCACGTGGCACAAACTCAAATTACTTTCTGTACCCCGGATGCACGGGCGGTGTCATTTTGATGTGCATCGCTAAGCCAAACACGGAGATTTTTGCTGATGTATGATTGATTAAAGAGAGTTTAGGTGAAATAAGGAGATAAAACTTCAATTTGCCATTTTACGGTAATTTTGTAACCTTGGCTGTCAATTGAACGTCTACTTGGTGAGACTCTTTTATTTTTTAAATATTAAACATGAAAATGCCCGATGAATGAGAGTTTTCAATTTCCTTTGATTGAGAGTTTTTATATTTTTTAATATGTAAAATTTTATGGATCATATAATACAATGTGTTTATGAAATTATATAAGTTATATGTAATATTGGCCTCGTTTAAAAATGGGAGGACGTTTTTACATAAAAAAAAATTATTGTCAAACAGAATCACAAATACAAATGCAAAAGTAAAAGAAATAAAGCTTAATTAAAACTCTTTAAAAAATTTTAAAAATTACGTTTTAGTGGTAAATAAGTGAGTGTGTTTTGGCAAAATTTTTCACTATAACGTAGTTTCGTCGCTTTTCTAAATAAAGCCATTATATATGAAAAATATAGAAAAATTTTCTAATAAAAAAATGAGAGAATTCTAAATGACAATGCTCACTCATAAAAATTAAAACAAAAACTCTAAATGAAAAGGTTTTTTAAAAAAAAATTTAAAAACCAATGTGGCCTAAGTATTGTATTTTGGCTAATAGAAAATTGGTGGCCGTATTTATGGAAAAAAAAATACATCAGCTGTATTTTGGCCAAAAGTCCAAAAAAATGACCACGAAATACTCTTGTGGGCCCAAGTGGTAGACGTCGGTGAGAGAGACCATACATGCAGTCGGGATCATAGAAACATTTTCAACTAAAACAGTGGGCCTGTTCCAATACCATGGGCGTCGACGGTCATGATCCGGTGGACTCGAACTCACCGAGTAGTCTCCCGAGTTTATCTTTTGAATTGACGACACGTCATCGTTCCCCAACCCTCTTCCCCTTTCTGTACCCCATACTTTTGTACAACTAGTTGCACCATGAATAAAAATAATAGCTACAAAAGTACTCCATCTAAATCTAAAGTAGTCTTATCTTTGTTTTTTTTTCTTGATAAATTAAAGTAGTCTTATCTGATAGGAGGATGGTCCTTGTCAATAACGTCATCATATGGGGCCTACCATTTTAAAACTTTACTAAAATGATATTATCAGTATTATTATTATTTTCCTTATTTTAACTAATTAAATTGTGCATTGCATGCATCACCATCATTGACATGACGTAGAATCTTAATATTAATAAAAGTGATTCCCGATTAAATGTATGATCTGACTTTAGGTTCTTTCTTTTTCTCCTTGATGATAGGAGATGTGGGTTATAGATAAGAGTGCTAGCTAGGATATAACGACGTTCCAAGAATTTAATTAATTTTCATGTTGTTAATTGTAAAGGTATTCTTTTACCACCCCTCCGGCTCTCCCTCAAAAACCTAAGCGCATCTCTTTCTCCGCCGCTTAGGGTTTCGTAGCCCTAAGCGGCAAAGCCAATCATCACTCCCCACCGGTTCGCTACTTGTTGCCCATACCTCACTCTTCGTTGTATCCGTCTATTGTGGCCGTGGCCGGTATTAACCGTTATTGTTAAGCCCTTAAGTTCATTGTTGTCAATGTACTATAACGTTGTTGAGCTTTGTTCTTAATATTTATTACAAGTTAGGTACTTTGTTTATTGGTGGACCTGTATTATTCTTGATTTGTTCTTAATCTGTTAATAGGTCGTCTCTCTTATATAATTTTTCATAGAATGAAATATTATGTCTGATCAAAAAAAGAAAAAAAATTGTAAAGGTATTTTAATTGAATCAATGACTTGTGTATTACTTAAGATAAAATAAAATATTTATTACATGTTTTTATGGTATTGAGAAGAGATATCAGTGTGTTTTAATATGATTAAAATTAAAAGTTTAATGACAGATATGATAAATGTGTGTTGCATACTTAAGAGAATATAGATAAAATGATTCAAATAGTATTTTTTTTCTTTCTTAAGACAGTGATATCGTTTTGACTAATCCACTGTAGCCGTAGCCCACCCACAAGGCAAGCATTCAAATAGATGGGCTATTAAAATATACTTACTAGATAAGCCAAGATTCATTATTGTACCTTTTAAATTTTAATACAAGCCTTTCTATGATTATGAATATCTGTAGTTTTGTCCAGTACTCATGGTGTTTTGCATGAGTCATTGGTCTCTCTTATATATATATATGTATAAATACTAAGGCATCTAATTATGGTTTTAGGTTCCCCTAATTAAATAAAAGCTAATTATAATGATACAAAGGGCGATGAATGAAATTCAATGTAATGTTAGTGGGGCTAAGTTAAAAATAAACATCACCAATTATTAAATAATACATCTTTGGAAATACCACCAACTTAATTTCCTAATTGATTATTCCTTTTTTAAACTCTGGAATAGAATATTTCTTTTAAAAAACGGCATCTTAGATTCCACAATTTAAGTATCTTCCCACCTCCACCCCCTTTCACTTTTTATTTTATTTATTTATTTATTTTTATAATATCTCTTGATTCAGCATGATTTGAAACTCACCCACTTCACTTGCAAGAAGAATCACTACTTAGGATATATTTGGAAATATCAATTTATTGTTAAAAATATGTTTTTGACACTTTTTAAACATTATTTTTAAGAATTATCAAATTACTTCAACTCATATATTGACGTATAATAATCCAATAACTCTAAAGCTTAATGTGACTAGAATATGTTTTTAAAATATTTTACTATTTATACATATATAAGAAAGAGGCATTCTCGGCTCGCTATGGCTCATGTTTGAACAATTGGTCCAACCAGGTGGTCCGAGCCCACCGTTTTCTGGAAAGTTACAAAGTTGGACCCGTTTCTCATCTGTGACCTGGTCTCTCATTTTGGCTTCCATTAATTGTCGGTCTTTATTTTATTTTTTTCTTTTCATGATAGTGATTGAATCTCTTATATAATTAAATTGATTAGAATAACCACTAAGTGAAAACTGAAAAGATAGAACATTATTACAGTTAACCGTGACATATCCCCCCTCCATTTTGTCTCTGTATTTGATATTATCTAGTCTAAAACAAAATGGTACCATTGGCCCATTTAACCATATACAGTAAAAGACTTTCATAATTAATTATGTAGCACATATTTGCCCAAAAACTTCTCGATATTGATAAAAATGGTTTCTCCTTTTTCCTTTAAAAAATCGTTTAAAACTATAAATATTTTTTGAACTTATAGCTAATGGCGTGCTAGTCCAATGGTTCAAGGTTTTGAGGGACAAGGAGGAAGTGCGAATTCGAGTCACGGAATGATCACGAGTTATTTATGAATTCGAGTCACGGAATGATCACGAGTCATTCGAGGTAAAATAGAATTCTCTCACAAGTATAAATATATGTACCATTATCGATGTATGAGTTTAGGGGACGCATTGTTTCTTTTAAAAAATAAATAAATAAAAATTATATTCATATATAGTGAAAGGAACATGATATCTTTATCTTTATCTTTTTTCTCTAAGAATAATTCAAATATTAGATAAAAAAAAGGTCAATATATATGTCAAAATCTTATACATATTGTCCATAGATATATATCCTAATATTAAATTATTTTCGGATAACCAACTTAAGACAAAATGGGTTTCTCCGGTAGGTACAGCCTTCCAAAGGAAATATAAATCAGAACATCTATTTTTTTAATATTTTTTTCCAGTCTTACGATTGTCACCTTCCATTGCCACGTGTAAATATTACGAAGGTCAGAGGACAGTGCCAGGTGGGCCACGTTATCCACGCTATCATTTCTCCTCAGAATCACCGATAAGGCAGGCTTCTGAATTCTCATTTTCCTTTTCCTTTCTCTCGAAAAATCTGAAACCTATCAAAACCAACGGCCTCGATTGTCTCGTAACCGGTGCCCGACGGTGGGCCCAAACCTCTCGCTATAAGACACACGAGAATCATCGCTACCCATCCGGCCCCATGACACGTGCCTCCTTCCCCCTCTTCCTTCTCTACATTTTCTAAATATAAATGCATTATGAAAAGACTATACTGCCCTTATCCACCTATAAATTCGCTCGCCTCTCTCGGTATCAACTTCCATCTCCGTGTTGTCCGATCATCTCTACTTTACAGTGAGAACTGAGAGAACTTCTTTTGTTTCAGTTTATTTGTGTGGGTGTGTGTGTGTGTTGATAGAAGCCATGTTGGGGGTGTTTAGCAGCTCGATCGTCACTCCGCCGGACGAGCTAGTCGCCGCCGGCAGCCGGACTCCGTCGCCGAAGATCACTTCGACGGCGCTGATCAACCGCTTCCTAGATACTCAAACCTCCGCCGTCTCGATTCAGATCGGCGATCAAGTTCAGTTGGCTTACACTCACCACAACGAGTCCGCGTTACAGCCAAGGTAACGGCGAGTCGAAACTGCCGGAAATGCGGTTTTCTTCTTCTTTCTACTTAAATTATAGTCAAAACTCACCTAAATTAGGAGAGTTTTAGATGATTCGAAAATAAGAATACAGTCTGAAAATAAAAATTTAGACTGAAAACAGCTGTTTTTCTAGTAAAATTCAAACTATTTTCGAACATATCAATTAAACTGCATCTAAACCATGAACTTTTTTTTTTTTAACTTTGTACATCTCCTAATCCATGAATTAGTGAGATCGAGCGATCTTGACCGTCGGATCGGAATGCGCCTGCACTAACTTTGATGCAGGTGAGGATCACCAGGACAGGCTCGTCCATCTGATATCCCATAACGCGCTAGGGACAAAAGCCTGACTGGTTGATCAGAGCCGCTGACCTCATGAATCTTCGGACCTTCGGAACAACCGAGAAATTTGAGGTTTTAACACACTCGGATTTCGACGGCTATGATTAACCAATCAAGATTATCTCAATCACGAAATCGGTTGAGGTTAAGATTTCGAAATGGTGGTGGATGGTCACCTATGCATGAGTGACACGTGGTGGATCTGACAGATTATCCTGCGAACGTGTGAGATGCTTCTCCCAAGGATGACAGTGTTGTGTGCGCTGTACAACTTGTAACCGGCCGCGTAGTACGTGGCTGTCAAATGGGTTTGGATTAGGAAGCGTGGTGTGCGGGTGCTATCGGAGGAATCAGAACCCAAAGAATCTCAAATTCATTACTAACGACACGTATACATTAACCCTCTTTTAACTACGGTTACTTTTCTTAACCAGGATTTAGGTTTAAACTGACTTGAGAGGCTAAGAGGGATTCTCCGTTGATTACGAAACAGCCTAGTCTTTTTCTTACTCGACCTTTGCGTGCTGTGGTGTCTTATCTTTTCGACCATAAAAATAGTGCCGCGTGGAGGCCTACAAATTAAAGTTTGCAGTCTTTCATGTCTGATTGTCTGATGATAATAATTTCTATCAGCTAATATGATAATGGGACCCACATGCCTAACCCACCGTGGTGGAAGATTCCCGAGAGAAGTTTATCAAATTCCAAATAAATTTTTAAATAAAATATATTTTTTTAGGAATGTTAAAATGATCGAGAATACATATTCAAATATATATTTATAAAACAAAAAAAAAATCAGTATGTGTATTGTTTTAAGCATAGTATATGTAGGTCGTAAAAAGCATTTTTAATCTAAATTTAGGGGATGATACCTATTGACTCAAAAAAATTTTAAATATTTATTTCATTATGGGCTAAACGTTCGTCTTCACCTCATTAGGTGGATAACATTGATTTTGTTCAAAGATTATAGTCATGTTTAGGTACGTTCACACATTATTTTGTGAGATGTTTTTTTAGTGATGATTGTCATGGGTGTATTAGTGCATATTATAGTCTTTTAGTGATGATTGTTATGAGTGTAGTAGTCTGTTCTGCACGTAAATTGTAATTAATTAAAAAATAATAAAAAAATATTTTTTAATTTTTTTTAATATCAATGTAATATGGGCTATGATTTGAGCTCATTTTTGTGTGATGGAGTGATAAAATCTATTAATGTGATTTTAATACGATTGGGGTGAAATGGGCAGATCATTTGCAGTGAAAGATGAAATATTCTGCTTGTTTGAAGGGGGGCTTGACAATTTGGGGAGCCTGAGGCAGCAATATGGAATGGCTAAATCTGCAAACGAGGTGATGCTGGTGATAGAAGCTTACAAGGCGCTGCGTGACCGTGCTCCTTACCCACCCAACCATGTGGTGGGTCATCTTAATGGCAATTTCGCCTTTGTGGTGTTTGATAAGTCGACTTCAACACTCTTTGTGGCTTCTGTAAGTAAAGATCTAAAATAGTTGTTATGGTTGGTATTGCTTTTATTGGCGAGAGAATTTAATTAGGAATGTTTGGTGTTGAACAGGATCAATACGGTAAGGTTCCTTTGTACTGGGGAATCACTGCTGATGGGTTTGTGGCTTTTGCTGACGATGTGGAATTGCTCAAGGGTGCTTGTGGGAAGTCACTTGCAACTTTTCCCCAAGGTAATTAAGGCCCTATTTCTTTGGTGATTTGAATACATTATTATTCTATATATATCTTTATTTTAGGAAATGTTATTCTAATTATAAAAAAAAATGTAATTACATATACAACAATATTGATTATTTTGGATCATGCACTTAAATCCAACCTAACCTAATAGGCCCTTAAATCTAACTAAATTCTAACAAGATACCTTTTTGACTTGTCACCAACTACACATAGTATAATAAACAAATTAACTAGGGAATATTACTAGTGATTGACGATGCCACACTCCAACCATTCTTTCAAGCTCGTCCTGTTTGTTTGTTGATTAATTTTGGTGTTTTCTGTTATTGGATTACTTGCAGGATGCTTCTATTTCACGGCAGTAGGTGGGCTGAGATGCTATGAGAACCCCAAGAACAAGATAACTGCAGTTCCCGCTACTGATGAAGAAATATGGGGCGCCACTTTTAAGGTGATTTCTTATTATTTAACCCATCTCGACTCACTAGCTATATTCAGATTCAGCACTACAATTTTGTCAAAAAGTAAAGATTGCTTGATAAGGTAGACCTTAACAATCGACTCTGATATCACCTTAGATAGGTTTGGATCTCAATCAGTACTAATACTATCCCCACTTAAGAACCTCCATGCCACCTCTGAGCCTAGGCATATGGTTTTTTTTTTTTTTTTAACTCCAAAAGGCCTAAACATATGATGAACTATTTAGTTTTCAATACGGGATTAATTTTTTTTTGTCTTAACACACATTCAAAGTTATACTATAAGTAATTATATTCTTCTCTACATTTTTTTATTAAAATAAATTGTTAATTAGTCATATTTATATATATTTGATTTTGACATTTGATTTTATTTCTCAGGTAGAAGGTCCAGCTGCTGTTCTTGCAGCAACAAAGTAAGAAACTCTTTCTTCTTCCCCTGGGTTCCAGCCAGTACTTCTGCAAGCTTTGTGGTTGTAAAAGTAGAGCTGGGAATGAGTGCATTGTAAATCACAAAGTGTCTGATGGACTAGCTGAGTGTTTATTTATAGGGACACTTTGGAGATTTGGTGGGCATAAAGTAAATTACACGAGATGGATCGATGTCAGTTTCCTTGTAATACACTTTGTAAATTGGGCCCGTTTGTTATTACTCTATGGTTGTTGTGCTCACTGAAATCTCTCTAATAAAGTATGTAGTGGTTGGGTTTTGTTTTATTTTAATGGAATGAGTTAGCAACGAATTGGAATTGGGCAATTACTGTATGAATTTGTGCAGTATATATCTGTTTAGTATAAACATTAGGTAAGCAATCAATGGAAGATAGTTTTGATATTCTTTTTTATTAAGAGTAGATACCTAACTTTGTGAGTCTTGAAGCACAAGAACAGAGTAAAGAAAATAGCTCCAATTGGTTGCTCTTTTGGGCCTGCTTCCTTGAATTCTAGACTTTCTTGGTATCAGAATTGCTTTATAATCTTTGAAATTTTAGGGTGATTTTGAATTTTGATCATTAAAATCATGAAACTAAACTTATCTCTGGCTTGAAATTCATGGAAGAAATTGAATTTTAGAAGATGACACATCTGAAACACATGAATATTCTTCAATACTAAATTTGAACTTTAGAAATAGGTTTTCAAATATAATTAGCCTGATACCACTAGTATAAACTTTGGAGGGTAATTGTTCTCCCTATATAATCTCAAGTTCTAAACAGAACCATATATATATATATATATTCTTTCATCCTTATTACAGGTAAAAAATCCAACAAAAAAAATACAAGAATATCTAGTGGAAGAAAGAATATATAAAACCCTTTTCAATATCAAGAAACTTGAAGTATTCATAGGATCAACATGCACTGTCTTAGCTTTTCTCCAAAGAGGACACCAGAGCACTTGGTCACCAAGCTGGCAATCTCATTTGTAGGCCTAATTGGAAGATTATAAGATGGGAACTCACTCTCAGGAGAGCTCAGTGTGCCATAAACCAAGAACTGGTGAAAAGTTGCACCATGCAGCAGCAAGTCCTTTGATGACTCTATTGTTGGTGTTAAATCAGAGGTGAACTCATCATGCCATGGTGTCACCTCTAACCTATGCCCCGGCTCAAACACATTTCGCTCCGAGAAGATCTTTGCATGCACTCTCCCTCCAATCGCATAGTAATGCCAATCTCTATAGTAATTGTTCGCAATATGGCAGTACCCCAACCTGTTTCAAAGTGAATAACTAATTTAGGGTTAGTGCAATGGCTAAAAACCGATCTTTACAAAGTACGAGTCTTGAGTTTGAATCTCATCTTAAGATCCACTTGGCCCCGAAGATTTACCCCTAATCAGGTGCTTTAAGAAGTGGTCATGAGTGAGAGTAGTTGCTCTGTGACATGGTGGTTTTGGGTTCAAGTCGTGGAAACAGCCTATTGCGATGAAGCTTAATGTAGTTTGACTCGTCCCCTGAGCTATATAGGTGGAAACTTCATACACTGGGCTAGTTTCTCTAAGAAGTCTATGAAATTTAAAACACCAAAACCGAAGTACAAAACTTAAATAGAGAACTACTTGAATGAACTAGATTTTGTGGGCTTAGAAGGTTCTATAATATCAATAAAGTACCTGCAATGGGGCATCCTTTGGTTAGAAGATTCAAACCAGTTCCTATACACTGTAACCCGTAGAATCTGATCAATGGTATCTTGATCAGAAGCTCCTAACAACATGTTAAAGTTGTGATTTGAGAGATAACAATTTGAGATGGTGACGTCAGTTGATCCTTGAAGAACTGTAACTAGTCCCAAATAAGCATCTCGAGATGTTAAATGATCGATCCATACTCGCTTTGTTCCATCAAAAACGTGGACGGTATCGCTTTGTCCGGTGGACACAACCTCAAAATTATGCAAGATCACATTCTCTACTCTTGCTAGAACAAGGCCTTTCCCTTTGATTGTCACATCCACTCCTCTTCCATCGATTGTGGTATGTGAGTTGATCCAAAGCTTTTCTTTGAGGTTAATTACCATGCTATTTTTGAAAGTGATCCAAGCACCTCCCTTGTTCTTCCCGGCAAAGTTAACGGCATGACGAAGGGTGCCTGGAGCCGGATTTTTCTGGTCATTGTCATCGGAGCGGGTGACAAGGTAGTATGACCCGCCTGCGCCACCGGTGACTCCAGCTGCAAATCCAACTGCACATTTTGGGAGCTTATTTCCTTGTGCACAAGCTCTGTATTGGCACTTGGTGCCATCGGCAAAGCAAGCTGGATTTTTAATTTTCTCTGAAGAATCAAAGAGCTTCCCTTGAATCTTGTTCTTATAATCAATTCTTGTTGCGTTCTGTTTGTACTGAATAAGCTCTTGAACCCAAATTTGAGCTGTTTTAGCATTCTCTAATGCATGCTTAGAGAAGTCTATAATTGCTTCTGGGATGTAATCCTGCAATTTTTTAGTATAAAAAAGAGGTGAAACAAGATTAATTAGATAAGTGCAAATATTGAATATTAATTAAGTTGGATCAAATTTAATTAACAAGATCTTTTAAACTTACAAATGCAATAGAAATCATGCAATATGAAAAGATGAACTTACTGAAGTTGTGAGATTATTGGGACCGGAACACATCAAAATGCGAAGAACAAGGCTATCCAACTTCCTATGAACTTCTTCATACTTTGAAGACAAAAACTCGTGTAAAATCAAGGGAACTTGATCAAATTCCTGAAAAATATGATCAATAACCAGTCTTTCTTCTTTCAACATTATCTTCAAGTCCCTCTCGATAACATAAAGGTTCTTTACAACATTGTTTCTCAAATCATCAGTCATTGTAACCAAATGATCATCCCCAACAGCAAGTGATGAGTTTCCATAACAACAAAAACCCATTATCAAGATTTGACACAAGATCATCCAAACACCCATTATTGCAACTATTGCAATGCATACAATGTCTATATACTATGTGATCTTCTAATGTATATATTAAACCTGACCAGCACCTATTGCAAGATTAATATCTATATATATACACATGATATGCAAAGAAAGATTGGACATAGGTCACGTTGATCAGAGGGTTTGGAGGATTAACAAAACTAGAAAGCCCCTTCAAACTAAACCTCGTGAGAAATCAATCATTGGTTTGTTTCTCCACTTTTTTTTTTTTTTTTGGCTATAGAAAAGAAGTTAGCTAGATTTCTTCTTCTCTTACTTCTTCCCTTTAGCTTTTTTACATAACCGTTTTTCATAGTTGAGAAGGTCGAACGACATGCTTTTTACCGATCAGACACTCCAGAAGCTGGTTAATAATTGAAAATCAAATCAATGGATTTGATTTCTGGTTTATGGGCCCACACTCAGGAATGAAGAGTCCTGCACTGATTTGTTTGATTTTCCAATTAATATAACGCGTGAGAAGCAGGGGCAATTTTAACTAATTGTGGGGTCTTGGCTTTTGGAGGGGCTGTTTACTTAACCGGAATTTAATACAAGAAAAGGGCAACAGTTGCTAACTGTAGGTGCGTTTAAGGACGTCTTTATTAGGCTTAAAGTGATGTTCAAAAGTTTTGGATTGGGCCCACATACCCATCAAATCGCAGCCGTTTGATTGGTGAGGTTTTCTGGTCATGTGACTATGTATGATGAAGAATTGGAAAGATCGGTTTTAAAAGAGATGGTGGGCGCCAGAGCAAAAATAATTTTGAAGGTGTTTGACAATATTTATTTTTATTTAAATTATAATAAAAATATAAAAAAAAATTATTTTAAAAAGAAATTTAGTGATATCAACTTTTTTAAAAATATTTTTTTTAAAAACGTTTATCGAAAAAATGTTTTTAGAAAAACTTTTCCAATCGGCCACCAAAGTAACTTGGTGAATTTAATAAAATATTTTGATAGCAAAGAAGAAAAAAAATTATCAAAGAGATATGAAATAGTTTTCTCGAGAAATAACTGGTGAAGAAAGTTTTATTGTTGTTAGTTGATTGTTCATGAAAAATATTTTTATGAATATAACAAATTGACGGTGATTTGGTTCAGTGGTCAGGTGCAAGCGCACTTATTTTAAAGGTTTCGAATTCAAGTCACCTCCCTCTACTTATTAGCCGACGACGTACTTAAGTATTTATGGTCGTGTTCCAGAAAAATTAGTAGGAACGTAAGTTCCTGATACATGCTAATCTAATATATATATATATATAAAACGAGAATACTAAGAAAATTTACTTTCAAGGCTAAATCAATGTTGATGAAACTTGATCCTTCGCACCCAATACCATGTATTTTCACGAAAGAGGTGTTGGCCAAGTTATTGAGTAAAAGGACAACGAGTTCAAACAAATTCACTTGTGTCCCTTTAAGGTATGAGCCCGAATGAAGATTTTTTTGAGTTTTAGGGGTACCCTTTTGTAGGCTAGAGACTTACATTTCCTGAGATTAGTTAGGTGAGCATAAGCTGACCTGGATACCAAGGTTTTAAAAAAAAAAAATCATTTACTTTCGGTCTTATTAGTTATTAGTCCTTAATAAGGTTGTTCAAAATGACTGTCCAACCCATTCCAATCTTAACAAATTAGTTTGCGGCTGTTGCTAAATATGCCAAACATTTTGATTGAATATGCCCGGCGGCCGGTTCTAAGGTTTGAATACACACTCATGCTAAAACACGGTTTGTATGCCTTACTTAGATCAATTCCAAAATATGTTTCTATGATACCTTCGCATCGGATAATGAAGCATTTGAAAATTGTCCAACGAGTACAACTAAAAAAAATAAGAATTTGAATATGTGATTTTTAGAAAAGTGTGTACTCCACCAAAATAATAGTTTGAAAACACCTCTATCAAAGATGATGAGTGATTCTCATTTGGAGTCCCCTCCGAGGTGAGATTAATCTGCGTTTGTATATTATAAGGGTATTGGGTAGCTCTGTCCAAATAGTTACGATTAAGGTGACACGAATTTTAATTATGAGACCTTCACTGTTTAACCAATTTTAGTATATATCCCCGATCATATGTACTGCGTCACGTTAAATTGAGTAACACCCTCGGGTGATAAAAAGTAACAAATACTATTAATTAATTAAAAGTAAATAAAAAATAAAAACCTCTTGTTACTGTTATTGTTATTACTCATAAAATCTAGAATGTTTGAAGGTTCAAAATCAACAATAATGCATTATTCATTGGAATTTGATGTTATTATAGAAAATAAAATAAGGAATAACACGAAAATAACCCCTTATCAAGTAAAATAAGGCAGCATATAATAGACCCAAAACTGATCTAACCAGATACCCACATTAATGGAAGTTATATGCACCGAGTTGCCATTTTTTTTTTCTAATTTTTATATCAAGAACTTAATTCAATATATTGATGTTTCCCTCTTTCCACTTCTCTTCTTCTTCTTCTTCTGTTCATCAATTTCACTGTTTTCAATCCATTACTTCAAATCTACCTCTCTCCCTTCACAGAAAAAGTAAAACACCAGAAATTCTTACTGCATGAATTGATATCAACGGATTTTATACATATCTAAAGGTGATTTTTTTTTTTTTCTTTCTTGGTTTGGTTCTCAATTTAATCTTAAGCTTGTTTACTTGTACTTTTGTGTTGTTTTTTCTTTGTTTGTTAAACCCTAGAATTGAATCGCTGTAAAAGCGGATTATTTTGATTGGGGATTGTTTGTTTGTGTTTCCTATGGTAAGGTCTTTCTGCTTCTGTTTTATCTTCTTGATGCTGTTTTTTAGTGTTATGGATTGAACTGTCTTAGAGTAGCTGAACTGAGGATCACTGTGTGTGTTGTTGCTGTAGCAGTTTTTTAGGTCATATATTTGCATATGTGAGATAGTTAGTGAAAAGGTGTGTTTGATTGAATGAGATTATTGACAATGTGAGAAGGTCTACAGCCTTCTCTTTTTAAATTAGAATTTTTGGTTGGTTAGGGTTGGCATGGGAAGGGTTCATTAGAGATTGGAAGTGTTCAGTTATCAATTAGATCCCTGTCCTTAGTTATGAGGATTGGACGCTTGCTTGGTATACGAAATGAATGAGAAATTTTTTCTCTGTTCTTTATCGATTCGAATCTATCATAGATATGTAATCACTGAGGTAAGAACAAAGATTTCAGTTGTGGTGTTTCTCTTCCAATAGTGTCATACTTCACTGTTATACTTTTTTAATTTTATGTTTTAACCCTTTCTTCTTAGTAGAGGAATGATGAAATAGAAGGAAATTAGTACAACCATTCAAGGAAAAAAATAAATAATGTAAGCTGTCAATACAGATGCATGTTATACACATAAATACATGCGTGTCAAGTGAGTAAATGTATAATTGAATGTGTGTGAAATATTCTAAATTGTAATGACTACTGCTATGTTAGTCCTGTTTCAAAATTCTTAGAAAGGGATGGCTTAGTTATTTAAATGGAAATCAATTTCAAAGGGGAAAATAGGAAAATTAATTGCGCACACGCACTTCTTTATTCATCAGTAGAATACTGTGTTGTTATTCCAATGTTTATGGTGTATTGTGAATGGTTGGATGGCCAGCCTAGCCTCCTGTTGCATTCTCTCTCGTTCTATTTGGCATCACTTTTGGACTGTGACAGGGGCATTTATGGTAGAGGTTTATGTGGTATTTTTCGTTTAAGCGTTTAGGGCTCTATTGTATTGACATGAGTTGTGTACTTGTGTGGAAGAAGCGGATTCATGTGGCTAAACCCTTATAATTGGGAAAAGATTTTGTTGAATTGAGTTGAGTCAAGTTGCTTTATTGTACTGACAAAGGTTTTCAAGGAATGAAAGCATAACAATTCATCATTTATTTCATATTTCTCTCTTATTTTTTATTTAACAAA
This sequence comes from Paratinospora sagittata, assembly GCA_035771175.1. Classification (NCBI taxonomy): domain Eukaryota; kingdom Viridiplantae; phylum Streptophyta; class Magnoliopsida; order Ranunculales; family Menispermaceae; genus Paratinospora; species Paratinospora sagittata. The sequence goes on along the minus strand of CM069595.1, from coordinate 13,076,015 downwards.
CCTTAGAAACCCTTAGTTTTTTTGAAAACCCACCCATTACAAAAAGGGGTATTTAATATCCTTACCAGTCAAAATTGCTACTTATTGGAACAAGTTGGAAACACCCTTTTAGTTTTTTAATTTAAATGATTGAAGGGTGATGGAATTGCGGTATGTGAACACTATTTTCTTAGTTAATATGTTTGTGCAACCAGATTCAAAGTAGAATCTTACTGTTTCATGCTTCGTTATTTATCATGAATTGACAAATAGTCAAATATATCAGCATTAGCCATCTATGATGACTTTATTTTATACAAGTGAGAGAAAGCCCTGGAATATTGAGCTTTCTCATACTTCAATCTCCATTTAGGTGCTAAAAGTCAAGTGTTCTCTAAGCATTACATGAAAATGCTTTCTAAAATGAATTGATTAGTATTTGATTCTTAGATCTTTCTTCCCCTAATCTGCTTAGCTGTTAACTTGTGTTATTAACAATACTAATTCACGTTCAGAGGAATTTATATCTATTTGCTCTTCTTTTGCATGAGATCACATTGATTCTCTTACTTGTCCATTGACAATAACTCGCTCCTCATTTTCCCAGTCTTGTGCACACTAAAGCCGGAAGCATAAAGGTTATCTCTTAAGCATAACTATTACCCGTATGGATCAGCAAGGCCATGGACAGCCCCCCTCCATGGGGGTTGTTAGTAGCACAGCTCAAATGCCATATGGTGCAGCGGCATATCAGTCTAACCAAATGGTTGGGTCCAATCCTCCCGGTCCAGTCATCACATCGTCAGGTTCTATGCAGCCCACCAGTCAGCCAACAGCCTTCCCTGCCTCCCCATCTCATCTTGCACAACACCAACTTGCTTATCAACACATACACCAGCAGCAGCAACGGCAACTCCATCAACAACTTCAAACTTTTTGGGCAAACCAGTACCAAGAAATCGAACAGACAACCGACTTCAAGAACCATAGTCTTCCATTGGCAAGGATCAAGAAGATTATGAAGGCAGACGAGGATGTGAAGATGATAGCAGCAGAGGCTCCAGTCATATTTGCTAGGGCATGTGAGATGTTCATTTTGGAATTAACGCTACGTTCATGGAACCATACAGAAGAGAATAAGCGTAGGACGCTCCAAAAAAATGACATTGCTGCGGCAATCACAAGAACTGATATCTTTGATTTTCTTGTTGATATTGTTCCAAGGGAGGATTTAAAAGATGAGGTACTTGCTATTCCAAGAGGAGGTGCTCTGCCTGTTGGAGCTCCAGCTGACTCGCTTCCGTACTTTTATATGCCCGCTCAGAATTCACCGCAGATTGGAGCCCCAGGTATGATCACAGGGAAACCGGTGGTGGATCAGGTGGTATATGCCCAACAGGCCCACCCTTACATGGCACCACAGATGTGGTCGCAACATCAGCCGCAACAGCAGACAGAATCTTGAACAGTGGGGAAGAAGGGTGTTAGCAGTTGGAAACAATGTAAAGTTAAAAACAGCATAAATCATGTTAATAGTAACTAGTTCTTGTGTTGTGTAGTGAAGGTGAAAATTGACATATTGCCTATTTCAATAGCTTGTTTCAAAGAAAACTAGTTTGTTATCTGAGTTTGTGCAGAAATCCACTAGTCTGCTTAAGAGTATTATGTCTTTGATGAGTGATGTTCTGATCATTACTCAATGTAATTTTTTTGTTTTTTTTTAAGGAATCCATGTAATTGTTTAAGTTCTCTAATGCTTGTGCAATTTTCAAGCAAATTAAAGGTAGTGTTGTTGAAATGGGTCCTCATGGTCTTCTCCACTGGTTAGTGGAGAAGATAAGAAGGAAGAAAGAAATATGCCTAGATTAATGCTATATTGCCATTTAAAATGTACATCTATAGTGTACAAAATGTGGCTTTAGTTATGATGACTTTGCCATCTTGTCTTTGAGCCTACGTCCACTTTTATGTAGAGTTTATGCATTCACTTTGCCTCTATGGCGCCCTATCGAGACTACTAATTGTTCTTTGTGCCTATATATTCTTTAAAATGATTTATGACGTTAATAGGATATATCCCAAAAATAGAAATTTTTTGTTTGTAAAATAAACAATAAAACCTTATATCAAGAGTCATGCTAGGGAATGCAAAGAGCCTGACAAGATAGAAATATAAGGGTTCTTACATTTAGTGGGGTAAAAACTAACATGTACAAGTCTTGATAAAAGAAGAGAAATGCTTTTACGACCTAAAAAATATACTCAAAGTCATACCAATGTTGATATGGTATATGGTGATGGGAAGGTATTTCTTTTTTTTTCTTTTTTCTTTTTTCTCTAGTGATGTGGTGTATTGTCACATCAGCTTGGGTATAAATTTTGGTCATTTAAGCACTCATCGTAAAAGAAAGTGAAAAAAAAAATGAACTTAAACAACTAAACAATCATATATTATTAGGTATCGTGCTAGGAAACCCAAAGGTAAATGTAATAAAAACGTCGATTATTGTCCCATAGAATTAGGGCATCTACACATGTGCGCACGATCATTGATCAAGGTATTTGCGTGTAATACATGTATAGATGCCCTAATCCAATAGATGCTAGAGACCTGCATTTCTAACATGTTCGACTTCTACATTCACATATTTCTAGGAGTGTCAATTTGACCCATTAGGCCCGGCCCGACCCCACCGAGCCTAAAAATATTTAGGCCAGGTCAGGTTAGGTCGATATTAAAAAATTTGGCCCAAATTCAACCTAAGAGTTATATGGACCGGACTTTTGAACCTACAATATAACAAAAAATATTTAAGGTTAAAAATATTTAAAAAAAATATATAATTCAATTCAATAATTAAATAAAACATAGACATAGAATATAAAAAATATTATTTATTATTTTCTAAATAAATAACAAATAATTTGTAAACCTAATATTTTCTAATTTACTATAAAATTCTAAATATTAGAATGTTACAACAATTTTTCAATTCTAAAGCTATACTCTTATATATATATATATGTGTGTGTGTGTGTGTGTGTGTGCGTGTGTGAGAGTGTGAGTGTGTGTGTACGTAAGTATGTATATATATTGTATATATTATAATTATATAACACTCATGAATGTTGATCATGTCTTTTTTTTCATTTTATACATTCTTCAAAAAAAAAAAAAAATTACACACATACATATATATTTCATGCCTAAGGCCGGGCCTTTGAGGTTGGGTCAAGCTTTTGGATCAAGTTTGCAGGCTGAGCCGGGCCTACTTATATAATTTCAGACCCGTCCAATAAGTTTTGGAACCGGGTCAGGCCGACCCATATAATAATCTAGCTCGGATTTGGGTTAAGCCATTTTGATCGAGCCGAGCTGGACCGAACCCATGGGCCGAACTAAATTGCCACCCCTCATATTTCTAGTTTGTTTGTTTGTTTTTTTTTTTTTTTTTTTTGAAAGGGCATATTTCTCTGTTATCAATCAGCCATTTGTTGATCTTAAAACACCTAAGTTTATAGTAGCTGAACAAAACCTTATATTTAAAATATAATTTAGGTGATTCAAATGACCCATTTAAATACATTAAAAAGATAACTTATAAAGCTGCACAATCCAACATCAATAAACAGCTACTAGCCACTTCTAAGCAATCAACCAATGGATATATCTCCTAAATTGGCTCATGACAAAAATAAATAATAAAATAAAATTTCAATAGAATACTTAACTTGTACAATTGCAAAGGCTTAAAAGCTTCGAAGGATTCGACTTCAAAACACCTTTCACTATTTGTTGGCTAATGACATCCTTAAGTATTTTGCGATTGTGCTTCAGAAGAATTAACGAGACCTAAGTGCCCGATATTCGTCGATCTAAAAAAAAAGCTTAAAAGTTAAAAAATGTTATTTTCTGTGTTGGGCATTGATTCGTTCTGTGTTGGCAGTTATCCCATCTTATTATTTGTCATTGTTCATGATGCCAAAGAAGGTGGCAGCTTGTATCGAGAAATCGATGAAGTCTTTTTTTTGGGAAGGAAAGTCTTGGTTTGGGAATGAAAGTTTAATCAAATAGGAGGTAGTACAAAAACTGGTTGAGAAAGGTAGCTTGGGAATTAGAAAGATTGTAGAAAGGATCTTGGCCCTGTGTGGGAAATGGATTTGGAGGCTCTTGGAGAATCAGTCTTCATTATGGGCACAAGTGATTATTAGCAAGTATGGCAGGTTAACACTTTCACAATGGGAGTCTCACTCGAGGTGTGTGAAGAAAGTCGCCTATAGGTACCCATGGAAGTTCATCGCTTCTATGATTCCACGGTTGGTTGAACATAGTAGGCCCAAGGTTGGAGATGAACAATCATTTTGCTTTTGAGAGGACCTTTAGGTGGGCAACAGAACGTTGGCAGACACCTTCCCCAATCTTTATAGAATCTCCTCAACATACAACCAACCTACCTCTTCATTTATAATCAAGAATCTTGTCTCCTCATCTCCCAACACCTTTTGGAACATATCAGTCCCTATGTCTAGGTCATATAGAGTTCGTTATAAAGCCAACTCTCTACTATCTTGTTTCCTTTCGATTCGGTTGTCTTCTTCACCTGATCATTTCATTTGGTCATTGAAATCTTCTGGCCATTATTCATGCAAATCATTCTTTGACTTTTTATCGTGCATTTCCCCAAACTGGTGCACTACGTGCGGTCATGATGGTAAAAGTATTGATTATTTATTTTTCTCATGCAATTTTGCTTCTCGTCTGTGGCATTTTTAGCATGACTTTCCAGGAGACATTTTTCCTATTCCACAAAATGTAGAGGAAAGTTTATCATTCTCCTAGCTCATAGTCTCATCTTCGATTGTATACAAAGTCGGTCCGGTCCAATAGCATCATGCGCTACATTATGGTTCCCCTGGTTTGAATGAAATAATAGAGTTTTTAACAATCAAGAGAGGAGTGTGGACCAAGTGTGAGATTCTATTAAGGTTTCTACTAGTGCGTGGGTGTGGGCATCAAAATGGATGGGATAAGTGTTTCGTTGCGGAATGTGGTGTGGTAAGTTAAATGGAGTGTTGATTGCTTACACTTTGTAATTGACTTGCCACAGCCATGCAATTTTAAAGATTAAACGACCTATTGAACCTATCAATTATAAAAAGGAGAGTGTGGTCGTTTTACTAGCTTTGTTGCATTAATGACAACTGTCAACCAATGTTTGTTAGGTACATAATAGTGACATGGTGAATGCTGACAAAAGCAACAAGAAATTAAATAAATAAAATTCAAACACATGTCTTTATAAGAGTGAAAGTAGGTCATCCGTATCCTCAACCCCCTTTCTCTAACAAGCAAAAATAAATGAATAAAAAAAAAAAGGTTTAATTTGATTTTAGAGATACTAAATTGAGTTGCCTTGGGTATATTAGTATCTCTATTATACTTAAACAAGGTCAAGTCATCCAACTTCTCAAGTGAAATGTTGTTAGGAATGAAATGATAAAAATATTAATCACATGAAAATAATAGGGGTAGCTGCATCTAAATATTATTTAAGTGCATGTGGGGGTGATACACCAAATGTTATTTTCTATTAAGAAATGATTAATATTAAAATCTTGGATCAAATAGCTATTTTTGCTATTCTAGAAAATCTTATTTTAAGTCACAAATCAGTGCCTTAATTTCATTTTCATGAAGTAGTACTTTGTAATTATAAATAATCAACTTTCTTTCTTAAATAGAATTTACATTAATCATAAATATACTTTTTTAATGTTAACCTACCATACTTTTGGTTGAAAACATAAATATACTTTTTTAACATACGTCAAAAATGTTCTAAATAAATCAAATGCATAATCAACGTGAATCCAAAGTCATCCTCATGGATCTTCACGATCTATTAATTATGTTCTTGCTGGCTTCAATTTAACTTCTTTCTAGTAAAACAAATTAAACGAATAAAAAACTGTTGATGATTTGGCCTTCTCATCCGCCACCAGTTCATCATAACCCACCCCTTGAAAAAACACAAAATTACAAAAAATCTCAATAGAATTGTAAGAACAGCAACTGGGTTTTAGAGATTGTGGGTTCCAGTTGTCTATTCAATCCAAATACGGTGATGGGTCACAGCAGATTTGCCTCTCCTCACAAGCCATACACTTGTCAAGCAATTTAATTCTCCTCACAAGCCTGCCACTTAGTTTACAACTTCGTTTTACATTCTCATCTCATCAATGCTTGTGAAGAAACCCTGTAAAGTTTTGAAAAGGGGGGAAAATGTGAAGGAAACTGAGAAGCTTTTATGGCCGTGAAAATGTGATTTAGATACCTATAAAAGTTACCCGTTATAAATTCCTTGATTCTTGTATCTGGGCATTCTACATTTTTCTGAATCTTCATTAATTAGTGGCCGAATTTGCTGGAAGGTTTGAGATCTACGTTGTTTGTTGTGTTCGTGCAGTGGAGCTTCTTCAGTTCTTTGTCGGTGAAGATTGTGATGGATGGTGGTTGAGGTGAGCTATTGTGATCTTAGGTATCTCTCTTTTCAACAACATTGTGTTAGTTTGCTGGGATGCCCTTATTTGTGGTTTGTTTTGCTTTGTTGTTTTGAATTGAATTGGTGAGTTGGGTGTTCTGGATTTCTTGTTTGCTTTAATGGGTATTTTGTTTTTGTGAATTTACTTGGTGGGTCAGAATATTTTGGTTGCTATTTTCTTCTAACTTTCAGATTTTTCCCTTTTTTTTTCTGGAAAAGAAGGGCACATTGGAAGGAACACCTGAGATTTTTCATGAATTTATCAAAAGAAGGAACTAATTGTCTTTTTTATCTTGTTTTGTGCACCCCTGTGGCTAAATAAATCAAGTTCAAGAAACTTTAAATACATGCCTTTAGAGCAATTAATTTGAAGTTAGTCTGAGATTTTGACTTTGGGGCATTTGTAGTTACAATGAGATCTTTATGTTATATAGAGATTTGATTTGAAGTGTCTCAAAAACTTTTGTTACCAAATTTTATAGCTTGAGTTCAAGAGAAGTGTATAGATATGCCTCTCTTGAAGAAAGCCAAACATCTCTTGATTGTGAAGGAAATATATTCTTACTATCTAGGGAAACTTCTCTTGTATAGATAGATATGCTCTCTCTTGAAGAAAGTCAAACATCTCTTGATTGTGAAAGAGAGATATCCTTACTGTCTAGGGAATTCAACTGAAATTTCAGTACAATAATCTCTTTTCGCGCTTGTACTTTTTAGATCTCTTTCTTGACCTATCAAAAATCTCAAATTCTGTTATTGATCAAAATCATTTTCTTGCTCGAATTATGGAAAAGTGCTCAGAAGTCTTTCTTGAAAAAAGTCATGCTTTTTTATTGTGAAAGACATGTTCATATTATCTCTGGGATTCAACTGAAATTTCAAAATCAAAGTCCCCCTGAGAGCTTTCACTACATGACACAGATTAAGTGCTTCTTTTCTCCTATGCCCCTTGAAAGGGTAACTGATTTTAATCTGAAATTCATGTTGTAAAGTTTCTCGCGCTTTCTTTTCATATTTCCTGCTATAAGCTTATATCTCTTGGTGGCTTTTGTTCAGTCCTCTCGGTAAAATCGCTCAATAATCCTTATCTGAGGGCATATCCTCTGAAATAATTCAAGTAAAAGTATATGCTGCCATGGATACAATATTATGTTTTCTCTTGCCTTCTGGTATCATCCATGTTTACACCCTTGGATTTTCATGTTCAAACTTTGCCCCACAAACTAGAATTTACCTGCTTTGTGCTTAGAGAACATTGTGTCAAACAGTCAATGCAGGTTGTGCAAGAAGAAAAACCAGTACAAGTAAATGAATACACTTTTAGATCAGGACTTGGTCCTGATAAATTCAACAACAATGGTACCAATAGAACATTGAATGAATCTATGTGTTTGTGACCTTTATCAATTATCTTTTCTTAGTTTGGTTTAGCCTTGTTTAGCTTCAGCTTATTTGCTTCAGGCATTCAAGTACTGGTTCTATGGTCCAAAACCAAACACTTTTGCTTCTTATTCTTGTAATGGTGAGAATTATGTTGATCCATGCTTAAGCTTTGACAACCATCGTATGTAGTAGAGCCTTTTTAATTTTAAACTAACTTGTTCCTGGACAGAACCTTCTATGTTGTTCACTTATTTTCCACTCAAATTCAAATCCATTCCTCAGGGCATCGCAAAAGACCTGCTTTCAATGTTCAGCTCATTCAAGCGCTCTATTTTTTCATTTCAGAAAATCTAGGAAGATGTCTGCAAATTATACTAAGAATACATGCACCTGCAAAATTACTGGGTGTGCTTGTGCTCACATCCCAGGCTAGGCTTGTGAATTCCCTAGGGAAATTGGCTTGTTTTGTTGGAAAGCACATTCATATGAGAGCAAAAAGATAATTACTTCTTGATTCCTTCTCATATTCAATCTGGGAATGAATAGGAGGAGCATACTTACAGTTTTGATCCCACTTTTCTTTATATGATTTTGTGCAATTTTCTGAGTAGTACTTTGAGTTGCTGTTGTTTTGATGAGGTGTCCATTCAAGTTCTTGTACATTCGTTTAGATGTCAAGTTTATACAAATACTAATTGTTCATTGCCATATAAAATTCAACTGCCCTTCTCATAGAAGAAAACTAATTACTTGAACTTCCTAATTCCAATCTCTAATCAGCTCTAGTAACATATTATCTTCCGTATTCTCAGAGTTTTAACATTTCATATACAACTTCATCTTTTATTCATGACGATCAATCTCTGTGGTTGCAAAATGACAACTTCTTTATTCCAGAGAAAGCATGCAGTCTAGCACTTGTCTGTGTGAAGTTTAACCTTCTCATAGCGCTGCATTGTGGCAGTTGGACTAAATATCTCTTTATAGTCTAGTTCTTTTCTCAATAAGTCCAATCACTGATTTTCCTTCGTTTGAATGCTTCCATTACCATTGTAGTGACTAGTGAACTGAGCACTCAAATACGTCTAACCATGACCATGCTTCTTTTCTTTTTGTTCGGGAACAACAGTTTCACATTTAGATTGTCAAGTGTAATTCCAAACTTCAATGGAGTAAATCTTGTCCCATTTGGTTGAGAAAAGGGGTAAAATCTTTCTTTTGCTTAAAAGTTATAGGAAACAAAAGGATATTGTATGCTCTGAGAAGATCATATGCCATGAAGTAAGAAATATTACAGGGTTACAAACATGTGACCATGCCACTGATATTTTACAATGCAGTATTTTGTTTTCAATAAGTTATGATCTGTAAGACATTTTTTCACTTAATTGAGAAGAAAAGTAAATCTTCCTTTAAGTTATTACATGGATTTGAGGAAATATATAATGATCCTGTGGCCGTGCTTTGTTTGCTTGCGACAAAATGACAATTGCAAAACGACTTCATTTGCAGTTTAATACCATGCACTGGTTTGAAAGTGCATATAATCTTACTACTAATTGGTTCAAATTTTGCCTTTGGCTGCAAATAGATCTTCACTTTCTGGGAATGGCATGCAATTTCTTTGAGTGATCAAGAATCAGTTTGCTTTGATTGTGTGTTTCAGTGCACGGTATGTGTATGTGTGTGTGTGTGTGAGAGAGAGAGAGAGAGAAAGAGAGAGAGAGAGAGAGAGAGAGAGATCCCCACAAGATCACAAGGCTTGGATCTATTCAAAGAATTATCAGACCACACTGGCTTGTTTCACTATTGTTCCAGAACCAAATCAGTGAGCTAATGATTATGGACGTATTTACTGGATTGTATTTGTACCTATAAACCTTGACCTGAATCTTATCCTAGTTGGAAATATTTTCATATTTGAATGAGGTTTGTTTGAATAAGAGTAGCACGATTTATAATAAATGTAGCTACGTGATATTTTTACGTAGAATAGGAAATACATGCTCTTCTTTGTATTGAGGGAATTTCTCAATGTTGGATGATAAATTGGATATGATGAGATCGAAATATATTTATTGAAGACAATATACGTTGTTGGTGGGAATCGTAGGATCATTATCAGTCTTTGAGTCCCAAACTTGGGTGCAGAAACTTGATATGCCAAATTAGATGGACTGGGAGTTGCATAAAGACTTTGCACATGTGCAAGTTAGAGCTGTTTTAATTGAAAAGATGCTTTAGTGTACACCAGAATATGTTGTCTGCTCAATTCAAAATCACTGGTCTGAGTAATTGAATGCATTTATATTTTGTTGCAACAGACCGAGTCAAGCCTTGGTGATAAAATAAATAAGACTTAGTTAAACCCACGATAATGTATTAAAACATTTTTTAACTTCAGCTTCTTTCCTAGGTAGGATGGGTTGATTTTGACTTCCCGCTCTTTGCTATTTCATAAATTTATCTTGTGTTTCTCAAGTCTTTATTTCAATCTCCAGGTAATTGTAGAGGCATGGCTGTTTCGTTGGCACAGGCTCAAAGCATGGCATCTTTGAGCAACGACCTCTTCTATGACATTTTAGGGCGTCTTGATGGCGCAACTTTGGCTAGTGCAGCATGTGCTTGTGCTTCTTTCTGTTCTATTTCAAAAGAAGAGAGAATATGGGAGAATGTTTGCCACTCTGTATGGCCTTCCACCAAAAGAGAAGATGTTAGAAATTTGATTTCATCCATTGGTGGGTTCAGAAAGTTTTACGGAGACTGCTTCCCACTTATCGTGAACAAGGAAGTCCCTGTTGCTCAATGGGACTCTTCTCTTCAATACTCCGAAGAATGGGCCGAGGATTATTACTATGATGATATGGATGAGTTTGAGAGCATCTCACCGTCTGATTTTGCCATTATAGTTGACATCAGGTATAAAGATAAAGCAATCTATTCAAAAGTCCTTTGGGGGATTCCTGATTCGGGTGGCTCCAATGGTTGGTTCTACAATTGCCCTTTTCGCATCGATCTTCTTAGCTACTCGGGTAGAGATGAAGACCACGGAAATAGAGTTACTCTCTCAGTTCAAGATGGTTTAACACCAATTACCTCCATTGATAGGGAAAGGAAGGACGGAAAGCTATGGAGAGAGCTATGTGATGGGATCCAACTTAGTTGGATCATCGTAAACAAAAAAGATAAACAAGCTGCAAATTTTGCTAGTTGGAGCCCGCTTGGAGGGCAAAGACATTGGCCTACGGATCGTGATTTCTTGATACGGTTTGGATCCATTCTTCCCGCAAAACATATTCTTCCATGTAATGTGGTGGAATGTATTCTGATCATGAAGTTTAAGGTAGTCCAAATCGGGGAGGAAGAAGGTGGTCAGACTAGTCTCAAGTTAACAGAGCTAAGCATGCAATTGGAAGACATGGGTGGTGCTCATGTTAATGGTAGAAACAGTTTACTTGTTCTTAGAGAAGCGTTAAGCTGCCGTAGGAGCAAAAATTACAGTGAGCTTCTTGAATCTTGTCAGCTGTATTCAAAGTTGCAGAGTGAGTTAAGAGAAGAGAAAATGAGAAATGAAAGCTGTTTGGACAGGTTTTGTATACTCAGTGGTATTGCTGTGTTTTTTGCCTTGTGGTACTGCATTTTGTGAAGTGAAGCAGCAGCAGCAGCATCTTTCAAACTATATATAGGAAATATATCTTTCATTATGTAGTAGTAGTGCTTTCTGTAATAACCAGTGTTAGTGCCCTCTTACTGTATATTTTTCTCTATTGTTTTGACACTTGTTTTTGTTGTTTGAGTTTAGGCCTAAGTACACGATTATTCTGCGTGGTGCTGTTTTTGCAGATGCATGCATGCTTGCTTTGTGTGGTGGCTACTCTTAACTGATCTATTTGAGTCTGGTCACAAGTGTCTTCCTGTAGTATACTGGTTTCAGAACTCAATAAATTTGCTGCCTTTGATTTTCTCCTCTACGGATGAATACTGAATGCTGCTTTCTTTCTTCTTCTTTTTATGAGTTACAATAGAGAGGCAATCCAGTTCAAAGCTAGAGATCTTGTTGTAAATTTAATTTGTGTATTGTTGTAGAAAACAATTTGTCAACTAAGGCTTGTTTAGCTGCTTGGCACCCCTACCAGTTTTGATGCAACTATGGTCATTAGTTTTCTATAGTATTGTTGTGAACCTATAACCGACCGTTGTTGTAAAGACTTTATCCGCTGCTTCTTATGCTTTTGTCAGCTTTTATGTTAGGTTTATAGGCCCACCTTATCTCTATAGCTCCTGTGGGGCTGGCATCACATCTGAGTTGCGCAAGCTCTTCATATTTAGTGTGATGAGCATTCCACCATAGGGTCTGTTTCAGTCATAGTATTACATAATATTGTCACATTTAGATTGCGCAAGCATTTCATATCTAGATCATTTATTCATACTATTCATTCATGAATTGTGCAGGGCTTCTTCCAGATTCGAACTCACAACCTTCTTATAAGGTTTGATTTCACAATCTGAGTAGTCACTGAGCCGGTCGTCTCGTTACGAGAATTCTCTGCTAGGCATTAAATCTTATACAATTCCTGATAAAGGTTATTTTTAAGTTGTAAATAATTCTCGACTTAGTCTTTGATAGGACAAAATGATTTATATAGCTACTAATCGAGAAAAGTTGGTGTTGGAAATGAGTTGAAAGAGATGATCGGATTGAATGCAATCAAAATTTTAATGAAATGTTAATTGGTTAACGAGCTTTGTATATCAAATCTAAATTGTTACATAAACTACTTGGTTTGTATTTTAAGCTATCTGGTGGCAATCTCACTAGAGATTTAAATGCATTGAACTTTATATATAAACTGCAATGTACAAACACGTCCTAATTAAAAATATATATATAAAAATCAAATGGGATCTGTTACTTTAAATTTCATTAGTTGGATTACATGATTTGGAAGACGATATGATATGTGCACCGAAAGACAAGGTGGAATTGAGGTAATTATTACCAGCCACCAGGCACAATATTTTGAATATATAGGCCCCACCAATGATGGACCGACCCGGCCAGTGACTCGGCTTCTCTACGGTCTCTGGTCGGACCCACCGTCATTATTATACATTAGTTACTATATATTTATTTTTTTGAAAAAAAAAAATATTTCTGAGCTTCTAAGAGACGTTATTTATTAATCACTAGTGCCACTTGATTTGGACCGTAAAGTGTGAAACAGGCGTTTGCTTGCGGTGCGAGTCCAACTGCTGCCACTGCCACTGCCACCAAATCAATAAGGCCCCACCATGCATTCAATCATCATCTTCTGCGATGTGGGGTTTTTACGATGAAACAAACGTGTGGGTGGGGTGACCTAGAAGCTTCTTCTTCTTCTTCTTCTTCTTCTTCTTCTTCTGCTTCTCCAGGTTGGATTGGATTACCCATAAAACTTCAGACTCGTGCGTCCAACTCTTATGAAATCAGCTCGAATCACATATCTTATATTTTTTCCTTGTTCTGACATTCATAGCTGATACATGGGTCAAGTATTTGCAACTTAAAAAATATTTAAGATTTAGTTTTGAAAGTCACGTCATTTTGATCAAAAACAAATAAAGTGAAGAAACTAAATAAACTTTTAACATTAAAAAAATTTATGTCTTCGTTTTATTTTAAAGTGGATGACCTTAGATTAATTTTGAATGCCGTGAAAATATTAAAAAAAATAATGATTACAAGATTATTTTTGTAGAGAAGTGTGATTATGGGTATTTTACATTAAAATTTTGTTTCAATTATTTTTTTTTGACATTTAAAAGTATGTAACACGAAAAGAGTTGTGGAGTAAAAACGAAGACTATTTTCTATTAAAAAAGTGCATTTTTAACTTTTAACAAGGTCAAACATGTTATATATATATATATATATATATATATATATATATATATATATAGAAAAGACATGTTCTTTTGGTAAAGTAGTATTTTAGTAAATTTTTTTAAAAAAAAAAGATTTAAAAAAAAAAGAAGAAGAAGAAAAGAGAAACATGAAAAGTCAAAATGACATAATTAAGACTAAAGTTCAGTAATTAAAATAATAAAGTAAAACAGTAAGAAATTAAAATACACATTATAATTATACTGATATAAGAATAAATTATATTTTGATGAATAATAATTAAATAAAATATATGTTTAATGGCCAAATTCAACTAAACACGCCTACCTTCTTCACATTATGGCCCGTCATCATGTAAACGCATAACAGCACAAATGGGGAGTGGCCTCCACGTGGAGGCACGACCATACACCTGTATACCGATGTTATTTGTATCTGCGTTGACCAACACAACTTGATAAACGATTAGTTGACTTTGATTCTAACGTGGATTATATGAAATAAAAAGTATTTATGGCCCCACCTCAAAATTCCATGCAAAGGAATGAATATAAAACAAAACTCAATTAATGGTCCAATGCATCTTGTAATTAATGTCAGATTGATTTTACTCAAAAATTATTGCTATTGAGTTCAAAATAATTTACTAAAAACTAAATATATTATAATTACTAATCAAACATATTAATAGCTAGTCGCGTTGTAGATGAAATAATTAGTTAATGGAGTCGAGAAGAGCCCAAGATGTGACTCGCCACCTTTCATTGGGTTGACATATATAATTAATTTCTGATGAAATGTTTATGATAATATAATTACATTTTTAATAGCTATAAGAGATTTTTAAAACTTTATTTAATCATAACTATGACATGAATCAACTCAAACGGAGTTGCTTGAGTGGTGTGAACTCCAATTTATAAAGGTTGAGGTCAAGTACAATTCTTATACATGAGATTGTATTTCTTAAGGATTAGAGTTGAAATGCACATAAACTTTCTTATTTTTGTCCAGCCTTTTGTAAAGTTCTTTTCTTGTATATCACTATTTTGCTAAAAAAAATTAGATTCTCTCCATGTCTTATGTTGATACAGCTTTCAATTGCCTTATTATAGACTAAAAATAAGGTTAATTTCATACATATAATTGTCCAATTTTTGCCATACTATAAGGAGATATTAATTTGATTATATATATCACGGAAAGAAAATTCAAGTTTATCTTCAAGTTGAAGATTAATTAAAAGTTTCCTTAAATAATAAGATTGTTCCCACAAATGACGTCATTATTCATTGAACTCCTTCAATCCACCTAACTCAACTCACTATTTTTCCTAATTGTAGTGATTTGAGTCTTCTACAAGTGAATGCACAGTTGCAACAATGGAGGAAAGTTTGAAATTTAAGTTTATGATAAATTTGATTTAATAGTCAAATAAAAGTTTGAATCGATCGAAAAATATATTTCAATATAAGTTATTTTAGCAAGTAATCTGTATATTAATTTTAATTGATCAAGACAGTCAGAGTTCTATATATATATAGCATTTTCCCAACGAATTGGGCCATATAATTTAATTCAAAACAACTTAACTCAAATATAATTTAAAGTTTGTTGGGGTCGATGTTTTTAATTTTTTTTTTTTTTTTTGTTTCTTTGTTTTCTTTTTGTGGGGTTATGCCCTTTTAATGTGGAGGTTTTGCCCTCTTGTTGTCAGCTTGGCTTAGTTGTTGTTGGGAGGGCTATGTCCATTTTTAGTCAGTTGGTGTGTTATTATCGAGCCCTTGAGCTCACTGCTGATCTATGAGATCATGCTTCATGTGCTTGCATTGTTCTTGAATCTGTGATTGTATTTATTTACAGGTTGTACTCCGATCTTAGATATTTATCTATAATGGAAATGCATCTTTGACAAATTTAATGAAAAGATATGTATAATAAAAATACATTACTTGCATAAGCAATTAATCAATTAAGTGTGTGTATACATATCTACACAATATATAGACTTTAATAGCAAAATCAAGGAACAAAAACATAGATGAGTTGTAAAACTAGATATTAATTGCCAAGTAAAGAGATGCTTAAAAGCTTCATGATCAATATTAAATATTTCATAATTTCATAATTTAGCCTTTGTCAAAAAGATTATAAGTATAAGTAGATTGGAAAAGATATAGCTTAATAGCCAATCAATCTTTTAGTTATTGTAATCATCATGCTTTCTCTTATATATATATATATATATCCAAATTAGCATTAATTAGCTCATCACGAAGTTCTTTAATTCATTGTAAATTAGCATTGGATATTTTACAACATATATATGTTGAAGATATATATAGTCCTCTATAATATAATTAGAATCTGCAAAGTTTGTAATTATATACATAAAAATAAAAACAACTAATTAACTTTATGAATCATGAGTCCTTGACACATTTCCCCTATTTTGTTTTAAAAGATTAACTACCATAACTCAAAATTTGATCTTTGCAGTATGTATTTAATTTAGAGATTCAACTCTATATCATAATTAGCATTTAATAAGCAATTAGTTGCCAAAAAAGTGTACTTCATTGACAATGATATATATATATACATAAACATATATATGTTCTAGGCTAGCTACATGTACATATGTTGTGTTTAATTTAACTAATTATTAATAGAAATTCATATTTTAACAATTTATTTTTAATTTTTTGTTGGTAAGCTATGGTAAACATAAAATGATAAGATGGGTGATGTTATATTTATCATATTAAAAATGAACCTAATTTCCTAAACTGATTTTTTTTTTAATTCCAATCATTGGCCTTCATTATTTAAATCTTGAAATTAGTACACCATTAATGTAAGATGCTAATATTAAAAATACAACATCTTCAAAATTTTGATATTAAAAAAAAATATAGTCTTAGCCCTTTTTATGTGGCAAAAAATTCATATCAACATGTGCAATAAAACCCTTTTGTCCTAATATTAATTTGCTGTCAATTAAAATATTTAGTGCAACTCCACAAAGGGTTGCCAATAATATTATTCCTCAAATCCTCTCGAGAGAGTCGATTGAGATCACGCTAGACAACTGATAAGTCCAAATCACACAGTAAATTCAAGTGCCAAAATCGGTCCCCATCTTATAAATTAAATATTTTTAAGAATACTCCCACCACCCCTATATCAGCCATTTTAAGAGCCTTATCTCCATCCAACAGGTCTGAGCTTCTCCACCTGACGAGGGCAATAATGTCAAGTATCTACTTTTTAATTATCCTAACATTTTTTTTTTTTTTTGGCTTGAATACACTAAAGATTAATCCTCCTCTTTAGAATGGTCAAAGAAATTTACGCTCTGACACCATTTGTCACTGACATATTTATAAGATAGATAAACTCAACGATTGTGTTGATGAAGGACATCGATCGTTTAAGTGAGATAGTCTGTCATAGTCATATCTAGACATGTACCGTCACTCAAGAAGAAGGTCCGTAAAATTTCATCTCAATCGAAGGTGACAATCTTATAAATATTGTCTAGTATGATTGACCTCACATTTTGATATTTCTTTTTAGAAATAAGTCAAAAGCTTAACATCCACCTTGAGGAAGAATAATTGTCTAACTCTCCCTCATGGTCAAGACTTGATCATGCATAAGACATTCTCTTAGCGCAACCCAAGGGGCTGACTACCATCATCCTGAATGAGGAATTAATTCATTGGTATTGAACTTGTCAGTGAAAGCGAGTTGAGTCTCAAGGTCGTTCTTATATAAAAGTTGTCCAACTCTCCCTTATGGTCAATACTTGGCCATACATAGGATATTTCCTTGGCGCAATTCAGGGGGCCGACTACTATCATCCTGAATGAGGAATTAATTCATTGGCATTGAACTTATTAGTAGAAGTGGGCTGAGTCCCAATGTCGTTCTTATATAAAAGTTTCAAGGTTTTATTCTTGGAGGCGTGCTTATTGGGAGAAGTTTAACATTTTGCTCCCACATTAAACGGAGACTAGTCTCATACTCTAAAGGTGTAAGAATAGCTCATGAGAAACCAAAAAAAAAAAGTTGCAATCTCACCCTTAGATCTTTTGAAGTAAAACCTTACATTTAAATTTTGTAGAGGTAGTTAAACGAGGACAATATCAATATCTTTATTAATGAAATCAGTTGGTTTTCATAAGCCATAGACGGTCTTCCATTTTTTAGACTACTGATTAATATTATCCTTAACTTAACTACGCATAATATTAATCAATATTGTTCCTAGTTTAATTACTATGATCTTAATTGATATTGTCCGTAACTTCATCATCTTAATTTATTATTTAGGTTCCCGGATACCTAAGAATTGTCAACCAAATTAACAGGCTTTTATTGTTGGTGATTCCTATATAATTTCTCATATTAAAACTAAGATATTATTATTTGGCGCATGCCTTGCATACAAGGACTAAGGAAGTTTATTCACGCGTTCTTTTATTAGGAATATATGAAAGATGACATCAAATGTATTGTTTTATTCTCAAATCAAATTGTATTTCATAATTAGAGATGATGCTCCGGTGATTCTTAACATGACTTTTAGCATATAATAATCACGTAATTCACTTGAAACAAATATACTTATACAACATAAATACTCTTAGGCGTAAAATAGTATTTTTTTATAAAAAAAAATAATACAAAAAATTATAAAAGCCTAAAAACTTTGTTATAAAATCACATATAATGCTCAACACGCACATTAAAGTCATTGTTAATGGTTAATTAATTGTAATGCACTTCATATACATTTTTAATTATCATCAATTGCTTTGTAACCTTCAATACATTATTAAATTATTTTAAATTATATATAAAGGTAAGATTCAATACAATTAACTGGTGTCTAGGTGCCTCCATAAGTGGACTCAGACGGTTAACTGCACCACCTAGCAAAGATCAAAGTTCGAGTTATGACCTTTGATGAGTCACATGTAGATTGCTCGCGCATGAGGTCGCCCTTCTGTCCATTCTTTATACTTAAATAAGAAGAAAAAAGAAAATAAAAAGAAAAAAAGAAAAAAACTAATGCACAAGTATTTGATGAAAGTATTTTTATAAATTTCAACTATAAAAGTAACTTTACCATTGCTTATGTGAAAAATAATAGGGGTTGTCATAGCCGTTTTCCTGTTCTTATTCTTTACTTGAAGCACTCTTCTTCTTCTCTTCTTCTTCTTCCCAATCTCCCCCACGACCCCACGACCCCCTTAAACACTATAACAGACATTTTCGAAATTCGCAACGAATCCAACTAAAACAGTTCTTCTATATATTTAATCTATTTTTTTCACTTACATTCATTATTCTCATCAGTAACAACAATAAATAAAGTGTTCTACCCCACAACGCAATTCCACAAAAACAGTTACCATTTCCTCTCTCTCTCTCTCTCTCTCTCTCTCTCTCTCTCTCTTTCTCTTTCTCCGTTTTCCAATAAAAACACTGAAAAAGTGCAAATATTACAAAAAAAACAAAGCACCAAAATTCCACCATGAATGCTGTTATCTCTACCTTGCTTCCTTCACACCCATCTGGGCCATCTCCCCTTCTTTCCAAAACTGGCTTCTCCCATCAATATAAAAACTGGCTTCTCCCATCACCATTTCTTGCTTTTCCTCTATTTCTTTGACAAAATGACTAAAACCAACCAGTCTTCACAAGTCCCAGAAACAGTAACCCCTTATTTCCAAGTTTTCTTCAAGAAACTCAAGCGGTTAAAACCGTTAGAACCCTCTTCTGGGGTTCTTGGGTTCTTCATTGTAACGCTTTTCTTCTTTCTCTTCTGCTTCTTTTACTTAGATTACAGAGTTCTTGTTAAAGGGCTTCGGTTTCAGGGCAAGACAACACAGGGGTTTGTTTGGTTGAGATTGGATGATGATTCTGCTGGTGGTGGTGATGGGATTGGAAGAGTTGGGTTTCTTGAAGAAGGTGGAGAGAGGTGTGATTTGTTTGAAGGGCAATGGGTTTGGGATGAATCGTATCCGATTTATCAGTCTAGAGATTGTGGGTTTTTGGATCAAGGGTTTAGGTGTAATGAGAATGGTAGACCTGATGATTTCTACACTAAGTGGCGGTGGCAGCCCAAAGATTGTGACTTGCCCAGGTTTTTTGTCGTCAATTCAACTCTCTTGATTTTGTTTTTGTTTTTGTTTTTTGAAGAAATTTTCAGTGGTAGTCTGCATTTTTTTTTACTTGTTTTGGCAATTAGTCTTAATTGGTCTGATTGTTTCTTTGTTTCATTCTTTCAGTTTTTTTTTTTTTTTTTGTAATGGGTTTTAACTGTTTTATCTCTTGAATCATCTGGGCTCATTCAATCTTGTGAAGGGTATAGGATTTTTTATTTATTTTTTATGGCTTTCTTCTTTTTCTTCTTCTGTTTTTGTGGTTCTGAATTTACAGGAACTGGTAAGGACAAGCGTTCTATTTTCTACAGGTTTCTTCAATCCTTGTTTCTGTACTGGTTTTTGTTTGTTTGCTTGTTCTCATTTGTTGGCCTCTGAACTTTACTGGGTTTTTTCAAAACCTCTTTAGCATTGAAAAAAATGGTTTTATATAATAAAATTCTCAATTTTGTTATTTACTCTAAAAATTCTGTAAGTTGAAGTTTTACAATTCGATCTTTATCAATCCTTAAGCCTCTTCATGTTTGTCAAACTTTTCTTCTGTTTTCAAATATTTTATTCTGATTACAGCTTTACATTTGTCTATTTAAATAATTATTCTGTTCTTAGTATTCAAGTTACCCAGTTTCTAATTCATCGAAAGTATCTACTTTTTTATGTTTGAAAAAAAATCCTTTACATGTTTTTGATGTACTTATTGGGCATATTCTTATTCTATGCTTGCTTGATTTGATCTCTAATCAGTTTCATTTCTTAATATCTATATAGATTAGAAAACAGCTTAGAACAAAAAAACTAATTATATATATTTCTTTTCTTGATGTTTCAGATTTGATGCAAAGACAATGTTGGAGAAGCTGCGAAATAGGCGACTAGTATTTGTGGGTGATTCGATCGGGAGAAACCAATGGGAGTCCCTTCTCTGCATGCTTTCATCGGCGATTGCTGATAAGAGCTCCATTTATGAAGTCAATGGAAGCCCAATCACAAAGCACAAAGGGTTCTTGGTGTTCAAGTTTAGAGACTACAATTGCACTGTGGAATACTATAGAGCTCCATTTCTGGTGGTTCAAAGCAGGCCACCAGCAAAATCTCCTGCAAAGGTGAAGACAACACTGAGATTGGATCAGATGGATTGGAGCTCTGTGAAATGGAAGGATGCAGATGTTCTGCTCTTCAACACTGGCCACTGGTGGAACTATGAGAAGACCATAAGAGGGTAATTTCTTCTATCATTTTTTTTAAGTTCTTTCGGCAACGCAAAGAATATATAGGCTCTTTGATTTGTGATTCGGGTACATAAGATTTTGTTATATAAATTATGAATTTGTACTAATTTTTGCAATTGAGTTGTGATTAAGAATATATGGATATAATTCAAAAATAAAAATTTTAAAAACGACTTTTTATCTTTTACGAGAAATATGTTGTTTTAATACAATATAAAAGAAAAACTATATGTTGCTTTAACAAACCAAACACATCTTCTGAAGATTGGATGGTTTTGTACTTTTCTTAGAAGTTCAAGGTCAATTTAGTCATTAAAATGTTGTCAATATAAACCATAACGGTCTTATTAACTTTTGAAAAAGTTCCTTTTGCTGGTTAGCCTGCCGTTTTTTAACTTTTGCCATGTCCATTGACTCCATTCTAGTTTATAAGTTTCTGGTTAGATTTCCAGTTATTTTATTTGAATGGACTAGAATACCCATGATTTAATATTGTGTTTCCCTGCTGCTACAAGTATTTTTTGGTAGTAGAATTCTGATCAGGTGATGGGCAAGATGGGAATGATTTTATATGTATTTGAACAAAGTCTCAGAATTAGAATGTGGGTCTGTTGATAGCAATTTCTGGGTCATTTTCAATTTTCATGGACCCTACTGAACTTTGTTTGCTTCCACTAAAACATGTGAGAAACAGAAGACATTTGCATTGCTTACCGGGAAATATGAATATGCTACAATGGATTAGCTGCTTCTCACATTTTTTTCATTTTTCTTTTTGTCTTTGAATCAGGGGCTGTTATTTTCAAGAAGGCGAAAAGGTGAAAATGAACATGAGCACAGAAAGCGCATATCGAAGATCAATTGAGACATTAGTGAATTGGATCAGTAGAGAAGTCAATACAAGCAAGACCCAAGCCTTCTTTCGCTCCTATGCGCCCGTCCATTTCAGGTTTGTCTCACTCGTTGACTTACCTACTACTGCCTTTTATTTCTTCATAAAACCCTTAACCATAAACCCTAATCGACTGTAGAAATATATGTTTTGTTTGTAACTACGGATTCTAGTTTTCACTAATACTAAATTCTATTTCACTAGTGACTTCAAAAACAATGTAGTATTTACCAAAAGATAAAAGAGATAATTCTTCTTCCACACTCACCAACTTATGCTTTCTTATCTCTTAAAAGTTACTACCGACAACCTGATTTTTCACAGAGGTGGGGATTGGAAGACTGGAGGAAGCTGTCACTTGGAGAAGCTACCGGAGCTTAGCTCATCGGTGGTGCCATCAAGAACATGGGTCCATTTCAACATAGTCAATGAGGTGTTATCAGAGCATTCAAACAAGTCTATGGCAATGCCATTAGATTTATTGAATGTGACACACATGACATCATGGAGGAAGGATGGTCATTCATCTGTTTATTATACTGCACCTGCCTCTGGTCCAGCTCCTCTTCACAGGCAGGACTGCAGCCATTGGTGCTTGCCCGGAGTTCCTGATGCTTGGAATGAGCTCCTCTATGCACTCTTCCTCCGACAGGAAGCAACCCGTTTGTGAAATTCTACAATGTAACTCTCCAAGGCACAGGTGTGAATTGATGAAGATAACTTCCTGATCAACAACAACATGGTGAACGCCCCATTACATGGAGAAATATTAGATCAATGTACATCCTGTATTTGAGGGACATGTTTACCATATTCAGGAGAGTTGATTGCTCGTGCAACTGCTAGATAAAGAGTTCAATTGAAGGACCAGAAGCTTAATTAGCTCCTGATACCCATGATAAACAGTGATGTGTGTAGCAATCTGGTGGAATTCTGATTCAACACAGGAAGCATAAATGAAGCCTATTTTTTGGGCATCTTGGAGAGTGCTGCTCTTGGTGAAGTGAAATGTACATGACTTCGTGGCTCAAGATTATGCCACAAGATATAAAACATCCGTTGAATCTAAAGTAAGTAGAATACTTCTATTTCTCAATTTGTAAATGTAATAAACTCATACAAGGGTTGTGATATGATTTGTTTTTTCTCAGCTGATAATGAATTCCATGAGAAAACTCAGATTTTTTTTTTCTCCTTTTATGTTCGTTGAAATTCGTGTGGGGGTTGATGATGTAATTGCTTGTGGTATCCTCTGCAAATTGGCACTATTTTTTGACGAATGTAAATTTGCATTTGGATTTTCTTCAACAATGCTCCTCAGGGTATTTAAAGTTACACCATAATCTCAACAATGTCCAGCTTGAATATATGCAAACTCAATGTCTTGGCCAATTTCCTTCTCCATATCTAACCTAAACAAACCTAATTCAAATCAAGTATTTAATAACTTGAGTTTCAGATATTCCCTGCAAACCAAAAATAAGATACATTTCTGTTAAGTGTAAGCAGCACACAGCACACACATTTTGAAGACAAGCTATAAAAGAACCAATGAAGTTGATCAAAATCTTCATCTACAAATTTTTTTTCCTCTTAAATTGTAAGATCTCAGATTAACCAGAAAAACATTACAAACAGTAGAAGCATGCAATGGCTTTTCTTCATTGAAAAAAAAAAATGAGAAAATACAGATGAATTAAAAGAATACCAAAACAAATTGTCCTCTGTTCTCATCTCAACCACAAAAATTTTCTCCTCCTTTTTCCAAGAAACCTCTTCACTGGAAAGCAACCTGTAACAGCCTGAACCCATCTCTGCAACTCATCTCTCTTCAAACCCAAAATCACCATAAAACCACAACAACAAAACCCCAAAACCCAGCCTCCTTTAAACCCACCCCTTTGCCAATCACTCTCCAAAACCCCCAACAAAACCAAACCCAAAATCCCAAACCCCAAATAATCACCAAAACTCCCATCAAAATCCTTCCTTGAAGAAACAAACAACACCATCAATCCACAAATAAAAAACAACAACCCTAAAATAAACCCTAATTTGATAAATTTCCCCTTCCTTCTCTTCCCCCACCCCTCAAACCCTTCCCACCCGAACCCATTTCCCGACCCGAATCCGCCCCCATCTCCTCCTCCCCCAAACCTGTATTCCTTGAGAATCAAATCAATCGGGTCTGGTAATAACTTCAGATTCGACGCGATGAACAATGCGAATCCCAGTGCTGCTTTTCCTGACGTTACCCATGATCCAGTTCCTCTCCGACTCTTTCTCGCTGAAATCTCCAATGCCCGTCTATGGAAATCTTGAAAAGGGTATGTAGAATGAAGATTGAAGCTCAAGAATTTAGACGACCCGTAAAATAAACGAGATTTTGAGGGTTTTAATGGAAGCCAGGTTGCGGAGATGTTGCAGGAAGGAATCTCTTTGATGGAAGTGTTCGAATGGGAGACAGGATATGGGGCTTTTGTTGAGTGGAGAGGTTGAGATTTGAAGGGTAAGGTTTGCTGCATTGTGTTTGATTTGATTTAGTTTCCTGATTGAACTGCTAAATGTGAATCAGAAGAGAAGATTGAGAGGAGAAGAGAGGGGAAGAGGAGAAGAGAAGAAGAACGGCCGTTGGAGCCTTTGTCGGAAGCACAAGCTCTGATGCTTTTACATGTGTGGGAGTTTTTACATGTGTGGGAGTTTTGCGAAAATGGAGTTGAAGGAGTATAGTTCTTGATACAGCCTATCTCCCTCCTTTAATCTAGGCCATTGATCCTATACCCAATAAGGAATACTGCACTTGTGTACCTACACACAAGTGCAAATTTACATTCGTCAAAAAATAGAGCCAATTTGCAGAGGATACCACAAGCAATTACATCATCAACCCCCACACGAATTTCAACGAACATACAAGGAGAAAAAAAAATCTGAGTTTTCTCATGGAATTCATTATCAGCTGAGAAAAAACAAATCATATAGCAACCCTTGTATGAGTTTATTACATTTACAAATTGAGAAATAGAATTATACTACTTACATTAGATTCAACGGATGTTTTATACCTTGTGCCATAATCTTGAGCTACAAAGTCATGTACATTTCACTTCACCAAGAGCAGTACTCTCTAAGATGCCCAAAAAATAGGCTTCATTTATGCTTCCTGAGTTGAATTATAATTCCACCATATTGCTATACACATCACTATTTCTCATGGGTATTAGGAGCTAATTAAGCTTATGTTTCTTTATTGAACTCTTTATCTAGCAGTTGCAGGAGCAATCAACTCTGTTGAATATGGTAAACACGAGCCCTCTCAAAAACAAGATGTACACAGATTTAACATCTCTCCATGTAATGAAGTGTTTACCATATTGTTGTTGATCAGCAAGTTATCTTTATTAATTCATATCTGTGCCTTGAAGAGTTCCATTGTAGAATTTCGCAAACGGGTTGCTTTCTACCAAAAAAATAGTACATAGAGGAGCTCTTTCCATGCATTGAGAATGTCAGGCAAGCACCAGTGGCTGCAGTTCTCTATGATGTCATGTATGTCACATTTAACAAATGTAGTTACCATAGACTTGTTCCAATGTTTTGATAACACCTCGTTGATTATGTTGAAATAGACCATTTTTCTTGGTGGTGCCATTAACGACAAGCTTAGCTCTAACAATGTCTCTAAGGAAAAAATACAAAGAAAGTGAATTATCCCATATGACATGATTTAAAAATAGGTAATGTGTTTGTAAACTCCATTGTTTATGAACAAAGATATTGTTATTATTTTTTGACATAAAAACAACTTTTATTGATAAGCCTCCTCCAATAGAAGATCAAATATAACAAGTAATTTCTTAGAGGCACTAAAGGATTCAACCCCCAAAGCATATTGACCTAGTTTATGACTTGCTCTATTTGCCTCTCTAAATGAAAAAAAACAAGAAATGAGGGAGGCCAAGGTGGTGTTTGTTCACTTAGTATATTATAAATGCGAACTCCTATTACAAATAGAAGTTTATTTTAAAGTAGAAATAGAGACTAAATAGAACTACCAAAATTGCCTTTAAGTTAATATTTTAAATTATAAGTAGTTGTAATTCTTAATTATTTTAATTCATGTTGAAAATTTATGGCACGCAACATGAAATATTAACGTTGTGAGTGACCAAGTGCTCTACTTGCGAGTGAAACCTTTTGACATTCTTGAAATCCCATCAGCGTGAAAGTGAAGCTAAAACAAATCGCACTCCATCACCTCCCTCCTGCTCTGCGGAGCTGCACCAATAACACCACTACTTAAATAGCAACGCAGTTGTGAATCGGAGAATCACAGAAGCCACCATGGCCGGTTCTTTGATGGGCAGCGACGGCAACAGATGGAGAGACCTCGACAAGCTCCTCACCAGGCCCGGCAACATCGTCGGTCCAGACTTCGAACCCAGTCCCGAGGTTCGTGTATCATCATCGATTTTGTTTCATCACATGGATGTTTCTTTCAGGCATTTTATCAAACATGTGTTGAACGAAACTTGTATAGGTTTAGTTTTTGTTGTTTTTTTTTTTTTTGTGATTTCGGGGTTTTGGGGCTGGTGGTGTTGTTGCAGCTGAGAGAGGATCTTCAAGAGTACACGAGGGTTTTGGTGGTGGGCGCAGGTGGATTGGGATGTGAACTTCTAAAGGACTTGGCTTTGTCGGGGTTTCGAAACCTCGAAGTCATTGATATGGACCGAATTGAGGTCTCCAATCTCAATCGCCAATTCCTTTTCAGGTTCTTCCACTTCCTCTTTTTTTTTTTTTTCTTTGAATGTCCCATGGTGGTTGTTTGGTAGATCTTTATGTTCATTTTTTTTTGTTTTGTTTCAGCTATGATCTTGTTAGTGCCATCACTTGTGTGATACCATAACTGTTAGTTTGCCATGACAAGTATATATGGCCATCCCTAGTGGGGTTGAAATGTGGTAGGTAGTGTCTAGATTCAGATGATATCATCTGTCATTTGATCAAGATAATGAGTTATGTGCGGAATGTTTGAGACAGAGAAAGAGAGGGAGGAGAGGGTATCAAAATGAATTTCGATACATGAGATTGACAATTGACACTTATTTCTTAATCAATTGATATGAATTCTTAGAGGTAAAATGAAGGACCTTCACGTAGTCCTTTTTAAATATTAACTGTAAGAAAATATTTAAATATACACCTTGAGACCATTGGGTGGTTTTAATACCATGTCTCAATGATCCCACATTAGGTGGAAAGTAAACTCTTAACTTGAAGATGAACTCCAACTTACCTCCCTGGTGCAAGCTAACTTCTCCTTAGAGGAGGAAAAAATATTGGGACAATCAACAACCTACATGTGGTCTCTAGAGACAATAGTGAGCTTTGATACATCATTTGTGGGGAGGGCATTTAGCTTCACTATGTAAAGAGTTGAGGTTGGGGCATATTGTTGGTACCTTGGCTCAATAATCCCATGTTAGATGGAAAGCCAATCTTTGACTCGAAGATAATTCTAAATTTCCCTTCCTTGTTGGAAATATGCATTTCTTGCAATGACAACAAAACTTGGACGGCTATGGGTTTGCCGCTAGTCCTTTAGGGAAATAGTGAGTTGAGACAAGTAGGGACAACAAGTTGCATCTATAGTAGCTTTCGGGGGGAAAAAAGTATTCCAAGTAGGCCATTGATCAAGGTTATAAATGAAAAAAATATGATGAATAGTGGTTGGGGCTCACAGGTTTGAATTCGAAAACCACCTCTCTGCAACTTGGGGGTAATGTTGTGTATATCCATCCACCTTTCATATTTTGCAGTAGTCTCTCCCTTACACTAAGGACGCTCCCTTATCACATGACATTGTTTGAGTTGAAAAGACTAAAAATAACTAAAATGTCTAGTTAGAAGTTTGGAGGACGTTAATGCAAAAATGAGATAGACTTGCCTTGGAGTGACTGTGATTATTATTGCTATTGTTATTATTATTACTTTTTGTCAATCATCATATGGAAGAATATATTAAAAAAAGGTTTTAATGGATTTAGAGTTAGGTTCCATGCCAAGCAGGTCGCTACTTGTAGTGTTTATGGTACGTGAGGATACGAATATTTGTATACATCTCATGGGACAAGTTGAGTGCTCTAAGATGCCTACAAACTCTTGGATAAAAAAAAAAAGATTTAAGTATGAGAATTGGAGGTGCTTAGAGTTTTATGTTGGGAGATTTACGTTTCCCTTATATGTGTGGGCAACATACTTAATACAATTATATTATTAGAGCTATTTAATTATAATGACTATAAACTTCTATCGGGTATGGGCTTAATGAGTGGATACCCAATATTGTTTCATCTAGGGTTTAATGGGACCCTAGTGTAGTAATATATAAAGACATTAGAGGTTATGGTCCCCAATACGTCAAATCATTCTACCGCTTTCTCATGTACCCATTTAGAGAGAGAGAACCCATTAAAGGTTAAGGAGATTTGACTAAGGAAGATAGTAGCCCGTTCGTCAATCATCGTTGTTATTCCGCTAAGGTTTGATTGTTTCTGCCATGGATACAAATAATTATTCTTCAATATTAAACCTTGGTAATCTGGTACGATTTGATCGTAGGACCGTGTTAATGCTATTCTAGGGTTCTACATAATTAAGGATATCTAGACTATAGAATTTCTAACAATTGGCATCAGAGCCTAGGCCATGTTTGATTATTGAGATTGTTTATACAATTTTTTCTTTTCTTCTCTTATTTGGAATTCTTAGGGTAGAAAACTTTGGTCTTTTTGTGTGAACTGCGAGTATTGCATGATTTTTTTTTCTTCTGAGGAACATTTGTTGTTAAATGATCCATGGTGTTATTATGGGTTATTAAGGATTGGACATTTGAATCGTGGTGAGAAAGAACAATTTTCGGCAATTTTTTGCTCTTTCGAATGGTATTTTATGATTCCAAACTCGCATGTTTGCGATTCAGCGCCACAACGCCATTTTGGTAGTGCTGCGACGCTATGAACAGGAACACCGCAGCGCTGCAGTGGTGCATTTTTTATGTTTTATTATGATTTAAGATTTTTAATTTGCATCGATTTGTCTTGTATTTTTAATTAAATTAATTGAATCAATATGTTGCCAAAGTAACCTCTATTGTGTAGATTAGTTTAATTTGAAATATCAAGATGTTTGTGTGTTTGTAATTTATGCGAACTGTGACTGACCCAAAGGAAGGTTACTATTTGGCCAAATTGTGGATATACCTGTGGTAATAAATATGTGACAATTATAAAGTTTTCCATGTGAACAACAATCGGTTCAAAGAAAGGCTTTTGTTTGACAGGATTTATCTCAATATTTGATTACTGGGTTGAGAGTACCACTTACAGCTGAAATCTCTGTCGCCAATGAGGGCTGGCGCAATTGGTCGCTAGTTCAGTGGGCATCGAAGAGGTCGTGGGTTCGAGCCGGGAGCGGAGTTAGGAGCTACTTGCTGTCGCTGGCGCATTACACGCCCCCTCATGGGTATACATTGTGCATGCCATGATTGTAGACTGGTTCATGGTGCTTGGGGCTTAGTCGGGTTCACTAGGTTAGCTGGCTAGGGTGTCCCACCCGCGTGGTGTGGGGATTAGTCAGGTGTCATGGTGGTGGACCGGGCGGCCGACAACCATCCCAACTTTCCCTCGGATACCCCTCGAGGGATTTGTATCTTCTCAAAAAAAAAAAAAAACAGTTGAGTCTCTGTCCAAAGACTAGATATTAATGTTGTGCTAGGTATCTTGAGATGGGGCCCACATTTTATTTATTTTTGATTATGTCATGTTTTCAGCTTTTATTATGACATGATTTTTTATTATGAGCATGTTCTTTTATTTTGTTCTCTATACAGTTTCTGCTACTGCTACAAATGTTTTTGCTCAAGTTAATGTTATCGCAATGCTGAATGGGACAAATTTCAAGATCTGGAAAGAGAACGCGAAAATGGTTCTCGGATGTATTGTTTTGGACCTTTCGCTAAGGATGGAACGACCCACTGCCATTACGAAAAACCCTAATGAGGTTAAAATTGAGAAGTGAGATTGTTCTAATCGCATGGCTTTGATGATTATGGAACGCTCCATTCCGGAAGCGTTTAGGGGCTCAATTACAAAGAGAAAAAATGGTAAGAAGTTCCTTGAGGAAATAGAACAATATTTTGCTAAAAATGAAAAGTCAGAAACAAGTAACCTTTTGGCTACTCTTGTTTCAATGAGGTATAAAGCAAAGGGGACCATAGGAGAGTACATTATGGAGATGTCAAATCTTGCTGGGAAACTCAAGGCACTAAAGTTAGAGCTATCTGAGGATTTGCTCGTGCACTTGGTTCTCATATCTCTTCCTGCACAATTCAGTCAATCTAAAGTGAGTTATAATACCCCAAGGGACAAATGGACTCTTAACGAGTTCATATCTCACTGTGTGCAGGAAGAAGAAAGAATTCAATGAGACAGGATTGAAAGTGCTCACTTAGCATCAACCTCTCATAATAAGAGAAAGAAGAGAGCGAAGGATACTGCAGATGGAACACTAGAATAACATTAACACAGTCCTAGGATCAAATCATGTCAGATTACCAAGGGTTAATATTGAGGAATAATTACCTGTATCCATGGCAACAACAATCAATACCTTAATGGAATAACAACGATGATTGATGAATAGGTTATTGTCTTCCTCAATCAAATCTCCTTAATCTGTAATGGGTTCTCTCTCTCTAGATGGGTCGATGAGAAAGCAATAGAATGATTTGACGTATTGGGGACCATAACCTTTGATGTCTTAAAATATTACTCCACTAGGGTCCCATTAAATCCTAGGTGAAACAATATTGGGTATCCACTCATTACGCTCATACCTGGTAGAAGCCTACGGGCTTTCTTAAATAGATTACTTAACAAAAATTCATTATAATTAAATACCTCTAATAATATAATTGTATTAAGTATGTTGCCCACACATATAAGGGAAACATAAATTTCCCAACATTTTATGCCATGAATGAGTATTGTTAAATTGATAAAGCAAATATAAGACGGTCATAGCACCTTTCGCCTATTAATAGTAAAAGTATAGTGTATAAATGAATTAACTATGGGGAGATGAGGATGTTTAGGTAGATGAGTGGCAAGTCTTAAAAAACAAAATCCATTTGTGGGAGTTTTAATGTGGTACCAAGTGTTACTTGGGGAAGGTTAGTTCATATTATTCAATCAATTTGCGACGTAGACCAATTATGTATCACCAATAACCAAGGATGAAAAATCCAAATTCGCCCTAACTTGTTCCTTTAAAATTTGAAATTGATTTGGGAAAGTCCAACTTAACATGGAGAATCTTTGTAAAAATTTGGTATCGTAGAGAACTATAAA
The DNA here is from genome assembly GCA_035771175.1 of Paratinospora sagittata. Lineage (NCBI taxonomy): Eukaryota > Viridiplantae > Streptophyta > Magnoliopsida > Ranunculales > Menispermaceae > Paratinospora > Paratinospora sagittata. The sequence goes on along the minus strand of CM069595.1, from coordinate 13,044,517 downwards.
GAATTCTATTTAGATGTTGTAAAGATCTATGCTTCTTTTAGACATGCTAAAATAAATATAATTGTATTTAAAGCTCATTAAATCATGACATTGAATGGTTTAAAGTAAGATTAATATGTTCTCCCAATCTTGTCACAAAGGATTGGGAGAATATATTCCCCTTCTATAGACAAGAGGCTCTGCCTAGAAGCACCACGAACCACAAACCTATCCTTCTTGACACTACGGAAGTGAGATGGGGCCCAACACCATTCCGTTTCGAGAATACTTGGCTTTCCCATAAGGATTTTAGGAAAAATCTTGGACTTTGGTGGCCTTCTTCTAATACATACGGAAGAGACAGACACAAGTTCGTGATCAAACTCAAAAAAATAGAAGAATTACTTGAGGAATGGGATAAGGAGACTTTTGGCCTTACAAAAAGGAAGAAGACGGAACTTGAAGAAATGATTGGAGACCTTGATAAAATTGAAGAGGGTGACCAATGGACTTAGGAAATGGGGACCTTCAGAAGGACTTATAAGGCATAATTGGCTGAATTATGTTTGAGGGAAGATAGAATGGCTCTACAAAAGGCGAAGATCAAATGGCTACAGGAAGGCGATGTCAATTCTAAATTCTTCCATGGGCTACTAAATGGAAGACAAAACAGAAACGTAATCTCGAAAATCGAACTAGAAGATGGGCGTCTTGTGGAGAATGAGCAAGAGGTTGTTGATGAAGTTGTCAAGTACTTCAAGAATATCTACTCATCCGAGAAGAAAGAATCTTGGGAGATTGAGGGCCTTGAGTGGGATGGTTTGCTTGCAGATGAGTGTAGATGGTTAGAACATCCATTTGATGTTGATGAAGTCAAGGGGGCAGTGTTTAGTTGTGATGGGAATAAGGCTCCTGGCCCGGATGGGTTTTCTATGGCATTCTTTCAGAAATCATGGGACTTGGTAAAGGATGAACTAATGAAAGTGTTTGAGGAATTCTACCTGAACGGTGTAATCAACATCCAAACTAACGAGACATATGTTTGCCTTGTCCCCAAGAAATCTAATTCTTGGAGTCTTAAGGACTTTTGTCCTATCAGCCTAATCACTAGTCTGTATAAGATCATATCCAAGGTCTTGGCTCTGCGTCTGCGAGCTGTTCTTCACAAGACTATTGAGCCATACCAGTCCGCGTTCATTGAGGGAAGGCATATTCTTGATGCAGTTTTAATTGCTAATGTAGCGGTGGAAGACTATAGATCAAGAAAACAAAAAGGGGTGGTTCTTAAAGTGGATTTTGCCAAGGCCTATGATTTAGTGGATTGGGGTTTCATGACATTTGTGATGAAGATGAAAGGCTTCGAAAGCAGATGGCTATCATGGATGTATTTCCTCTGTGCCCTACTCAATTGTGATCAATGGTAGGCTGAGGGGAAAGTTCAATGCAGAAAAGGGGCTTAGGCAGGGGGACCCATGGTCTCCCTTCCTGTTTACTATTGTTGTTGATGGCCTAAGCAGATTGATGTCTCGCCGGAGATGATACTCGTTGGTTCATGGCTTTGTGGTGGGAAAGGAGAAGATCGAAATTTCTCACTTGCAATACGCGGATGATACACTGTTCCTTTTGAGGGGGGGGGGAATGAAAATGTACTCAATGCTCTCAGGGTCCTTCAATGCTTTAGTGAAATATCATGTTTAAAGGTAAATCTTTCAAAAAGCCAAATGGTGGGGATTCACATGAGCGAGAATTCCTTATCCCATCTTGCAAATAAGGTGGGCTGCTCAGTTGGCATGTGGCTTATGAATTACCTTGGTCTTCCCCTTGGAGGCCTATCCATTATCCAAAGTATTCTGGGAACTAGTCGTGGCAAAAATATCTAAAAAATTGGATGGATGGATGGAGGGAGGAGGGCTTTCCTTTCCAAGGGTGGCCGGCTTGCATTAGTGCATTCTGTCTTGATGGCTCTGCCCTCATATTATATGTCCATATTTAAGATCCCATCATCAGTGGTAGATTGGATTGAGAAAAAAATCAAAAACTTCTTCAGGGGGGGAAAGCAAAATAGAAGTGTTTCCAAATTGATAAAATGGGAAGTAGTTCAAAGACCAATGGAGAAGGGTGGGCTGGGTATAGGAAACATATCCCTTCGAAATGTTGTTTTATGCAGTAAATGGATTTGGAGGTTTACCAGGGATCCATTATCTTTATGGGCTCGAGTGGTTGCTAGTAGACATGGAAGGATCAACTTCGATGGTTCGAGGAAAAGGGGGATTTCCACATACAAATGTTCGTGGAAGTTCATTTCCTCATTAATATCGCAGTTTACATCACATTCGACTTTCAGTGTTGGGAATGGACAGACGTTCAGATTTTGGGAGGACAAGTGGTTGAGCAACTCCACACTGGCTAATAGGTTCCCCCATCTTTATCGATTATCCACCCTCCACAATATGGTGCTTGGAACCTCATCACCCATACCTTCACACTATGGCGCTTGGAACCTCCACTTCCCTAGAGCTTTAACAGGCCGAGAGTTTGTAGAAATAGGATCTCTCCTTCAATTACTCCAAACTGTTTCAATATCCCCAGAACATGATTGGCTTATTTGGCTCCTTGACTCATCTAAGTCATATTCTTGCAAGTCTTATTTTTCATGTCTCATTGACTCACCTCAAATCCCATTTTTTCCCTGCTCTAACCACATTTGGCAGGCACGTCCCATTCAAGGTAAGAATATTTGGGTGGACTTTGGCCCATAGACATATTAATACTGTTGACATGTTGCAATGCAGGCTTCCCACTACTTGTTTATTACCTAACTGCTGCGTGCTTTGTAAACAGGATGGAGAGAGCATTGATCATATTTTCCTTCATTGTACTTATTCAAAATCACTATGGGGGAAATAGTTTAACTTTTCTAGTACCAAGTTTCTAGTTCCTCAACAAATAGAGGAGGCTTTGACTTTATGTCACATTCCTTCCCTATCGGCTGAGGAAAAAGGATTAGGTTTGATTGTCTTTTATGCGACCCTATGTCTGATTTGGATAGAGCGAAATAATAGGATATTTTACAACTTGATTAAGTTAGAGTCACAACTATGGGAAGAAATTAAACTTAGGGCTAACACATGGGTTTATGCTTCTTCTAGGGCTAAGGGATTATCAATTACAGATTGGGTACTGAATTGGGGCAATTGTATGTATGTGGGTAGGGACTATCTTCATTAAAGGGGATGAGGAGTTATGGATGGATAGACGATATTTTTGTTTTTAAAACTATGCAGAAGCAGGGCCTATACTTTTCATCTCTGGTGAAAAGGATTGTATATTGATTTCTTACAAGATTCAATACAAAGTTTCATTTGTTTCCTCTCAAAAAAAATAAAATAAATAAGAAACTAGGAATAACAAGCTATTTTATGACTTTTATGCTTAACATAGATAGGAGATATATGGACTGATTATTAATTAAACATTTTTTTTATAAATTACATGTTCATTTTTGCTTTGAATTAGATTTTTGTATACCATATTTTGTTTCTTCCCTTATTATTTATATCCCTTACATATGAATTGTGCTTCAATCTAATATAGTCTTATTCTTTAAAAATATATTCTAACAAAACTTGAAGTTTGCATTATTTTGTTTCATAATTTTTTTTTTTTTTTTGAATACTTTGTGTTTGATCTACGGTAAATTTGATAATGGTAGAGGGAGAAGAAGACCTTAATTAACATGGATGTTAATGTCTATATTTGCTTGATGTACATAGTTGGACCTCTACTTATTAGCTATAATTTTTAGGTCAAGCGGTTTCTGATATAACATTAAAGCAATTTTATTCTGGAGGTCTCGTATTTCAACCTCCATCTAAGCGTATTTGCTTGTTTATCTCATTGATAAATCATGCCTTTCCTTCCCATTATAAAAGCTAGTCCACGTCAGTACCATCATGCACGTGAGGGGGGAGTATTGATGTCTATATTCGCTTGATATACATAGTTGGGTCTCTACTAATCAGCTATAGCTTTAGGTTCAATGGTTTCTAACAATGGACGAAGATAGTTAAGAAAGATATAATTACTTGTAATCTATAAGTATTGACTTCGCCCTTGATAAAGTAGGGTGGAGGAAGCAAATTCATGTAGCTAATCCCATGTAGTTTGGAAAAGGATTTGTTCAGTTGAGTAAGATTTTAATACATTGTGTTTGAAAATTGAAAAATGCTACATGATTTTTTTTGAGTTTACAAATCGTTTTGGTATTTTACCTAACCTCAATGGGTTTTTTGTAATAATTTGATTACATTTAATTCACAATTCAATTATTGTTTGGAGGATTTTGTACTAGTTCCATTCCATGATTATATGTCATCCGACATTTAAAAACCTGTTAATGACATATGCAAAGTAGTCAAGGTGAACTCAAGCGTGCTTTGAGGCACGACACACATGTTATGCCTTAATAATAAAAAGGCAGGGCACTAATCTTTTCTTCTTTTGTTATAGTCTTTGTTATCCTCTTCTGTTTTAATTAGACATGCTGTGGAATATGATAGTGATTACCAATTTTTTCTTGCTTTAAACTGAATATCCTTTTTTATCCTTTTAGGCTAATGCCTTTTCACCAGTAATGTTGTTCTGCATGTTTGTTTTTCAGTAGGTACTGCCAAAGAACGAATCTTAAAATATAGATGTTTCTATTGTAGGCTTCAAGATGTGGGGAAGCCAAAGGCTGAGGTTGCAGCACAGCGCGTCATGGAAAGAGTTAGTGGGGTTAACATTAAACCACATTTTTGTCGAATTGAAGATAAAGATCTTGAGTTTTATAGTAACTTTAGTATTATTGCTCTTGGTCTGGATTCCGTTGAGGCTCGAAGCTATATAAATGCTGTGGCCTGTAGTTTTCTTGGTTTGTCTTTTCTTCCCCTTTTCTACTTGGTTATCTAAGAAGGCTGTTTTCATTTTCATTGGCAAACAAAAGTTGTCTTCCTATTATTCTTCTCTCTTGACTATGCTTCCATGCTTTGGACACACAAAAACACACACACATGCTAAGACACATATATATTCTTTCTATTTAAATGCCTTTGGCTTTTTTTTTTTTTTAATAATCACTTGGAAGATGTGTTTCAACTGTGATAGTGTGATCTGCTCTGGTTGTGTTGATATAGCATCTAGTTTACGCCTATCTAAGTCATTGCTGATATTTATTTAAAAATTGTTGTGAATTGTAAACTTGATTCAACATCAAGGGACTGTATGTATTGCTTAGTCTAAACTTCTATTTATACTATATTGCACTTCTGCTATTACTCTTGAGGAAACTTATTTGACATTACTATAGCAAGGAAAATGCAGAAAAAGCACAAAAGCCAATAGAGCATCTACAGAACTTTTTTTTTTTTTTAGCAGAAACAAGTATTGTATGTATTAAAAATTAACACAAAAATATGAGTACAACCATAGGGAGCACAAGAAGAGCGCCCAAAGCCAAAATAACACTCAGGAACTCAAATACCCGTGATATGCATCCATGCACCCAAATTACAAATGAAAAAGACAACTTCCCCAATCCAAAAATCCAATCCGAAAGAGATGGGCCATTCACCAACGCGGCCGTGTGAACCCACCAACTGGCGACGAACCTAGTATCTTCCCACAATTTGGTAGCATCCCTACATCTAACATTAAAGATTCTATTGTTCCTTTCTAGCCAAATATGCCATAGTGTCACAAAGGATGCCATAAGTGCCACCTCTCTAGCCAAAGATGAAGTGATTGAGATATGGGATAGGGACATGCACTCATCAAGACAAGATGGAGGCCTCCTCCCGAGAAGCAACACCATTTCTCCCATAAGCCTCTAGCCACTGAACAATGCAAGAACAAATGATCTGGGTTTTCTTCAGCCTGAAAGCATAGAACACAGCACTGTGGAGATAGAACCATATTAGGAAGACGCCTTTGGAGTAAGTCCATGGTGTTGATCTTCCTATGAGCCAGACCAAACACTTTAACTTTAGATGAAATATGTATTCTCCAAATGACTGCCGCTAAGGGGAAAGGTGGCACGACGTGATTAGAAGAGGATTGTGAGGCCCCAACTAATGATTTACAAGAATACTCCCCTTTTGGCTCAAGAGCCCATTTAAATTGATCCGGGTTATGTGAAATGGTTATGTGGTCTAAGGTATTTTTAAGGTTAGCTATTTCCCCTTGTTCTCTTAAAGTTAAAGCTCTAGGAAAGTGTAGGTTCCAAGACAAGGCATTGTTTGAATCGATAGGGCTTGGGTTGATAAATTTTGCAATAGGCTGGTTGTGCATAGTTGATAATCTATATAAGGTTGGACAAGTTCTTGCCAAGGGACAATCCCCAATCCATCTATCCTCCCAGAAACGAAAGGTTTCCCCATCACCAAGCGAAGGGCGAATGTGTGCATCAACAGTTGCTGATAAGGATTTGATGAATTTCCATGGCCCTCTAGACGTAAATCTTCCCCCATACCTCACCCCAACACCCTGGCCCGAAGCATCTACAAAACTTATGACACTACCTTGACCAAGACATTGCAATCTGTGAATGTAACTACCTCTGCTATGTGAATTGTTTAACTGCATCACGAGTTATATTTGTCTACTCACTTCTATTGAGTAGAGTAGCAAGAAATATTTTAGAATTAGAAATACAATGGTGCAATGGGAAAGGAGAACTCTAATGTAGAGGCATGTGGTATATTAATCATGATGATGAGGTTACAATGGGTTTATATTGGTTTCTAAGTATCAAGTTATGAGGAGAGATACCCTGAGTACTTTACCCGAAGTTATTTTAGAGATCTTGGGAAGTAGGTAATCATTGTTGAAGAGCTTCAATGGCTGAAGGGTGTGTTGCTATGTGAATGAAGAAAAGGGTGAAGTTAATGCATGTTTCTTTGACTTTCACAGAAGTTTTTCTTAGCTAAAGAAGCAAAAAAGCTTTTATTTTTGCCTTATTGGAACGATAAACTTTTTTTGGACCAAGACATCAAATGTGTTGGCTTTCCTACACCCAATGCTGCGTTACCCGTACCCTTTACTTTAGCCTGAAGCACCCATGTTCGACACTTTATGAGATGACATAACATGGGTATGGGATATGTGTTCGACACTTTAGATTTTGGAATATTACTCTGTGAATTCTCTAATGGAAAGAAGAGAAAGCGTAAAAGAAGAAAATGACTAATAGATAAGAATTTACTTAAGTGAGGGAACAAAAAGGACGATAAACGAGTGAAAAGAAGAAAAACAAAGGGAAAGAACATCATATAATATAGGCTTCATAGTGAAGTAGTGAACATAACGTTGTCCAAGTATCCCTGAATTTGAAACTGAACAAGCCAAACCTCTAGATATGTATCTGTATCTGACACCCATACTCTAGTCTAGGTAACATAGATCTAGTGGTATTAAGGCATCTACCTTGTTCAGTTGAGGTGATGTCTAGGCAATAAAAATTAAATAACCTCTTAATACAAACATATATCATACGAAAGGTTGTTTGAATTTTATGAACAGTAAATATCTAAAAAAGCCAAACCTTCTCAAAAGATTTCTCATTATTTGCTTGTTGAATTTTTTTTTTTTTTAAAAAAGAAATTTATAGATTTTAAGGCTAAAAATTATATTTCTAGTTTTGAGGTATCTATTTGTAAGAAAGGTATAGAGGGTCAAATGGAATTAAAAGTCGAGATGTCTTGTTTTCTTAATACTATTTAAAATGTTTTGCAAATTATAATGAAGAGTTGGTGCCTTGACAACCCTGCCTGACAAACTTCCCAATGCCGATTGTCAAAATCAAATTTGCTGATTCAACTTGAGGTTTTCATGTGGTTATTTATTAAGTTGGTCTACTTATATAATAAATATACCGTATACTAACCTAGTTGCTATTGAGCCACTGACTTTTAGCTGGTTTGGCAACTGTTTTAGAAAGTGTTAAGTTAAATTCGTTGTGTAATTTCTTGTATGGAATTTGAAAAGAACTTTTTTCATATCTTTTTGTTCTTACCTCTCCTTTTCTAGGTCAACAAGCTCTTAATGGTTGAAGGTTGAAGTTGGGTTTAGAAGCCAGGTCTCTGGTACTATGTCCCAGTCTTTTTATTGTAAAGATTAAATCAAGTCAATATTGGAAAGAAGAGTGACCTCAGCATTTGCACGTCGACTAGGGGTAAAAGATTTAAGAGATGTGCTCTAAATAGTGCACCTTGGTTAAATGGGGAATGAATGCTTCTCTGCTGTCTTTTTGGAATTTCTTTGTTTGTCAAGTCTGTCCGTCTGAGAACTTGATACTTCTGTCCCTTGTCACCATCCTGAAGCTCTGTGTCCTTTTTTATTAACCTGAAATAAGTCCTTCCCAAATGGTGTTATAGTAAGAACACCACTATCATAACTGTTGCATGTCAACTCTTCTATTCCATTCTTTTGTTTTTGTTTTTTGCTTCCCTTTTTTTTTTTTTTTTTTTTTTTTTTGTGTGTATTTAAAACATGCCATTGATGCTGTAGATAATGTTGCCTATTTTTTATGTTTGCAATTGTTGATGATACATATTCTTTGTTCTCTGGGTGTGTTTAATAGTTTTTGGTGTTACAGTGACTAGGTTTCTATCTTTCTCCTGAGTTGATATAGTATCTCTTTGTTTTTTGGGAAATCTAGAGTATGATTCTGAAGATAACCCTTGTCAAGAAACAATGAAACCTATGGTTGATGGTGGAACTGAAGGTTTCAAGGGACATGCAAGGGTCATATTGCCAGGGACGACACCATGCTTCGAATGTACCATCTGGTTATTTCCCCCTCAAGTAAAATTTCCATTGTGTACCCTGGCAGAAACTCCTAGAACTGCTGCCCATTGTATTGAATATGCTCATTTAATTAAATGGGATGAGGTAATGGACAAGCCTTGTCTCTGTTTTTCTTTATTTTCTTGATCTGCTCTTGTAGTTGTTACAATTCCATCCTGTAACATGTACAGGTGCATAGTGGAAAAACTTTTGATGCAGATGATCCAGAACACATGCAGTGGGTTTACTCAGAGGTTATCATATTCTGGTTTATCTTATGCTGCTTGCCATTTCGTCCTTCCAACTTACACCATGGAAATGTCCATTGCAGGCTGTAAAGAGAGCAGAGTTGTTTGGCATCCCTGGAGTTACCTACTCTCTCACTCAGGTAATTTATTTCTCATTGAAGTAGGTATTGTTTCATCTGAAAATTTTCTGACTGCTTGCATTTGTTTGGTTTCTCTCTAAGCACTCATTGACTGGATTTCTGAATTTAGCTGGCAAGAAAGTTAATACACAATGATCATGTTTCATTAGTTGGACTAACGCCAAAAATTGCAATATTTGGAATCTTCAAAGAAATCTTTGAAGACTAGCTTCTGCCATATAACTGCCTTCCCATTTGCATTTCAGAACATTCCTTTGTCACATGGGCTCGGCGATCAATATTGTGCGACTCCAAAGTTGCAACTTTATGGTATTTTGGGGTCTTCAATCTTTCATGTCTCAGATAATTAGGGTTTTCTCTGCTTCTTCACAGGGTGTTGTGAAAAACATTATTCCAGCTATTGCGTCCACAAATGCCATAATATCAGCTGCATGTGCACTTGAAGCATTGAAGATTGCTACAGCATGCAGCAAGACAATGGGCAATTATCTGACGTATGGTCTATCTTCTATCTGTTTCTATTGTCAATTGAACTCCTGTGATTGGTATGGTAGAGATCCCTGCTAGAATCAAGGGTTTTAACTCATGAGGTATGATTTGGGCAGTTTGCTTGCATGAGGCAAGATGTAAGCCTTGATTTATTATTTTCTTTAAAATAAATAACAAATTGTAAAAAAGAAAACACAAAAACTCTAAAAAAATACAATATAAATAATAAATGAAGAAATACTGAAAAGGAGTGTAATATAAAGTATTTAGAGACCTGTGCGTGTCGAGAATTTGAGTGATTTGTCTTAATATATCAATTATCTTAATTATTATAAACAATATTAAAAAATGAGCACATCAAAAATCAGGATTTCCAAATTTTAAGTTTTTTTTTTGTTTTGTTTTTGAAATGAAATGTAAAAATTTGTAAATTTTAAGTTTTTAACGGTTAAAGAAAAGCAATTAGAAAGTACATATAATGCAAAAATTTCAGGTCTTCCACTTTTTGCCATTTGTTTCAACAATGTAACAAGATTAATGCAATTTGTAATTAGAATCATTGGTCAAAAGCTTTTTAAATTGTTAAGTTCTTATCTCTATTAATTAACTTAAAAATATATCACTTGTAGGAGGCCTTTCTAGAACTTGAAGTGCCAAGGATATTTTTTTTATTTTACCCTTTAAGGGAAAAAAACATCAAGTTCTACCCGATGACAAAAAATTCATCCTTAAAAGCTTAAAGAATTGGTCTTAATTGTTTAAAAATTATAAACATAAAGTTATATTCAATTCAGCTCCACTTAAATAAATCTTTTCCTAATTACATGGGGTTGGTTGCATGAATCCACTTCCTCTGCTTTGCTTTAATTAAGACTAAGTTGACATTTAAATTACAAATAGTTTTATCTTTCTTAATTGTTTCTATCCATTTTATTTTAGGTCTGCCGTTACCTCTATCATTATTGTGGAATGTTAAAAAATCACTCTTCCTAACTTGAACATCTAAAGGTCTTCGTTGTTTGTGTTCAAACCACCATAATCAGTTTTTTCTCATTTTATCTTCAATTGGGCCTACTACCATTTCTCAGTTATGTTTATTTCTAATTCTATCTTTTAAATGTTTTACCACATATCTATCTTAATATGCGCAGTTTTGTTACACTTAGTTTGTTCATATGTTATTTCTTTATTGCCCAACATTCTGTTACATATAGCATAGTTGGCTTAATAGCTTTTTTTTAGAGGAAACAAAATGCTCTTTATTGAGCCATAAAATTAGGCACCCAATATTACAAAGTACAAGTAGTACTCTCAACGTTTCAAGCCACAAATCAGTAGCAACCGAATCAAGGTATTTAACACTATCTCCCCTTAAAATACAACCTCCAATACAAGCATGTAATCCACCTCCTAATCCAATCTGACATGGAGTACCCAACAACCAACTTTGAGCAGGCCACCCACGGGGAAGCCAGCCATTTTGCACTCTCCCTAAGGTCCCACTCCTCCAATATTCAATCATGGAATAGTCTTCTATTCAGTTCCAACCACATGCTCCATAGGGTAGCAAATATGGCTAATGGAAAGACACTCTTTTCCTTCAAATTCAGTCTTGTGTACTGTGTTATAGTGAAACAATCCTTATTTGATGCTGGAGTCCGCAGCCTTCCTTCCATGAAGCCCTCCCAAAGTTGCCAAATGTCTCGCAAATGAGCATGAGAAGAATAGATGGTCCGCTGTCTCCCATTCCTGCAAACAAATAGGGCAGCAAAAGGGGGAAATACATAGCATAGGATAATGAGCCTGCATCACATCACTGGTACTAATTCTCCTATAAAATTTTCTTTTAGCTTGAATGGAATGCATCGATTATTTTATACTCTAGAAACAATCTTCCATTTAACCCATCCTGCTTTAACTCTTTGATTCACATCCTTGCCTATTTCACCTTCTTGATCAATAATGGTTCTCAAATACCTAAAATCTTCATTCCTTGACATCTCTTGGCTTTCATTCTTAACTATCTCTTCGTCTATATTTCTACTTCCACTACAATTACATTTAATATATTCAGTTTTAGTCTTACTAATTTTAAACCCTTTAGGTTCTAGAGCCTCTCTCCAAACCTCTAGCTTAGCATTTACTCCATATTTGGTTTCATTAGTCAACAATATATAAATATAAATTTATATTTAAAAAAGGTTAAAATTTTGAATGCCAAATTTTTATTATGGAAATGTGAGGTTTAAGTCTTATTCTACGCCGCAAGGCTTAAAGCGTACTCCTCACAACAGTTGTGTAATCCTCACTATCCATTAAGCCTTAAGATGAATTATAGTACCTTGCCCTAAGGTGTATCTTGAGGTGTATACCCTCATTCAATTTTTTTAAACCATAACCAGAATTAATGATTTATTGTTGTTGCTATGGCTTAATGCCTTAAGATCTTTTTAGTTTTTAATTTTTTTTTTCCTTTTTATTTGGGGTTAATCTTAATTTTTTTCATGGGCTTTGTTCCCATGCATTTGATAGATAATCTTCGCTAGGACTCTTACCAGAGAGAAATAAATGGAAATGGCAACTAAGCAGTGATTCCTCTTATGTCCAAGGTACAAGGGAAAGGGTCAAAGCTTATTCAAGTTCTCAAGCTTTCGTCCGTGATTTCAACGTCTCAGATTGAAGAACCTTTCCAAATCAAAGTTCCATGATGACCTGTGCCATATAGTTGCATTAATGCTTGGATAAGCTGTTTTAAGAGCAAAGCATTAAGATATCAGTACCTTGAGGGTGGACTTCTTTAACCAAATGTTCTCCATAATCCTATTTTCTCTACTCATCCTAAATCTAATCCCTTTGGAAATAACTTTAGATTTAAATTCATATTAAGGTCCATTCTCTAAAGCCATTAAGGCTTGTTGGCCAGTCTAACAAAATTGTGGCATACTACTCGCCACAAACTCAACAATTCTGCCAAAAACTTCAATATTTATATCCAATCTAGCATTACGTTGAAGGTGCCGTCAGTCACTAATTCTGGACCCCTCATCCTTCATCTTTCTTATTGAGGCAAACCTTTGATATTGTTACCTTGTTATTTATCTATGGTTCCTTGGAGCATGAGCCTTGTCCCCTCCTTAAAATCTTCCTATGGGAACTTACTAAATGAGTTTTTTCAGCAAAAGGGATATGCTCATATAAATCGAAACAAAGAGAATGTAAAATATGTTAGGTTTGTGTTTTAATGCCTTTGGATGGCTAGCTTGTGGCATGGGGACCAATATTCCAACTAAATAAACGGCAAGGTCCCTCCCTGGAGCCTAGGGCCTTTGCAAAACGTTGCTCTTCAGAAGAGCTCTCAACCCTTAAATTGTTTCACTCTAGATGTCTAGTTTTGGAACCTAGGGACTTTGCAATAGATGAAACCTTCTTGGAAGGGTACGCTCCAAGAAGCTTTCATCTATTGCCCTGTAGGCAACTTGCTTAGGGCTTCAACTGTTAAGATAAAAGTAATTGAGCAAATGGTGTTATTTTTACAATTTAGAACTTGTAAAAACTTTATGGATCCATTTTGAAGGATATAAAACGTCACATAAGAACTGCATTTCAAGATCTGCATCCAGTTATTTCCATAAGTCTGAATTGGTGACTGAGTTGATAGGATGGAAAGCCTTAACATGTTAATTTCACAAATTAGCATTGGCCTTTCGGCCTCTCCATCCTTTTGGATAAGAGGACCAATATATCAAAATTAGATTTTCCTACATATTTATGCTACTTCTATATAAACATTTAGACTATGATTGCATGTAATATACTGTCTTGGCCTCACGTATTTCAAAGTACTTTGAAACTGTAGAATCCAAAGCAGTCTCTAAAGATCTATATTTGTTGCATTTTGCCTTTCACTAGTCTCACCAATTGATATTTGCTAATTCACATGTCTAAGGTCCCGTTTAATATGTAAACTCATCTCATCTATGATTGAAGCAAATAAATATAGCTCAATGTTAAATCTTTGATAAATTTTTTTTTGGCATTCAACTCTTTGATAATTCAGGGGCTATAGTTGTAAGACGATTTTTATCAACCATCCATTCTTGTATTTGACCTTTATTACCTTTCTAGTATTTTAACCAACATGCTATTATTTAGTTTATATTAATTCATCAGGTTTTTTTCTATTTTTTTAGGTATAATGGTCTTGAAGGACTCCACACAAAAGTCACTGAATTTGTCAGGGATAAGGATTGTCTTGTTTGTGGACCTGGAGTTCTTCTAGAGCTTGACCCTTCAATTACACTGCAAAAGGTATTCACATTGACACTTTATTCGGCATTGTTTTTTTCAGTGGCTGAAAATTGTGTAGTGCCTATATCTGTTCTCTGTGGAAAAGATCTGTCTGATGTATATGCTGCTAATCATGTTTATCTTGTCCAGTTTATTGAAATGGTTGGAGAGCACCTGAAACTGATGCTGTCAAAGGCCAGTGTTACATACCAAGGAAAGAATCTTTACATGCAGGCACCACCAATACTAGAAGAGATGACTCGATCCAACTTAAGTTTACCACTTTTTGATCTCATGGATAAAGCCCCCAAGGGTGTTGTTCATGTGACAGGAACAATCAGCAAAGATGACAAGAAAACTTCATCTCTGCGGAAATTGCGGGTTGTGTTCAAGGGAGTTGATGCGGTTGCTGATATGGATACTGCGGTTGAAGCTTGATTTTCTCACTATCATTCATTCTTATTCTACTTGAGGATAGTAAACTAATATGGGATTCCGAGGAACCAAAAGAAGGCACTCTTTTTTGTAAAGAATGTGAGTTAATCTGGCTATTTGCCATTGCTGAATTCTTTTTTTTTTTTTTTTCATTTAGAGAAGAGTCATCTGAAAGCTATTCATCGGAAGATACCCATTAAAGCTGTTTAGTTATAGAGTACATCATATTACCTTGAAAGCTTTCTTTTTGAGACAGATAAAAATGAGAAAAATATGCAAATAAAGATGTAAATGTTAATTACATAAGAACCTTCAATTCTCATTTTGCTAAGTAGCTTGAGTGTTGATGCTATTGGTATTGGATTGTTGAACTTCGTATGCAGAATAACAGGGTTGATCCATCATAAATGTTACAAAAAAATTGAAGATTTTCTGGTAACATGTTCAGATAATGGATTCAAAGAAAGGATGGGGAATATACTATTAATCTGTTTGTTTAAATTTACTAAACCCAATATTTACATCTATGCAAAATGTTCGGCAGGCTATTCAAAGCCCTTTGAATGGTTTCCAAAATTTTGGAAATAGCAAGAAAATATTCCCATATTATTCAATTATCATACTTCCACTGAGAAACCATGGTACTTTTGCACCACTTTTAATTACTGAAACAAGAAGAAATTGCTGAAGCTAAAGCAATCAAAGATGCAAAAACTTAGAAGGGCCAAGATAGAAGACAAAAAGCTTCAAAAACAAGAACATGAGAGAGAGAGAGCCTCAGAGCCATCCACTATTCTTTAATTGATGAAGGGGTACTGCTCATATCTGATAGTGCAGTCATAGAGCACTGATCGAGCTCCAATTCTACTAGGACAAGAACTGAACATAGTCTGTTTGGCCGCAACAAGACAGGTTTTGCAATCAGCACTTGATAAAGTTTTAGTACATGCAGCATGCCCATAAGCAAAAGCAATTGGATAAGGAGATATATTGTAGTAATCACGGCTCTTTCGCGATGGCGTCATGGCTTCCAATTCTGTGAGAACATAGGCTAGACTAGTAACAAAATGATTGCCCTTTGAGTAGGCGCCGGTGTTGCAAAGCACCGATGTCACGTTTGTGTTAGGGGTGCCATTGACCATGATTGAAACTGCAAGCAACCCAATAAGGATCTGAATCATCTTTGCAAGAGAACCCATATTCTCTCTTATGTCTTTCTTAGTTTCTCTGCCTTTGTTGCTGAATTCAAACTTGATTGTGCTGAAGAGTTAAGATGTATTATTGGGTTCCATTGGTTTCTCCATCATCCTTGAAAAGGGCATTTTGGTTGTCTTTTGCCTTTGAAAACCTTTTTTTTATGAGAGATCTTGTTTGCTCTCTTTTGGAAGTTGGTGTTTCATCAAGAAATCCTGCACTATAAAAATGCAGCATAGTGATATGGCTTTCATTAAAAAAGGGAACTTACAACTATTATTTATGATTTATCAAGAATCATTATCAAAGAAGTCAACTAACTTGTCAAGCAATCCTAACCCTTAGATTACCATTGAACCTAAGAGCTACACTAATTTAAGTAGGTTCAATAATGGCTATTAAGCTTATAATAACACTGCCCCCTTATTGAAAGGTAATTTGGTTGATTTCCTGTGAGAAAGCTATTGTTCACTAGATATGCATTCATATGTAATTGATCAATTGTACATCTATATTTCAAAATACTAGAATAAAACTTGTGTTTAAAGGAGGCACCTTTCTTTGAAAAATACTATACATGTTGGATTCATGAATAGAGATATGCCTATTTGAATTGGACCTTGACTGATAAATGGAAAGAAAACATTTATAAGATACTTGAACCCAAAATCTCTACAATGTTAAGCTTTAATACCATGTAAGATCACCCACTGTACCAAAAATATATAGCTTATAACTTTTAAACTTGGCCTCTGCCCTCTTTCATGTGGGGATTATGTGTCCACCTTGTCTCTATGAACCCTCTTTGCCTGCATGTTCTCTAGAATGGTTAATGATATTGTTGGCAGGATGTACCCCAAAATTAAAGAATTATTATAATCTTCTGACAAAAAAATAGAGGATAAAAATTGAGTACTACATACGTAAGTATGTATGCACGTACATACATACATACGTACATAGATTTCAATGTGGCAGGCATTGACAGAATTGATGCCCACACCGTGCTTGGTGGTGCTTAATTATTTCAGAAGTGGTTAGGCCATTAAGAGGTTGGTCCATCTTTGCTTCCTGATATTTCTGAAACAGTGCCTGGCGTGGTCATATTCCATCCATCACATCACTATGAGGCTAATCTTCTTCCCTAATCTCATCCACTTTTCTCTTTTCATGCTCTATAGTTTTAGTGCGAGATGACGTCAGTATTTATGGTGCTTCAAACCTCTTTAACACTGAACTATGTGATCCAAATCATAGAAAGAAGATGCAAAAAGATGATACCATTCTAGGTGACATGAGCACCAAATTAAGTGAGTTTCTGAAGTTGGCATGAATCCAGTTTAACTAGTCATGTTATAGTTAAGAATTCCACTGAGGAACAAAAGTTCATGTGGTTGATACCTTTTTGCAGGTTCATTTGAATGAAGGTTGATAGTGATCTGATTGGTAGCTTTCACTTGCACAAGGGTCATTCCAACATATCTTTGTTTTGTTATATGTATTTAGACTTGAGACTTGGTTAAGTTTTACTTGTATTTTTACTAAAATTTTACTAAAACTACATTATCTGTACTAAGAACAGATATTGAGAAGGAAATTCAAAGAAGTGATGTTCTACCTCAAATTCTTAACTACCTTTCACAGTTCTATGTAATGACTTGGTGTCTCAACACAAAGATGAAGGGGTTTCACCTTTTGAGTCGAAGTGTTAAAATTTAGAAATGAGTTGCCTGCAGCTTTCTCCATGATTATTAACCTTCTTTTGGGTTTCCTCTGTTCAGCTTCCAGTGGTATCAAGAAGTGGGTATTGGAATAGATTAGTGTTCTAGAGAAGAAACAATGGAGGGACTAATTCTTCTCCCCTTAATATTCGCATTAATAACCTTTCGGGTGGCACCGAACTACTTGAGTTTGTAGTATAATTCTGCCATGAACTGGTGATCAATCTAACAGCAACTAATGTTGTACCGCTGTATTGTGCTGCGCATTTTCTAGAAATGAGTGAGGACATGGAACAACGAAACCTCATTGCACGCCGAAACAGAAGCTTTCCTAAGCTATGCCATATTTTCGTCGTGGAAAGACTTATAAAACCAATTGCTTGGAAGGTTTCCTTAGATCCCCAAGAAGTTAACGTGTGTGACGAGGATGATCTGTGCTTGCCTGTTCTTCTTAAATCTAGGAACAAGAAAGAAGGTGATTCTAGTAGAACAGTAGAAGAAAGTTGGTGGCTTGAAGATGATCAGTACTTATAATCAATCATTTCGTCGAGGCGATTAATGCAAATAAGAAGAAATGAATCAAACCAAGATTAATAGGAAATTGCATTGCATATGGGGCTTTGAGGTGACTTGGAGTTAAATGCAATAAAAAAGAGTTGCAAGCTATACTTGAAAGTCTGATTAGATTGCTTCAAACAGAAACTAGCTCAGTTTCTTGCAATTTCCTACTTCCATCTTCTCCATTAAGGATTGGTGCTGAATATTCACCCAACTTAACAACAGAGTTGGAAGGCAGATTAGCTGTGATGTTGGATAGTAGTTCTACAGGATATCTTATTGTGAAGAATTTCGGGCAAGATGATTCAGTTTACAATGCCAACTGATCAGGATCACCGGGTTGCCCCCGGTTATTACAGTTCAATTCCTCATTTTGGAACAAGTAAACGTGACAAGTTCAATACTAGCCAACAGATTGAAATACCGAAGATTGAATTCTCAGGCAATTGTTAGATTAAGAAGAAGACATGGTATATAAAGAGATGCATCAAATCTGACAAGGAGTTATAATTGATGAAGGAAGAAGTTGAGACGATAAAGGGCAACTCTATGATTTACAAATATGTGGACTAGAGCTCCAAAAGTAAGTTAAGCAACATTTCAACTGAAAGCCAAAAGCTGGAGTTCTAGGCCGACCATGCATGGAAGATGTCCTAAAACAGTTCAACTAAGGGGAAGAGTGCCTAATGTGCCTTCATTCAAAAGATGGAGTAGAAGCTCCAAATACTAATACCTGAGGGATATCAAGCTACTATTAACACTCCTCCTCATGCGCAACCCCATCCTATATGTGGAGAGACAAAAGAGAGAATAGAAGCTTCAAATACCAATACTGCAAGTGAGGAACATGCAAATGCAAAAAATATAACTAGAGCACAAGACTTCTTACAAATCAATACTCTGATACTTGTTGGAAACTACTGAACGCGAAAGCTATAGCTGCCTGAACAAATAAAATCACTATACTACCTCTAATAATACATAATTACTCTAATACCTCACATGGTGCTAGTATGCCAGACAGAGAATGGAGCATTATGGCATACCATCTTCCATTCATTTTCTTGGGTTTGAACTATGAAGTGAGCTTGGGGAACAAGGAACTCAGAGAACTTATTGCCCATTACGCCATTATTATACATTCTGTACTTCAGGCTGGCAAAAATATGTTTGATGTTATATTTATTACATAAATATATTAAAACTTATTAAAGATTCCAAGTACTTTTTTGCTTAAAGTTGGGACCATGTAAGATTCATACACTCAGACAGAATCCAATGTAGACCCAATTTGAAAAGAACATAATTTAATGAAAATAGGTAAAGTTTAAATCTAGAATAAAATTCTTGGTCCATGATCCAGTCCAACTTAGCACCAGTTGTGCTACAACTAATAAAGCAGATACATGTTTATCTTGGGCATTTTTTTTTTCTTGGAATGTGAGTCATAAACAATCTTTTTTGGTCACAACTTATAATGAAAGAGTTTAGAGGAAGCTTTTGATATCAATATTATGATCCTGTGAAGATGTTAACTTTGCTAACTTTCCCTGTAACTACCATGTCTTTGATACAAGGCACTTTTCAAGTAACTGCTCTGTTTTTTAAAGCCACTGAAAGCAATGGCTTGAACATAACTTACTTCAGAAAGCAAAAGTCTTAAGAGTTCAAATTAAAGTTTTTTTAATAGGATTGGAAGGTAAAAATCAATGTATTTCTATTTTCAAATTAAAAATAGGAATGAGGCTTAATAAGAAAATTAATAATTAGGGTTAAATATTTAAATTAGATAAACATTAGTTTTTTTTTTTTTGAGGTCAACAAGTATTAATTTATCTGGGGCATGACTACAAACACCTTACGATGCCATTTCAAAATCATTCTACATGGGTGAGACTCGAGTTGTGTTTGAGCGTGGGTTTAATACCCAGAATCACTCGCCCAACCTAATGTTTTTTTAGTTAAATATTAATCAATTAGGGTAAACCCAAAATAGTAGATCTGGGTTTTAGTTAAATATTTAAATAATTATATTATTTTTCAAACAATTAAAGGATTAATTTTAGAGATAATATCAAAATTATGAATAAAATGAACACATCCTTTGAGAAAAAAGCAACAGGTGACCATCTAAAATTCTAAATGATTAAATAGTAGAGTGCTACTCCCCTCCAGCAAATCAGGAAGGAAAGCAGTTAATTAATTTTGTAAAGTGATATACAGTACTGTAGAGTTCTGCTTTGCAGCCATTAAATTTTGCAGCTTCTTTGCTTCATAATACATGGAGATGGGTGCGGTGGATCTCATGCCAGCAAGCAAACAGTGTGGACCATATGCCTCCAATAATTCACTGCTTTCTTTACTAAAAATAAAAAATAAAAAATCTTAAAGCAGAGTACATTACAAGTTGATGACGTGTGATTCTAAAAGAACAAAACAAAAGTGTAATGTTGATAATAATGTGGTGTTATGGCATCCAAATTAATTATCAGCCTTTTACCTCCACACCTTAAAACTTATATTTGTGTTGTATACACAAATGAATCAAATTAATTGTTTCTATACATAGAGAATTCATGGCATAAAATATAAGTTAGGATGTTACCCTCGTTAATATTGATGTAAAACTTGTACTTGAGCCCAAGATAATTAAGTTAGAGACAATATGAGTACCTGATAAAATCTAGACCCGCCTAATAGTCTAAAATGAGAAATCATCAATTTGGTGTGAATTAAGATCAAATATAAATATATATGTTTTGCATCAACATTAAGATTCATCCTTAATGTTCCATGTGTGTTCATAGTGGATATATATTTTTTTTAAAAGAGAGAGATCTACCACTAGCATTCACAACCATGTGTGCAAGGGATGTGAAGGGAGGGAAGTCTATCTTGAATTAGATATCTTGCAGCAATCCCTCATCTCTTACTCCCAATAGGATAAATATCATAATGCACTTCATGACTTTTGTGTGGTGGGACTTAGACAGATTGTCCAACTGCCATTTATGACCCACCAAGCCCACAACCCCCTAACTCAAACCCCATCCCTTAGCTTCTCCTATTAATTCCCCTTCATATCCATTCACCAAGGAAAAAAAACAGACAGAAAGAAGCAGCATACTTACTAGTACTTAGAACTTGTGCTTCCTACCTCCCTTCTTTTCTCTTCACTTTCCTTTGCTTAGCGTGACCTAATCAAGTCATTTTGACATACCCTTCAATCTCCTAAGCAAGTTTTAGTGACCAAGATTTCCATGGAAGTTGAAGACGACGTGTTTTTTGCCGATTTAAGTAAGCAAATCGCGCGTCTAATCATGGACGACGATGAGGACCCTGTTGTGCACTGCCCATCAGTTTCTCTTCAGGTTCATATATATATATTCTCATATTGTTATGTTTCAGTGCTTTCTCAGTAGTCATTAAGTGATCCATAAGCCTATAAGACCCATGATGTCTTAAAAATGAGTTTTTTGAGGTCTTAAAGAGCTGTTTTCATTACTTAACGGTAGTACTTGTACGGTTTTGTTTTGCTTATAACTATGTTTATGAAACTTCAGGCTTTATCCAGAACACACCATCCTACAGCATCATCTCCTTGGTCTAATTACCAGCAATTCTACACAAGAGAAAGCAAGGGAACCGGAGTTTTCATTCCCCGTTCATCTTTGCCGAGAAGGAAGAACAGGCAAGGAAAATGCACTTCCTTGGGCGCCAAATCCTACCGACAACCCGATAGATCGAGAGGCGTTTCTAACATAACTGACAGTAATGATCCATCCTGTAAATGCTACAATTCCAACCAGTTCTGAATAGTATTTTTTTTTTTTTTTTTTCAGGTGGTTTGTAACTGAATAATTTATTTTCTTCTGCTCATCATAGGTTTAATTAGTTATTAATCCCTTGTGCTTATATCGTGGTTTTCTATATAAATATATATGATGGTTATGTAAATGAAGAATTATTAATAGTTTATTATTCTCTATTAATTTGTTTTGGGTTTGGAGAGGGTGTAACACCAAAGGGGCTTTGTACATCTTCTCTTTAATGAAAATGTATGGTTATTATTGAGATTGATATACAAAGGATAAGTTGCCTTCTTTCATTCAATTTGTGTTACTGTGATGTCCCCACTGCATTAGTTAATGAGCTAATTAATGCAATAAAAATACATAAAATGCTAGTTGCATGACATCAGTACTGCCCATGTATCAGAGTGGAGAAAAATTTAAATAAGTATTTGAGCTTATCCTATACTATATACATTTTAAAGGGCTTTTCTTCATTATAAATTAGTATCACACTAGCTAATTAATTTTTTCAATGAGATTTGAAGTACCCAATGAATTAATTTGGCATGGACTTGTTATAATTGAATCAGTCAAACTTTCATTTCAAGGTCATTTTGCATTTAGATGAAGATTAATAAGAAAGATATAACAATTTTCTTTCTTTTTGTAAAAAAGAGTGGCAAGTTGCAAGCCAACCCAAAAGGAAAGTAGACATTAATGGATGCTCTTGATGGTTATTAGATTCTCAACTAACATGCAAGCACTCCAATTTGTGGTTTTTTGCATTTCAAACACCTTTATTTATTTTCAAAAGCTTTCAAATTACATTTATTAATGACATCTTTAATTTCTTCTTTATGCTGAAAAAAGGCAAAGTATATACCAATTTGTGGTTCTTAATGAATGCACAAAAATTAATGCTCTTATCTTAGGTGGAAGATTCTGCAATAAAGCATGATTCAGACACTTATATGGTTGGTACAAAAAATTAAAAACTAAGGTTTTTCATCACCACATCAATAGAACATGGCATGTTCTTTTAGGCATTTGGACATTTTGTAGGTGGTACTACTCCCCGATGGAACTGCACAAGTTGTAAATGCAAAATATCCTACTTGTGAGTAGGATCAAACCACCTCCTCCCTACATTTAAGTAATGAAATGTCGGCCAAACATTCTCCATTTGCTTTACTATGAAAATCAAACCCAGCGGGCGAACATGCCGGGCTCCGGCTCCGCGCACCTGTTGACACCTTTCGAAGCACTCTTTAGTGTGAACTACCAAGAAACGTCCGGCTTGTTTGAATTGCGTCACCAGTCTACAAGCCTTTCTCATTTCAGTGCTCGTCTTTTGACTATGAGATTAGAAAAATCGATTTTGTATATAGCTTCTGATTCGTAGATAACAAACTCGATAACTAACTCCTTGATCGATGAAGGGGAAGCGACCTCGCCCAATCATTCTCTGCTCCGCCTTTGTTCGAAGAGGGTACAAGTTTAAAATTCTCACAAAAAAAAAGAAGATTTATTATTATGAAGATTTGATGAGACAATAGGAGTTTGATAGGAGAATTGAATTGACATAAAAAAGGGTTAAATAAAAATAGAAATGAAAAATCATTACTCTAAAGAAAAAAAATCTATCTCTATTTGTTGATTCCATGAGAATTAAAATGTTTTTTTTTTTTAAAAAAAAAAGGAATATTTTTTTTAAAATCTCACTCAATTATTAAAGAAAATATATAGTAATCTAAACAAAAGTCAAGAGATTTGAGGATGTTTGTCTATTAAAATCTATTACTTTCTCACCTGGGCAAAGGGATATAGTAGGGGGGGTGGGGGTGGGTGGTCTTATGTTGTTCTCTGAACATGCACTGCCAAGTGCTTGTTTCATAAAGTTTAGACAAATTGGTACAAATGGGCCCTAAATTTACAATATATATATATAAGTTTGATGCCCTAGAGCTTACCCAATAAATTAATAAAGCTACATCCTTAGAACCCTGTTGCTTTCTGTCACCATAATAATTTATATATATATATATATATATATATATATATATATATATATATATATATATATATATATATATATAATAATAATCATCTTCTCATCTCATGCATTGAAAGCTTATATATTTTTGTATAGTTAGCTTATATATCCAGGGGACTTTCTTTAAATACCTGTAAATTACATTGAGAATTTTAAAAATTATAAACTATGTACGCTGCAATGAAATCTTCTAGCTAACTTCGATCAGATAATATTTACCAATTTTGATCTCAATATCTGAATCTAATTAAATAGTTTATGCGTTTCAAGTTTCTTATTTATGTAATTAGATTCATATATTCAATTAAATTGAACTCAATAATATTAGAATCAAATCTAAAATAAATTTTAATTTGGGAATCTAATATATCCACCCAAAAAGTCTAATTTACATTTTAATTTAGGTATCAAATAAGGCCAATTTTTTTTTTTTTTTAAAAAACATAAACATCAAGATATTCAAAATTTAGAGTTTTAGATTTAAGGTTGTCTAAGATATATCCCTCATCTTCTAGTGGAGCTTCCGAGATTTCATTTTCTCATATGTATATATATATATATATATATATAAATGTACGCATGTATGTATGCATAAGTAGTGGTAAAAGTGCTCTTAATTTAATTTTTTGGTATTTGGCTGTGAGCCAAGTGGGTGCAAGTGCAACCAAGTTGTAAAGGAATCTCAATCAAATTTGCAAAGAAAGTAGACTAAGTGCTAGCATGTTGCCCTAGGAAAAGAGGAAGGCTGACTCATCTCTAAATCATTGTCTCTATAATTTCTGGTTTCAAACTCTCCAATATATTATTTGAAACAGGAGATTATTATAAACAAAAGAATATGAAATATATATTTATATACTAGTACAAATGAGTTTATTTTAGTCGCTAGTGGACCTCCCTTACCATATGAGGAGACTAAAACCGTATACAAGCTTTTAATGTCTAGAACCGCACCAAAAGTGCCACGAGGTTACAGAAATTGCAGAGCAGAGAACAAGCATGAAGGAAGACGATGGAAGTTCTTCCCTCTCCTGCGATTACAACCCATGTCCCATCTGTCTTGGGCCCGTCACTGAAGAAGCATACTTGGATCGCTGTTTCCGTAAGCGTCGTCTCTCTGTTAATTAAAACTTGTTTTCAATTTCAATTCTCTTGTGGTTTTTTTATTTATTTATTTAAATTCGTCATTTCTATGATTTCTGAACGATTTAACTATATGGGTTCTATTTAAGAACTCAAAATAGAAATTTCTTAACCAAGATCTTCAAGAAACTGGAAAGGAAGTTAATTTAGGCTTTTATAGTGAATAATTTCTTCATGTTGTTCTTGAAAATTGATTTAAAAGGTATCAGGAAAGCATGAATCAGTTCTTCCATGGTGGTGAACTTTTCTTAAAAATTGCTTCCTTTGTTTGTGAGGTATTAGCATTTTTGAAATTTCTAAGAGTGCCTAAAGTCTGAAGATGGAGAAGACTATGAATCATTTGGCCTTGACACATTTTTCAAAAACTAGTGTTAATCCCCCAAATTAGGTGTATCTTCTAGTTCCTGGGTTTGTGCGTATCTATCTTGTGTAAGAAACAGAGAGTATAGTGTAGTTCCAAACAGTTTGAGTTAAAGTGATATAAAGATCATTATGTACATAATCTGAAATTGTTTTCTTTACCTCATAGATAAAGCATGTTGTTAGGTTGAGAAAATCGTTCTTTGAAATCCTTCCAAATTGCTTGGGTGTGGTCTGCATAAATGATGCTTGTTGTTGGTTTTGGAACCATGGAATGAATGAGCCCCGGAGTCCCGGAGTAACGGTGTCATTGGCTCAAATCCATTGTTCGTAAATTTGAGAAGTGTTTTTGAACTGAAATTGTTCCATCTACAAAACCCAGCTTGTTCTTTTTTGCTTTCAAGGCCAAATGTATTGTTTTGTAACAAGTATTGTAGTTGTCGTCATTTAGTGGAGATGACACAGAGATCAAGGACAACTGTTGGATTGTTGAAGTGGTGCAACGTATATGTATTTGAGAAAGAACGTGAAGTAGAAACAACCATATACTAAAAATTAGAGCATATGATCTGTTACAATATAAAAAAAAAACGAATGAAAAAGAGATAAAATTTCCTTTCCTCTTTGTTGCCAAGAATATTTGTGATCTTGTAAAGGAAATAATACAAATAAGGTTGTACATAATTCAGCAAATGCAGTCATTTACAGATTGCTCAATGAATCTTTCCTTTCACAAATTTCACCACAAATCTCTCCTTCAGCTTTCTTTAGTAATATGTGGTATCAGTGGGGAGTGGGGTTCCCGATACCCATGATCTTAAAAAAAAAAAAAAAAAAAAAAAAAAGAAGATATTAAGGGTATGCCTTTGAAATTGAATATGTTGAGCATGAAAGGTTTTAGCTATGTAACAATGACTGCTGTAGCAAGTTAGCAACATAGGATAATTGAGGTCCTAAAACTCCTGACTAAACGTTCTGTGGTTTAATAGAAAACCAAGGTTTATTGTTGCATAATTTCACGTTCTAAGAGTTGGATATACTCTATCGTACTATTTGTTAGACACATGGCGATACACTTCTCAGACCAACTTTTCTTTAATTTTTGTGGTTATTTTTATGTTATTGATGAGTGTTTAATGGACATAGTGCCATGTTTCTTTCTACAGTTGACCATTATTTTGCATTGGTCCCCTGTTTTGCAGATAAATTTTGCTATAGTTGTATAGTTCGTTGGGCCAAATTTGTTGCTGATCGTCATTCTCAACCACATTCCTCTCTGAAGTGTCCATTTTGCAAGGTTCCTTTATAGTCAGCCTTTCTGTAATGTATGTGTGTTTGTGTGATGAACAGGATTTCTTTGTTGCAACAATGCAGTTGTTTACCACCTTCATCTAAATCATTTAATTCCCTAATCTTTTAGCACCTCTTTTAATAATGACCTTGTGCACAAATCTTGGGGAGAACTACTTGTTCATAATATTGTCAAAAATTTCCCTAGTGGTTGAAGACTATAATTACAATACCATTTGTTCACAAGTGGTACCACCGATATCTTTTACATGTTCATATCTGATCTTTTAATAAGTTAATAACCGCATATGCTCCAAGATTCAGGGAATACTATTGAATATCACTTTTCTTGTTTCTGCAAATATTTTGATGTTTACCTCATTGTTTCATATTTATCAATTTAGTTTTCCCGTCTATTTGTCTTGATAAAATGCTGGTACTTTTCTGATATGCAGACTGATAATTTTTCTATAGTATACGGGTGTGATGGGAATTCTTTTCAGCAGTGTTACATAAATCAAGATACGCAAAATAAGTATGTTTCTTCTTCTTATTTTTTAACTGTTTAGGATTTCGTTCATTAGTGTTGCTCATGGATTCTTGTAGAAACTTCTTTTTGAGAGACCACAAGAATAGATTGCGTTGCTATTACCGTGAACCTGGTATTTGTTTTGATTCCTGCCTTCTTTCTTTTCTTGTTCTATTCACTTGGTGGCTAGTCCATGCTTTAATGTCTTTATTTTCTCAATTATGTCTGCAGCAGGTGCAATTTATGACAAATTCAACGTTCAAAAATACTGGAAATTCCGTATGTATCTTCAGCGAAACAAATGGCTTCAGACTTGGTTGAGAAGGGAAATTCAAGCTCTAACTCAGGTAATCCTTTTACTTGGGAGTTAGGATTCTCTTCCATGAGCATTCATGATCCATTTACCAGCTTTACTTATTCCTAGTAGCTCACCAAGATATAGAACTTGGCTTGAAGTGTAACCCTCACTTTGCAGGCAGAACTTAGCTCATTTATTTAATTCATCTTTTTTTTTTTTTTTTGTGTTGTATTTTATATTGTATGTTTAAAAAATAATTTGTATCAGGATTTCCTAGTAGCCAACCCCATGTAGTTGAAAAGGCTTAGTCGAGTCGAGTTGAGCCTCAGCCTGCCATAAAGCTGTATCAGGATTTTCTTTTACTGGTTTATAAGATTTTTTAACCCAGCAGTGTGTCCAGTTAACATTTTCTTGCTTTATAGGCTTATACGTCTTTGCCATAATTACCATTATGTTATTAGTAATTATTCTTTAGAGTCATCTGAAGAGTAATACCTTGGTCCCCTCGGTTAGGTGACTCTAGGAATTGTTCAAATGTATTGTGTGCAGTGAAGCGGAATACAAATCAAACGAACAAATCCAAACGAATGCAAAATCAAACCACAAGCAAAACACAAATTTCTATGTGGTTCAGTGAATATTCACCTACATCCATAGGAGATGAGACGTACATTCAGAGGTGATAAGAAACAAATGCTAATGGAGAGAATCTAAATAGGGTTATAATCCATGCTCAGATCTAATCCTCACGCACTAATCCTAAGTTCTCTTGCACCAAGTTCTTTCACACCCTCCATAATACACTAATGAGGATTTATATTCCAATGAGAAAATTAGGGTGCGTTTGGTATTTAAGAAAATTTTCTTGAGAAAATGTACTTTAAAATTTTTCTCATGGTTGTTTGGTGAGATATGAGAAAAAAATTTCATAGTTGGTTATTAGTTAGTTATTCAATTAAATAATTGTAACTTCTTCAAATTTAGTGCAAAGAAATTTTCTCGAGAAGATTTTTTTTTCTCACCTTCCTCACTGAGAAAATTATGGTGAGAAAAAGGTGGGCCCGAGAAAATCTTTTTCAATTTTTTTTCTCACCTTTTTTGCCAACCAAACATTGAAAAATAGATTTTTCTCAAGAAAATCACTATTTTTCCGAGAAATTTTCTATTTTCTCACCTAACAAATACACCTTTAGGGTTAAACTCTAATTCATATCAAAATGTCCAAAATACCCTTTTAATGGGTACGAGCCAAACATCAACAAAATACATATCGACAAAATGGTTGTAGATTTCGCCTAACTCTACTCGTTTTCCTACCATTTGCAGGAGGAAGATGTGGACATTATTGTGCATCACATTCATGGAGTTGTTGAATCTTTTGTGAAAATGTAAGTTTTGCTGTTTTGTGATCTCAAAATGCATGGTTCCCCTGATAATCTGGTTTATCACTTTCTTATGATGTAGAAAAAGGAGAGTTCTACTACATTTCTGAAAATCTCAAAAATTTTGGATGTTTATGAGAACATGATTATCCATATACTTAAGGAAAGACTTTGTTGAGTTTGACGAGAACCTGATTGAATTTTATTAGCAATGCCAGCTTTTTTTACTTACTTTATGCTCTTATAGAAACGAATGTGGACGATCAAAGGGTACACCTGAAATGAAAAGAGAAGAGTTCAAGGCATTGGTTTCTGATGCTGCGAGGCCTTTCCTAGTTGGCAGAACCGAGCGCTTTGCAAATGAGTTCGAACTGTTTCTTGCTTCAGGCTTAAATATTGAAGCTTACGACGAAGTATACTTGCAATGTCTGGGCATCTTCACTCATGATAATAATGCAGAAAACAGAGTCCAAGAGCAGACATCTCAAGTACCATACTGCTTGTATTTCTTTGATACTGACTCAGACACTGATTAAGTATATGAGTCCATATTCAAAAATATGTAACCTCAATGTATAGATCTCTATTCTTTCTTTATATAATAAAGCTCAAGAATCAGAATCTTAATTCAACTATATGAAGTTGGCTATATAAATGTGCTTCAGCTTCTATTAATTCTATTATTGTAGATAAAATATTATTTAATTGAATCCAATCAACTTATGGAATTGATTAATTAGGTTAATTATCAAAACAAAAAACATTAATTAATGGAATTATAAATGGATTAATTGATTGGCTTCTACATTCCAAGATTACAACGCAAAAATGATAAACTTGAAATGTACATAATGCCCCTCTTCAGAGGTTGTCCTTTGTTCCACGCCATCAACTTCATCATTGTGTCATTTGCTCAAACAAGTAGGGCCACTTTCGTCATTACGCGCAAGAAGAAGCTCCTGTTTTTACAAAGATCAGTGGCTCCAGATTCAATTTGCTTCCTCCACCGAACCCTTCTCCCGAACAACTTCCCTTGAAAGGTCTCACCTTTTCCGTCAAAGACATGTACGCCTTTCTCAATTCTGTTCTTTTGTTTTCCTTCAATTCTCTTTGTTTGTTGATTCACTGATTTTTCCGTCAAAAAAATTTATGTTTTTTAGTGTGTTTTGGAACTCCTTATTTGGTTTCTGAAAATGGGTTTTATTCATTTAACGCAAAAAATCTTGTTGTTTGTAGATTTGATGTGGAAGGGCATGTTAGTGGATTTGGGAACCCAGAATGGGCAAGGACTCACACTGCTGCCACATCAACAGCTCCGGCTGTTTTGGCTGTTCTAATGGGTGGTGCTACATGTGTTGGTACAACTGTCATGGATGAGATGGCTTACAGGTTTGGAGTTGCTCAAAACACATGCATTTCCATTTTGCCCATTATGGATGATACAATTTGTGTTTGTTTTTTTTTTTTAATTTATCTATTTTTTTATTTTATTTTATTTTATTTTATTTTTTGGGGGGGGGGGGGGCGCGCTTGAACTTGCTGAATAACAGTGTCTGTTACTGTGTTTTTTGATGCCACAGTTTGAGTAGTTATCTCCTTTTTTTTTTTGTCTTTTGTGGAGCTAAACGTTGGTATCTCGTTAGTATTAGACCTGTCAAACTAATCCCACGGGTGTTTGCAATCTCCTTATGCCACACACACATTGGGAGGATATTACCGGAACACATTGGGCCCTAGGGTTGGTGGCAGCAATATGAAGCCTTCTTCACGGCCGATGTGGGAGTTGAACTCTAGACCTATGCTTCTTGAGACATTTATCTAAGCTCAACTTTTCCTTGAACCCCTTGGAGTTCTGGTTATCTATCTTTGATGTGCATTGTCCATACTACTATGATCGTTGAAGCCAAATAAAGCTTCATTATTGAATCCAAACCTAATCTGCTACAACTGCAAGAATTCATCAGGTTCATGAGCTCAGTGAAAGTCTTACATTGTGTAGTAAATGAAAAATATGGCATTAACTCTCAAAGAAAATGATCATTCAATCCAAATAATCTAATTGATATGTTCCACAAAGAGTTAACTGTGTAGCTATATGCTTAGTTGCTTCAATTTAGATGGGCATGAAAAAGATGGGAAATTGTGCGCCACAAATATTCATCAGAGGATGAACAAATTCATCGGACTTGTTTTTTTGCTGCATATTTAGATTACTCTTTGCTGCATAATAGATTGTTGACATTTGGACCTGTTATAGTATAATCAATGGGCGACTGAAATGATTATACCACTTGCAAAATAATATAAAATTCTTTCCCATTACACTTCTTGTTTAAATGTAATTAGGCATTTGAACTGGAAAAAAAAAGGATGTCCTTGGATGATTGCAAGTGTTTAATTTGTGGCAGAAACAAATTACTTTTACAGTATAAATGGAGAAAATGTGCATTATGGGACTCCCACTAATCCATGCGCTCCAGATCGCATCCCAGGAGGATCCTCCAGTGGATCTGCTGTGTCAGTTTCTGCAGACCTTGTAGACTTCTCTCTAGGTAAGCTTTATCTTTATTTGATCCTGCATTTGATGAATTATGAAGTTTTAATGGTTCTTCCTATACCTACGAATTCCATTGGACCCACACTGGAAGAATCTTTTGGGTCTAATTTTCACCTTGATGTCTTAGTGATTGAAGAAAAAGATGAATTAGAATCACAACTTAAATGCTTCATCCACAGCTTTTTCTCATACAGCAGAACGATATATCAAATGTATTTTCTTTGGAAACTTTATTAATTATAAGTGCCTGCATATTGTACTGATCTAAAGCAATTAAAACGCAGTTTACAACTTCATTAAAGGAAAATAGGCATAGTTAGCCCTTAACAAGCTCTCTTAGTTGAAAGTAAACAGACGATGTTTAGCAATATATGTTTACCGGCTACTTGCCGATCAATTTGTAAACATCTTTATATTTTCCAGTCTTGACTATTGGAATGATCTTGCAGGCAAAGAAAAGAAATTCTATATAAATAAGAAAACATGATCACTAAAAGAAATATTGACTGGATGAGACATATTTCTTTTGCATAAGTAGTGATCTGGCAATATTTATTCAGGCACAAAGTGGTTGTGAGCTGCAAGAAATGATAAATAGTCACATTTTTACTGATAATTTACTCTAGAAATAGGAAATTGATGACATTGTCGTATTTCCTTTCTAGAAAGTGATCTTGATCAGCTGCCACAGAAGGTACTCATGTGAGAGCTCTTGTTTTGTTTTCATATTTTCTCACAGGCACTGATACCGGAGGAAGTGTAAGAGTACCTGCAGCATTCTGTGGAATTCTTGGATTTCGGCCTTCACATGCAGCTGTTTCTACAACTGGTGTCATTCCAATGGCACAGAGCTTTGACACTGTTGGTAAGTATTAGAATAGATCTCACCATGAATTGATTTGTATCAAAATCATATTTCTATCTTATGAGTAACTAGGGACCTGTTTGGTGAACTCTATTTAGCCTATACTTTTACTTTAAAACGAGCCTCTATTTGTAGCAGAGGTTTAAGCCCAAACATAATAATCCAAAATTTTTTGCTTATTTTTGTAGAGGTTATACCTCTACTTCATTAGATGTTAAAAAAAAATATTTTTTTTTCATTGCCAAAGTTCAACATTGCCCATCTTCATTGCAGTTTGTCTGTAATTTCTGGAGTTTCATATTTTCTTTTCACAATTTGTCTTTCCCCTTGTTAATTTAAATAGACTCTTTAAATGCGGAACCTATTTATTTTCACTAATGTTAAAACAACAATTTTGTAGGATGGTTTGCTAGGGATCCTGCAATTTTGAATCAAGTCGGGCGAGTACTTTTGCAATTGCCAAAAATAAAGCCTGTACAGCCTACTCGCATTATCATTCCTGATGACTGTTTTCAGCTTATGAGCATACCAAGTGACCGAGTGACTCAGGTTCTTATTAAATCTGTGGAAAAGTTATTTGGTTGTAAGTACTTAGCCTTTCATTACTATTACCCTTTCTTTCCAGCCAAATGTAAAGCACCTATCACTACTATTACTGGTTGATTTCTTTTCAAGTGGGTGATTTCATGAATTGTACTACTCAGCTCAAGTTATAAAGCGTGAAAATATTGGAAATTATGTCACTGACACAGTACCAAGCTTAAAGCATTTCTTGGACGAGGGCAATCAACATGCAGAATATGTACCATCCTTGATAGCCCTTTCAAGTGCCTTGCGATCTCTTCAAAGGTTAAGATAAAATGCATGTTATATTATACGTGTATCTCTTCTTGTTTTTCCTTCAAAGTTAATTTTCATGTTGAATCATAGGCATGAAGTCAAGGTTAACCATGGAGAATGGGTTACTACAGTCAAACCCAATTTAGGTCCAGGAATATCAGAACGTGTTTGGGAAGCCATCCGGTCAACTGATGAACACGTGGAGATCTGTCATACTGTGAAGACCGAACTTCGTACAGCTCTTACTGCTCTTCTTGAGGTACCTTTTTTTTTTGTTTTTTGTGAAATTGTAGCAGATGATATCTATTCCCATGACCAAATCTCGTTCTCTTTCATTTTTCGAGTATTCTGTAGTTAGTTGGATCGGTATTGTGCATGAGGATGAAGTCAGTGTGTTATCCATAAAAGCTGTTTTGGTTTCTTCTCAAAAAAAGGATGAAGTTAGTGTGCGTGATTTTTTTTTCCTTTGTACTTTTGTAGGTTTCTTGTATCTAAGGCATTGGCCTAGCATTACTTTACTTTGTATCTGCCCTTTCTTTTTAATAGATATTTTGCCTATCAAAACAAAGGGGAAAAAATTCTATCTAATGGGTTATTAGTCTCTTTTTTCCCTAAAGAAAAGGTTGATATGAATAGTTTTATTGGTTGTTTGAAACTCATAGTTGTATTAGTGCTTTCAATTACAAGAGGATAGCGAAAGAACGTACAAATTGCAATAAAGCCATGCACCTACCAAAAATCTTATAAGATGTGATCTATTTATATCACTCTATGATATAATATATCTTCTTCTTCTTCTTTTTTCTTGGATAAATAAATGATTATCTATGTTATGGTGTTTCATTTTGTGTGTTTCTCCAGCCCTGTTCCAAATTCTGCTGTATGGTTTTATGTAGGATTTTGGGATCCTTGCAATCCCTACTGTTCCTGGGCCTCCTCCAAAACTAAAGACCGAGGCAAGTTCTCTCGAAACCTTCCGTGTTAGAGCTTTCAGCTTGCTATCCATTGCTGGAATGTCTGGCTGTTGCCAGGTAAACTTTCCTGTTGTTCAGCTGTGATAATCACTTCATTTTGTTTTTCTTTTGCTTTTTTTTTTGTCTTCTCCAAAAATATTTATTTGGCATACTTTATACAGTTATAATCTACAAATTCTCTCTAACAGGTAAGCATACCACTGGGGATGTACAATAACCTCCCAGTTTCTGTTTCACTGATAGCAAAACATGGTGCAGATGGGTTTCTACTTGATCTTGTAGAGACCATTCATAGCACTTTCAAGGAACAGGTTAAAGTGACTGAGGAACCTACTTGCTGACGCACTTGATGGTATGTATATAGTTCCATTGAAGTATCTAATATATCCATTGAACTTGTTTTAGCGTAAGTCAGAAAATAAGTTTTGGATCTGATCCAAATTATAAATGTTTCATGAAAAAGATAGAAATAAATGAAAAAAAGCTATAGACCTTCTATATTGTGGCTTGATGTTTCGGTGCTAAAACGGGTTTAGAACCATAATTTCAATCCATATCATTGATCCTCTTTTATATATACTAATTAATTCCACTGGTGATTCAAGCAGCAAGTTGCTCTCAGCAACATTCACATATCATCATGTTTTATAAATAATTATGTATATAACGATGATTAGTCATCACCCGATAATTCTCAATTAGTACTTATAATCTCCAATTCCATTAGCCTCAACTGCACCATTGTTATTAAATGCCCTCTAAATATATATATATGTAAATATTTGGCTATTGATGAGGAAGAAAACCAGCCAGATCACCCAGTTCTTCCACCTCCTTTGCCAACTCTAATACTTTATCCATCATCTCCATCAGCAAGAACACAAAGCTGCTTGCTATTACAATTCCATCATTTCCATTCTCATCTTGTGGCCCTAGATTTGAAGTTGATGCAGATATGGTTCCACTTAGTTCTGCTTTCATTGTCTGTACTTTGGATACTATCAATGCTCTTGGCCTGGATTTTCTCATGTTCATGATGCTGTCACCAAACTCCCTCAGTGTGCAAGCAACTATGGAAGCCACTGCTTCACATGGCTCTTTAGTTGATAACTTCTTGGACATCAATGAAGGCTGAAAGGCACCAAAAACCATTTAGATAATCATGGGGTCAGCTTGCAAATATTATAGACTAATTATGTACTGGTTATTCATGTCGGGGATTCACGAAGAATTAACTTTTTGGGAAGTAGGGGAAGGCGTCGGACCATTGAAAAAGAAAAATCCAATTTATTTTCTATTTATTTGTTCTCCACCCTCAACTCTCCCTCAAGCCTTATTTTTGATTTTGAATTATTTATCTAAAATAAAATTAACATATTAATTAATTAATACCTGTAGAGATGATTGGAGACACCCTTTTAGAGATAGAATAGAGGCAGCTAACTCCCTAAGCAATTCCGCAATGCACAGGTATTTGT
This sequence comes from Paratinospora sagittata, assembly GCA_035771175.1. Classification (NCBI taxonomy): domain Eukaryota; kingdom Viridiplantae; phylum Streptophyta; class Magnoliopsida; order Ranunculales; family Menispermaceae; genus Paratinospora; species Paratinospora sagittata. The sequence continues at coordinate 13,009,080 of CM069595.1, read as the reverse complement.
CCCATGGATGGTAGAATCCAAATTTTCCATGCCATGGTTCCCAACTTGCAAAATTTGCCTGAAATTTAAATAAATTTAGTTATATTACAATCCTCTTGTTAATCACAAATTTAAGCATTTCCAATATAAATATAACAATAACAATAATGATGATGATAAAAAGATCTAATCCAAGTTAGTCTTAAACTTATGCGATTTAGATTGGGTGTATCAAATCTTTCATTACATCTCAATAAGAAGGTGAACCTTGGAATAATGGCCCTGTTTGGGAGTGCATTTTATCAAACGCTCGGCAAACGCAAAAGCAAGAGGGAGGCAGCTTTTCAAAAATGCTTAAAATTCAAAAGCCCTCAAAATCACATTCGGGGAAATTAAGTGCTGTAATGCGGTTCTCCGCAGACAAGGCCAATATTACACAACATTAATGAACTGTGGGTGAATATGGCTTTGGCAGCTACATGTAAAACCCTTAAGTTAAATTTTATTATTATTATTAATTATTAAAAGTATATTATGGCTTCCTTAAGTTAATTTTTTTTTTTATTGGAACGTTAAGTTAAAGTTAATTTAATGTTTTTATTTACCATATACTGAATTAATTAGCACCATTGATTTGTGATTTGAAAAGTAAAATACAATTCAAAAAGTTTTTTTTTTTTTTTTGGAAATAAAAAGTAAAAACATAGAAAACATCATTTTGTCATTTTTTAAAAATAATTTGTTTTCTTAGTAAATCTTGGGAAATTATTTTTAAGTTTCAACTAACCAAAAACATTTTGTATATTTTTAAAATTTTAAATATAAAAAATTGTATTAGAATCTTAAACTAAATGTAGCATTACTTAAAAATTCTTGACCAGTCACTTTGAAAGTAGTTTAGTGTTTGCCCCAATAAGAAATGTCTTTGCAAAAACATTTATGTTTCCCACTCAAGTAGTTAGCAAATTTTTCTTTCTTTTTTATGTGGACCTTTTAGCTTTATTATACCTTGACAAGATAATATATTTGCATTGATTTTATTCTGTTTTGCTCATTCTATTTGTTTAAAATTCTTATTGCTTTAGCACTATTAATGTGTACTTTAGGATGCATAAAACAATGAAATTAAGTCTTCTAGAGATAGTAAAGAGCAGAGAAATTATATATATATATATATATATCGTCCTACAAGAGTAGGGTGCATCCACCTGAGTACTTTTCACTTAATTGTTAGAATATTATCTCAAATCATATATCAAATCTTAGTGTCATCATCTGAATTTATTAATTTGAGATTGGTTTTGGGTCAAAAAAAAAAAAAAATTTGAGAAAATTACCAGCATCTCATCCTTGGACTTGGAGTGCAGCACAGTGTTGCAACTATCAGACTTAGTACCATTAGTCACCTTATTGTTGTTGTCGTCTTTCTTATCATTTAAGATTTTGAAGTACTCTTCCACATATCCTGTAACAATAAATCATTCAAGGGTAAGAACAAGTTACATTAGTCTTGTTTAGAATTTGAGGTTTAAGGTTTAGACTCACTCATAATAGTATCAAAGCTAATGATTCGACTGAGATATGATATATGCATTAAAGATAGACCCAATGTGTAAAAATGGGCTTATATAGATAGAGGTGGTTAAGTAAACATATAAACGATCAATAAAGTGATTAATTCGATACAAATTAACTAAGACATGCTATCTGACCTTCGATGGAAAGGGCAAGATTATTGAATTTGGTGAAGGTAGAGTGATGAAGTTCATCGCTAGCCCAGGCGGGGAAGACGAGTAAGCTGGTGAGCACAGAGATTGCAAAGCCCATGACTATGGTGGAGAGACGCTCGCGTGCTAATGCCATCACCTCCTCACCTCGCAACCCAGACACCACAACTAGACTAAAGGTTAAGATGAATATCATGATTCCATAATCATATTTCTTCTTTATGCTTGGCACCATTCTCCAGTACGTCCCTGCTGCTCCTGCACCAACAAAATACCAGAAGAATAAGAAAAAAGTTTAAGGAAAGAACTACATATATATCATTTGTGTATAATATAACTAGCAAAGCAAGTCATTATATATATATATATGTATGTATGTATATATATATATATATATATGTATATGTATGAGTAGTGCTAACTAGGTTGACATTTTATCGGTGACAACATCATCTTCAATATACTACTAAATTGCCCAGAATTATGTGAAGTATAATTCAATACAATCCAATGGTGCCTTATCGATGAAAATATTTTTATCAATACCAGCTAGCCAGAAATGACGTTTTAGCGTTCCTTATAATATATCAAGAACTGTATGATCATGAACACCAATCTTATACGCTATAAATAATCACCTCGGAATATTTGGCGATAATCTTCCAGTAGTATAAGAAGTGAACTACAATAAAGATTATACTGTTATACCCATAAAACTCATACATGTATATGCATCAATGTCCAATATATATGTATATATATACATGTACACATACACATCCATACGTAACATGTCTATGGATTGGTGCATGTATGTTGTGTACTTACCAAAGATAAAAACGGACGTTCCAACAGCCATGGCCCTACCAATTCCACCAACTGCTTGAGCCAATGATGCAGCTAAACAACCCAACCCTCCTCCTAGAATTGTCCCCATTCCGCGGTTCAAGCCCTTACTAAGTGTAGCTCCTGTACATTTATATACGTTGCAATTAAGTACTAGCCAATGAGATTATATAATTAATCAATAATAGCGATAGTCGATGATTATATATCATATATTTAACTCAACTCAATAAAGCATTATTTTCCTAATGGCTAGGCGTTCGAACTTGGGGGAGGCCCTCCCTGTGCTGTGGATTGTGCAGGGAGATAAATGATCTCGGTGACCGGCGTCCTTGTGTGGCGTGGCTGGCCGAGATGAGACAATATTATGGATCTATAATGGCTAGGCGTTCGCTCCCGCTGCGGTGGGAGTGCACCCGCGTCTGGGTAGGGGGCACACTGTGCAACCCAGGGCGTGACATAATATGTACTTATTTATGAGCAACCAAACTTGCCAGTGGAAACTTTGATCTGGTCAAAACAATGTGTGAGCAAAAAAAAGTACATTAGCTAACAAAAAAGAGGTTGTTTTTATTATTTTCTATTACACAAAAATAGAATGTTACATTTATCTTTCAAGAAACTGTGAGCAACATTGTTAATTCTCATCAATAGTAAGGTAGAAAATTATAAGCTTTGAAGAAGAAAGTCCAAGAGAATTATCGACAATAAATACGCAGGAGAAGATGGTAGATAACATTTCAAAGAATTAAAGACATCATAGAGTTGTGAGTCGATGTATCGTTAGCTACATAATTCTCGAAACAAAAAGTAGAGGAAGAAGTTGGAGGTGAGGCTGGTGATTTCAAAAAAAGCTGAAGAGTGAGAAGGAGATAGGACGACATCAAATATGTACGTATATATAGAGAACATGGCAAAAAGAAAGAAGAAAAAGAAAGGTCGTCGTACGCTTATACAATAAAAGACAATATTGGAGCATACTATGAAAAAATGTCATGATTCCATTAATTGCTAGCAGAACTCTAAACGCAACTAAAGCAGTCAAGTCTTTATACGCGTGGCATCAAATATATATATATATATATATATATATATATATATGGATCGTATGGGGAAGAGAAAGAAGAAGTGGAAGGGAGCATAGATGTGGATTTTGACACGTGGCATCAAACAATTATTTTTGCCATTTAACAACACGCCCCCCACTGCTGGACACTCTTCTTTTTCTTTAACGTAGCTCTAAACAAAGCGCACCCACTTGAGTACCCCTTTGAAATTCTTCAAAATTTAATGATGATGAAGAGAAACAACTTCAGGAATTGGAGATCTAACCTAGGTTGCATAATAGCTGCAAGAACATAACTCCTAGATCAACTTAATAGCCTCCCATTACTTTGCTTTTTTTCATTATCTCCTGCACTGTCTCTTGTTTAGACGTAATGTCATTACCTCCAACATTTTCTTTTAGAAGAGGATAACTTACAAAAGTTGGAAGATTTATTAGAGTGGAGCGGAAAAAAAATTATGTGATTGATAAGCATGGATAAGGAGATAGTGAAGTCAAGGTTTCGAAGTGTTTGTGTGTTTTGTGGGAGTAGTGCTGAGAAAAGAGATTGTTACAGAAATGCTACTCTTGAGTTAGGTGAAGAGCTGGTAATTTATTAATGATTGTACAAACATTTTTTTTTAAGTTCCTACTACTTGTTTTTTTTGGCATTGTTTGGTTGGTGGGCTGTGTCATTTGTGCCTCATCGTTTAATATTGAAGTGTGTTAATTGTTTGAAGATTTCAAGGAAGCTAAACCTTGTTTATGGAGGTGCGAGTGTGGGTTTGATGGGTTTGGTTTCTCAGGTTGTTTATCAAGGTGGAGGACATGTTCTTGGGTAAGTAATATTAAGGACTAAGTACATAAAAAATCTATTTTTATCAAATATTTTTCAGGAGTTTTGTTTATTTTTTTAGGCTTCTTTTTTAATTTCTGTTTGTTGGTGGATTTTGTGGACAGAATTATTCCCAAAATGCTTATGTGCAAAGAGGTTTGTAATCGCATTCTGCTTAAGTAAAGTCCTCGTTTTACTTTTTCCTAAGTATTTTCTCGTTAGCATTTCATGGGATTAGATAATTGGAGACACAGTTGGGGAATTAAGAGTAGTAGCCGACATGCACGAAAGGAAAGCTGAAATGGCCCAAAAAATTCTTTTTCAATTTTTTTTCTCACATTTTATTCCAACCAAACATTGAAAAATAGATTTTTCTTAAGAAAATCACTATTTTCACGAGAAATTTTCTATTTTCTCACCTAACAAATACACCTTTAGGGTTAAACTCTAACTCATATCAAAATGTCCAAAATAACCTTTTAATGGGTACGAGCCAAAAATCAACAAAATACATCGACAAAATGGTTGTAGATTTCGCCTAACTCTACTCATTTTCCTACCATTTGAAGGAGGAAGATGTGGACATTATTGTGCATCATATTCATGGAGTTGTTGACGTGGGGACCACACCAAGTGGCAGACAAATGGGCGGCTGCTGAAAATGGACCAAGTGGGCGACTGAAAGTGGCGCTGTCGGCGCCGTTTTTTTACGGCGCCGAATGATTGATATATTAAATTATTAAATATATTATATTATATATTTATAATTACGATAATGCCCATAAATACTCTTATAAATAGAGCCTAACTTCATTCTTGAAATTCATTCCTGAGATCTATTCTAAGAGATCTAATTCAAGAGATCCAATCTGTAAGATCCACCAAAGGGTGAAGTAATAAAAGTTTGCTGCCTCCCGTGGAAATAGGCAATTTGCCAAACCACGTTAAATATTGTTGTCTTATTTTTTCTTTCATGCTTTACCACGATTTCGCATAATAAATTGGTATCAGAGTCGAGGTTAAGCTTTGGAAGAAAAACGGACCCTCTGTCGAAATTTTGAGACTGCGTCGAAATTTTGAGATTCTGTAAAAGTGATCAGAACTATTTTCTGATCACCCGTGGAGGTAGGTCTTGTTTTCAGTAGTCCAACGCAATAAACGGCTAGAAAAACGGACAAGAAACGAGTTCCCAGGAGCCGATCAAAGTTTGATCCCTGTACAGCGTTTGCCGACACTGTTCATCTGATCCGGATCCGACCCATCTGCCTGACACTGTTCATCCCGGCCCCTCAGCCTATTCGGCCCCAACACTGTTCATCCGGCCCATCCTCGGTCCAGCCCGTTTCGGCCCGACGTTGTTCATCCGGCCAAGCCCGTTTCGGCCCGACAGTTGACTGAATCCATTTTCGGTTGACCAACCATATCCGGCTCATTTTTCGTCTGATTTCAGCAAAGTCAGACTCGTTTCCACCATTTTCGACCGTTCCGGACGCAACCGTGCAATCAGTTTCTACAGATTCAGCTCATAAGTTATTGATATAGCTTAGTTGGAATTGTTTATCATTTTTGAAAGCACTTTTCGGCGTCATACATATCTTCGGTCTTAATGGCGGAGGAAATCCTAACCACAAGCAGGCCTTGGCAAAGAAGTTCGATGTCTAATACAAAGTTCGAGGTGGAGAAATTCAACGGCACCAACAACTTTGGCATGTGGCAATGCGAAGTTCAAGATCTATTATTCCGGGAAGGATCACATATCGCATTGGAAACCAAGCCCGAGGATATGTCCGATGATGATTGAAATTTCGTAAATCGTCAAGCTTGTTGAACAATCATACTCTGTTTGGCAAAAGATCAGAAGTACTTTGTCATGAAAGAGACTATGGCAACAAGTCTCTGGAAGAAACTGGAGGACAAGTACATGACGAAAAGAGTAGAGAACCGACTCTACCTGAAGAAGAAGCTCTTTCATTTTCAGTACAAGAAGCTCTTTCAACAAGATTCTCGCTGATCTACAGAATCTTGATGTTGAAATTCTTGATGAAGATAAGGCACTATTGTTGTTAAACTCTTTGCCTGAAAGTTATGAACATTTAACAACAACTTTGCTATATGGTAAAGATGATGTTAAATCCCGTGATGTTTCAAATGCTTTGGTGAACAACAAGTATCGAAAGAAGGACCAGCTCGATAATAAGGAAGCATCACCAGAAACCTTGACGGTATCCAGAGGCAGGGCTAACAACAAATCTGATAGATCTAGTGAGCGAGGCCGATCTCGCTCAAAGTCAAAAGAACCTTCATCACGTCAACGTCTTGCGAAGGATGAATGTGCCTATTGTCACCAAAAGGGGCACTGTAAGGAAAATTGTCCAAATAAGGGCAAGACAGATGCAAATGTGGCACAGAAGGCTGGAGAAGATTTTGCATTCTCAGTTTCATCTATAGACAATCAGTCTGATAGATGGATATTAGATTCCGGATGTTCCTATCATATGTGTCCGAATCGACATTGGTTCTCAAAATTGGATGAGTTCGATGGAGGAGTCGTGCTCATGGGCAACAACAATACCTGCCAAACAAAGGGTATTGGAACTATAAGCCTTAAGATGCATGACGGTACAACAAGACGGCTCACTGAAGTCAGATATGTCCCAGATCTGAAGAAAAATCTGATCTCACTAGGAGTCCTTGATTCCAGCGGCTACAAGGTAACCATTGAAGGAGGAGTTTTGAAGGTTGTACGTGGAACACTTTTGGCCATGAAGGGTACTCAGAAAGGAAATCTCTATTTCCTTGACGGACACACAGTAATCGAAAGTGTATCAGCTTGCACCAGTTCTAATGATGTTTCATCGGACACTTCCCGACTTTGGCACATGCTGCTCGGACATGTTGGAGAGAAGGCTCTTCAAACCTTGATAAAGCAAAGTTCTCTGAAAGGTGCAAAAATCGAGAAACTTGACTTCTGCGAGCATTGTATCTTAGGCAAGCAGACGAGAGTCAAGTTTGGAACTGCAATCCACCGCACAAAAGGAACATTGGATTATGTTCATACTGACGTTTGGGGACCCTCTCAAAATGCTTCATTGGGAGGTAAACGTTGGTTTGTTACTTTCATTGATGATTTCTCATGCTATGTTTGGGTTTATACCATGAAGCATAAAGATGAAGTGCTCGATATCTTTCTTATATGGAAGAAAATGGTAGAAACCCAAACGGAAAAGAAGATTAAGAGGCTCAGATATGATAATGGAAGAGAATACAAGTCAGACCCATTTCAGAAAATTTGTGAGAATGAAGGGATAGTCAGACATTTCACAGTACCAGGCACGCCACAACAAAACGGTGTTGCTGAACGCATGAATCGTACTTTGGTAGATAAAGTTCGCTGCTTGTTATCTCATTCTGGACTGAGCAAAGCATTTTGGGCTGAAGCTTTGTCATATGCCTCTTATATCATCAATAGACTTTCGGCAACAGCACTAGATGGCAAAAGTCCCAAGGAGGTATCGTCTGGACAACCCGTTTCAGATTATAATTCTCTGCGCATTTTTGGATGCACTGCATATTTTCATGTGAAGGAATCTAAACTGGATCCTAGGTCCAAGAAAGCAATTTTCATGGGCTTTAGTGAATGAGTTAAGGCTTTCCGACTATGGAACCCTGAGTCAAAGAAGATTGTACAAAGTCGAGATGTAACTTTTGACGAATCTGTGATGTTAAAGCATACAGTTTCTGATAAAGAAAATCGAGATCCAAATTTGCATCAGCAGGTGGAGTTAGATAATCTAATAACTCTTGGCAAGTCAGCAGAGATATCCAACCATCCTGAAGAAGACGATGAGGAAATCTCAGTTGAGGTGGAGGCTATAGGACCAGACATCAGTCAACAACCAGAATCAATTGCCACCAGTCGACCAAGAAGAGGAATCCGCAAACCTGCTCGGTACACTGACATGGTTGCACAGTTTGATCTCGAGTGTCACGACGCCCCTGACGTAGGCTGACGTCATGACCGGCACAGTGTACGATACACTGTACATACCCATATACAGTATATAATACACTGTCAGCCTTCACGTAGTCTCACAATCCTTTCCAACATGTACAAAAATTTTTTTCCTAATATACCACAAATCAAATCCAACATAGATCTCTATACTCTTCTCATTCATTCATCATCCACTATATTAAGCTATATATGCTCACACATCCCATCTAAATGATAATACATAGATATATATAATGTGTGATAAGTATACATATCAAAATAACAAAAGCTATTTCCTCCAAGCATACATGCACATACCAGATGAAGGCTCACGTGATTATCACTCACGGATGTGCCTTTTCCCTTCGACTCAATACCTGAAATATTGGAGGAAATGGGGTGAGCAAACAACAGCTCAGTGAATATAGTTCTTGAGATGAAAATTATATACATTTAAAGAAATATGACATTTAAAATCATTTCAAACACTTATGCAACACATGCATCGTTCAACGAATATATTATACATGTCAACAACATAAATTGCATGATTTTTAATAACACAATGCACAATCTCCCTCCTCCGCAAGGCAAAAGAGCGGGTCTAACCCTTGTATGGCCGTTACAAGGTAGCCACAACCTCTCATTACCCAATTAACAGTCATTTCAAGGATCCCAACCCTTGTTAGGACAGACCTACTCACAATGAGGACTCGCAAAACCTCATCCGGGTCTAGTGCCTAACGAAATGACAATGAGGACTCGCAAAACCTCATCATTACAAACTCCAATTGCTAAAATCCGTTTGCATGATCCATAAAACTCAATGCATTATATATAAATATATCATGCATACAATCAAACATTTTATATGCGTACAATGTCATACAAGAACCAAATAAAAAAAACTATACTCACAGTACAACACGTTCAACTTAAACCCAATCATCGTCGCTTTCGAGTCCAGCTCCAAGTTAAATCCAACTAATTTAACCTGTCACAATCATTCCATAATTCAATTGCTTGTATTCATCTCTATGTACATCTTTAATGTCTCAACTCACTTCAAACCACGAATAATAAATCCATTTAGGACTCCTAAGCCGTTGAAGACCTACTAAATCGTTTCTGTGGTCAATCTAGATATTTCCACAAGAAAGAATAGTGAAAATATATGTTCAAATCATATTTTCACGACACCATCTACTTAGTTACTAAAACGAACAAAGCATATCCAAATATCATGTTCTAACGTCCGGAATTCAGTTCTTCACGATTCTATAATCTCAAACCGGGGTTTCATTGGGTTCACATCACTAGTCACATCACTGTGCACAGTACTATGACATCACTGATCAATGTTTACTATTCACTATGCACTGTTTCACTATATTCACTGTGCACTATTCACTATTCATTATTCATCACTATTCATTACTATTCATCCGAAAGATGTAAATTGTATTAAAATTGTCAAACGGTCTCCAAAACGCATGAAATAGAATCTAACCATAGATTCGGAGTCCCGACAATCCAAGGAGTGTTTTTCTACCTTCCTAGCGGGTTTTCATTCACGTTGGGGTCAAAACCTCAATTTGTCAAAACGCCGTAAAACGGCTCCCACAGTCAAAATTACTCGGCTAGAAAGTTTACATCTAGCTTAGATATCAATTTTACAAAGAAATAAAGTAGAAATCGCTTACCACAAGTCCCGATTTTGCTTGAATCACGGGTTCTCCCTTCCGTTCTCCTTCTCCTTCTTCGTTCTTTCTTTCGTTCCTTCTCTCTGCAACGTCTTTCTCAATTCTTCTTTTCCTTTTATTTTATTTTATTTTTTACACGTTCAACAACTTCTCTTTCCCTTCTTTTATTATTATTATTATTTTGTTTGGACGTTGTTAGCAACATCCTTTAACACTTTTTAATTTCTTTATGTTTTTCAATCAAAATAGTTGACTTTTAAAAGAAAAGTGGATGAGCATGATTTTAATATGATCCCATGCTCCTAGACTCCCCTTATTAACCAACTCCTCCATCAAATTTCATTAAATTCATTCAATCATAATCCAATTCACATTTTTAATTAACCAACCTCATAAATTAATCAATTTAATTCATATGTATCATCTACATTGTATAAGTTTATTTATTTACTACTAATCATACACGCGCATATTTAGCTCATGCGTATCAAATACGTGTATTCTCACGCATATATTTAGCTCATACGTATAAAATACGTATATTATACATCTCGATATACGTGTACTTCAACGTATGTATTTAATTAAATTTACGGGGTGTTACATCGAGTTAGCCCAACTCGATGTCAAAACTGTTTTTCTGCATGGTAATTTGGAAGAGGAGATATATATGTCTCAACCAGATGGATTCAAAGTACCAGGAAGAGAGAATTGGGCTTGTAAGTTGAGCAAGTCATTGTATGGCCTGAAGCAGTCACCGAGACAGTGGTACAAGCGATTTGACAGCTTCATCAAGGGCAGAAATATACCCGGAGTCAGTTTGATCATTGTGTCTACTATCGCAAACTTCAAGATGGTACATTTATCTACTTGCTTTTATATGTAGATGATATGTTAATCGCATCTAAAAGCAAGGTGGAGATCAACAAGCTGAAGGCTCAATTGAGCTCAGAGTTTGAAATGAAGGATCTTGGAAAGGCCAGAAAAATTCTCGAGATGGTGATAACTCGAGACAGGGCCAAAAGCACAATCTGTTTGACTTAGACTCAGTATTTGAAGAAAATTCTTCAAACTTTTGGCATTGGCAATGACACAAAACCTGTGAGCACACCATTGGCATTTCAAGCTAAGTACATTAATGTCACCAAATTCTGAAGATCAGAAGAAGAAAATGGAGAACATTCCATATGCAAATGCAGTTGGTGCCTTAATGTATGCTATGGTGTGTACCAGACCTGACATTTCACATGCTGTAAGTATGGTAAGTCGTTACATGCACAACCCCGGTAAAGGCCACTGGCAAGCAGTGAAGTGGATTCTACGGTATATTCATGGTACTGTGGATATTGGTTTAAAGTTCGAGAGAGATAAGAAAAGTTGTAAGCATCTAATCGAATATGTAGATTCGGATTATGCTGGAGATCTTGACAAGCGCAGATCTACTACTGGTTATATTTTCACAATGGCAGGAGGACCAGTGAGTTGGAGATCAACACTACAGTCAACAGTTGCTTTGTCTACTACAGAGGCATAGTACATGGCAGTAACGGAAGCTTTCAAGGAAGCAATCTGGCATCATGGATTGACTAAAGACTTGGGAATTGTGCAGAAGAATGTTGAAGTTTTCTGCGACATCCCGAGTGCTATTTGTTTGGCAAAGAACCAAGTTCATCACAGTCGAACGAAGCATATTGATGTTCATTTTCATTTTGTTCGAGAAATAGTAGAAGAAGGGAGTATTCTTCTGCAAAAGATCAAGACTACAGATAACCCCGCAGATATGCTTACAAAGGTGGTTACAGGGATCAAGCTCCAACATTGTTTGGACTTGATCAACATCTCACGAGCTCGGAGTGCCTAAGGGCATTAATGGAGGCAGCAACAGTTTTTGAAGGAAGCTTGCTATCTGTAAAGAGTTTGCAGGTGTGGAGGAGTCCTGTTTCACATGAGATGGAGGTAGAGATTTGTGGAGACCACCCAATGTGGCAGACAAATAGGCAACTGCTGAAAATGGGGCAAGTGGGCGGCTGAAAGTGGCGCATTCTGCGCCGTTTTTTACGGGGCCGAATGCGCCGAAAGAGTGATATATTAAATTATTAAATATATTATATTATATATTTATAATTACGATAATGCCCCTGAATACTCATATAAATAGAGCCTAACTTCATTATTGAAATTCATTACTGAGATATATTCTGAGAGATCTAATTCAAGAGATCTAATTCAAGATATTCAATCTGTAAGATCCACCTAAGGGTGAAGTAATACAAGTTTGCTGCCTCCCGTGGACGTAGGCAATTTGCCAAACCACGTTAAATATTGTTGTCTTATTTTTTCTTTCATGCTTTACCACGATTTCGCATAACAGTTGAATCTTTTGTGAAAATGTAAGTTTTGTTGTTTTGTGATCTCAAAATGCATGGTTCCCCTGATAATCTGGTTTATCACTTTCTTATGATGTAGAAAAATGAGAGTTCTACTACATTTCTGAAAATCTCAAAAATTTTGGATGTTTATGAGAACATGATTATCCATATACTTAAAGGAAAGACTTTGTTGAGTTTGACGAGAACCTGATTGAATTTTATTAGCAATGCCAGCTTTTTTTACTTACTTTATGCTCTTATAGAAACGAATGTGGACGATCAAAGGGTACACCTGAAATGAAAAGAGAAGAGTTCAAGGCATTGGTTTCTGATGCTGCGAGGCCTTTCCTAGTTGGCAGAACCGAGCGCTTTGCAAATGAGTTAGAACTGTTTCTTGCTTCAGGCTTAAATATTGAAGCTTACGACGAAGTATACTTGCAATGTCTGGGCATCTTCACTCATGATAATAATGCAGAAAACAGAGTCCAAGAGCAGACATCTCAAGTACCATACTGCTTGTATTTCTTTGATACTGACTCAGACACTGATTAAGTATATGAGTCCATATTCAAAAATATGTAACCTCAACCTATAGATCTCTATACATCCCCGTATACAGTGTACAATACACTGTCAGCCTCAATGTAAATACACGAATCTCAAATTCCTTGATAGATTTCAAATCAAAATCAACATTCATTTATATTCATACTCATTTACATTCAGATCTTTATCATCATAATAGTATTTCATACCCTAATACGTCAAGTATGGTTCATATTATCACCCCACTCACTCGTCTATGTAATAATATATATATACATGCTAATTATACCTATCAAAAGTAATCATATTGTAACTTTTTCTTCCATACATGCATAGCAAGTAAAGTTTCAGAAGAAAGCTTATCCTTTCTTTGTTTTTGCTTTTACTTTTGCGTCTTTACCTGAAATATTGGAGGTAATGGGATGAGCTACAACAAGCTCAGTAAGTAAGTTCCATTCTATAGCATTCATATGCATTTAATAAACATGTTGATAAAATCATAATCAAATACATTTAAAGATGCAAGTGCAAAGAGATAATACATATATGCACAAAATAGCTTGGAGCTTCCTGCAATATTTTTCAAAACAATTTTACTTTCCCACTGAAAGTCATATCCATCTCCCACCTTCTAAGTATAGAGCGGGACTCACCCCTCGTTCGGCCCAAACAAGGGTAGCCTAATTGTCCTCTCATACTCAATTTTATCACAATCAATTCCAAGACAGCCACTAAGCCCATGAGATACTCAAGGTACCACTCATGCGAGACTTATTCCTGGAATGACTCATGTTCTAAAATGTTCTTACAAGTTAGACATGCTTCGTTTTTGAAATATTTTTCGTGTATTCAATCAATACAATTTTATACCATGTCATTCATACATGCTTATCGTTGTAAACAGTTCATAGCTACAATGCCATACAAAATAACCAAGAAATGGAAGGATACTCACATAATGCCAACAACCTAGTGCTCACCAAATATCACTATCACTACGTACTGTCCCCACCTATTCCAAACTTTGCTGTAATTTCACCAAACAATAATAATCAATTATTTTCCATATGATTTTACTCTCAAATATGCCCACAAGTGCTACGTGACAGTATATAATCATGAAACTTAATCTTATCTGTAAATAAACATCTCAATCCCACCAATATATCATTCCATTAATATATTTGTATGTCATAAAATAAATCTCAAACCTATTCATATATACATATATTAATATACTTCTCAACCTCATGCATATATTGCTATATATATATATATATACACATTAATAGATTAATATATACTCATTCATATACATATTAGTATATTAATATAATTCTCAACCTCATGCATATATTTATATATATATATACATTAATAAATTAATATATACTCATTCATATATTAATATATGTACATATTAGTATATTAATATAATTCTCAACCTCATGCATATATTGCTATATATATACACATTAATAGATTAATATATACTCATTCATATATTAATATATGTACATATTAGTATATTAATATAATTCTCAACCTCATGCATATATTGCTATATATATATATACATTAATAAATTAATATATACTCATTCATATATTAATATATGTACATATTAGTATATTAATATAATTCTCAACCTCATGCATATATTGCTATATATATACACATTAATAGATTAATATATACTCATTCATATATTAATATATGTACATATTAGTATATTAATATAATTCTCAACATCCTTTTGATCACCATGATCTTCACCAACATACTGTACAGTTTCAAAATTTCCAGCACATAGGTTTTAGTCATTGAATTGATTGAATTCACTTTCCTAATTCCAATCTCTATCATCCATAATCACAACATGTTCAACATTAATTTATAGCATTTAGACACATCAAAATCACATAATTCAGTCACTGAAATTAGGCTCCAAGACCCCTACTCAACCAGATTTGGAATACCCAAATCAGTCATGAAACTCACTATTTCATCATCAAATTAATCATATTAGAGCATCATGGATTTCCTTGAAGGAATCACTAAAAATCCAGCTCAAACCCTCACTTTCTAGCTTCATTTCTAGCCATGGAAATCACTTGCATGTTACATATAATAGACAAGCTGAAAAGAGAAATTCATTAATGAAATTTTCAGCTCAAAACCACCATTCCTTACCTGGTATTTGACCCTCAAGCACCAAGTCTTTCCTTATCTTTCTTTCCTCTTCTCTGTTTTTTTTTTTTTTTTTTTGTTTTCTTTAGAACTTGCTCCAGCAAGCTATTTCTCTCAATTTCAGCAAGGTTAACATCTTCAACTAGCTGCCAACAAACCTCTTCAATTCCCAGCAAATCAAATAGTCCAACATATGGCAATTTTACAATGCCAACAACACAAAATGTGCCAACATCTCTTCTTGCCAACCAAGATGTACACTAGACACTTGTCATTTCTTATATGCCATAAATTGTTCATTTAATATATGTATTAGAGTAATTTAACACATAATTGATCATAACACATGATTATTTAATGTATTAGACCATTATACACTAATACATATTAAACACACAAATTTATTAAAATACCTCGTACACACCATATACATGTATTATACACATCGACTTCATGCACAGGACTTCGTATTGGACAGTCCACGTCATCATGACGTCAGGTGCGAAAAGTGGGTCATTACAATAAAGCTCAAGAATCATAATCCTAATTCAACTACGCTATATAAATGTGCTTCAACTTCTATTAATTCTATTATCCTCTAATAGTAGATAAAATATTATTTAATTGAATCCAATCAACTTATGGAATTGATTAATTAGGTTACTTATCAAAACAAAAAACATTAATTAATGAAATTATAAATGGATTAATTGATTGGCTTCTACATTCCAAGATTTGGCTTCTACATTCCAAGATTACAACGCAAAAATGATAAACTTGAAATGTCCATAATGCCTCTCTTCAGGGGTTGTCCTTTATTCCACTCCATCAACATCATTTGCTCAAACAAGTAGGGCCACTTTCGTCATTACGCGCAAGAAGAAGCTCCTGCTTTTACAAAGATCAGTGGCTCTGCTATCTACTTTGCTCTGTTTCTATTGGCTGTACAGAGTAAGTTGCAGAGATGGCGAGAATCAACTCATCAGGTTTCGGAGCTTTCATGGCCAGATTCAATTTGCTTCCTCCACCGAACCCTTCTCCCGAACAACTTCCCTTGAAAGGTCTCACCTTTTCCGTCAAAGACATGTACGCCTTTCTCAATTCTGTTCTTTTGTTTTCCTTCAATTCTCTTTGTTTGTTGATTCACTGATTTTTCCGTCAAAAAAATTTATGTTTTTTAATGTGTTTTGGAACTCCTTATTTGGTTTCTGAAAATGGGTTTTATTCATTTAACGCAAAAAATCTTGTTGTTTGTAGATTTGATGTGGAAGGGCATGTTAGTGGATTTGGGAACCCAGAATGGGCAAGGACTCACACTGCTGCCACATCAACAGCTCCGGCTGTTTTGGCTGTTCTAATGGGTGGTGCTACATGTGTTGGTACAACTGTCATGGATGAGATGGCTTACAGGTTTGGAGTTGCTCAAAACACATGCATTTCCATTTTGCCCATTATGGATGATACAATTTGTGTTTGTTTTTTTTTTAATTAATTAATTTATTTATTTTTATTTTATTTTCTTTTTGGGTGGGGGGGGGCGCGTGCTTGCTTGCTATAAAAGATTTTCTAATGATATTTCTTGGATAATCAATTGTGCTTAGATGGGCTTCACCGCCTTGGGATTGTTGCCACCATTTAATGGATTTAAATAACCAAGCAATGTTAATTGTATTTCACCAAGAACTTGCTGAATAACAGTGTCTGTTACTGTGTTTTTTGATTTTTGATGCCACAGTTTGAGTAGTTATCTCCTTTTTTTTTTTGTCTTTTGTGGAGCTAAACGTTGGTATCTCGTTAGTATTAGACCTGTCAAACTAATCCCACGGGTGTTTGCAATCTCCTTATGCCACACACACGTTGGGAGGATATTACCGGAACACATTGGGCCCTAGGGTTGGTGGCAGCAATATGAAGCCTTTTTCACGGCCGATGTGGGAGTTGAACTCTAGACCTATGCTTCTTGAGACATTTATCTAAGCTCAACTTTTCCTTGAACCCCTTGGAGTTCTGGTTATCTATCTTTGATGTGCATCGTCCATACTACTATGATCGTTGAAGCCAAATAAAGCTTCATTATTGAATCCAAACCTAATCTGCTACGACTGCAAGAATTCATCAGGTTCATGTGGAAAGAGCTCAGTGAAAGTCTTACATTGTGTAGTAAATGAAAAATATGGCATTAACTCTCAAAGAAAATGATCATTCAATCCAAATAATCTAATTGATATGTTCCACAAAGAGTTAACTGTGTAGCTATATGCTTAGTTGCTTCAATTTAGATGGGCATGAAAAAGATGGGAAATTGTGCGCAACAAATTCATCAGAGGATGAACAAATTCATCTGACTTGTTTTTTTGCTGCATATTTAGATTACTCTTTGCTGCATAATAGATTGTTGACATTTGGACCTGTTATTGTATAATCAATGGGCGACTGAAATGATTATACCACTTGCAAAATAATATAAAATTCTTTCCCATTACACTTCTTGTTTAAATGTAATTAGGCATTTGAACTGGAAAAAAAAAGGATGTCCTTGGATGATTGCAAGTGTTTAATTTGGGGCAGAAACAAATTACTTTTGCAGTATAAATGGAGAAAATGTGCATTATGGGACTCCCACTAATCCATGCGCTCCAGATCGCATCCCAGGAGGATCCTCCAGTGGATCTGCTGTGTCAGTTTCTGCAGAGCTTGTAGACTTCTCTCTAGGTAAGCTTTATCTTTATTTGATCCTGCATTTGATGAATTATGAAGTTTTAATGGTTCTTCCTATACCTACAAATTCCATTGGACCCACACTGGAAGAATCTTTTGGGTCTAATTTTCACCTTGATGTCTTAGTGATTGAAGAAAAAGATGAATTAGAATCACAACTTAAATGCTTCATCCACGGCTTTTTCTCATACAGCAGAACGATATATCAAATGTATTTTCTTTGGAAACTTTATTAATTATAAGTGCCTGCATATTGTACTGATCTAAAGCAATTAAAACGCAGTTTACAACTTCATTAAAGGAAAATAGGCATAGTTAGCCCTTAACAAGCTCTCTTAGTTGAAAGTAAACAGACGATGTTTAGCAATAGATGTTTACGGGCTACTTGCCGATCAATTTGTAAACATCTTTATATTTTCCAGTCTTGACTATTGGAATGATCTTGCAGGCAAAGAAAAGAAATTCTATATAAATAAGAAAACATGATCACTAAAAGAAATATTGACTGGATGAGACATATTTCTTTTGCATAAGTTGTGATCTGGCAATATTTATTCAGGCACAAAGTGGTTGTGAGCTGCAAGAAATGATAAATAGTCACATTTTTACTGATAATTTACTCTAGAAATAGGAAATTGATGACATTGTCGTATTTCCTTTCTAGAAAGTGATCTTGATCAGCTGCCACAGACGGTACTCATGTGAGAGCTCTTGTTTTGTTTTCATATTTTCTCACAGGCACTGATACCGGAGGAAGTGTAAGAGTACCTGCAGCATTCTGTGGAATTCTTGGATTTCGGCCTTCACATGCAGCTGTTTCTACAACTGGTGTCATTCCAGTGGCACAGAGCTTTGACACTGTTGGTAAGTATTAGAATAGATCTAACCATGAATTGATTTGTATCAAAATCATATTTCTATCTTATGAGTAACTAGGGACCTGTTTGGTGAACTCTATTTAGCCTATACTTTTACTTTAAAACGAGCCTCTATTTGTAGCAGAGGTTTAAGCCCAAACATAATAATCCAAAATTTTTTGCTTATTTTTGTAGAGGTTATACCTCTACTTCATTAGATGTTAAAAAAAAAAAAAATATTTTTTTCATTGCCAAAGTTCAACATTGCCCATCTTCATTGCAGTTTGTCTGTAATTCCTGGAGTTTCATATTTTCTTTCCACAATTTGTCTTTCCCCTTGTTAATTTAAATAGACTCTTTAAATGCGGAACCTATTTATTTTCACTAATGTTAAAACAACAATTTTGTAGGATGGTTTGCTAGGGATCCAGCGATTTTGAATCAAGTCGGGCGAGTACTTTTGCAATTGCCAAAAATAAAGCCTGTACGGCCTACTCGCATTATCATTCCTGATGACTGTTTTCAGCTTATGAGCATACCAAGTGACCGAGTGACTCAGGTTCTTATTAAATCTGTGGAAAAGTTATTTGGTTGTAAGTACTTAGCCTTTCATTACTATTACCCTTTCTTTCCAGCCAAATGTAAAGCACCTATCACTACTATTACTGGTTGATTTCTTTTCTAGTGGGTGATTTCATGAATTGTACTACTCAGCTCAAGTTATAAAGCGTGAAAATATTGGAAATTATGTCACTGACACAGTACCAAGCTTAAAGCATTTCTTGGACGAGGGCAATCAACATGCAGAATATGTAGCATCCTTGATAGCCCTTTCAAGTGCCTGGCGATCTCTTCAAAGGTTAAGATAAAATGCATGTTATATTATACGTGTATATCTTCTTGTTTCTCCTTCAAAGTTAATTTTCATGTTGAATCATAGGCATGAAGTCAAGGTTAACCATGGAGAATGGGTTACTACAGTCAAACCCAATTTAGATCCAGGAATATCAGAACGTGTTTGGGAAGCCATCAGGTCAACTGATGAACACGTGGAGATCTGTCATACTGTGAAGACCGAACTTCGTACAGCTCTTACTGCTCTTCTTGAGGTACCTTTTTTTTGGTTTTTGTGAAATTGTAGCAGATGATATCTATAACCATGACCAAATCTCGTTCTCTTTCATTTTTCGAGTCTTCTGTAGTTAGTTGGATCGGTATTGTGCATGAGGATGAAGTCAGTGTGTTATCCATAAAAGCTGTTTTGGTTTCTTCTCAAAAAAAGGATGAAGTTAGTGTGCGTGATTTTTTTTTCCTTTGTACTTTTTTAGGTTTCTTGTATCTAAGGCATTGGCCTAGCATTACTTTACTTTGTATCTGCCCTTTCTTTTTAATAGATATTTTGCCTATCAAAACAAAGGGGAAAAAATTCTATCTAATGGGTTATTAGTCTCTTTTTTCCCTAAAGAAAAGGTTGATATGAATAGTTTTATTGGTTGTTTGAAACTCGTAGTTGTATTAGTGCTTTCAATTACAAGAGGATAGCGAAAGAACGTACAAATTGCAATAAAGCCATGCACCTACCAAAAATCTTATAAAATGTGATGTATTTATATCACTCTATGACATAATATATCTTCTTCTTCTTCTTTTTTCTTGGATAAATAAATGATTATCTATGTTATGGTGTTTCATTTTGTGTGTTTCTCCAGCCCTGTTCCAAATTCTGCTGTATGGTTTTATGTAGGATTTTGGGATCCTTGCAATCCCTACTGTTCCTGGGCCTCCTCCAAAACTAAAGACCGAGGCAAGTTCTCTCGAAACCTTCCGTGTTAGAGCTTTCAGCTTGCTATCCATTGCTGGAATGTCTGGCTGTTGCCAGGTAAACTTTCCTGTTGTTCAGCTGTGATAATCACTTCATTTTGTTTTTCTTTTGCTTTTTTTTTGTCTTCTCCAAAAATATTTATTTGGCATACTTTATACAGTTATATTCTACAAATTCTCTCTAACAGGTAAGCATACCACTGGGGATGTACAATAACCTCCCAGTTTCTGTTTCACTGATAGCAAAACATGGTGCAGATGGGTTTCTACTTGATCTTGTAGAGACCATTCATAGCACTCTCAAGGAACAGGTTAAAGTGACTGAGGAACCTACTTGCTGACGCACTTGATGGTATGTATATAGTTCCCTTTTAGTATCTAATATATCTATTGAACTTGTTTTAGCGTAAGTCAGAAAAGAAGTTTTGGATCTGATCCAAATTATAAATGTTTCATGAAAAAGATAGAAATAAATGAAAAAAAGCTATAGACCTTCTATATTTGGCTTGATGTTTCGATGCTAAAACGGGTTTAGAACCATAATTTCAATCCATATCATTGATCCTCTTTTATATATACTAATTAATTCCACTGGTGATTCAAGCAGCAAGTTGCTCTCAGCAACATTCACATATCATCATGTTTTATAAATAATTATGTATATAACGATGATTAGTCATCACCCGATAATTCTCAATTAGTACTTATAATCTCCAATTCCATTAGTCTCAACAGCACCATTGTTATTAAATGCCCTCATACTTTTCTTGTGTATATATATATATTACGATATTCTTTATTGGGCATATGTTTTTACGGAACATGTTTCCTGTTTTTAGATGGAACATGTTTCTTGATTTTTAGGCTACTTTGTAATATATAGTGGGATGGTCGTGAATGAAAACCAGAAAAAATGTAATAGAGAATTTAACATGGTATCAGAGAGAGATCAACGACGGAACAGCGAAACTCTCTCCGATCTCCGATCACTCCGATCTCGGACGGCGCGACAGCGCGGTAGTACAGAAGCCAAAGTAGTAGAAGTATATAGTGGGATGGTCGTGAATGAAAACCAGAAAAAATGTAATAGAGAATTTAACATGGTATCAGAGAGGCTTGAGAGATCAGCGACGGAACAACGAAACTCTCTCCGATCTCCGATCTCTCTGATCACTCTGATCTCGGACGACGCGACCGCGCGGTCGTACAGAAGCCAAAGTAGTAGAAGAAGAAGGAGACGAAGAAGAAGAAGAAGAATCTGCATTATGATGGAGTGGAGGACTTGGAACAAGAAGGGATGATATGATTCAGAGATTATAGAAGAGGTTTTTAGTTCCTAAAAACATAATCTCTTTTATTCCTTTGGGGTTGAGGAGAATAGAGGCGACCGGCGTGCAGCATTGGTGCGCGTGCTGCGTTGGGCAGTGCGCACTTTGGGCAGTGTGTGCATGCAGCGTTGGTGTGCGTGCGCGTGCTGCGTGAACAGTGCGCGTGAACAGCCTTGAACAGGCGGCTCGGCTTGAACAGAACGGCTTGGCTTGAACAGAGCGACTCGGCTTGAACAGAGCGACTCGGCTTGAACAGAGCGGCTCGGCTTGAACAGAGCGGCTCGGCTTGAACAGATCGGCTCGGCTTGAACAGAACGGCTCGGCTTGAACAGAGCGACTCGGCTTGAACAGAGCGGCTCGGCTTGAACAGATCGGCTCGGCTTGAACAGAACGGCTCGGCTTGAATAGTGCGGCTCGGCTTGAACAGAACGGCTCGGCTTGAACAGAGCGGCTCGGCTTGAACAGTGCGGCTCGGCTTGAACAGTGCGCGTGAGTTCATGGCTGGCGGAGAGGGTGACAAAAGGGTGGATATGACGTATCATCTTGGATCGAGTGACGGTCCTGGAAACATCATTACCCCGATTCAATTACGTGGTGAGAACTACGATGAATGGGCGAGGGCAATTCGAACCTCGCTTAAGGCAAAAAGGAAATTTGGCTTTGTGGACGGGAAGGTTCAGAAGCCGACAACAGAGCAGAAACTTGAGGATTGGATAGCTGTGCATTCGATATTGGTGTCATGGCTGACTAATACCATTGAGCCGTCCATTCGGTCGACCCTTGGAGAATACGATGATGCACAACTTCTGTTGAACAATCTCAAAAATAGATTTTGTGTGGTAAGCGGTACTCGTATATGTCAATTAAAAACATCCTTGGGAGAGTGCAAGCAAGGA